>CM030906.1:14848530-15448530 GCA_018136845.1 Heterotis niloticus
GAGATGCAGCGATTCCCATAATGGTGCTAATTCATCCTGATATTCGAAATAATCCTTCACAACGGCTGGAAATTTGTCTCCCGTGCCCGCGGTATCGGCTGCTTATCGACCCGTCGATCGTACGAGAAGCGCGCCGCTTTCCAAACAAAAACCGAGTCTGCGCTCCCGTTCCCATTCACCTGCGTGCAGGTCTGCGTTGCTCATATTTTTCCTTTTTCTTTTTCCGAGAGGCGCTCTCCAGTCAAAACTTGAACCGTCCAATTCGAGACGGTACGAGCGGCCCAAATCGGTCGGCGACGTTAGTTTGCGACGAATCGCGCCTGGAGTGACGCGACGGGCGAGCGGTGGATGGATCTCCGGTCCCGACGGGGCAAATATTTTATGGATAAGTGACCACAAACTCAGCCACCGAGGACACTTGGAGACGGGTTCTCAAACCCAACACCAGCAGATCAGGTCGGGGAGTGCGCAAAAAAAAAAAAAAAAAACCGCCTCGCAGCTGCGAACAACACGAAAGGAACTGCGTTTTGCGCACGATTTTATTTTACGTGCGATCCGTCATTGGCCGAATTGCGCCCTGCCGCACGGGTCCACATTCCGTTCGTTCACCTGTTTGCGTTTGTGTAAAATTCATTGCGTTTATTTATGCGTGCAGTCGAGCGAATGGTGCGTGTGTGCCGTCCCCCCCCCCCCGTGTTTGGAGGCGCTGCGTTGCAGGGTTTCAGCATCCGCGTCGCCGCGCTCGGTCGTGACTGCTGTTGACGCTGGCAGACGCGCCGTCGGCAGCCCGAGTGGGAGCCGTGCTCATGCACACCAGGTGTCTGCTGGACGCTTAGCAGATGGGAGCAGCGCCGGGGACCCTGGCTGTAGGTCGCGTCCCTGACACCCAGCAGCTCACAGGTAGATGCAGATCTCGACCCACAGCGAGAGAAACGCTGGCTAAGCAGGGCGAGGGAAAGTGCTGAGGAAATGCGGAGGAGATCGAGGAGTTAGCGCAGATGCTCACACCTTGGCACTTCAACAAATGCTGGAGCTGCTGAGATGATGTGGAAAGTTTTGTTGTCTTTGGATCTCCACATGAGCCCTGATGAGAAAGCAGTGATCGGTTTTATATTGTTTTTACACATATAAACACGTGCTTAATGTTATATGCACTTTATAATGTGTTGTGTTTAGCAGAACTGTGGTTTGGATGATTGACAAGCCTCTTGGCAACCAGGTTGCTAAGCTGCAGAATACATCCACATGATGAAGTGAATGTTTCACGTTGCTCAGACCTTTTGATATCGGTCTTCTCACCGTGCTCATGTAGAAAATCACCAGCTGCCGGGGGGACTGTACTTTTTCGCAAACCTAATCGCACCGTCTTGTGTGGACCTGCCATCGCATGCTTGAAATGTATGCGTTACCTTTTAGGCAAATGCCTCTTTTATGTATGGCCGAGGTTGGTAATTCATCATCAATATTTAATATTCCAGCTACAGAAAAATTCAATGTTGTCCCTGTTTTTCCAAGAGCTGCCGAGTAAATGCTGTAGATGAGAAGCTTGACTGTGTTTTATGCACTCGGCCGCCTAAAATTACACGCGCTGTACGTTTTTCACGGCTACATTGGTTGATGAAGGGTTAGGATATGAAGTATGTTTCACACTGATTTAGTGTTTTTTTTTCCCCCCGTCGGACACATTAACTTCCAATTGTTTAACATTGCTCATGGTAATGCACATATTATGTGCTCTTTAAAATCCATTACATGGCCATCATGAAGTACTTCTTGCATAAATACCCAGGGATTACTTCATAGACAGCTCTTGTACACGAGGGCTAGAATGTGAACCATTTATACATTCACTTAGCAGAATATGGCATTTTGATGTTGCAGTTTTATTATTATAGGCAGTGCAGTTACACATCCGTGACCAGATAAATCACATAAGACTCAGTTTCCTTGGCTTTTGTCTTATTTTTGGGGCAAAGGAAAAATGGAAAACATACATCAAAGGACAGATTTAGCTTGCAATTAGCTGCAGTTTTCTGCTAGTTTTGCAATAGTTTTGAGTCCCTATTGAAGTTTAACTTGCTTTTAAAGTATCATAATGTTATTATTATTATTATTATTATTATTATTATTATTATTATTATTTTTATTTTATTTTTTTATATTTTATGAACCTCCTCTTGTTTTCATTGGTTTATAGTTTGTTTTGTTCATATGAAACACTTGCTGCTTACTGAGGGGAAAATCAGCAAGTAAAAAGTAGAAACCATGCAACTCTATCGGCAGTTATATAAACAGGGGAAAAAGACAATAGGAAATGTATTTATGTTGTACAGGATTACCACTGCCTTTTTAGAGACAGTAAACTCAGCCACTGGTTTGGCAAAATGCAGTTATCCAGGGACTGAAATAGAAGAACAAGTAACTACAGACGATTACAAGACAGACAAGAAAGTTCAAATATTTGCTGCAGTCTTCAAATGAAAGAAACTAAATGCAGGCATTCCCTCAGTGAGACATGGATTGATGTTGCTCACATTAGCATTCTTTTTTTGCAGTGGGCAAATGCAATGATTATATATATTTCTTTATAGGATGAATGTTTACATTTTATGTCTACATTTAAAATGTAGCTTCAATTATTATTATTATTATTGGTTGATTTCTGATGCCTGCCTGTCCCTTATTTAAGATGCGAAGGAGACATCTGGGGTTTATAATTCTATTCCTTTCTTGATAGGCACATGACAGAATGCCCACAGAGCTGCTTTCGCCTATCACTGCAAACATTTTGACAGGGCCTCAGACACTCGCTGTGCCAGGCGTCCCCCTGCGCCAGACTGATATTTCTAATTCACAAGGGCTTCTCTGCACCTCCACCAACCTGGATCGACAATCAAATTGTGGAGTCAATTAAATCATTTCATATGAAAGTGCCTATAATTGATGTGGGAAATGAGGTTCATTTCGACAGAGGGTGTTTAATAATGAAAAAGTCTGCTTTGGGTGGACCGGCGTAGGGTGACTGCTTCGAACACAGGCTTGTGATCTGAAAAAAAAATCAGTGCTTAAAGAGGGCGGGGGGACCATCTCCTTGTTGAAACAATGATATAAAATGAAATATTTTATTAATTTAGTGGATATTTTTCCTCAGAAAAGCAACTTACAACGATAACTTTGCAGTCTCAATTGTAAACCACCTACATGCAGCCTCAGTATTTGATGCACCATTTTTCATGGCAGTGGATGTCCCCTGCATTGAGGTTGTTTGCTGAAGATAAATTGTGACAGGTCATTTGGCCAAACAGATCTCCCTGTGCCCATGCTCTGCAGACGCCACAGCATGAATACCAATGTTGGTCTTTAGCTGGATGCTCTTTAGCTGAATGATATTCTCTGTGATAAGTGGACTTAAAATATCACTCTTGGGCAAAGGCGGGCTGGGCGAAGAGGCGTGTGACGGACTGATGGAAGAGTGTGACAATCGCAGGACAGGTGACAGCCCAGCAGGAAAGCTATGGCAGGTTTCTTTAAGGTCCCAAATAATCGATTTGTTACTTTTTTCTGAACGTCCAGCAAATGAATGATGTTACCCAGTACCCAGCAGCACGTCTAACATTTCCCCATTGTTTATAGTCTTTGCGTCCCCTCTACTGTACAGCACATGTACTCCTTTCCATGCGAAGCTAGCACATTTCTTCTATAAAATGCCATAATCTCAGAAAATTTGAATTATCAAGATGTCCAAAAAATGTTGCTGCGTTTCATTGCACTTTAAAAGATGGATCACGCAAGCTCAGAGTATGTTCATTTTTTTCAAATAATGTCTATTAGTAATGCATGCTGTGTGAAATGTCTGCTGTGTGCCGGCTTGGTTTGATTTTGTTTGCCTTCCTTTGAATGGTTTTCCTGCAGCGATGCAATCAATTAATTAAATCAAGGAAAGAAAAATGTTAAAATATTCAAGCGCACAGCAAATAAACCCTAAAGCTAAAGCGACAAAACAGAGGGGAAAGGGGAAGCTGGAAGGACGGTCAAATTAAATACAAACCCTTTCGTGCCCATAGTGCCCCTGGCTGCCTTGTCTTCAGTTCCGCTGACTACGGTATGAGGAAGAACACGTAGACAGGTTCAGTCCAGATATTGTAACTCCCATGGCCGCTGAGCCAACAGGTCTCCAAGGCACCTTGGTGTCCATCGTGAGTGACTCATTCTGAATGACAGTGCAGAGCGCCATATGGCGACGGAGGGCAAATGTGACACCGGCAAATGGAGAAGCGCTACAGACAGTGCAGGGATCCCTCTCTCATACAACAGACAATCTTTGTATGAGTAAAAGTAAAAAGTAAAAGTATGCTCTTTATGCAATACATATATTATAAATGTCATGTTTCTTTATGTATACACACACACACACACACACACACGTACATACATATATATGGGGATGCAGTGGGGTAAGGTGGTGCCTGACAGCTCCTGGGCTGCTTGCCTGATGTGGGGGTTCAAGCCCACTGCAAGGGTGTGTGTGTGTGTGTGTGTGTGTGGAGTTTGCATGCATTTCTCTAGGTTCACACCCCTCTAAGGAAAAAAATATGCCTGAAGAAGGTGATGGCAAATCATTTCTATTCCTCCTTGCCTTGAAAACCATGTCAGTGGTCACCCAGGAGTCAGACATAACTTGATGGCACTTTCCAATTCCAATATATATAGGCGTACGCATTCTGGGGCAAAAAAAAATTGGACAGGCAGCTTTTTTCCATAAATGTCCTTTTGGCCAATTCCCTCAGGCTGTAATGGTCGGACCTGCTGTGCCTTCTTCAGAGCCTCTGTACCATTGTTGGAGATTAAACTTTTCCTATCGTGAATAATTTTGGAAAAGATGGAAACAGGGACGTTCCCTTGTATCATCTTGTATACAAATGGAAACTCATGATAAACATTGAAATATTTAAAGTACAATTCAAACTAATCCATGTCTGGATGTACAAACATTTCCAAAAATAACTCATCAAAGATGTTTTTAATCTCAGAAGAAAAGCCGTTATTTAGTTATTTTGGAAGCCATGAAAACTAAAGTGGAACAAATGCTGAGTCTCTTTGTTAAAGGCTGTTTGCAATTTTGCCCACAAATTTTCGATGTTTAATGAAATCTAAGGAAAAAGCTACCCCTTATTTTTATCTATTTTGTAAAATTTTTTTCCTAATTTCCTGAGTGTTGATTTGCCGCTACATCCATGTTAAACAAAATTTCTTTTTAGTTTGTGGCTCGGCTCATTTTTTGCTCCACACACACACACACACAAACACACAGTGCATGTTTCTGCTTTTACTGATGAAAATGCAACTTGGTGGAAATCTATTTGGCTTCCCATGTTCACACTTGAATTGCCCACATATTAAGTTCTACACCAGTACAGAAGCGCAGCTCAGTTAAGTTTGCTGGTTCTCAGACATTTACCCACAAAAACGCAAGAATGTCCCCCAAGCAGTGATGTGGAAAATTTGAGCAAATTGCACAAATATTTCATGCATCCAAGCTTCTGTCAATATATGTGACCCATACGTTTGTGTTGCAATCCGCCACCCTAAATAGGTGTGCAGGTCTAATTTCGGTAAATGTCTGTTAAGATCCCATCACACCGCACAAATGATAGATTCGGTATCACTGCAGCAGAAATAACCTTCCAATGACATTCGGTTGATAGCGGGCTCTGCACAAATGCTAGGAAAACTTTCATTTGTGAATGTATTGTTTCTGTAGGAAATGTGGAAACTATGGAAACAGGAAACTACCCAGCCACAGCTGCATAAACACCAAATTGTATAATTCGATTTAGGAAGTTGTAGCAGGATCCGGATGCCTACCCCTGAGGGGGAAAACATGAGATGGCAAGAGAGAAGTCACCCAAGAAGAGCAATAAATCGGAACAGGAGTTGGAAGAGTTGTGTGAGGCTAAGGTGGTTTGGTGGACGGAGAAAAGGATCTGACCACAGTGTCAGAGTTTTCCTTCATGTTTGCTGGGTATGGAGAGACATTCTCAGTAAGTCATGGCTTCTGTGAAGTTTTGTTCTGTGCTGGTGCTGCTGGTTCATGTTAACTTTGCCCCCCGCTGTCTCCCATCATTCATCTGGCTTCAGCATTGTAGTTCACAGACAGTCTCACTCAGGGATCAGTATTATTAAAGTGACTTTAATTTTTATTACAACTGGGAGTTGATGTCTGTGAGCAAAGGAAAGTTAAAAATAATCCAAAATAAAAATCCAGAAAAGATTTCTTTCATTCACCGGGGTGTGCATTCACACCGTAAGACATTTTACGTGCGGGAATTGCTCTTTTCCATCACATCTCTCGAGGGTGATTCAGTATTTGCTCATAGGCGCTTGCGGTTGTACCACAGCAATAGCCATCTTGTACTACAGTCTTTTTATAAATCCATTTTTATGGGCCACTTTCATTTTTATATCTGGAGAGGAAGTATATGTAACTTTTTTCTTAACTTGTGTTCAGGAATTTCAACAGTGAAAAATCTGAGCTGCACTGTATCTGCGGCGTTTTACGTTGCTTTCTTATTTGGATTTGCTTTCTGGTGGTTTAGGCAGCTTTGTCATAAAAACACTAGGAAAGGTAATAGCAGAACAGTTCAAACATAATTTTTCAATTGTCAGTTTATATAGAAGCTTGGAAAACATATGGGAGTGTCTCAGAGAAGCTCAGGACAATGAAATACAGGTCAGAGGAAATTGCTCCTTCCCAATTGCTCTCCTTGGTTCCAATTGTATTGTAACGTGTAATCTATTTTTTACCGTTTGGGACCAGAAAAGAGTACCTCGGGCAGGATTTCTAGCACATTCCTTAACTGGAGAACGCTCCATCCGCACCTCATTTACCATTTTGATTTTCTGAACATTTGACTGCTCATCCTCACATTGATGTGGTGGTGAGAAGATGACATGAGATAATAAAGGTGAGAGTGAACAGTACACTAAATCAATCTTTCAGTGCAGGGGGACAGATCCATACCTGAATAAATGTCTGTAATAATAATAAATGTCTTCGGGCGACCCACTCACGAAATCTTCGCCCCGAGCCATAGTGCACAACCGTGGAGGTCACATCTTCCCCTTCTGGTGTGGCGCACAGATCAGAGTTTCTTTGTCCAGCTCCAGCAGTCAGTGCCAGTATAGTCGCTTTCCCTGGTAGATGAAAATGGCAGTTGTCTTTCCATTTGGCATGAGCGCTCCCAGCAGCAAGCTCAGTTTACAGCTGCTGACTTGTAGCCTCACGTTCATGTTGGTAACGTGGGTCTTAAACATGGCATTGGTGTAGTGTTGTAATGTGGACCTTGGACATAAATCATTTGCAGACGTAACTGCGCACACATTCATGCATGCATAGGTCCAAATATTACTAAACAAATGAATATGGTTCCTCGTGAGATGTTTGAAGGATTTGTTGAAACTTTTCTACGTTTAAAGACCTCTCTTTGTTAGGTGTGTATATATGTAGTGCTTAACTTGGAATTTTCTGCCTCATAATTCGCAGTGTCTGTGCTATGAAAATATCGGCAAAGATGTACTTAATGTTCACTACTTTTGGGTCTCCAGGTTGTAATGGACAGACACCTTGTGTCAATAAATTGAGGACTGGAGGGGAACATCAGCCAAAGAGCCACCTTCACCACATCTATCACCTCCTAAATTCCCCACACCTGGCCGTTCCATTCTCAAACCTGCGCAGCCCCATTATGTCTGTGTGCACTGTACACTGTTCTGTTTTTGTCAGATTAAATCATTTCTGCTTTGGAATAGAAATGAGGGATTACACACCTTTAGTCTCTATTTGGCACTGCGTTCTACAGGTAGAAGTTGGAGGAAAAGGTTGTTCTCTGTTATTGGGTGACTTTCTCTGTAAATAGAATTAGACTGTTTTGAATGTGGTCAATGGTCTATTCTGTTGTTTTCTGTTCTGTTCTGTTACTGGACAAACTGGGTTTTCAGACTTTTTTTTAGAAATTCTGAGAGCTAGGTTTCAAGGTATCAAGGCTTATACGTCATGGAAGCACTAACAGCAGCATAGCCGTGTTGTCACCATGAAAAGTGTTGCTTCCAGGCATCCTCAGCAAATAAATATATAAATAAGGTATAAGAAAATCAAATGATAAATAATGAAATTAAGAAAAATAAAAATAAATAAATAAATAAGGAGAATAAATAAAAAAGGAATAAGATATAAAAATATACACAGAAGTTAGAGTTAGAAGTTAGAAAACAGAAATAGCAAACAAAAACAATAAGTAGCATACAAAAACGAACAACAACAACAGCAGCCACACCAACAACCACACAACCGATAAGGGCATACGAGGCCTTTAAAAAAAAAACCAAAAAAACAGGCATACAGACAGACTCCGATCGACACTGTCTCACTGTCCAAGGGAGGGGTCAGTGGTTTAACAGTCTTATTGTGCAGGGGAAAAAACTGTCCCGGAATCTTCTTGTTCTCATCCGGATGCTTCTAAAGCGTTTTCCAGGCAGGAGCAAGGAAAATAGTTTGTGGCTGGGGTGACTGTGGTCCCTCAGGATGTTATGAGCCTTTTTCTTACACCGTTGGGTGTAGAGGTCCTGCAGGGCTGGCGGATCAGTCCTGGTAATGCTCTGATCTGTAAGATCTATGAAAAAAAAGAGCTATGAAAAAACAATGCTCTGATGTAATAAATATAAACAGAAAAATGTACAGACATTAGATTGAAGTACATTTAAAAAATCACACAGAAGTCTGCCACTGTGACAAGTCAGCTTATAATATTATTTTCAGTTATAATATTATAAGTCATTTAAAATATTATTTTATATTCTCACAACTAAGGCAAACTGCATTCAGTTGTCTTATATTCATGCATCTGTGCTGTCTTCTATGTGACCAAAATATGCCTTCCTCATTTACAGCTGGGCTTTTTTCCCCAGACATATGCATATAATAATAATAATAATAATAATAATAATAATAATAATAATAATAATGAGCTTTTCCATACTAGGTTCTAATGTATTCTGATATTCCTTTTATTTTAGTAAGTCTGCCATTTCAGTGCATTTAGTTATGTTGTGTAATTTATTCTTATTTGGCTCTTTGTGATGTTGCATTCAGACTTTTTTCAGATGTTCTTTTCGCTGTTCTGTTTTGGGCAGCTCTTGCAGAACACAAGGGACTTATGCAGTGAGTGCACTTGTGTGGTTTTTCTGGGGCGAAGGAGGGAAGGGAATCAGGTGGCAATGGCCTTCTTCCTATTATGCTGTACTGGTAAACATAGGGAGAAGTACACAATGGGTACTGTAGTTGGCCTTTTGTAAGAAGACAGCATCAGGTCTTTATTTATGATTGTAAAAAATCCACTTGTAGTTTCTGGATGGTTTCTGCCAGGTTTTCACTGACATCATGTGATGTAAGAAATGGAAGGGGTAGTGGGGTACAGTTCATTCATTGGTTTTGTGGAGCAGCTAGCTACATTATTGTGAGGAATGAAACTAATGACAGCCTAAGAAAGATGTCAAATGAATTTATATACTAAATTTTACGAGTAAATAGATTTTTAAAAGCAAATGTTTTCAAGGGAAGAAGTGGCAAGTGAACATCCGGCAGGGAAGAGCCTGTGTCTTTTAAAGATAGTTTCTTTGCCAAATTTAAGCCAAGCTGACGTTTCCTTGTACCCTAGAGCTCACACATCACATGTCAGATATCCATCCATCCATCCATCCATTCATCCATCCATATCCTCTGGGGTACATTTCAGACTGTGTCAAATATTGTAATACAAATTCTTTCAAAAGCGAAATAAGAAAAAAGGTAATATTGATGTCAGGTCACTACTGTTTATTATTATAGAAACAATTTTTATTACTTTCATGGCAATGTTTCAGAATTTATTTATAACTATGTACAATGTAGACTCTTATGGTATTGCTGCCTCTATTCATTCACATTGCAGTGGGCCATTAATGGAGCAACAGTAAATGGAGAATTATGTTGAGGAGACTGGCAGGGCTGCTCAAGCAGGAGAACGTCTGGCCACAGAATGAAGTCCACCGCTCTAGTCATTCATTCTTTGTCTTTAACTAAGCAGTCCACAGGGCACTAGGCTAGAAGGATGTATGCTGGATGAGATATGAGGCTGTCTTAGGGCGGGTCACACACAGAGCCACTACAGGGCATTACGTTGACCAATTACCCAGAAACAGACTCTGGGAAGAAACCAGAGCAGTTGGAGGAAACCCATGCAGACACAGAGAGAGCAGACAATCTGAGACCCACTTGAGAGATTTGAACCCAATGCCCTAAGAGCCCAGGTGCTGTGAAGCAAGAGCACTGCTTGCTGTTCTGCTATACTGACCACAGAATAAAGTTTTACATTTAATTTGAGAGCTTTGCATTCCACTCCATAAACTGCATTACAAGTTAATATGAATAACTTAAGCCTTTTGGAAACTCATCCCGGAGAACATAGTCAGTAGCAGGCCGAGGTGGACAATGAAACACTGCTTATTTGACTTTGCCTCTTTATTTGTTCCACATTCTTGGGTTTTGCTCCAAGTGTAGTTGAATAAAAGCATCACTGCTTAGTTGATGGCGGTCATTCTGCAAATCGTAAATGACAGGATGCCGTGTTTTTTTTTCAGTCTATCGCTATTTTGCTCGCAAAGATGTTAGTGGAAATGAGGCAACCAGTTCACTGCAGCTTATTGTTCATTTGTGCAAATTTAAATGCCCGAGCTGAACATTAAATTAAAATGAATGGCGTTGCTCAATTAGAGAGCAACGTGTTTGCTGTCACAAGAAAAGATGTGCTGGTCCAATGGCTACAAAACATTTGTTCACATTTGTGGGTTAAAATTGGACTTTTCTGTGCTCTGTTGGTGGCCATAAAGAAATGGCCTGATGCAGCAGGAAGACATTGAACAGAACAACAACAGTGGTCATGGCCTTGGTTCTGAAAGGGACAGAAGACTAGACCTCCTTGTGGGGGATTCTGGTTCATCCATCCAGAACACGTGAGTCTCCCTTCGTGCACAAAGGACTCCGCACTGGAAAAGAAGGAGTCCAGTTTCCTGGAGGTGAACTGCAGTCATCTGAGAGGTGCATTGTGGAAGAACCACAGGCAGAATTCATATGCTGCCAAGCGTCCAACTCATTTACCTTAATGGAAAGTTTCAGAAGCCTTCTGCCGACTGGCTTGTGAAGCATTGGCTTTATTAAACTGACAACACAAACGGCATGCAACCAAAAAGTACCTCTTTGGGAAGGCTGAATCTTCCATGGCTGGTAGTCTCTCACTTTCAATTTTTTTGCTTGGTCAAAGCAACGGGATCTGTCAAACTCAGTCTTTTTAAATGCATGCTGCTGTGCTGCTGCTGGAAATGAAGGGATGTATTCTTTACACTTAAGGCAGATGGTGAAACAGACCTCGGAGGGGGGAAAAATATATATATATAGATGTTTTGCATCCACAAGAGTGTTTTTCGTCTAGTCCTGAAGGATAAAACCTTGAAGATATTTGTCCCACGAATGTAAATGTTCCCTTGTTGGATAGGTTAAAAACATGATTTATTCAGCTGAAGTGCTTCTCAGTTGTGTATGTACATTTGCTGCCATGGCACTGAATGCAGTAAATAATGTTGGTCCATTAAGGTTGTCAATGGCAGACAGTAGACCACTAAGAGCCCCCTGCTTTCTCTCTGCTCTGCGTCCACAGCTCAATCCACACATGCTTTATGTGGGAAGTGACACCATGCAGTGTGATGCTATGACTGTATGTTGGGAACATTCTGTGCTGTGTGCTGTCCAAGGCGCAAAATGCACCTCCAGCTGTGATGAGAAGCGCTCATGAAACTCAGCTTTGGATCATAGCATCGTGGGTCAGGAGGCAATTATGTTCAAATACTTATACATTTTATTTTAAAATACCTCCAGGGGCTTCTGAGTGCAATATAAAATAAACAAATGCAATGAAAATTAAACAAATTTACAACTAAGCAGAGACTGAAAAGAATAACGCAAATCCTTTTCCGGCTATTAATTTCCAAAATCGGCATAGGTGCAGGGGATGGTGGAAGTGCAAAGCACAACACTAAATAGTGTCACTTGAAAAGGCCCAGCCGAAATAAGATAGGTGTGCAGGCAAGCTGTCAGGGGATAAGTTGCAGAGCTTTGCACTAGTGGTAAAAAATGCATCATCAATAAGAGACCACCGAACATTCCAGCGTCCGCTACTCGTGGGCGACCCTAGGAGTTGGAGTGGGACTTTTGCAAAGTCTGGTGATCATTTCGATGTAAGTGTTCTCTTGTTTGATGGTACGAGTGTGAGTACCTGTCGCTGTGGTTTGTGAGGCTGGCTTGAGGGCACGGGCCCTGTTGGGGAAGGAGTTTCCTCAGTGCCAGCTTGACTGTAACCTCTTCCTGCTACCTTATGTTCTAATAAATGCTGCATCATGACAGCTGCCCTGGTGCCTCCATGCACCCCATCAACACCAATTACCACAGCGTGAATGAATATAATGATGGAAGGGAGGATGAAGGAGGAATCAGACAATGAAAATATGGCTTTTGCAGTGACTGCAGATTTACACTGGGAGTTGTACAGAGATGGGGTAACATGTTCCTGGGTCTGTTGGGCATAAGAATGCTGTAACCTGTTATACCTCAAACATGGATTGCAAGACATTACGTAGTCCAAACCAGATGTAGAGAAGGTATGAAGACCCAAATTAAATCCTCATTTGTGGCCATGTGTTGACAGAAAGCTGGTTAGTAACAGCAAACCTTCTGATGACCCGAGGAGAAAGGGACAGAAGCTTCTGCTAGCCAAATTTTCTGAGGGAAAGGTCTTTGAACCGAACCCTTTGGGGTTATCAAACACGGGGACCGAAAGGATATCCTGGTAATTGGTGGCAGCAGATGACTTGGAGAACAGATGTGTGTTTTAGCCTCAGCTATGCACATGGGATCACGATAGCATGTAGTGGTTCTCTATTTGGAAAGTCAACTATGAACACCGTACAGGGAAAAATACCTTGTTCACCATTTTTTCCTTAAAAAAACATTTCAATTCATTGCACAGGGCTGTGCAGACGATTAATCTTGACTAAACCCTATAAAATATCTAACCAAAGGTAAAATTATAACACAAAGAGCAAAAGCAGCAGGGTTTTGCAAAGTGAATCTTGTACATGGTAGCAGGGAACGTAGGGGTTAGAGCTGCTGCCTTTTAGCTTGAAGGACCTGGGTTGGACTCCCACTTGTTGCTGCAGTACCCTTAGGCAAAACTCTTGCTCTGGTTTGCGCTGGTAAAAATGACCCCGCTGTACAAATGTGTACGTCACTTTGGAGAAAAGTGTCAGATAAATGCAAGTTTGAAACACCATAAAGTTCAGGAAGCAAACTGTTTGCTTAGAGCTTTTCTAGGAGAGTGAAAGTGTCATTGTAATTGGTGACATGGCTGTGGTAAGCAAAGCATGAACGGTCACTCCAGTTTTCCTGCCGAACCACTCCAATTTATGCCCCGCAGCTTCCACAGAACAAAGCTCTGATGTGAATGAGGGAGCATGATGAGAGGAAGGCACAGTACTGGTCTTGGGGGAAATAACAAAACTTCCTGCAGTGCATGGATTGCCATTAAATAAGGGTCTGTATGATGAAAGACTCCTGGGTGGACTGCGTGCAGTGCAGGTTTTATTTTTCTGTGACGCGAGTGTGAAACATGGGTGAGAAACAGGAACGGGATACAGTGTAAATGTGCAGTAGTCGAGTTGTGACAAAGACCAAACAGATTTGAACGAAAGGCAAAATAATCTCAGCTAAGTAAGGAAGCCCAGAAGGACTACTGCTCCCTACAGCGTGTTTTGTATTTATCACCATGGATGCAATACTTTTGTATAAATAATTCTTTAACTTGCTTGCATGAAATTCATATTGTCGCCAGAAAATATAAAATTGTTAGAGTCCTTTTTACTATTAAAAAAGTAACTATGGCACTTGGTAATTTTTGCATCTCTGTCAGTGGTGGAAGAAGGAAAACATGGGCTGGACAGATTAGTAGCATTTCCATTGCTTTGGTCTACAATGCAAAAGCTCAAAGTTTTCAGATGATGGTCATTTCAGTGACCTATGGCATGTCATCTAGACTGAAGAAATGTAGTTGTCAGCCCATCTGAACAGGAAAGTTATTACGAGAACCCTTTAAAAAATTTAGCCCAAGGTACAATCATAATACAAAGAGCAACGATAGTGGGGTTTTAGCAAAGTGAATATTTCAAGCCACACAGTTTAGCAGCAGAATATCTTAGATAGGTTTAGGCTGGGGCTATTCCAAGGGAGGTGGTGGTGACTGGAGCCAAGGAACCAGACCAGGATAAAAATCCACACCATCCATCTGTGCTGTGACTCAGAGACAGTGAGTGAAGCTCAGTACCATGGATAAGCAAGACAATTTGTCTCTCAGCAGGTCATAGACATCGTGAAACAAGCAGAGCAGCAAGTTTGCCTCATGCATAAGAGCCACATCCCAGGGCAGAAGCATATAGACAGCAGGACAGCATGGTCCATGGTCCAAGCAATACCCCAACAGATGAAATGTCCGGTCATGAGCAAATGGAGCTTCAACTCAGACTCTGCAGGAGAGCGGCAGGAAAAGAAGTTCACTAGATCAGAGAAAAAGACCAGCAACCTACGGTACATCCAAGTCCCAAAGAGATAAATAAAGTAGTAAAGGAGTCAGAGATAGATAAAATAAAAATACACTTATACAAAGCTTCTTCTCAAACTACTACCCAGCCTGAGGTAAGATAAAAATACTTTTTGGAAATGAGACATATGAATAATACAGATGTATATACAAATATTAGCAGCAGGAGTACCAGCACAGTATCCCTTGGATGTGAATATGGCATACTTTCACCTAAAATGCACAAGTAATTACTGTTAATTTCCACCCCTACCCTTTGTAACCAGCTGACATATTTCCCAGTGAGAACATAGCAGTTGTGTAAGTTTCTCTGTTTATCATTTTCTTTGCCACTTTCTCTTAAAGATGCAGTATACGCGATACTGGATTGGCACTCGGAAGCACGGGACTGTTTGTGGGGGGAGGGAATTTATATCACACACAGAGCGCACATCACGGTTAAGGGGTTGGGGGAGGGGCCAGGGGTGCTGGAGGAAGCACCCAAACTGGCAACTGTGAGAACCATCGTTGTCATCATTCTCAGCATCCTGTTCAGCACTGACAGGAGCCAGTAGCTGCATTATGTAGAATCGTAGAATCTGTATCAAGCGAAAATGTAAAAACGAATAAGAAATTATACATCACACACATATACATGGTGCCGCACACATTAGTAAGGGAAGAGCAATACAATTTAATGCCATGTATTTCGTTATTACTTTTTCCTTTCCGCAGGACTATCACTGCCGTACACTCTGTAGCATCTGCAAAATTATGTTATGGAATAAATACTTATATAATAAAAGCAACCCATTTATGGGTAATATGGTGATTTATTACTTTTTACCTTTCCACATTTCCACTTTCTGACCCCAGGAAATGCTGGGTAACTCAGTTAATAAAAAAATAATTTTACAGAAGTTGTACACCGGCAGTCATCTACGCAGTTTGCTAGTTTATTGTGTTTGAGAGTAAACATCTATTTGCTATTTTCAATGTACGAGCTAACAGGTAATGTCAGCCTTTCTCAGGTGCTGAGCTGCTTGCTTTGGCATAGGTTCGAATCGTGCTCTGGGTTTCAATATTGTGCCCATCTTTGTGGCCCAGAGAGAGTGCTCTTAAACCCTTGCTTACCTTCCCTTAGCAAGAAAACGCCTCATGTGTTTCACCAGTTCACGTTAAAAGACTGCCAACATCAATTTTGTACGCAGCTACGGCAGAAAAAGTGATGCTAGCAGTCATATGTCTGTACCTCTGCCTGCTGTTGAACTGCAGTTTCATTTACTCTCCGTTGTATGTCGCTTTGGAGAAAAGCATCTGAAAAATTAATAAATGTAACTGTGTTGTTACTATAAATCAAATTCCACAAAACTGCAGGGACCAAACCCTTAAAAGGAACCTTGCAGTCCAGTTTTTCACAGTTGGTCCATTGATTCAGACAGGACACCACACAAAAATGCAATGAAGGCATAGGTGCGGTCTGTAGGCCTGGTGAAGGCTGGAAAATTACAGCACAATAATTCAAAGAATAAAGAATAGCACAGCATTATAGAATGGGTGCTGAAAATGACAACTTTGCTTATATACGTAAAAAGTGCTCATGGAAATGAGATGTGGAGTCATGCATTAAGCCTTCTTATTTTGCTTCTCTAGTAAGCCAATGTTTTTTCTTTTATGCTCAGTGCTTTTAGATTAGCTTAGTTTTGCAGACACCTCTGTAAACAAAGAACGAGGACCGACAAACATTCATACTCGCATCAACAGAGAAACAGATTCCTTTATCTTGGAATAACAGTGAGGTGACAAGGTGGCACAAAACTACATAGGCTTAATGCGAAAAGTATTTATTTTTCAAAATTTTCCTGAGAAAAATGAGCATATGAGCCTGAGGGTGAGAAAGGTCTTAAAATGAAAGTTCAGATTGTCTTCAGAAATGAAAGATTATTCATAACAGCCAGATTTTTTTTTTAATTCATAATTTTATTTATCATTGTTTAATTTGAGAATAATCCATATTGGGGGGGGGTTGCCAGCAACATTGCCAGTTGTGCTTCATTGTTGGCAGGCCGGTTCTGCTAAGGGTCACCCTATAGTTTGTAACTCCCAGGATGAAGGAAAGTCCCTCTGTGGCCCTGCAGAGGTGCCATACTTTTTCGAATACAAACCCTGGCTAAAACTTTTTTCCCTTGGTTCAAAACACTTCCAAATTTTAAGAGTTTTATGCATTTGGATTAGTAATGCAGATAAGTGTGTTCCAGAAAATTTGAAATGGCAGAAAATCAAAATTGGCAGGCAGCTGTTATGGCTCCTGAAGGCAAACCTTTTTTTTAACACCTAAATGCCAACTTTCACAACTTTATATCATACATGTCAAAAGCTATTTCCTGCTAAATGTTAATAAAAAGTGGAATGTTGTGTGCTCTTACAACAAAAATACATATGCATATCTATTTAGCATTTTAGAACAGTATATGCATTTACAAGCCATAAAGCCTGTGTATTTTAAAGTCAAATAAAAAAAAGGCTTCATCTTTAAACATAGTAATAAATAATGATAATAATAAATGATATATAGGGAAATTCAAGTGTTTGGTCTATACTGTGTGAACATGGTAGGCCAAATAATGTTGAACTAAGTTGGATTTTTATCAATAAAAGCAGAAAACATGCCCTGCACATGCATGCGTGCGCGCACACACACACACACACACACACACACACACACGATCAACACCTTTAAGTCTACTGCGACAAAAATAAATGGAAACAGAATAATTGTTATTGTTTGTGTAGGGTTGCCCCCCCATGTGTGACTGCTGCCGGAGGTCAGATGTGCTGCTCGCACCACAGATCTATGAACGACCAGCATAACTGAGGTTTGGGGGATGCTCTCTGCAGAGTCCTCAGAGCGAACTCATCTCCACAGCTTGAGGCGACGACACCTAACAGGCAGGAACATCACCGAGTAGAGTTGTGAAAAGAGAAGAGGAAAACGTGTAGGTGGAGCAACCAGGCAACAGCGTTAAGAGTGCGTCGCTGTCAGGAGGCACCGTGCACTCCTCTTTTTATAGCTTCACTGAATGGGGTACAATCACCAGGGTTTTTTCCAGCTGCGGTGCCCCGCTAGGTTCATGCTGAGGTGTGAAGTCCTGAACTCTGTATACCAACCACGCAGGCTGTTGTGGAAATTAGTCAGGCTTTCCTAGGGTTTTTAAACTTTTTTAGGGAATGTGTGTTCAAACATACGGTCTCAGCCGGCAACTAACACTGCGGGCAAAACGTGCGATTTGCCACAAATGGTGACGATGTGACACTTTGTCTAATATTTACAGCAGGTTGCCTTTATTGTTTTCCAGGACTATACGTTTCAAGTTTCCATTAATGGAGGATCCGCTTCGGAAATAACTCATTAATCTGCTCAACAGCTTTAAAATTAGCTGCGTGACCCCCGTTTCCTTGGAAACAACAGCACTTGAGATTACCGCACATTTCATTATTTATTTGGATGGAGGATTCCTGCTCATCGCTTGCATACACAGTTTACATCTTAGCAGCAACTGGTGGAGCCATGTGCAGTCAAACCTTTGAATCTTTAAAAACTGAGATCTATCATGCTGAACTGCTACACTTTTTTAGTAAAGGGTCCTGTCACACCATGGTTCTTGGGTGAAGGCAGTGCTGACCGTGAAAGTGTAGGGCCCACATGCTCTTGGATGGCAAGTCGAAAATACAAGTAGTGCAGGTACAAACTTTAAGGGTCCAGTGCAATTATGCATTATTTTACAATATTTACAATTCCCTTTACACAGGTGGCCAGAACTGCCTTCCAATGCAAAGCTTCCATGCCACATCTCCCATCTCTCTCTTTCCAGAGCATTTTTATATGAAAACACCACCCCATAGGTGATACCAATATAATACCTTTATACCTTTTCATAGACATGTTTACAAACTGAACACAAACTGAAAACTGAGATTTTAAATATGCAGTTTTAGATAGGAATCATAATGAACTATTATCAAAGAGAAATGCAGTTAACATAGTTTAAGGTGAAATACAATAAACTTTTGTCCTGGGAATGGTATTGTGCAAAGGTGGGGTGAGCACTTCCCCAGCACCCAATAAAGTTGAGTCAAAAACCCTGCCTCAGTTTGGCAGTATGGAAGAAAGAAGGGACAAAGAAAAGCAGGCAAGAATGTGTTCCAAAACCAAAGATAAGTACAAGCTGAAAAATACGTAAAGATTAACTGACGTATTTCCCACAGCGTACTGTGATGGTGAGCTGAGTTAACACTGTGCTGGGAGGTGCTAGTGAAGTGTGTGATACAACTGTTTCTTATGGGACAGCTTAGTCTGTCACAGCATCTTAACAGGGCTTATTATTTATTATATTTTACAGGCGACATTTATGTGTTTGTTTTATTATTTGCATTTGTTTTTATTGTTCATTTGTCCTACTTTTGTAAACAGAACAACGCAGTGGGCGGCAGTGCCTTGGTAAGGTCAGATGCTGTAATGGAGGTGATTTCTGCACGTTCAACGTTTAAAATAAGAGTGTTCGTGGTCCACGTAAAGCGCGAGTTTGGTTTGCTGCTTTCCTGGCGTGACCGTTCGGTGCAGGTTGGTAATCGAAGAAGACGCCTGTTTCGTGACATTATTTTGCGCGTGCTGTACATGACCAAACAGCCCTTTCGGCGTCTTGAACGTTTGCACCTCACAAGAAGGGAACCTAATGAAAACGATAAGATGTGTCCCCAACCTGCAGTGCCGTGGAGGAGGAGGACGCTGGCGGGCAGCTCGCAAGCGGCCGCCACAATGCCTCTTTCTCTCTGGTGTGGTGCCCATGATGTCAACCTTGGCTGTGGCCCAGCGGTGAATGTCACCTTCTCTGTCCCTAAGCCTATTGTGGCTTAACAGGGCTCCCCTTTCAGACCAGGCGCAGCATCTTTGTCACACTCAAATGTCACCGTTCCTTTTTTTGCCACCAAATACCAAGACATCAGACTGACAATTTTTCACTTAATTAGACCTGCATGTGTTGACAGTCAGTGTTTAAAACCACCATTTTGCATGAAGGTTCTCCCTGTTTCCTGCGGTCTCTCAGTTGTGGGTTGTTATTTCTGTCCAACAGGGATGTTCAAACTTTTGAACAACTTTATAAGCAGTTAAATCATTCTGAAGATGGTTGAAAATGGTGTGTCTGTGTACTAAGCAAGGGAAGAACCTACATCTTTCAGAGATTCCTCCCCTGCACTGTAATGAAGTTGAAATAAATTATACATATGAGGCAAATAAATTGTTTTAAGATTTTTATATATTTTTAAGTATTGGTACGGACCTTGAAGTATATGAAATTCCCCTTAATAATAGACGACTATGATTTGTAATTATATGTTCTTTATTCTGAGATGATCGAAGTGCTTCGTGTATAAATCTCCTTCATTACCATTCAGTCATGCAACTTGCACATTTTCATAACACCCGTTTGCCACGATCACTATTAACGTTGCTATTTTCAGGTGTTGACATTCATGTGATGAACGATGAACTTTTCCAGTCTTCACACTCCTGGATGTAATACTCCTGGGTAAACCCTCAGCCTCAGTGCAGTTGTGCTGGAGTAGTTTAATGCTGGGAATCGACATTTGAACGACGCTAAGCATCACTTATGAGATGACTGTTGGAGTTTCAATTATATTTTATGGGGACAATCCATCAGAACTCCCAGAAGAAGACTGAAAATCTTGCCATCAAAATTTTATTGTGTTTTCTTTTAATAGACTGTATGTGTTGGGAAGTAGATGCAGAATTTGTAAGCAAGTTCAAACATCAGAGAGATTAAAGACCGCCTTTGAATTATTTTGAGGTAGACTGCTTAAGAGTTATAAATGCATCTTATGTCAAAAAAGTGAATTTGCCCAAAACCACACAGATGTGGGCCTTGAATTAATCTCAGCAAATCACTCTTTCCATACACTGGTATCAATAAATAGTTTACTGAATTATTAAGGTTTAATGTAGGAGCTCCATTTGAACACCAGAGCAATGGACCAGCATCTCACACGCTCTTTTCCCCTTTCCTCCTTTCTCGCCTTTGTCACAGTTGGACAAGTGGAAGATGAGAGCACCCAGCCCACTTCTGATCCTTTTCTATGTTGTGGTCACCAGGAGCTTGAAGGTGGTGTCCAAGAGAGGCTCAGGTAGGACTGGATTATTTCTAATCACCACATCTGATGGCTTATGGAGTGGTAACAGCACTTTAGAAGGACACGGAAATTGTCTGCATCTGAAGTCAAGCATTAGTATACTTGCTCATGCAGAAACTGCCTCTTTGCAGAAACAAAATGATAAAGGAATTTAAACATTGTAATGTGATTTTTCAAATTAAAACATTTCTGGTGTCCAGGCGATTATATGTATTTCATGCTCAGACACAGACTGCTGAGGATAATTGTTACAATTTTCTCTGGGTTACGGTTACCCAGGGGAAGAGGCCAGGTTTAGTAAAGCCAAGCAAATATAACTTCAGCAATTTGTTATGTTGTTTTTAGAAAGAGCGGAAATTCTAATTCAAGCCTTTTAAATCATATTTCTGCAAGGCTTTCAATTTGTTCTTAAAAATATTCATTTACTTGACTTAATGATAGAAAGGCACTTCTTAAATGGAAGTTAAAAAAATTTTATTCGACCAAAGAGCATTTAATGGAATACTGTGTGTGTCTGTGTGTGTGTGTGTGTGTGTGTGTGTGTGTGTGTGTGTGTGTGTGTAAAAATTGAAACTATAAATTAAAAAAATATATATATGTGATGGAAAAGAGAGGCACGGTTAAGCAAATCCTGTGTCTCCTGGAAATGCTTGCATATTGTAGTACGAGTGAAACATGGCTTTAGAGACCCACCGCTTGTTTACCTTCTCTGCTCCAGAACAAATGCTCTTTTTATGCTCTTATGTTTATAATGTGCTTGAGGATCATTAATTCATTAGCTGGTAGGCAGTGAACTGCACCACAGAGAGGCCATCAGATAAAGCAAAAAGGCCCAAATGTACAATCTCTCTCTCTCTCTCTCTCTCTCTCTCACACACACACACACACACACACACACCATTGGTAGTGATAGACATCTCTGCTGCTTTTTGTGAATTACAACAAATTGCGGGCACTCATTGGCTGAGATTTGCTCCTTCAAGATGCGAGAGGTTGACTTTATAAGGAGCACCAGCGCACACCTCTGCTTTGACTTGTGAGATGTTTCTCCACATCTACGAGGACTGGATCTGGATTTTACAACAACAGAGCAAAACTAAACATTCATTGACTCAAAAGAAATTTTTCTATAGCCCACTGGCAGCACATTATGACATATTTAAATGCTCAGGTGGGAAACCCACAGGAACATGGAAAGTGCAGAGGTGGAGTTATTCACGGGGGGTGTCACCGTATATGTATATTGGTGTTTTTTGACTAAATAATTATAACATATTTTTATAAATATGTCTAGCATTATGTTGTATTAATTTGCAGGTTTACTGTAAAAAATCTCACATATGTGATAGAGGCATTTTGGCTGTACGCATGGTGTGGGAAGCAGAGTGATTTAAAACACATGCACACACATACGCACACCCAGACAGGTAGTGAGCAGCCATATAGAACTTTTACAGAACATTCAATAAAGGGAAACACCTTAGACACCGTGGGTCCCAGAGGAATGGTTTTTCAATCCTACTGTATACTTGTGTATGAACTGGCTGACAATGAAGATGTCTTCAGTGTCTAGTTTTATGTTGTTCTATGCAAACGAATGTTAACTTCCGAAAAAAATTGGAGTTGTTTCTGATGTTTTAGAACAATTGTTAACTTTGGATCTGAGGAATATATAAGAACCTTCTCTATTGGGAGTAATAACATCTTTACATAAATGACATGTTTGCACACCTTTGCAGTGGCTATTGCGTTGAGGGCAGTGTCGCTGTGGCTGGCTGCATTTTATGATCCAAGCTGCCCTTAATATTTCCCAGATAAACAACCCTTGACATTAATAGATGGTACCTGCAGTGGATGGCACTGAGCATCTCTTGACCCACACCTTTTTCTGTACAATATCCAGGTTACCTCACTGATGATGTGTCCAGGTGCATGACACAATGCGTCTCATAAATCTTTCTGCAAAATGGTGGTGAGGGCCCCAGTAGTGCTAAATGATGGACAGAGACCTTAAAATCAGCATTACAGCTCACTGAGGAATATTTCTGTGTAAGCAAAATGAGGCTTACGTGTAGACACCCAGCCAGAATGAGATCAAGGAAGAAGCATCCTTTCCGTCCATCCGTTTTGTGCGTCTACCACATTCTCAGCCTCAGCATAGCTCAGTGACACCATTGCTGGCAAAGATGAAGAAGTCACTGAAACCAGGTTGTGTATGATTTGTGTGCAGTTTCTTCTTTCGCTCTTCTGTGCGACCCACAGTAAGTGACATAGAAGAAGCCAAGCAAAACAATCAGATTAAAAATATTAAATGTAAAACAAACAAATAGAACAGTGGCTGCAATGAGCAGACAGCCTTCAACAATACATTTTCCAATAGGTAGTTATACTGCAGCTTTAATTATAAACTCCTTTTCAAGCATGATATTGAAAGAGCAGAACACAAAATACTCAGATAAGAGGGATTTACAATGCACAATAGAAAAAAGTAAAATAGCAAAAACAAATATACATGTACAAATGGAAATTTCTGAAAACTGGCCAGGTATAATGCAATACATAAATATGTGGTGTGTGACAGCAGGATATATTCCTAGTGCACTGCCATGAATTGCACATTCTTCATGAACACATATGCTCAGAACTTCAATATGTTTTTTAGGTAAGTACAGTGCTACGGTACATGCTGCCACTACTAAATGAAAATAAATTTAAATAAATAAATAAATAAATAAATAAATAAATAAAAAACCTTTTTTATTATGCAAAGCTCACTTCATTAAACAAAACATCAGTTCATCTATTTTCAAATTGCTCGATCCTGGCCAGGGCTAGGGTGGTCTGACACCTATCCTGGAATCACTGGGCTGCAGGCTATGAAGCTACACCTAGGATAGGACAGTGTGTGGGTGACCAGTTAAGCTGAAATACATATCTTTGGACTGTGGGAAGAAACTGGAACACCGGAAGGAAACTCACACGGGACACGGAAAAACGTCCAACCTCAACGCAGACTTAGGTAGATTAAATAGTAGCCGGAAGAGCCTGGGTGCTATGACGCAGCGATGCTACTTGCTGTGCCACCAAAACAAAACAAAACCTTCTGTCAAATAACTGTGGGAAAATGAACTAAAAGCAGGCCAGACTCACATTAACGCTGCTTTGTTTTGTGACGATTTAGCTGGTAACACAACATGCCCAGTTTTACATCCAATAGACTAGAGAAAGAGCGTTACCGTCAGAAACAGGCTGCTTACCAAACCCTTTCCAGCAAGTCTCTCACGTCCACTTTCCCAGTACAATTCCTACTGGTCAAACACATTCTGTTTGCCAAGAGCTCACTATTATTCTGCACCAACAAAACGTTAAACCCTGAGTAAGTAAGGCAATCCTGTTTCATTGATATGTACATGGTTGTCATGGCGCTACTCCACACTCGTGTCAACACTCATGGTGCCATAAAAAGCAGCATAGCAAATCCTAGCATCCGCAGCTGTAATGCTTGGGATCAAGTGATCTGTCTGTCTGCGTTATAAATCAGTCGCGATTCCAGGACTTGCCTTTTCACGAAGAAGCTCTGACAGAAGTGCCTGGGGAATTCAAACTAACTAATACACAGAGGGGCTCAAAAATGATTTAAAAAGTGATTTTGGGGGGCCGAGGGGGGATGCGCCAAATTATTTCCTGCACTGGACACTTTATTGTGACCCTGTCACCTTCTCGCAAGTCACCGAGAACATAAAGACAGACTGTCCCTGTGTACGCTGTCCCAGCTGATGCAGCTCATTACAGCCCCCACATCTCTGACAGCGGATGCAGAGCTGCAAAGAGCGAGCGGCTTTCCAATTATGCCAAGAATATGCACCTTCTCAGTAGTTTGGCCTTCAAGAGCACTGCCATTTACACTGAGATCACTGCGAGTTTAATGAGAATGTCTCCTCTCTCGAATGCTTTATTGGTGGCAGTGATATTCCACTTCACAGTGTTCACAGTGAGGACCCGGGTGCCGTGGGTGTGCCGGAGACTAATTTGAAGAGTTTTGCTCAACACACCAGTCCACAGAGCTGAGAAAATCAGGAATCAGAGCGGTCAAGGAAATTTTTTGTCGTTGCCGTGGTACGCGTCTGCGGATAATGGCCATAGGCGACACGTTCAGCTAGACGGCCACTAGTCATTTTAGAAAAGGAAAAGGCCACTGTTGTATCGGGATTTGCATTGTATTCATGGAAAACTGACCGATAATCTCCTCTAAAATATATTGGGATTACGGCACATGAGGCATCAGCTGTACGTTGCAGCGTCCCATCCACCGGCAAGGCCGTCCTCCGTAAGGCTCAGCCCCTGTGCTTGTTAACGGGTCACTGAACAATAGGCAGGTTCCCCTGGAAGAGCCAACCTGAGGACATCATTAGGTAAAACCCCGTGGACTTTCTGAAAAGCCTGGAGCTTTTTCGCGTCGGTGCGACACAAAACAGCGTCCCACGTAGTTGGCCAGATGGCCCATCTCCTGGCTGTAGAGCGCGAGTCCACCTTGGTGCCTTTATTAGCACTAATTTGACACAGCGGGGTAGAGGGTTGAGAACATATTGAAGCGCTGCACAGGAGCGCGGGCCATGCGGCTGCTGTGGACTGGCCCCCGGGAGCCTGCAATGTAGCCAGGCTGGAGCAGAAGGGTCCCAGCTGCCTTTTAACATCTGAGTGTATGTGCGCTCCCCTTTACTTTACACCCCAGGCTGTCACTCCAGAACCTTTTCCATGCGTCAGTTTGGGGTCCTGTGCTTTCTTCTCACCTCTTTTTTAAACTTATCTCAACTTTTATATGTATCTTTGCAATTTGCTATGCTTTCTTTATTTTATTCTACTTTTCTAGTTAATTTGGTACATTCTTTAGTGTGGATGAGGACATGATAAATATTTATTGGGACCTTCAGCTCAATTTTTTTTGCTCTCTTAACAGCAGTCCACTTCCTCCGCTTCCACATCGCAGGTTCTTATCGCTTTTTCCCTCAGAAGGTCGGGGCTTGGAGTGAGGAACGAGATCCCATTCTGGATAAATGTTGTTACAACCCCTTTAGTTCAGCTCAGTAAAGCGCTAGGGAACAAAGGGGCAACACATAAATGGGAAAAGGGGTTTACAGTCTGGATAATGCACCAGGACTCAAACTAAGGGGCGTTTGTGGAAAGGTTTTACTGTGAGAAAAGTCAGTGATTTTTAGTGAATATTTACATATAATAGCAATGTGTTCAAAAGGATCACAGGTGAAAATAAACTATTCTATTTTGTGTTAACTAAAGACCAACTGTCTAGCCCTAGGGAAATTCCCTATTATTTCTGGAAATGTCCATCGCAGATCCTTATGACAGATTAATTTATTTAATTTTGCTATGGTTCTCTAGTCAGTGAACACCAGGATGGTCCATAACAGGACAAAACAGCATAACATATCTGTGCAAATGTTACTTTTTACACATTCAGATGTCTGCAAATGTTTCCTCTCAGTAAGAGAAAATATGCACCTAAGTAAAACACAAACTTGGACCATTTCAGGGATGGCTGTGTGGTTCACGCTGGCAGCTGCGGTGCCATTTCGCTCAGTCCCCTGGGCTTTTAGCGGCACTTTTTCTCCTGTGAGTGTTGCTTTGTTGCTTCGGACAACAAAGAGATTCAGCGAGAAGCTTCATCACAAATACACTGAAAAATACATCAGTTGACAAATAAAAATGCTTTTTTTTTTTTTTTTTTGCCTTGAATGTATTATTTAAAATGGACACCACAGTAAAGGTTTTTTTTTTTTGCATTATATGGATCTCTCCCGGAAAAGACAGACCTGGGATCAGACAAACTTTCTTGTCTAAAGCTAAAGTTTTGCCATCTTGATTTCTTAAACATTTGCAAACCTGTTTTTTGCTCTTGTCTCACACTGAATGTTTTGTAAGATGTAAGAGATCATTTTTGCCTGCTATACATGAAGCAGTCGCTGTCATGTGTGAGGCCTATTTTAAATGTAAAAATCTGAATTTTTTTTTGGAACATAATTTAAAATAGTACGTAGCATAGAGTGTTTCTGCATTCTGGCTTTTATGTGGTCACAGCACATCTTTTACATGATAAATTCATGAGCTTGTTCCTTTTTGCAACCGTGGCTTCATTTGAGATGCGTTTAAGGTGCAGCCTTTCAATTGGCGCTCCCTGCTGTCGTGCAGATGTTTCTGCCAAGTTGTGCTGAAAGCCAAACAGACCTGTGACCAAAATAAAACCAGGAAACTGATCAGATGTCTCACTGGGGTGGGTAGGTTACCACAGAGAAACCGAGTATCATGGTCTGTTCAATGCTTTTCATTTGCTGTAAAGATTAAATTTATATGCGTAGATATAACTTATAATGTAATTATATACAGTATTACTTATACAGCATATGGCCCTGCCCGGCTAGCTCAGTCGGTAGAGCATGAAGGTCGGTTTTATTACTTATACAGCATATATTCTACTTTTCTGCAGTAAGGTTGTATTTTGCAAATATAAATATTAGAATTATATATATTTGTTCCTTTAATAGTTTGCTTTAATAGTTTCTTGCTTTAATTTGATGATGTTCAAAGGAGGGTTTGTTGCCATTATGTTTCACTGTTTGATGTCCATATGGCATCCCAATGTCACAAAGCTCAGGGGTAACTCTACAAAATCAAGCCAGATGTCAGCACGGTAACAATTTATTTTATTTCTGTTTCCTTCCCTTTCTGCCGTACCGTACTTTGTCTTGTTTCCAAACGATGGTCTACAAAATGTCACAGCGATGGATTTTAGCTGCCACCTCCCCACTCTGACAGAGACTGCTTTGACATTCATGTTATTGTACAATGCCGGCTACAGATGAGAGGTCACCGGTATCCATTTCCTAGCGGCAGATGTCGATGAGGTTAACAGCAGCGATGTTTTTCCGCAAACCCTCGCTATAATTTACACAAATGACACAATTCTGACATAGACGTTAATGCAGAGGTCAAAGGTCGTGTTCACACGCGTACGTAATTTCTTTTGGAATGAGGCCTGCTCATGACTTTTCTAGCTCCTCTCTAAGTTTTTGGAGAAAGTACAAGGAGAGGTTGCAAGGAAGGCAGATGTGGTGACTGCGAACTGTTGGTTAAATACAGACAGATGAGTTTTTTTAAGAATTTGCTGCAAGGTGGGTTAAAAAAAAAAAAAAAAGGCGTTTCATACTTCATAAATGATCATATAAACGACATCTCAATAGGCTGTAGCCAAAAGGATATAACATGTTTCTCTATGAAAATGCTGCATTAACACACACACAAGAGTGGAGTGGCCTTGTAGCTTTAATGAGGACATCTCCTCCATTGTGCTATTCATTACAGGGCAGCAGTTGCGATCAAAGAGGCTTTTGTGTGTCACGCTAAGATCTGCTGGAATGGCTTTATTAGACCCCAGGAGAGCCAGGATCAAGCTGCTCCATTGACCCCCACCTCCTCATTGTTTAGCATCTTCAAAAACGCCTAATAATTGGACATTGAGGAAAATTATGCTGGTGCTATGTAAGCATTTTGGTATCTCCCAAGCTTTTGTTTTGAAGCCTTCACTTTGGTGAGCTTCAGTCCCTCAACTTACACTGTATGTGACCTTCTGGACAAAGATGGTATTGGTCGGGGACTGACTAACCACAAGCGTGACAGCGTGATATAAAAATGATCTTGATGCATTTTTTTTGACAAATAAATGGCGTATTGTGGGCTTATGTATTCAGCAGAGGAGCAAATTAGTCTTGAAAAATCATTACATTTCGGCACAAAGGAAAAATATCACATTGCATGCACTGGCGGGAAGGAAAGGTGCCAGCAATGGCATGCGGAGGTCATAACAACACCGAGTGAAGAGCTTTAGTGTTAAGCTTGTAACATTGCTGGAAGCCTTTTTTTAAGCAAAGGATGAGGAAAAACTGCGGCTTAAGTACACTGTCCTTAAAAATAGTGCGAGAAAAACAGGATACGGTGAAAGCGTGACAAGTAACTAACACGGGGAGAACAGAAAACGTAGCAGAAGAAAAGTTTCCAGCAGGAACCTGGTGTGTAACGTTACGTATCTGGTGCTGCCAGTCATGCTCCATTACCGTTCTAAACAGTAATAACTGGGAAAAAAATAATATTCGGTAAACGTAAAAATGCATATTGAAATGAGTAACTGGTGCGTTTTTACTGGCGCGAATTGCCGAACTGGCAGGAAATTTGGAGCGGGGCGACGGCGTGTTTATGTATGTGTCTTCGAACATCAAAGACAGCCTCAAAATATGTTAATAATGACAGTAATTAAAATGTATGATAATCTTTAATAGCTGCACATCAGCCACTTGGCTCCAAGCCACACTCCATTAATGAAGCACACCTCCTCCTCCACTCAACACGCCGTATCGGCTTCAAGTGGTGAAGGACTGCGCCGCTTTCGCTGCAGGTTTACCATGGTAATGGCTTGTCCCACACATGGCACGGGACGTTAAGCGGCTCGGGCGATTTAACCCTCCGCTCCACCTGCGAGAGTCACCTTCAGATCGCTTACAATACTGCCCAGTACCACCACACGCCAGCAGAATCGGAACCCGAATTATGTGGCCAAGCATGCGCACTCATATAGAGAATTTTGCTTCGGTTCCCGGTGCCTCATAGTGTACAGTAGACACACAACCACACACACACACATATAAACATACAAACATACAATAAGCGCAAAGATGCATTGACAGTGCCGGACAATAAGAAAAAAATAATGAGGGGTGGAATAACTAAGTAAGAGGGAGAAAATATTGCACAGACTAACAAGTCAGCTGTTCATGGATGTAACAGCGTAGGGAAAGAAGGCAGCCGGTAAATGAACTTGCAAAACACACCAACAAGGAACATGCACTTACAATAGTGCCCAGTACAACCACACACCAGTAAAATAAACACGCTATCAATACTGTCCGGTACCAGTCGGGTACACGCTCTTGCGAGAATGCCCAGTACCAGCACAAAAAAGCTGCTTTTTGGGGGACCGCAACGGTGATGTTTTTCAGTTTTGTTGGGTAATGAACTGAGGAATCTCTGCATTAAGTTGAGTCCATTTGAAGTCCCCACATTAAACGCTAATGTGTGAGTATATGTGAACGAAACTGAGAGGAATTGTTGTTTTTCTAGAAGGTTCATATCCAGAGTTCAGCCCAGTCTTCCACATCAGGTTTCTTGTTTCAGAACAAAATTCCAAATTTTTTGATGACTTTGATCAGAAAAAAAATAAACGGCCTCGAAGACACTTTTTAATGACTTCCCTTTTATACAATGTCTTTTGACTATTACAGGAAAATATATATTTTTTCTTTCTTTTTTCTTTTAAAAACTCATTTACTCTGTTATGAAAGAGGCAACTTTGACTTTTTTAAAGGCAAAAGCAAGCGCTACCCACTGTAATACAGACAAATAGTGAGTCTTTGCCTAGGAACATTTAAAGACTTAAAAAATCCACTGGACTTTCATGAGCAGTTTTCGTGGTTTGGTTGGGATAAAGATCATGTGGATATCGGGAGGCTATTGGGTCACTACTCCATCGCTGCCCATTTTGCACTTTGGAAACCGCATTTGAATGCTTTCCCTCTTTGTCAGTCTTTTTTCGAATCCTTCTCACTTAAATTCTATCCCTGACGTTTCAGTACTGTTTAGGGAGCATAACATTTAAGAAGTATGACTGCATAAAAATGTTAACATTTTATATAAAATGCTGCATTCACATGAAAAATATAGATGCTTAATAGCAGTAAACAATATTTCATGTTCAGATCTGACACTGAAAAGCACTTGTCCACTGGGCAAAAGCCATGCTCGTAAAAATGTCTCAGTAGATTGAAATGTAAAGCGGGGAAACATTAAGTTGTAAACCTATTGAAGAAAGAAAAATGCTAAAATTGCATCTACCCAGGTTTTTCCAGGAAACATTTCAGGGTGTTCTTTGAATGCCATTTGAACACTTTGAACCCACTTCTAAAATATGACATGGAGTTCAAAGCTGGCGTTTCTGCCTAGAATTTGAACGAAGGAGGAAAGAAGATGGAGAATATAAAAAAAAAAAGCAGGTGGGTGCAGGCAGTGCACTGCTTCCATCTAAAGTGTCCAGCTAGGATAGGCGTTTCGAGGGTCTGTGAATGGGCTTCAGGAGGTCTCCAAAGTGCCGATATGTTTCGAAAATATCTTTTAAAAAATTAAAAATAAATTAATGTTTTGTTCCTGGGGACAGCACGGTGGCTCAGCCAGTACAATCCAACCTCCCAGAACCTGGGCTGTTGTGGTACGGGCTCAAAACAGCTCGGGCAATGTGGAGTTTCCTTGTCGTCCCCAAGTGGGTTGCCTTCCACAGTCCAAAGATGTGTGTTTCACGTTAACTAATCGCTCTAGATTGCCATTGTGTGTGGCCACCCTGTGATTGACTGGCATCCCATTTAGGGGTTGGTCCACAGCCTGATGCCGCATAACCCTGAGATGGACTGTGGACCGCTGTGACCCTGGATCAGTGGTAATGGACGGTTACTGTTTTCATGTCTACGCCCGATTGCTTTCCATGAAGCTGGTACATGTTCTGTGCTGCGAACTGAGAGCAATGTTTCCTCCGGAGAGTTATATTTTGCTAGGAGGGGCTCATTAGCTTTCGCTAAATCCTCAAAGGAGTCTGTGGCCTATTAAAGAGTAAGAATCCGTGCTCTCTTCCAGCCCAGGTTGGGTTTGACAGGTGACACAGCTCAGGTTGGACAGCAGAGCAAAAACAATGGACTTTTCTCCTTAGCGGAACACATATGTGCCGCCTCACCATCCCGTCAGAATTTCAAATCAAAGCTCTTGCTCGTGAGACCCCTTTTCTGTTTTCGTATTCTATTTTGGGATGGAAGATGGCTTTATGAAATTAAAAGGAATCCATTCCAGAGCTAATTCTGGCGCAGGTATGTTAATAACCCAATTAGCCCACTCGCACGTTTAATCTGAGCGCTCCCAGTTGCCATGGCCGCACACTTAAACTCCCCGCAGTCCCTCATTTCCCCGGGTCCTATTCCCTCATCGTGCCTAAGCAGTATTCATATCCTGCTCCGGCAATATGTGCTCTTAATTAAATTTTGCCATAAGCAGAACACAGGAACCTTATTTACTGATAAGTGCAAGAAGTAAATGCGCTGCTCAATTTATTTTGACACATAAAGTGGGAGTACGGAGGTGCATTAAGAGAATTTTAACATAATACATAGGTAATATATTTCATTCAAAGCCTACTCTGCGATTAACTGAAATGTATACGCGCAACCAAAATACGTGACTAAACCGGTGGCGTCTGCGCCACTCAAACGGTTTTATCGGGGGCGAAGTGGCGCCGAGTTTGATAGTGCATTCGCGTCTATTGTACCGTTTTCATAATTCAGGACTGCGTTTAAGGTTTTTCCCCGGTGTGAGAAAGCGGCCTTCTTCAGAATTATTCCGCTGACATGTTTTAACCCATTTCCATGTTCTCAATGGAGGAAAAATGACATTTCCTTCCACTTGGCAATTTCAAAACACGAGCAAGCCCACATCGTTTAGGTTTAGGCTGTTTGGCAGATAGATGTGTGGTTAACACATTTAGTGCCAGTGAAAGCAATCTACACGCTTTAAATGGCGGTTTTGAAAGAAGCCCGTTCGCGTATGCGGAGGGTGGCGTAGCACTTAACCTTGCGCCGCTCAAGGTCTTCATGGAGGCCGGAAAGAAAAAAATGTGACTGACAGTTGGTGAACTAATGAGGTTATGAGCTTAATGCGTCTTTGGACGCAGCATAGACTGCAAAATGACACGCTATGGAGAGCGTCTACGCGAGAGGCAGGCCCATGGTATTATTATGATGAAACTGCTCATATGTTGGTGCCGTAATTATATTATATTTGTGTACGTTTGCCGAATGGATTAAAATAGATGGATTCTTCATTTTCCTTAAGACGCTGTCTTTTGTTAGCCCTTCGGTATAATGACGTTCCTGCTGCCGAGCGCGGTGTTGCGGTGTCCACGTCAGCATGCTTTCCGGAATACCGCATTTTGAAACGGCAGTATTTTGGCATATAATGGTGTGCTAAAACTAATGCGATGAAGTGTAAATCCGGGAAATATGCAGCATGGCACATGTGACATGCAGTGCTTCTTATATTCATGTAGTCCATATCAGAGCTGCACCGAACGCCGAAACTGCTTCGCCTCGATATACGTTGGGGCCCGAGGAGAAAATGGTGCCATCGAGTCTCCAGCAATTTGGGAAGAGCAAGGAGGTCACGTGGCTCGCCGTATTGTGTCTGCTGCTATTTGTTGATCTGCCCCCCTCCTACGACGGCAAGATCGCTGGCTCCCCCTCAGGGACTCTCACGTGTACAGAACACAAACAAACAGACCGCAGATGCATTTCGCTCCAATTTAGAGTATTTAACCAATAGAAACGAGTAATTCATCCCATTTAAAACACATTCAGCAGCGGGTGTCATTTGCACAACACAGTGAGAATTTGCAGCCAATTTGAGGGATTATGTCTGCCGCTGATAATGGGCTTTCTGCAGGGAAGGGATGCAGCGGCAGGGATACAGGAATACATTGCAGGGGAATTAGAACCTGTGTTTCTCACACTTAATTCCAGAAAACTGGCTGTAATTCCCAGCATTACTAGGATGTTCACTTTAAACTTGGAGGTTTAATAACCAACAAAAGAGCGGTCAAACAATTGCAGCGTTTGGTGCTCAAGTCAAAGATGGCAGGGAAGCCCGAGAAGAGGTGCGGCAGCCTTCCCCGATTTCGGTGCGCAGGTCTTGCAGGGGCGCGGCGGAGCCGGGGCGGCGCGCGTGTGTGCCGCGACGGCTGAGGAACGAACGCCCAGGGCAGGAGGCCCCGAAGGGTCCGGGTCCATCCTTACACTTGCTCGCTTCCCAGGCAGCCACCCGTAGCTCTCGCTCCTGATGACTCATTTCTCTGCGGTGCTCCCTGGACGACCTTCCGCTGACAGTTCCCCTGCCGGCGAGCGCTGCTCACCGTGATGGAACAGCGATAAAGTAAACGCGAGCGGAGGGACGACCAAGGCCATTTCCATCACACCTTCCAAGATGACCAGCCACTTAGCCGCAGCCCGAATAAATTCAGAACTTAGCCTCGATTTTGCCACCCAGTGTAAATGTAGCAGAAATGGCAAAAATGAATAACTCATTAACCACCAAAAGGCCGATGTCCCGGCCACCTTTAACACTGGACATTTTACCAGTTGACTTTGTTATGTGTTTGTTGCACAATGGGAGGGGTTGGGTTCAAAGACAGCCTAAGTGCGGTGCAGTAGTCATAGGATTTGTAGCCTTTACTTCTCCAAACTCCATTTGAAGACTCGGGTTTTCCTTCTGCGGTAACTGCCTGAAAGCAGACAATAAAGGAGAAACCGAGCGGCCTGTCAACTGGGAAACGAGCAAAGGAACCAATAAAATATGGACAGATGCTGTTTTTGCCCCACGTTGTCCTGTTTTACGAAGTGTCTGCGTTGGGCTGAGAAAGCGGCAGCTGAGAGGGGGGAATGAGTCCTTGCGCAGCCGCAGCAGTTAGTCAAGGAGATGGTGGCGGATGGGGCTTGGACTGCGCCACGGCACCGTGTTTTCTGCTAACTCAGAGTTTCATAATTGCGATACTTTTCTTGGCCTTCTGTGTCTTCCAGTAACAGAACACCCGCTGATATGGCTTCACCTGTTAGGAAAGAAGGAACCCGGTTGTTTCAGGTGTGAGCAGACAGTGTTGTCACCTGGGTCCCAGCTCTGCCATCCTTCCTGCAGAGTACATCTGACTCCGGGGACGGCAGGCTGGTAGCTTTTCTGTCCTTCACAAAATGGGTCGATGGGATGGAATCGCTTTGCTGCCGTTAAAAACTCTGTTAAAAATCTTTAACTTGCATATTTGGGTAGAATAGAACAAAATCAGCATGCATTTAAATATGTAACAAATATTTTTTAAGAAACAGTTTTGCAGAAACAACTGAAGCCAAATTTACAACTTATTAATTTTGTCTCTTAAAAGTTACGTAAAGCAAAAATAATTATTTAGCAGGGTAAAAAGTACAGTAATGCTTACAGTCTATGATAAAATTTTCAAAACGTTAAATGGTGTGTTTTTGTCCCTCCCGACCGTGTTTAAGAACAGCGACAAAGCTGCTCTCGGGCTGCGGGTCCTGCAAGGTGCATTAACCAAGCAGCTTGGTTCGCACTCGTGTCCAGGGGCTGTAACCTAAAAACAAGCCTAATTAATCTTCCTCGCAGCGGGTATTAATATTGCAGTGTGAAGGTGTCACAGCAAAACATTCCTCCATTTTTTGACACGGACAAACCTTTGATCGCGGGATACATTGCGGACATGACCTCCACAATAGGTACACCGTGTCACGCGCCGATCAGGACTGTGCATCTGCTGATCACCCAATGGTGGAGCTCAGATGACAATTGTGCGCGCATATATTTGCATATTTAATTACGGCGGCGCACGAAGCCGTCTTGTTACGCCAATTGAAATTAATTTTGATAGCTTTTTCATACTATGGTTTTCAACTAACCGTGTGAAATTTCGCACGGAGCCTCTGCATTCAAAGGCTAGGTAATTTCATCTGTTATCGAGGTAACGGAAGAATTGCCTGTTTTAATGGCGCGCTCATATGATCGGCGCGTGGAACCCAGCAATGCCTTCACCGCGCCTACCGCTTTCGCCTTCATTTTCAGTTCATTGCAAGGCGGCCGCGAGCACGCGTTCGCCCACGCGGGTGCAATTTAGTCGCCAGTTAACCTGAAACGCATGTTTCTGGATTGTGGGAGGAAACCAGAGCACCTGGGGAGAACATGCAAACTCCGCGCAGACTGAGTTGCATTCGAGTTCACGACCCAACAGCGCAGGGGTCCTGAAGGGATGGAGCTACTCGCCGTGCTACTCTCTTTCGTGCAGCTGTGTGCATTTTAACTAATAAATGAATTTACCGACGTGAGTCGTGGTATGAACATTGTTCGAGGGAACTTCAGCAGGAGTTGGGCTCAAATCTGAGTCTTTAATGCTCCCGCTGTCTCAGCTGGGCTCAAACCGCTGTGCGGCCTGCCTCACTCACTCAGTTAATCCACAAATTCAGAAATGCCTGCAAAAACTTAAACTGTTAATTAAAATCTGGGAAACCATTAGGCAGATCTTTATTGTCCTAGAGTCGCCCTTGTATTCAATAACTGCATAGGAGGTCTCATTTGTCCTAGCAGACTTCTTTCTGGATGTAAAGGTTCTTTATAATGAATATGTAAAATTTAAAAATGAAATAATAAGCTGTGTATTTTCTGCTAAGTTCAACACCTGAGATCTGGAAAACCGTAGGTTTCTAAAAGCTGGAGAAAGGAGACCTCCGTCTTGTGTGCCTTGGAGATCCCAGCCTACTGGGCAACAGCAGGGCCCCTCGCCAGCGGTGCTTTAACAAGGCTGCTCAGCGGGTCTCAGTCATGTGGAGAATGGCTGATCGATAGTTGTCCGACATTCTCCTCGCTGTGTCCTGCAAGCATTGAGGTCTGAAAAATGTCAAGTAAGATAACCATGACTGACATGTGAAGGCCAGACAACAGGCACGGACAGTGTTTGCAACAGCATTAGACTTCTCAAGTGCACGTCCTTGGATTTCACTGCCAATACCTGCATGTGGGCTGGTCTTCATTGCGGCCGACGTGCAGTTGCACCGTAAAGGGTAGGCAGACGAATGCTGAATGCAGCACTTATTTATCCAAGATTTTTATTTATGACTCTTCAGCAGTCTTGATTTTTAAGGTGATCATCCTGTTTAGTATCTGTGGTCTCTTTTCCCTTTGTTGAGAGAATAAAAAATGTCACATGCTCATGAGTTGGGCAGGTACAATAAAATATTATGTTTCTCAGCAGGAAGGGGGTGCGAAATGACCTGTTTACATCATTGCTGTCTTTTTTGATTCGTGTCTAAGTTGCTCATTGCACTTTAACACAAATGCCACTGTGATATTCCTGATGCCATGGCTATAATGCACTATGACCATTTTAAAACATTCCCTTATGAAAATATTTTAATTTACAGAATATTTGTGTGTGTGTGTGTGTGTGTGTGTGTGTGTGTGTGTGTGTGTGTGTGTGTGTGTATTGCCCAGTGCTCATTAAGAGCCTGGTTTAAGCCTCTCAGCTTAACAGTATTTACAGTCTTATTGTTTTACTCTTTGCCACAGTTATAGGAAAAATGGCATGAAATTCAAGGCTGTTCAGGGAATTTGAAGGGCTTTATTTTAAGAAGCAGGATTTGCATAAATGAGCTGGTAAATGTATTGCTGCCAAGAGAAAGAGGAATTTGCTTTAGATTTGTATTTATTTATTGTAACATTTTCTTTTGCCCAAATGGTTAATATTTTATATCGTCATCGACACACTGTGTATATGATGCAGCGTTTTTTACACACGCGGTTACTCTGTAATTGCATGAGCTCGGTGCAAAGCATAAAGCAAGGGGTAACGTGGAAAAAAATTGAACGGAAAAACTTTATTGCAGACACACAGTTCTTAAAGGAGCTGAACACAGGCATGCAGTCTGGTTTGAATGCTTAATATGAAGTTCTTGTCTGACCTGGCGATGCAGCGGTTGTTTAACGCTCATCTCTACAGCTTTGCTCATTTTTAACAGCAAGGCTGCATTTCTTCATTTTGGAATCTCATCCCTCTGCCACAACATGAAACGCTTATCTGCGTGTGGCACATTCCACGAATTGTACATTTATTACACTGTTCACTGAAGGTTTAATTTTAGTTTAAACTACAGGAAGAGACCTGCTGTGCTTCCCTTCGGGAATATAGTATAGTTATCCAGAAATAACTAAAATGAACCACTCCAAATATCTGACTGGCTGGGCCGTTCTTGTGCGATTGTCATTACTGCTTGTGGACCCGTAGCTGTCAAAGATGCAGATAAATCAGAGGCCTGCACTGCTGCCGCACAGCGGGAGAAGGAGTGTCTGCAAAGCGTCTCTTTCACAGTTTCTGTGTCGGCTGTCTTCGCCATGTACTCACAACCTGTGACGTTCGTGCCGCAACTGCATCTGACCAAGTGAGCTTTTTCCCTGTCTTTGTATCACCTTAGAAATGGAAGTATTTCAGTACTTAATGGTTGCGACGCTAATGTCAGAGTATTTCCCTGGTGGGAGAAATTTGAGCAAAGAAGGATTAATATATCTTGGTAATGGCACCTTGGGAGAGAACTTGATGATGGAAGTCATTATCTAGCTGCTCTGTGGGGCTCCTTGATTCAAGATCCAAAAGCTCAGTGGGTGGCAGAACTTTTCAAAATGACACCTCGATAATTTAATTTATTTAACTGAATGGATGGTGTGGTCGTGAGTTTAGAAAAAGTTGAGCTTTTTTCTCACGGATGCTTAATGCTCACTCTTGTCGGCAGAGCTTTAGAGCGCTGGATGTTTTAATTAAACTGCGTGGAAAACTTAACCTCCCAGGACGTCCATTGATGCAGAGAACTGAGGGTTCTTTGGGCAGCACAGTTTTAAAATATGGTCATTTTAAAATATGATTTTGTTTTAAAGCGGGAATTTTCAAATCACGAATGCCTTAAAAAAGTGGATAAAAATGAACAGTTGATCACCTTTGTGGGAAGACCCGATCTCCGTAAGACAACTTTAGGGGTGAGCACAAATATGCGGATTCTCACGAGAAATTATACTTGAGCAGTCGACACAACGTTATGTACGGAAGTTCTGATGAAAAAGCGGGCTTGGTTCTAGAAACAAGTTAGTGGACTTTGAGCAGTGTAAGATAAAAAGTGTGCACAGATTATTGAATAAATGGAAGTCTCACTGCACAAATTGCAATACTGATATTTTGATATAAATCAGTGCACGCTTCTGTATTTAACATGAGCAAATCTGCTCGTGCATGAAACAATACTCTACGTTGTTTGAGTGACCGTATGAGGTTACAGTGAGAACAAACCAGCTGCCGAACTCATTTTGTAATCTTAAACCACAGCTTTCTCTGTTTTTCCTCACCCAGTCAGTACATTCATCTAGAACCTCGCAGCCTTTACAGCTAAACATAAGTGACAAAATTAATAAATATCCCTGGACTGTGGCCAGTTTCCCAGTATTCAGCAATTCAGTCCTGTGAAAAGCTGCTAACAGTTGAGAGCATGCATTTATTACAGGGTTTCGGGTGAAAAGCCACAGACATTTGGTACAGTATGTGAAGCTGCTGGTTCCATGCATCTCGAGGCTGCTGGGTAGAGGGGATCAAGCGCCTTTTCCTGGAGTTCATTCCACCAAAATGCCCAGGCATTGAAATGCTTCATGTGAGGGAGCAGTTAGTCTGTCCTCGCAATAAAGCATTCTGCTTGTCTGTACCTTTTTGTGTTTTCCCATGAACATTTGGACATGAGGGCGTTTTGTTCTTCATCGTATTACTTGTTGACCACTCATTACCTACAGTGCTTTTCTGCATAGTTAAGTTTGATCATTAAAGCCTCCGTGTGTGTATTTATTTATTTATTTATTTATTTATTTAATTTTATTTATTTTTTTTTTTTTTATCGCCCGCAGATTTGAAATCGTGCAGTTGTTAAATAAAACACAAGTAAACAAGCAAACATTTTTAAGGAGGAGTTTATGGAGCATGAGAGGCTTCTGTATAGGAGAGTTAAATTGGAAGTAACAAAGTGGAGCCGCACTGTTGCCAAAAGCCTAATTAATGTGGCGGGCAATGACGCGCCCATTGCATCCGCCAGGCCCCCAGCGTGTGGCCCTGTTCATTGTGTGCCGCACACAAGTTTTAAAACAACCTCTCTCGCTAAGTTTAAACAGCGTTCGCTTTATTCCTGTCTCTGGCCGTTCTGAACACTGCGGTCTTGTTCTCCTTCAAGCCGCCAGTTCTCCGTGGTGGTGTTCTGCTGGGGGAGGCTGCCAGCGCCGGGACCGCTTAAAGCACAATAAACTTGTTTGAGCCTCGCACAGAACCGGGGCCAGTATGTGCGGCTCATGTGGGATGCTTGTCATGCTGAGCTTTCCTGAAAGGCCGTAGCCCGCAGCGGACAATCGTTTTGTTCTGCCCAACAAGAGACGCGACGCTGAAGTTTTGCGAGACTTTGGCAGCTCGAAAGAGGGGAACAAGCCAATCTACTGCCGCAAAAGTGTGCCGCTTTGACGCACTGATTTATTTCTGCTCCCTTTCTGGCCTGCAAAATGGAAGGAAATATTTTTATTAAAGTTGCAGGTATAAGTGATTGCATCCAAAAAAAAATTTATTGCCATTTTAGTGCCATTCTAGGAACCCGGTCCGTATTCATACTTGTGCATTCCACAATTTGTAGACTTAATTTTTCCAAAAACACCGACTTGTATTGTCGCTTGCATATCATGCAAAACAAGCCTCGCAAAACAGTTTCCTTCAAGGATTCTCCGATTGTTTCATTTGTTTTTATTTTGTTTCTTAAGGCAATGCGCCACTCCTTTTGAATCCCTAAGAGATCACTTGACTTGAGAGGGTGATGATGCACATTTAACCACCAGCAGAACCCTTATCAATGATTTCTGCATATAAATTAAGCTTTTCTGTCATCTTCAAGGTCCTAAGGTACTTTTTCAGGAACATTTCATCATAAGCGGTCTATGGAGACGGCTGCCTGCTGCGTTCGCCATTGCGAAACACAGGATGTACAGTCGCTGGGTAATTTATTAGGCTGTCATTCACGTCTCGGCTGTTTATACGGCATGCGGTGATGGAGCATCATAGGCCAATGAAAGTGAATTAGAAGTGGGGAAAATCTAACCATTTTATCACTATAAAAACCTGTTTAGAGATCTTTGTGACTTTTCCTAAACCGTTAGGTGCCATTAATATGAGTGTAGAATTAATATAATACAAAATTAAAGGACCTCCTCTCTGCTGTGGGAAAGTTGTGACGCCGATGAGTGGATTTCTCATTTTTCCTCTTTTTCTAGTAGGAAACCCTCTCTAGTTTGAGGTGCATATTTGAGAGCAAGCTGAATAGTTTAGGCAAATCCCTTTTTAATTACGTGCATTTGTGTTTCGGGGTCTCTCTTAGTCTAAGTGCTTTCACTCATGTTCCCTGTTTGCGTAGTTGAGGCATGGAAGGCGACTGCACGTCTAACATGCAACGATGTCCTTGGATATAAGGCTCAGAATTTGCTGCTTTGCTGAATCAAGTGCAATTCGTTTCTTCCTAGTCGCACCGCAGTCGCACCGCCCGCAGGCTGTGCCCACCACGGAAATCTTTCCGTGTGAGAACACAGGCAAACTCTTGGCTGTTCTGAGCTCAGGCTTTCCTGACAGAGGTTAAATGTGAGGGGTGGTGGGGATGTGGGATCATGAAGGCTGTTTACTTCTGCTGTTGCTCACAGTTTGGAAAGGGGCTTTGAAGAGCCTGGACGCTCGTGGGTGGGTAGCAGGCTGAGCCAGAGCTGCCTGCGCAAAAGAGGCTTCGATTGCTTCTGATTTCAAGAGCGTCTCAGGGTAGCGGAAGCGCCAGTTGCGAGCAGCCGCCGTACCCTCACAGGGCCGCTTTGCGGCGAGCCGAGCCGAGCCTTAGTGTTAACTGTTTCGCGAGGACCATTTCTTCAGCCACGACCGCGACGGAGTCTGCCGGCCGGACGTTATCACTCAGTCTGACACAATTCTGGCGGACATGTGGGTCGCATCGTCCGGCTGCCCTTCCGCTGCTCTCTCAGCACTTTTCCACTTGTCCTAAAAAGAGATTAAAGTTTCTCTCTTCATTTGTGCTGCTCTCTTGTGAGAGGATGAAGTGTTTTTTTTTTTGCAGGTTGCTCCGTAAGCGATGCATTCTGTCACTGCTCCGTTAGCTTTCAGGGCAGGGGACACTGGCTGAGACCTTCACATGACAGGCACACCTCGCAGCAACTCCTTTGAAAGATCTTAGAACATCTGTTAAGGCATCAATTACTTAGAGAAATGTCTTGGTCAGCGAAGGTGTGGATGATCCAAATAGAGAATAGGAATCCTCAGAAATAGTTCTGCATCTCCAATGGTCAGTAGGGATTATGCAGCATGGCAAGAACCCCATTAGGATCAGATATAATTTCAGCGTAAAATGGCTTTTAAACGTAATAAATGCATTAGACTGCAGAAGTAGCTTTAGGACTTGGATTCCCATAGCCATTTTGAGAATGACCGTACCTCGCAACAGCTGGGGATGACGAATGTCCGCAAGTTCAGCATCAGAGCATTCCTGCAGAGCATCATACAGGCAATCGTTTTGTTTGGTAATCTGTTTAATTCAACCATAAGGTGTAGGGATTTCTCCTTTTTTCCCCACGGTTTATAATTCCGTTCCCACAACCCCCCTACCCTCTTTGATCTCATGTGATTTTCCCCTCCAGTGGACCTCAGCACGCCGCGTTTGGCTGCAGTCCTCCTCCGCTTAAGTGCACCATCAAAAGAAGCACAAGAGCAGGCAGCAGTGAAAGGACAGCAGTGGCTTACAAGTCTTTATGAGGCTCAGATTTCCTTTAACATGCAAATGGATGACTAGCGTGGGGACTCCTCTGGGCTGAGGTATTCCTACCAGGAAGGGGCGCTCATCATCCTGCGAACGCTGCTCTCTGCGCCGGTGGAGGCGTCCTGGCAGACACTCTGCCATTGTTTGGAGTGTGGGAATGGAAGGTGGTGAAGGCAGCAGTGAACATTTACCAGATTATGTTGTGCAAATATTTTTATTGTTATGTTTATAGTTGCGTGAGAGCACCTGCCTTGTTTTTACCTCTTCCATAATGGGGGCTGTAACATGAAGATCACAGCTAGTGGGGAAGTGAGCAGTAGAAACACACATCGGGGGAGGCGGAGGGGGGGTAATAAAAAAGAAGACAATTTTCACTCGGGCTGACAATGATCACTTTACAGAAATATCTTAAAGCTCCGTCAATGAGCAGTTAACCATGCCCTTACCAAACCGTTCGGCATTGAGCCACATGTCGCTTTACAGAGGCACTTTTAAATTAAACTCTTGGAAATAGGCAGAAAGTTTATTTTAAGCCTTGGCACAAAGAGTTTGTTAACTGCAAACCTGAGAAAAACCTCCGTTGTTTTTCCCAGTTCCTACTTCGAAAGAAAGAGTGACCCAAAGGTGGAAGCGGTCATTTATTCTCATGGAAAGGGAAGATAGCAGTACTGGGTTATTCACCTCCAGAGCTAAACCATTTCAACCTTGGTTGTACCATCAGGTCTTGCAGCTGCGTTATTTTCATTTAGACTGTGCAGTGTTTGCGGGCAAAAAAACATTAAACTCTTTTCAAACGGCATACGTGGATGGTAAATAAAGCAGGCGGTCCTGCAATGCAGCGTGTGCTGCGCAGAAGCATGCAGGCGAACAGTTCTCTCGCAAGCTGGACAAAGTCTGATGTCCGCAGCACGAGGCACTTCGGCCTCATCGGTGCAAAGATGTATTTTTTATTAATGAGAACAGCGTAATGCTGTAGGAAGCCTAAAATGGTGAAAGGCATGAGCTAAGCAGCTATGCTGTGTCATTCTTGAACGGGCCAGACCTTTGCGCAGGGGGCAGCTCTGCTGTCTCAGTGCTTCTGAGCTTTTTTTTTGCATGGGTTTGAATCCAGCTCAGCCTGTGTGGAGCTTGCAAGCTCTCCCCACCGTCGATGTGGTTTTCCTCCTATGGTCCAAAGACTTGTGTTTGAGAGGAAGTGGCGATTCCGTTTTGCCTCTGCTGTATGCCGGCGTCCTGTCCGGTGCACCCCGAGCTTCCAGGATGCTCGCACCCTGCACAGTGAGCAAGCGATTCTTCAACCTTACTCCATTTCTCAAAGAACGATTAAACAGCCCGATTTCTGCACGGACAAATAAATGGTAGCTTTGCTTCAATAAACTTTGTACAATGGTGTCAGATTGAGCACTTTGCTAGCAATTGATACTGCGATGTGGTTGTAATATTATAAACTCTTCTGCTCCACATTTTCAAGCAGAATTCCTGGTTGCGTAAGATCTATATTTAAAAAAGCAATTGGCAGCTTCTGTTTGATGTCCTTTACTTCTCAGAAGTATTAATCTGTCATATTTCAGTACGAATGGATTGAATTTGAACCACACCGAAGACCGCGGTGACTGCGGTTGTGTTTGATCTCACGTTGTGCGGCAATCGTCTTCAAAAAGAGACCTCTCCCAAGCGAGAGCCAACGCTGCATTTATATTCGCCGCTTTTCAGGACAATCCTGTCCATTATTGAGCCATTAAGCCCAAGCCAAATTTATCATTTTTCAAGCGGCTGAAGATGTATTCGCGATTAATTAAAAACTCTTACGTTCAGGTTTTTATTTCTCCTTCGCAGCCATTTTCAGCGTTTATCGCTTTTGCAGCGCTGAAGGATTGAAATAACAGTAAAACAGGCAATGCGGTTATTGTAATATCGATGACCATTTTCAGCGCAGATATTAACTAATGTTATGGAACCGCTGCAATCTTGTATTTGTTCGATGACAAGAGGGGAGAATAAAACGCTGAAGTCGTGTGCCGAGTTTAGCCGCAGTTGTAAACCGCGCGAAATCCAATGCCATCAGCTACACCTCACGCCACAACCTTAGCCCAGTAGCTGGCAGAGTAGACAGAGCGCAGCTGTTCATTTGTGTCCGACGGGCAAAGCGCCAGGGCTGCTCAACAGCTGGATTACCGGGAGTAAATTTCCATCTGACCTCTAGTATTGTGACAATATGTGAAGGATTATTCAATAAAAGTGCTCCTCTCCGACAAGGGATTGCAGCAAAATGATTCTTGCTGATAAACCCCACAGTCTACAAATGACTGAACAGGCGGATTATGTAATGTAGGATAAAATCTGTGAAATCAGCAAAATGGTTCACAATTAAGTAGATAAAACAAATAAATCACTGCACGAGTAAATGACTTTGCTCGCAATTCACAGTAGGATTGGAAGGCGTCCACAGAGGCCCACAACATGGCTATAAATAAGGCATTGTATGGAAAAATTAATCCACTGTGATACATTTGTTCTTTATAAATTAGGTTCACAGCACTCCCCTTGGCAAATGCAATGCTAACAGCAGAAACAATAATTGTCACATTTTGCAAGGTTTTGGGTGTGTTTTGTATCTTGGGCTGGGTTTTCGCTAAAAAGAGCACGCGAGGCTTCCTTACAAAGGTCAAACATTTTTCCCCTCAGCTGTAGGTGACAATAGACAGATGTGCTTTGAGTTTAATCTGACACATTTTTTGCCTTGCAAAGCTGTCTTTTCAGGCTGTCCCCTTTAAATTTCCCAAAGCTAACTGACAGAATGTCAACCTCATACATTTTCAAAGCTGATTTAGTCGTGCCTGGGAGCTACAGAGTAATCTGTTCATAAATGGCCCCTTATTTAATGGTGTTTTGTCTGCTGGGCCACGCTGGAAAGATACTCCTGGCCTCATGGTTTCTTAGTTTTTCTTGACCTCTCTGCTGTGGATCCAGGGTGAAGTCTGCGAAAACAACACCATGTAACTGGGTCGGCTGTGGGAGGAATCCTCTTTTCCTGCCCTCCTCTCTGCTCTCCCATTCTGCTGCTGTCCTCTAGAATCCATAGAACTGGGTGACAAACATCTGCGTTAATGGACTGTTGATTTTAACTGCGCTCGCTGTCTTTTCAAATACATTCTCATTGGACTGGTATTTGCAAAAGGCCCGGCAATTGTCTGTATTCTCCATTGTTCTGTACCCGAAATTGTGCAAATGATGGTTAAGTTCGTCCGCACTAAAATTCAAGCGTTTTCTGGTCTGCCAGACGGCAGGTGGAAGGGAAAACTTGGACCTTGCATGCTGATGCTCGTTTCAATTAGATTTGTGGTCAGTTGGCCAAGGAGATAAAAAATGGCAACACCACAGCTGATCGTTGTCCAATGCAGGAGTCATTTTACAACGCCGTCCGCCCAAATGCGCACTTCTCACAAATTTCTAAGGACATTTGCAGCATTTACTGCATGTCCGAGTGAGAAGCCCATCTAAAGATTCAAAGAGAGATTTATTTGTCACATACATGGTAACCAGGTATGCCATACAGTGAAATGCGAACTGAATCGACAGGACACTACTGCGGAACCGTAACACAGGATCATAATACAGTGATCAAATGAAATCGTACAAAAAAATTCGATTTATGCCTGCACTCGAGCAATGGAGTTTGACATAAGTGTTGCGTGCATAAGATATGCAAACTTGTATAGTTTTACAAATTTAGTATCACGCAGTAAAATATTGTCATTGTTTGTGTAAACAGTCTAATACACAATGAGGATGAACAGGACGGTGATATTCCTGAATAAAGTAAAAAAAAAAAAAAAGGGAAAAACTTGTAGACCGAGGAGGAATAAAACACGCATGTGTTTCCATTATTCTTCCCTTATTAGATTTGATAATACTGCATAGTATTTATAATGATGCTGTAATGTACAAAGGACACAGTCCATTTGTCGGTTGATGCAGCAGGAGCCAAACATTAAGGCTGAGCTTCATGTACTGTAGCTGCAGGTTCTGCCCCTCACAAAGATAAGTAGTTTCCCATTCTGATTAGCAAAAAGCCTAAAGCCTTGAATGAAGCCTTTATTTGAATGTTGAAGTGTACTGAGACAATGTCATTTCATGTTTGTATCAGCTGCGGCTCAGACCTTTTGCAGAGTTGTTTATCGCTGAAATTGGGGGTTGGGGTAATTTTATAATTTACATTACAAAACCTGAGCACAAATTAAATTTGAAGGCAATGGAAAGGCGGGCGATGGAGGCTTCTACCTTCTACCTGTCTGAGCTTATCAGATAGCGAAGTGCATAGGACAGGTAGTGCCCTTCAATGCCTTTGCTCAGAGGCATGCCGCAGCCAAACCTGCTTAGTTAGTGGTCAGGTGTGAACAGGCCACTGTCAGACAGCTTCAGCAAGTGGAATCACCCTTGTTATTGCTTGACTTCTGCGCTCTGTGCCTGTCTATCTGTCTGTCAGTCATTTCTCAACCTTAGGTCTGCTTTTCTGCCAAGAAGCTCGGAATAAAATGAGACTAAAATAAACAGGTTTGTGGATGGATGGCGTGAATGAGTTCAGCTCCACTGTATTCAGTCCTTTAATGGCATTGGAAGGATGCAGGGAGAAACAGAGAACCGAATCTCCTTCTGATGATGCTGGTTTCTGTAGCAGAACGGAGCCTTAGTTGGAAAAGTTCAGAAGAGGGCCATTGGCACGTGTGTGTGTAACTCTGGGGATAAAAGCCACGACACTTCCCAGAATTAAACTCTGAGAGCAAGGGCTGCTAAAGACACAAGCAAAAAAAAAATGTATGGATTTGGCATGGACTCTGACAGAAGATGGGAACATTACATAAGAGAGATGGGAAGATTAGAGGGAATCAAAGGTGCTCGGTTGGTGCCACTGCACAGCCACCCCTGGCCACCTAGAAGAGAGTGACAGCTGTATTAAGTGAGCTGTCACACACAATTCTCTTCCTTGTTCGCAATGGTGGCAAAGCTAGGTCTGCTGCTGCCAGAATGGCTACATAATCACATTCAGGAATCTCATATGTTCAATGTCAACAATGGCAGGAAATATACCATTGCACATTAATACTCATTTTGCAATGGATGTCTTGGCAATACTCCTTGATCTCCTTGGAACAGAAGAAAAATTTTTATATACATTTAATGCAGTGTAACACTGTAAGGGGCCTTGAACCAAGACGCCATCTAAATAACAAACATTCACTGTGAATAACTCTGTTGTCCATGTAGGGTCACAGTAGTCCAGGATCTATTCTGGAACTCCAAGGCACAAGGCAGGATGCACCCAAGAAAAAAAGCCAGTCCCTTGCAACAAACACACACACACACACACACACACACACACACACACACACACACACACACACACACAGAGGAATTCACCTGAAACAGATCTATTTGAATTGTTTCAGGGCACTAAAGCACCTGGGGGAAACCCATGCAGTTCTTAGGTAACAGATACACAGTTGTTTGAGCCCACGCACAAATCCAGAGCTAAGGGACTCTGAGGCACCAGTGCTGCCTACTGAGCCACATGTTGTCCTCAGACAGTGAATATTTACTCAGTTTGTGTTTGTCAGTTTGTGCTTAGGGCAGCTTAGGAGACTAGGCCTGGAGAGGCTAAGCAGGGTGTCTCTGTCCTGGATGCCAGTCTATCAGAGGATGCCCATTCCCTCGTATATATATATTCACACAACACAGGCAATTTAGGATCACCAGTCCAGTTTAAATACCTGTCTCTGGCTTGTGGGAGGAAACCAGAGCACTTGGAAGAAACCCCCAGTGAACACTGAGAGAACAGACCAACTGCGCACAGACAGAGCCAAGTTTCAACACATATTTTAACAACCAAAACCACAGCCACGGGCTGCGAAGCACCAGCGTTACTGCACTGTGCAACCTAGCTGCTCTTGAATAAAAACAGTAAAAATAGTCATTTTTACTTGGGCTGAATGTCATTCCTGAAGCTAAGAAATTCAGCAAACTTTGTAGTTACATACCGCTTAAGTTATACATTTCATAATCATAAGGTCTTCATTTCTTGTATGAGTTTTTATTGCACTTTTCACCTTGCTTTGCACAGTCTAAAGTGGAAACATTCCCCAGTCCATCTCTTGGACTTTGAAGAGGGAATTTATAGCCCAAACTTTGGTGTAGTGTAAACAGTTTGAATTTTCATTTCATTTCATTTTCACTACAAAAACGTTCTCATTTGCAGAGCCAGCTGTGAGGGAACAGAATGGGTCTCAGGGCTGGGCTCAGATTAACAAGGCAGGAGGTACATTATTGTCCTGAAACTCGGTGCCTCAAGTCCAGCTGAAGGACCCATTCCTCAGTAACCGGTAGCAGATACACATTCTGAATGTCTCAAAAATGTCTAGGAATAAGCAGTGGCATTCAAATCATTAATACTACATAACCACTATTTGTCTAACATCATTAGTATTTAATATCTCCTCATCGTAACACAATAATAAGGTTGGGATCACAGATGTTTAGAGCTGTCTTGGCCTTGAATCTTTACAATAAAAATGTGTTACTTTGATCTGTGGTATACAGTATATTTATTATGTAGCTGTATTTTGAAATTGATCTACAGGTTAATAACAAAATATTCTGTAAAAAAATTACAATGTTTATTTCCTTTGAGACTTGTTGATATCTGTGTCACTTTTACAAAATCATTACAATTTGTTGCTGCTTTTAGGGAGGAAGAGACTTACTTGGCTATAAAATAACACCGGTAACATGTTATAAATGTGCAGTACACACAGGTTAGTTACCACCAGGTTTAATTCCATCAAATTTCTATTATTAATCTATGTGAGAATGATTAACAGTAGCAGTGTGACAATTAAAAGACATTAAAATTGAAACAAATAAAATTTATACAAACCTGTACATTAAACTTTATCAATTAATATATCTGCATATATCTTACATTTTTTGACAAAATTTGACTTTATTACTTTTTTCAATATATTTTTATCAGTCAAATTCAGAAAAAAATCAACTGCTGAAATCAAAAATGCACTGAGTATAGAAGAGGGGTTAAGCAAACGTAGGTGCTGTTGCGTCGGTCCATCGCAGGGAGCTGGCCATGCTGTGTGTTGTTTAGGAATATTTCACCTTCTCTCAATTTAAAAAAGTTCATGCTGATAGATGCCATTATTGTACTTTTGTATTTATTTGTTGTTTGTGCCATTTTTGTGCCTGTTTTGCATGGTTGACATAATTGCATTTTAATTTAAATTTTTCTCAAAATGTCAGGTAACTTTTTTGCTGGCTCTAATGCCTGGAGAAGATGGAAATTTATCCCAGTGAAAAATAATAACATCTTTTTGGTTTAAGCAATGACCCGTATGTTGCCCTGGTTAGAAATGAAGGGATGTCTCTTCAGTCTGCTTGACATGCTGTGGTGATACGCAACATCTGAATGTCTGGTTTTGCTGCTTGGATATCGGCTCCTGCCTTGAGTGACTGAGGAAAGAGTGAGCATGAATGAGAGCCATGGGGTAGTTGCTATTAGAGGTGAGAGGGCAGGGCACTGTGGGAAATCATTTGAAATGTTTTCTGCTCAGATGATGTCATTCTGGAGCAGCCTGACCCAGTTTATGTGATAGGTTTCATTTATTTATTTTTATATCCCTCACACTAATTCATTTCTGTTAACCACTTTTCCTTGTTGGAGTCACAGTGCTCTAGAACCACTGGACTCCAGGCTCAGAAGAGTGAATTTCAGGCAAGGAGGGGTAGGTTTCAGGCTTGGAGAGATAAATTTCAAGCTAGGAGGGGTGCACCCAGGACAGAATGCATGTCCATTTCAGGGTAACCACGCATTCATATAGTCACACACTAAGGGCAGTTTAGAATCAGTCTGAAACACATGTCTATGGGTTGTTGGAGGAAATCCACGTAGACATAGAAGAACATGCAAACTCAGCATACACCAAGTTAGATTTCGAACCTAAGCTCAAACATCCCAGTAGATGTGAGGCAGCAGTATTAGCCAGTGCATCACTATGCTGGCCTCCTCAAACTGAAATGAACAAAGCAGATCAGTGTCCTTGAGATTTAACATGATGGCAGACTTTACAATAAATAAATAAATAAATAAATAAACACTACACAAATTCATCCTCCCAGTCATAAATGCATGACAGAAGCTTCTGTGCTGATGCTCTTGCCACTGGAAAAAGGTAGTCTGGAATTTAAAAGGTGCATTTCTCATATTTGCTTTCACAATAGGATGGATCAGCAGCATTTTTCTGCTTGGAAGCCATCTACCTTTCAGTTAGGTGGACGGGGTACTGCTTTAACAGTAGGCTTTTAGTGCTCCCTGTGGGAATAGGACTCTCCCAGGAGGGACATCTTCCCCTGCAAAGGGCACACACACCAGCAGGGGATATCCATTCATCAATAGCGGGAGCAGCAACATTATCTCTTGTGATGGGGTCTCCTTGCAACACACATTCAAGGTGACCCAAGACAACAGAGGAATTACCTTTCGCTGAGTTATGGACTTCATTCTTATTATTTTCATTCAGAACCAAAGTGGGCTTCTTTTTTTTTTTTTTTAGAGTAAAACCATAATGACTTTAATTTAAATTAATGAATTAATTTTTTTTTTTTTTTTAATACTGCAACTTTACATTCTGTCCATATATTGACAAAATAGGGGAGATGTCCATTCATCACACTTTGTCATGAGAAAAAGTGGCTCTCACTTCTCATTAAGAGATGACATTCACAAGCGGGAGGATACGACTTTCTGCACCAAGCATATTTCATACTTTGGACCTGTGCGGGTGTCCAGGGTTTGTGCATTTTTATGTACTTTTTACTTTCAAAAGCATAATCATTGAAGTTAAGCCTGATTATAACCATTTGCAGCCTTGTGTGCTCAGTGTAAAATGCACAAATGGGTACTTAAAATAAGTCTGAACTTTATTAATCCACAACAATAAATCAAGTCAGCTGTAAGGTTTGACAATTTAATTAATAAGAAGATTTTTCAAGATGTTGCGAAATTCATCTCAACACTTACCTTATCCTTCTGTGGAGCAGCTATGCTTGGTTACCTGGGCATTTGGAGAATAAGATGAGCAGCCGTCTGTCCTGGAGAAGTGACATCTCCACTTGTAAGGCCATCAAGACTTTTCTTTGGCGAGTAATTGGATCAACGGAGGCAAATTGAGTTTTGCTATAATGGAATGTAAAGAAATTTTTGCTCCAGGAGGACAAAGGCTCTAAACTGTTTGTAGACATATAGTAGTCGAGGGAGCAGATATTTTAATGATTTAGCATTTTTTGTCCATTGTGTCAAAAAGTAATTTCCGTCTGTCTTCCAGAAAGTGTCTACCTGTTCCCAGAAAAGTGTGAGGTTAGCAATGCCAGGGAATTTGCACAGCTGTCTTGTTCCTTTCTGTTTATGAAAAGTGAAGAAGGGGGGTCAGAGCTATAGACTGCCCTTCAGTCACCTTTGACCATGATGGGAGGATTCCTGAGATCTTCATTACAGGCTGCTCTGCGTTGTTTGGGCTGCGATGTTGCTCTTGAACTGAATAGTAAGGCACACAGCAACTCCACCATTGCCCCTATTTCAGCTTTTCTCAGTAACCAGGGTTGCCCGTTCAGTCACCACAATATCCTTAGGCTTTGGGGCAGCAGGGAGCTTCACTGTAAAAGGTGCAAATTTGTACTCGGGTGGTCACTGGTTCAAGGCTGATAAAGATACTGTAAGTAATGGACTTGCATGTTTGGCTGAAAGTGTTGTCCAGCTAAAAGAGCAGCACATCTTGTTAGTACCAGATAAGAAGATTCAGTTGCATCTTTATTTGCTTAAACAGTAAACCCTTTTAAGTGCATGTTTGCCACTTTGACTGCACTCTGCTGCAGCTCTGACACCGGTGTAGGAGATAATTCATTCATGAAGCCTGTGGAGCCAACATGTCTTCATCACAGAGAGGTGTTCAGGTGCTCTACTCGCAGTCCGGAGGTCTGAGCAGCTGACGTTGTGCTGTATCTGTAGTGGAAGGGCCCTGCTGAAGCACACGGGAAAGGGAGAAAGCGCTGAACACCAGTAGCCACAATATTAACTTTTAATAAGAAGCATGTATAATAACCATATGTGTAAAAGCTAAGAACATTAGCATAGCATTAACATATGGGTACAGAGATACTGTTTTGATGAATGTTACCTTTCATATTTAAAGTGTGCATGTTTATATACAGTATATAACTTCAAGGTATAATTTTCATAGCACAACTCACAGAGGTAAGGAAGAGGAGCAGAATACTGTAAATGCTGTACAGTATGTGCTGTGTAAAGGTTTCTTGTGTCTGGCCTAACTGGACATATGTCTTTTTCTCGTTGTCTTTCTACTTCTAAACATCAGAATCAAGGCTGATCACAATAGAGAAATTGTGTTGTTTGACACTAAAAAGAGCTGATCATTGTATTTAACACTGCAACATTTCCTAATTGAATTTAACATCGACCTGCTTTCATTGATGTTGCCTTGGTTACGTTCTCAAGACGACTGAGCTCCTGACTGCCGACGTGGATCAAAGCACTACTTCCAATTCACAGACCAAGTATGTGTAGTGGCACTATTTGTTTTTCGCTGAGCTTATTCCCAATTCATTTATTTCTTTTTTTTTTTTATTCTGATAAATTCATTTATCGTTCCTTAAAAGTTGCTGAAAAGAATAACTGTGGAAAATGTGATCAGTCAGCTAGCTGTGAAATCGGTAACACAGTTTACCGGTCTTCATAATGGCTTTGTTCAGAAAAAAACACCATTAAATGTATTAGATCTGAAAGATTTACTTAAGTGTGCTTTCTGAATTACACATTTTATGAGTTTATGCACGGCTTCAGTTGCAGTGGTTCAGTCTGGAGATGTGTAGGTTTCCAACCTAAAGGTTTAGGTCAGATGTGGGCCATGTGTAGGATTGGTGAAAAATGCTCAAACTAAATAGCTTCAGTAAAATGTATAATTAAATAAACTGGTGTTTGTGGGTGCAGAAAACAGTTGCTAAAGATATTGGGGTCATTGTATGAGTGCAGATGTGTGCATACGTTGGGTCTGCCACCTCTTTCCTGTCCCAATACAGAAGACTGAGGCTCTTGGCCCTGCAGCTTATAGCCTGTTTGTCTTGTCAGGCTGGGGCTACAATGCAAAGAAGCTCCTTGCATGAAACACACAGTCCAGGTTGGGAAAACTGTATCAGTCCACCTTGAGGGAAGCGGAAACGGGTGATGGCAGCATTCAAAGAGATTAATCCATCGCACTTACCCTCATCTCCTTCCAGTGCTAGAAGAGATACCTGCTTTGAGCACGGTGACAGAAATCACTGTGAAGAAAACTTGCAGAATGAAAATGTTTTTCTTTAGCAAAATTAACAGGTAGAAATCATGACTTGTCTCTCAGAAACAATGTTGTATGCATTTAAGTGGAGTGTGAGCGAAAATTCTTAATTTGTGTATTTGGTGGCCATTGTGCTGCATTCATGTCGCTGGCCTACTTGTGTTAATGGTGGCCGTTTGCAGCGAGGAAGCATTTCATATCTTTGGGCCATTATTAACGCACTTTCCAAGTGCATCTGGGTTTTACTTGACTGTTTAGCAAGTTGTCTTGGAGCTTAGAGCAGAGGCTTTCATCAGCACAGCTCCTGTTGTACTTTGGCAGTGTGAATGAACTTCTCATTGGGGACTCTTGGCGTACATGAGGAGAGTGCTTCTGATCCTCATCTCACTGTCACTCAGCATCCACCCCGAGAGCATCTTGCCAGCATGCTCGGGTAACGCAGCCCCCGCTGGAGCTGCTGTCATTGCGGAGCTGTCGAAACACTCTCCCTCAGCTGTCAGTTTGAGCCAATGTGAACCTGACCCCCACCCCAACCCAATGGAGAGTGGCAGGCGACCCTGCCATCATCCAGACAAGGACAGAGACAATAAAGATCTGCTTTGTCTCAATGGGTGCTCATTGGGATTCGCATCCTTTGTGCATTATCAAGCAACAGAGCCACGCGCCCCCCCCCGACATCTGCATTGAGAGTATTTCTGCAGTTAGGTGTTCTGTTCTTGATATTCGTTGATTTTTAAGTCACTTGCAACCAAAGGGGAGGGCTCATGTGGTCTTAAAGCATGTGTTTGCTCTGTTCAGTAAAACCAAAAGTTTCAGCACTTTTTTGAATAGTTAAAATGTATGATGCTGCCTTTTTTAAGCAAATTATTCTGCAATCCATATCTTTCTGCCCTTTTTTATTTCTGTAGAGCATTTCAGGGGCAATTGAACTGTTGCCATGATACGAAATGAAAGAGCCCGGTTAGAGTGTCTCCTCTAAACCCAGCAGTAGTGGCTGTGTCGGTAGAAGCACTGCGCCAATTAAACGTGCAGAGTTCTGTGACAAAAAGGGCATTGGGGAAAGCTGCTGTCCCCTGAGGCTTTCAACCTTCGAATGCTAGCATGGCCCACTTACAAGGGGGAAAAAAACAAGGCCAAGGCATTCCATTACACCACCTGCAAGAGTAGCATCCTTGTGTTGCCACGGCGACCACTATGCTGTGCCTGGACACTCCAGCAACACGGTTTACCGCACTAGACCTGTCAGTACATGATCCTTGCACAATGCAACAATGTTCTCCTGCCAAGCTGATTTTCCTTCCATGCTAAATATGTGCTTATTTTACTCCAGAGTGGCAATGAAGTGGCGATGAATTCCCATGAAATAAGATGCAGGCGTTCTGTCATTGATAGGTCTGTGATTAAGGGGGTTTGTTTTCCCCGATTTTTGCGGGCATTTGGAATTTATTTATTTTTTCTCATTTGCACATTTTTTGTTCACCTCACTTTTCCGACGATCTCAGAAAAACAATGTTGATTTTGTAGAACACATAGAACTAAAACGCTACTTCATCATTAACCAGCATACTTCATAACCGAACAGAAAGCGCTGAGCAGAACGCATGTTTGTTTAAGCTTCATTAGGATCACCAGCACGAAAAAGAATGCAAAGTGCGGCTGGAACTTAAATTTTCATCCTCACTTTGAATTGAGCAGTTGGAGCTGAAGCTCAGGAATGATCACGGTTAGCAGCGTCCGATTCTTCACAGCAGCGGAAAACCTGGCGGCCGGGTTACAGCCTTTGCTCCGTGTTCTTCGTGCGGCATAAACACGGAGTCTTCCTCTTACTGGACATAAAGCCCACGTTCGCGGACACACACCAGATGGACATTCCTTGGTGGCAAACATTTGTGAGCAGCTCTTTTTTATGTTGAGTAACCACCACTTCATCCTTTGTACGTACTGGCACCATAACCCTGGGCCATGTGAGACGTCAAAAGTTGCTGGGAGCAAATAACCAACCGACGGGCACCCGCCGAGCACCCAGTACATGAGGTTTACTTGCCGCAGACAATTAGAAGGCTGGACAGCAGTGGTGTTGTAAGATAACCTTGATCAAACCATATTAACAGTGACCTCTGCAAGTGCCTCTTTTAATTCTTCTCACAAAAGACATATTAAACAAGAACAATTACAAATGAAATTAACCTCTGACAGGAGTCGAGTCGTGTTTCACGCCAGTGTTTATGGTGATTTATCAGGGGTTAATTGTTCCCTGGTGAAACGCCGACATTTTTCAAAGAGGACCTTGGGAAACCGCATTATTTCGTCCGACCGCACTACCGGCGCAGCGGCGCTGCTACTTGTATTCCTATGCTGTACTTTTGTTTTTTGATTCACATTCAAATGTTTGCATGCTAGCAGGAACAATATGAGCTTTTGGACTTAAGGGAAACTTTCGTCAAAGTGTAGTCCAAATTTTCTATGCTTTCGGTTCACTTAATGAAAATGTGCGAAACCATCCTCGCTTTATACTGTAGGTGCTCTATTAAAAAAGGGCATTGTTTTGGGCCACGCTGAGTGCAAGCTATAAATACAGCACTTCATTTCTCACTCTGTTTTTCAGCTTAATTTGTGCTGTTTTTCTGTCCTTTTTCCGTCCTGTTTTTCCTGCAGCACTGAGCAACACACGGAGGTTAATGCTTTTTTCTTTTGTATGCTGCATACATTTTATCGCAGAAGAAATGACATATTTATACATGTAGCCTAGAAACCAATAAGTATTGCACAGTCCACTACGTGTGTACGTTGCGATGCTGTGGTGGTTGCAGCAGTTCCCCATGGCTCATGAAGGGATGTCCCAGACAAATGAACTGCAGAGATTCTGGGGCAGGAGTGTTCCAGGAACCCTGGACCTGCAGAGAATGAAGACCACAAGGAGTTGGACAAGCCCACAAGCCCACAGGCACATGGCTCACTGCGTTCAGGTGAAGAAGGGGGAGACTGGAGGGCTGTGCTCATCATTTTCCTACTGCTGTCGGTGGAAGTTGAGGGACGAGAGAATGATATTAAACTGGGGCCTCTGGGCAATGCCCAATACAAACCGAGAAGCCACGGTGGAAACCAGTATTCGCATCTGTGTTCTCTGTTTCCACAAAGTAGAGCGGACCAAGCACACAATTCCTGCATCCTTGTGTGTGTTTTCACCGCTTTGTCTCATCTGCATCTCTCATACCTTTTGTATAAGCATGGGTGTGGATATGTGATTTATGTGCAAAAATTATATACTGTATATGGAAATGCAATTAAATATAAGAAAATTTAACCATCGCTCTATTTTTTTATAATCTTGAGTACTGCATAATAAATGTTAATCTCTACCACAAAGAATTTCAGTACTTGAAAGAAGCTCGGTTTCTTTGTGCTCTTCAGTCAGCCTTGGATTTTTTTGGCAGCACTAAATTCTGCGAAATGCCCCCCCACCCTTCAAAAAATCTCTCAGTTGTATCTCAGCCCATTTTGACTGATATCCAGTGAGAAAATGTCACATAAATAAACCAAGTAAACATAATGACAGAAAAATAATGCCAGCGAGTAGTTTGATTCTGGACCAAAATAGGGTCTCTCACAGGGAGTGTAAATAGCATTTATACACAGTGTTTAATGCACAGTTCAAACTTTTTAAAGACTGGAGCTGAAATTAGCCATCAGTGACAGATGAATGAAATAGCTTTCATTCATGTTTGAGAGGATGGGATACCAGCAAGGAATTCCCTGCATTGCAAGTCATTGGTATAACTTTTTTTTTTTTTTTTTTTTTTTTTTGGGGGGGGGGGTGACAAATAGAAATTTGACAGAGAACTTTGCACTTCGCATGTAAAGGCATGATGAAAAAGATGGGTCAGGTGCCCCCTGTCCTGTGGGCCTATGGCTGGCCATATGGATCGGTTCAAATATATTCCTCCATCTTCAAGCAGTGTCAGAGTGAAGGCAAAAGTGTTGCGAGGAGCCTGCTGTGCCCCCAGCTCAGCAATGTGTGTCTTGTGAGGTTAGAAAGAGCGAGAAAGAGGAAAGGCCAACTTCATTAAACTTGCTAGGAATCAATTGCGTTTTATAAAGTATGAGTCCTTCCCGCTCCTGCGGTCCATTCCCTTTTCTGCCATAACCTTAACACAATGGAGTGTGCATCAGCCATGAAAGGAAACCTTGACACTGCTGTTAACACTAATAAAGCATCATGGGAAATTCTTACTGCACTGCTGGTTCTCAGCGCTACCAAGAGGAAGGCAGAACCATGCCCACAGAAATTACTGTTTTTTTAATCATTACCACTTGGCATAACAGGCAGCACTGAAAACAGCCTTAACTTCTAAATATTTTACAAGCTCCTTTTTATCACTGACTTCTCTGGGAAAAAGGTGCACGTTGTAAACAACATTTTTTTTTTTCTTTCACTCCCACTCTGCTCTTCCTTATCTCCCTTAGCATGGAGTGCGGTTACATGGCGGGGAATTTGTGCGGATGCGCCTACTGCTTGGACGCAATTGATAGCAAACCGACGACTCCCATTCGCCTGCCTCTCTCGATCACGTGGTGACAGGAAGGAGGAGTCAGCCATTTTTACAAGCGCTGGGACGGACCCTCCCTATTTGTCACCGTTTGCTGTCACAGCAGAGCAGTGCAGATGCTGCTCTGCCAGACCCCGTGTTTATTAGCTATGCAAATGTATGCATTCTGCTGGTAGGTACAGGAAACTGGCTTTGAGGTCTTTGCAACGTCTTTCTGTCCGCTAGGGAGACGGAGCTCTGAAAGTGCTGTTTGATCTCTAACAGGATTATTTTCCCTTACTTGCCATTTTATTTATTTGATTTTCTTTATTTATTTATAGGTAGGCTTTTGCATGTATAAAGTGTTATAGCACTAAGTATGCATATTGTTTTAAGCATACAAGTCAAAACCCCCCAGCGTTCAATCAAAAGTAGGACTATAGAAATAATTTAACAAAAAAATCACAATTAAAAAAATAGACATGCTTAAAATTCGCATTGTTCAGCCAGTAGCCGATGAAAGAAATAAGACATCAATGCGTATTTTAAGATATTGTCTGTTACCCACCCTCAGCTTTGAATAGAGAGTGGAAGGTTAACTCGCCACGTGTGTGTGATGTAGTGGAGTACAAATGGGTCCAGCATTGGACACACCGGGTTTTCTTTACTAATATCTTTAAAGTCCAGGTTTTTTCTGCCATTGTCTATACAATAGATAAACTTTTTTTTTTTTTTGAGAGTCACCAGTATGGGCAATGGAATAGCTAGAGACATTAAAGGAACCCATCACAGTAACTAACCTCAATCACCATGTTTAATAAATGTGTCAGTGTAGTAAATAGGATTCGGCAATGTGGAGCATCTGGTACCCCCTATAAAGCCTTGATGAGTACACACTGACCTGCAGAGAGGCCCACAGGTTCATCGGTCTGAACCACACTGAATTAATGGTTTTTATCTGGAAAGAAGAAGCTTTGAAAACATTGCACTACTCAAAGGTTTAAGAATGTGAAATGCAAACTTTGGGAGTGGGAAACAAATATCCCCAGGGGCATCCAAGTTGAGAGAGTCAAGTGCATCTCTTATTTATAAGAGTGTGCTTGCATGGAAACAGAAAGCGATCTCACTGTCTGGTTTGATCGTCCTCTTCCCATCAGGGGGATGGGGGCCCCAGCGTGTGAACTTGCAGCTCCCCACCGCTGATACACCATATGCTCTCTGCAGCTGTTGGCACTTGCCCGCATCACGTCGGCCTCTTGCAGGTTCACATCCTGCGCGGTCCGGCGGCCAGGAGCGGAGTCCCGCCCCAGGCGTCCCATTGGCTAGAGAGCCGGGTGACAGAAGCGCGGCCCGTGATGGCGCCGGCCTCCTACAGGCAACTGGCACCGAGCAAAGACGTAGCATCCTTGTGCGCCGTGACTGCTGAGAGAGTTGAAAGTGCACGTTTATCCATGTTTACGCCAGGGAAAGTGTGTGAAGAGCCGCGTAAGGTCAGACAGTTTGCGGATGAAAATACCGCTCGGGGGGAGATGTGTGGCTGCATGTCAGCTGCCAAATTCCGCCTGTCAGGGATTGCCTGGGACACGACAACAATAAATCGTCTGACTGAAATCAGACACGCGCTCCTCCCGTATGCTCTGTGGCAGAAAAGGAGGACAGAAAAGCCATTTTGACTTCGAAGCTTTCCGCTGGGTGGGTTCAGCTAATGATTTAACCCACAAAGTGTGTTTGCATTCTTATGGCATGTTCAAAATTTCGGAAATATCCTTACATCTACATTTCAGTTGTAAGAAGTTTAGAAAAGAATGAAAAGACAAAAGGGGTTTTCTTTAGAAACAATTTGGTGGGTTGCTTTTACTGCCAAATGAGTCCAACATGAACCAAAGGTGTTCTATCTGTTAGCCAGGTTTGACCAGAATAATGCACTTCTCAGTTGTTCATAACATTAAACTGGCAATACCCAAAAAGACCTGCAATTTCTGTACGAGAACTTCATAATCATTTTAGCAGTTTATTTCAAACAAGTATTATGGGTACCAAATAGGAAAAAATATCTTGCTGGTTATATTTTTTTTATAAATATGTTTAAGGAATGGAGAGCTGGAATAATAACAGTTAAGGACACAGACTGTTTGCTAGCTAGAGTGAAATTTGAGCGTTAGCAACTTATTATATTTTCATTTGCTTTAGCAAAATATCTAGCTGTTTGTATATGTATATGAGTTATAAGCTCCTTGGAATGAAGCCATGAAATGAATTGAAGTTTGAAAATGAAAGGACCTGCATATACATATATGGCTTGCCAGTGTTTGTTATTTTTTTGCTTGTTTTATGTCAGTCAAACTAGCACGATCATTTGCTGTTCACGTTTACCGAAAGAATGTGTGCGCGGTACGCGGCGCGCCAGCTTCGGCTTTCGGACTCTGCGACGCAACAGCTCTTACGCATTCGCCAAGTGAACCTGGGCTCCGTTCCCCATGATGCACTGCTGGTAATGAGCTGTGTTGTCCTCCTCCTGCAGATGCTTAAGCGATGCATCATCCAGCGCAAATGGGGCTGCGGGGAAGATTTTTTTACAAGTTTTTAAAAAATTTTTGCTGCGTACATACAGTATGTATTGGTAGATGCTTAGCAACCGTCAATGAAATCCAGGAAAGACAATAACCATTACATTTTCATAAGTTCGTGTAGTGGCGTGCTCGAGGCCACATTCTGCAATTAAATTTAAGCATGAAATATTTATTTACACGGCTTCTGTATAGTGGAGAGAAGTCGAAACGCTGCAGAAGAAGAGCTGACGGAGCAATACACACAGTGGATGGCATTCCCGCTGAGGACAAAGGATTTTTGCCTTCTGCATGCATCGCTGTCTTACGAGCCAAATGCTGCAGACGTAGTTGTGCTTCTTATTGCCGACCTCACTGCTTGCCAAAACTCCAGAACAGTCTTTCTGCAGTTGATAACTGGTTGTGAGAGGCAGGTCTGAAACTCACATAAGGTTCACATCTCCACTTCTTCTATTTCTGCTAGATGTGATGCTACCCAATCTTAGAGGTTTATCACTCTGTGGAAGCTCTGCTTTACTTTAAAACTTCCCTTTCTTCTGTCAGCACCAACAGCAGCAGCAGCAGCAGTTTTGAAACCGAGTGGCTTCCTCCCTCTCCCACAAAGAAGGGGATCAAGATGAAACTTCTAGCAAACACAAAAGAGAGTTAAAGCTGCCAGGAATGTACAGGAGAAGCAGAAACGATCTGCTTGCTTGCCCCAAACTCGGCTTCTGAAATGGTTTTCGTTCCCGTGTTGGTGTCCACTTCTATCCCCCTTTTTATGAGGTCCTAGTGCTACCAAGCTAAAGCGTGGCAAAGAGCAGCGAGCTGTCGATAACTGTTGAAAGCGGAGTAACCGAAATGTAGCGAGCGATCCGGCCTGGGAGGTATTCAAAGAGTCAAAGAGTCAAAAGAGTTTATTTGTCAAGCACATGGTTGTGTACCATGTGTTGAAATGTGCACCGATCTGAACCAGGATGACTGTGCGAACAATCTATAATGGAAAATGAAGCAAACACATATCCAAACACTAAGAAGAATAGAGACAGAAACAAGCAGTAAATAGATAAATAAGTAAGTAAATAAGTAAATAAATAAGTAAATAAATAGGGAAAATGGTACGGAACAGTTAAGGTGCCCTGGAAGGGCAGTGACAGTGGGGGGGGGGGGGGGGTTGGAGCGGAGTGGTCAGAGATTACGTGAGGGTAGTCATGTCATGTCCGGGTTCAGAAGTCTTATGGCCTGTGGGTAGAAGCTCCTCCTTAGCCTCTCCGTTCTGGCCATAATGCTTCTGTAGCGTTTGCCTGATTTCATCAAGATGAATAGATGGTTGCTGGGATGAGACAGGTCACCGACGATCCTACTCGCTCTGGTCCTGCATCTCCTGGTATAGATGTCATGTAGGGACGGTAGATCAGATCTGGTGCAGCGTTTCGCTGCCCGGATCACTCTCTGCAGTGCCTTGATGTCCCGAGCACAGCTGTTCCCAAACCAGGAGATGATGTTCTGAGTCAGCACAGTTTGTACAGCACCAGAGTAAAAGGTCTTAAGGATAGCTGGAGAGACCTGTAGCTTCCTCAGCTGCCGGAGGTGGTAGAGCCGCTGCTTTGCTCTACTGGCTTGAGCTCGGATGTGTACAGTCCATGTCAAGTCCTCAGTGACATGAACGCCCAGGTATTTGTAACTGCTCACCCTCTCCACTGCAGTCCCGTTGATTTTAAGGGGGGTGTAGGACCGCTGCTGGCGCCTACCAAAGTCCACCACCATCTCTTTCGTTTTGCCGACATTCAGTTGGAGGCAGTTCTCCTGGCACCATGATGCCAGGTTATCCACCTCCTCCAAGTATGCTGTCTCATCGTTGTTGGAGATGAGGCCCAGCACCACCGTGTCGTCAGCAAATTTGATGATGGAGTTGGAGGCGTGTGTGGCCACACAGTCGTGAGTGTAGAGGGCATAGAGCAGAGGGCTAAGTACACAACCTTGCGGAGCTCCTGTGTTGAGTGTGATGATGCCTGAGGTGCAACTACCCACTCTCACCACCTGTGGTCTGCCTGTGAGGAAACTGAGAACCCAGGCACACAGGTGGCGGTTCAATCCCAAGTCATTCAGTTTAGTGAACAGTCTACGGGGGACAATGGTGTTGAAAGCTGAACTGTAATCGATGAACAGCAGTCGCACATAGTTCCCCTGTTTCCTGTCCACATGACTGAGGGTGGTGTGCAGGACGTGGGATATGGCATCGTCCGTGGATCTGTTGGGGCGGTAGGCAAACTGAAGTGGGTCTACAAAGTTGGAGATGGATGCTGTGATGATGGCTTTGATGAGTCTCTCAAAGACCTTCATGACTACCGAGGTCAGTGCAACGGGCCGGTAGTCATTTGGGCATGAGGGCTTATTGTTCTTTGGTACCGGGACAATGGTGGATGTTTTAAAGCACTGAGGGACTGTGGACTGAGCCAGAGACTCGTTGAAGATGGCTGTGAGAACTCCGGTCAGCTGGTCGGCGCAGCAGCGCAACAGGCGCCCGGAGATGCCGTCCGGCCCCGGCGCTTTCCTGATGTTGATGCGCTTCAGCTCCCTCCGCACATCGGACTCAGCGACGGTGATGAAGTCACCACATTCCTTCGCCAGGCTGCGGGTCTCGCTGCGGTCGTGGGTGACTTTAGCGCAATCGGACTCGAAGCGGGCATAGAATGCGTTGAGTTCGTTAGCGAACCCAGAATTGGCACTCATAGCCACGCTAGATTTCCTTCCGAAATCTGTGATGGTACGCAGTCCTTGCCACAATTTGCGCGCGTCACCCTGGAGGAAAAGCGACTCGACCCGCTCCCGGTATCGGCGCTTCGCGTCCTTCACTGCACGCCGTACGCCGTATTTAGCCGCTCTGTAAGCGCTCATGTCGCCCGTGCCGAGACCTGCGTTGTACGCAGCAGTGCGCGCATTCACAGCTTTCCGGACCGTACCATCGCTCCACGGTTTTTGGTTGGCAAAGCTCTTAATCGTAACCGTGGGGACGATGTTGTCTTCCAGCACGCTCACAAAGCTGACCACTACCTCCGCGAACTCGTTGACGTCATCCGAACTTGTCCTGAACATGTCCCAGTCGACGTCATCGAGCGCGTCCTGTAGCGCGGCTTCCGATTGGGCAGACCAGCGCTTTACCTCCCTCGTGGCCGGAGCCTCAAGACGAGACTTCTGTTTGTAAGCCGGCACGAGGAAAACAGCGTTGTGGTCCGACTTCCCAAATGCCGGCTGTGGAACAGCTTTGTAGCCCTGCTCGTACGGCGTGTAGCAGTGGTCCAGCGTGTTGTCCCCTCTAGTCATGCACGTCACGTGTTGGTATAAGTCCGGCATGACTTGTCTGAGGTTCGCTTTATTAAAGTCCCCCACCACTATGGTTGCTGCGTCCGGATGGTTGTGTTGGGTAGTGCTGAGTGCCTCGTGTAGTTCAGACAGGGCTGTGCCAACGTCCGCATGAGGCGGGATGTAAACCGCCGTGGCGATAACCGAGCTGAACTCCCGAGGCAGGTAGAAAGGACGGCACTTGATGGTCAGATGCTCCAGATGAGGTGAGCAGGACCGAGAAAGAACAGAAACGCTCATCACCTCGCACCACTTAGTGTTCACCATTAAACAGACTCCCCCACCTTTGTATTGTTGGTGGTCATGGTTTCAAATGAGGAGCCGCACAAGATAGCTTGTACAAATCGGCAACAATTCAGCAGCCACGTGAGCCCCAACCGTAAAGTGTGTTTTCACAGGCCTTGTGTCTGCAGCTTCAGCAGGCTTATAGCTACACTCGCGGCCCTTTCTCGTATGCGTCTGCTATTGTTGTTCTGCTCTAGGCTTATTGGTCAAAGGGAGAATTGCTTGTGATGGAAAAAATCTGGCTTTGTTTTCCTTGTGCGGCTATATGTTGCTTTTCCTATATCAAGTCCATCTGTGTGAGCTAAAATGCTGCAGCGTTTTGCATTTGGGCCAAGCACATACCTGGCAGAACTCACAATAGGCCCTTTGTCAGATGGCAGTCATAATTGAAAAGCATGTTTACCCACCGCTAGAAATGTAAACTTGAATCTGGCAGGCACAGGGAAAACAGTTTCGTCTTCTTCGTGATCTTATTTCTGATGCGCTTGGTACGTTGCCTATGTTTGCATTTCCAGTCTATTTCAAACGGTATGGCTTGCTCTTTTTCAATTATTGCCACTGGCTTTCGGATTTTAACCAGCAGCACTATGTGTTAAAGAAAGAAGAAGCCACGGTGGCGTGCACGCCGCCTGTCGGAGTTCTGAAAATGCGGAGCATTAACAGGGCCACCGTCGCTGCCGGTAGATGGCTGTGGATTATCCGGCAGCTGAAGGAGAGCGGTCAGTATTGATGGAATCAGGCTGCATGCTTGATAGGATGACTCTGTCGTCCCGCAGCGGGAGGCCCTATAATTACTTGGGCCCAGCCTGGGATAATCGGGTTGAGATTGATAAAGATGACTGCGATCTGACCTCCGCAGTCTGTCAAGTGCACTCGAATCCCAAATCTGAAGGTTCACCGTGTGCTGCACCTCCGCCTCGCTCGCCGCCAGTCATCGTTTGCCACCGTTGACTTGAAGAAATGCATGCCCAGATAGCATATGTTGCGCAGCGTGAGATGATGGTCAGTTTATGTACACGGATGCAGCAGCAATTATAAAAACCAATTTCCTCCAGCTTTGGGGAGATGCGGTGCGCTTTGGCACCCTGGCTCTTGTGTGCTTACATCCATGTCTGCCGTGGGTGACTGTGTCATTGATTTACTTAATGCTGCGACACATTTAAGTCGTACTTTGACAACTGAGTGCCTAGTGGCTCCAAAGCTCTTGTGAAGACATGAAACAGCACAGGAGAAATCAGAGACATGGCAGCCGGGCTGGGGATTGAGCTGAGCTGAGCTGAGCCAAAGGCGGCCCATCACCAGATGGAAAGGGAGCACTGGGTTCGAGTCCTCGGCGAAGCACTTCGACGAGGTTAACAACCGAGATGGCTCCTTGCAAGTTTTCTAAAGCGTAATCCGTGTCGGCCCTGTGTGGACAAGTCTGCCAAGTGAATTAATAATACAACATACATGTGTATTTTTGGAGAATTTTTGCTCGCCTGTGATGTCCCATGTCTCTGTCCTGTCTGCGTGCTTGCTGTGGGCATGCTTCCTCGAATTTTGAGAAACAAACTGTATGTGCAAGGAGGCTGGGGAGTCACCGGAGGAGAATGTGTGGAGGCCACTCTTTGGATTAAAAAAAGGATAGGAGGGGAGAGCGAGTTTGCCATTGGATTTTAAATAAATAAATAAATAAATAAATAAATAAATAAATAAAATCGATACTGCCCCTAGAGTGCATGCTGGCATTGAAGGCTACATCCCGTCGTGTCTTAATGCACTTAAGATGCTGTAGTTAAAATACAAGATGGCCGCTACATTGCTGCGCTTGCCAGAGTCTCTAGGACACGGCCCCTGGCCTTGTGAAGCCTGGCTGAGCAGGACACATCTCTGTGCTTTGGTTTAACCTCAACGCAGCATCCCCCCAATGGAAATGAAAACTCACAGGTGCAGGAGAAGAGCTGCTGTCTAAGTGAACGATGCCCGATTGATCCAAGAGGCTGATTCACGGGGGGTTCTGCTAATCTGGGCTTCAGACTGCGCGAAGAATAATGTGCAAATAGATACATATTTCTTCTGCTTGCCAAAGACTTTCAGTGCTCGGTACTGCCCAAGAGCCAACCCCCAAATTGGCCAAATGACACTTTAGGAATCCGCAATGAGACCCATACAGCTCTGCGTGTATGATTTATATGGCTTAACCCATAATGGATAGCTTGCTGTTGAAGAGCAAAAGTGTTGTTCTCTGCAGTAATAGAGCCCTTCTTCTCAGAGTGATGAACAGTTATTATAATGTATGTTCTGCCTCATGGTAATAGCTAAGCACAGATGTTATAATAGGCCGTGTCCACACGCAGACAGAACAGGAGAGGTTGTCTCAGGTCTTACGTGTATTCTGAAACTAATGAGGATTCTAAGGAAGTCTCTACCTTGGTAAGTGCTGTAGGGCTGCAGTGAACTCTGGATGTCATCTCCAGCCCTGCTGCAGAAGGTTTGTTCGTGGATGCTGCACCATCTGCCGAAATCTGAAGACTGGCATGCTTGAAATGATCCTGTATTTGCAGTATGTATATGTAAACCTTGTGGTGGAAAATTTAAGATTTCACCATTTGTCAGAAAGCAAGTGGTGTATTAATTATTCAGTCTGCTGAAGTCGGAGCTCATTTCTGGAGAATCGGGATGTTCCTGCAGTGAGAACACATTGTAGAACATTCTCAGCAGACTTCTCTTCACCTAATAGCAGTGCATTAGATACTGGCGAGAGTTTTACTCTCACATGCCAGAGTACATGACAGCAACCTTCTGCACAGCTCTGGATAATGAAGCTGTTCTTGTTCTACTCTGTGCCCAGCACCCTCACTGATCATAGAAGTGTGTCTCATGATGCACTCTGCTGAGCAGAATGAGAATGTCAAGGGATGCGGTGAGTCTGAGTTCTGAGTTCCGTGGCGCATCATTCCCCTCTCACTGGGGGGGGGGGGGGCTGCACAAACCCACCAGTACAGGCGAGGAGTAAGGTGTCCACTGCCACTTCAAGCACTGCCACTTCGGTTCGGAGGCCTAGGAGCCTCTTTACTGATTTTTTTTTTTTTTTTCTGCTTACTGCTGTACTGAACGCGGGTGCTGTTATTTTACCCCTTCTGAGTTTTACTTTGTGTTCAACTGACTAACAAGTTGAGTTGCTGCAAAATAGTGTTGCATTGCTTGTTCTAGTAGTGAAAATTATGACTGCAATAATTGTATTTGCTTATCGCTTTTATGATACTACAGAATATCTTACATTTTAGAAAAATGAACTCGCACAACATTCTTACAAAAGGTGTGTGCTTTTACGTTGTGATATTTGCGTAGTGCATGCGAACAGGCTGTAGAGAACGCTGTTCACCCTGCAAGCCGCTGAGCATGGGACGCTGGGAATGGGGAACATCTCCGTGTCGGATCCAATTGCTCCTGTGTAGAACCCGGATGTTCGCTTCTCCTCCCTAAACCCAGCAGCTCGGTGCGCTGCGGAACCGCTCTTATCTGCGGAGATTTCTGTTTGGCTCTTTTCCCTGAACACGAGATGTCCTATGAGAAGAATTAATAATAGCCGCTACACTTGTGAAACTTTTTCAAAAATATGTTTTATACATGTATTATATGCAGTTTTATCTGGGCGCTCCGTGAGTTTGCGCTTGTGAAATGAATACTTTGATCTTGCATACCACAAGGCTCAAATGCTCAAATTACGCTTAAAAACGCCATCCGTTTTGTGCACCTAAACATGTATAAACGTGCTGTGCGCTGGAAGGCAGACTGCTTAAACAATTCGGTTCTGTCAGTAGCTCTACCTTCCCAGTAGTGAGGTCCATCGTGCGCACGCGGGCTGTGCAGTGCTGTGTGAATGAGTTAATGCTCACCTTACTGTGATTAAAGTAGCCCATTGATGCTGAAGTTCAAGCTTCCCTTGGCCACATGTGCCTACTTTGCCTTTCTGTAGGAGCCAAGGTAATTTTCCCGTGGCCGCTGACAGCTCCCGCTGCGCTAACTTGACGTGCGCTGACTGATGCCATTAAGTGGAGGGCTGTCAGACCCTATGTGGGGTGTGAAGTGGGTTGTCAGCAGGCAGCCCCGGTTCCCCCCAGCTCCCCCGTGGGCCGCTGAGGAGCCCACACCCAGGAGACTCACTCAAGCACATCATCCCGGGTCCTGGGGGAATGAAGGGACAGCGAGGAGGCAGAAGAATCTTAGCCTCCTTGAGTGAAATGACTCCTCTGCCCCTTTTTATCAGGTTCTCCAGCCCACAGCAGAGCCTCATAACGCTCACCGCTGCCATCCACTTCCTTAGTCGCTCGTTCATCATCCGCTTACATGCCCGACATTAGCATCTACATAACAGAGGAACAGCCATTTCAATATGCTTAATCGATGATGCTTATTGCAGTAATGCTGGTGCTTTTAGAAAGCATACGCAGCTGTATGTTTCATCGCGCAATTTGTTTTAGCACACGAACGCTGCTTTCGTAAACGGCGTTCGTACTTCCTACCCATTTGGCCAACACTTTCATTACAAATCTCATTCCTTGGAAACGCCAGTGGCAGCAGCAGCAACGGCAATGAAAGGAAACATTAAAATGGCTGCACTGGAAGAGGTTTTGGAAATGCGCACACTGAGAATGGTGTAATGAAACCATTTGCAGTCTGGCTTTTGGTTGGACTTGGCTGTCCTGCACAAATTCTGCACAACAGTGTTTGTCTTGCTGTGAATGTAGCAGCAGACATGCTTGGTATGAGGGGTAAAGCAAGCGAGACCCTCTTGTTGACCCCGCACTCTTCACCAAGGCCCTGAGGGAAAATGGGACCTTAAGCTGTCTGACCGCGGCACAATTTGCTCAGCATTTAGCCTTTTATTAGAACCACTCTGCTTCCCGATCACTTACGTCAAGAAGAAACCCCTTGAGTTCCTACATTGGTGCCAAATTACTGTGTCTTCCCATTAGAGAAATGTAAATGGATTGCGCTCTATATAGAGTTTTTGGATCGAATCCTAAAAAAGAAAAGACTGCTTTCTATGTTAAGATGTATTTTAAGAGCTTTTGCCATTCTTTCTCTCCTGCCAGTTGCTAGGATTTTTAATTTATTTATATATTTATTTCCAATGCAGCTCTTTGTCTTTATGCTTAAGCTGGAAGACGGTCAATGGCAGGCATTCTCCGAAGAATTCCCTGCATTATTGTGGAGCTGCATCACAGTTCTTACGGGACTTGAGACATTCCTCTCCGTGCGAGTAGCACTGTGAGTCCGTTTAGGCACAGAGGGCCTCTTAATCTGCTGAGGGAAAGGTTGTCCAAAAATCAGCAAGCTTTACACACTTGCACACATATGTACACTCACACTTAGAGTTCAGTCTATGGACTCGTGACTTCTGGCAAATTCCAATAAAAGCTGGACCATAAGTGAGGGCCGAATTGTGCATGGAAAGCATGTGCAGTGCAGAAAGTGTACAGTGCATTGTGTGAAATGTTATTAATCTGCTTGGGTGACTTTCTTTATAAGATTAACACGATTTGCTATCTCCCTGGCAAACAATCAAAGACACAAAGTGTTCCCCTGCTCCCATCATTGTGGCGCTGCTATTAATGCTCGCGGACTTCATTACTCATAAGAGCCTTTATTTCTATGCGGCACCAGGCCTCATTGCAGGCATTTGGACTGCACTCACACACCAACAGGCACCACATGGTGGACACGGCAACGCGAGCTGTGCCGTGCGGTCGCCCAAGTTTGACTCAACTTTTAGCACTTTTACATTCCAATGGATACATTGTGGCTGCTTGTCAGCATTAACAATAAATGTGCGCTGCCAGCGAAAAGGCATGAAAGGGGAAAAGAGAGCAAAAATGACCAGTTGGTGACTTGAAGCACACGCCATCCTGTTGGCTGCACTGTTGCATCACTCTCAACCCCCAGCCTCCACTTCTTTATTATACGGTGCACAGTGTTTAGGGGTCAGCTGTAGAAACTCCGTTTTTTCAAGCCTTGAAGGGGCCCTTTGTGTAACCGCTCCCATGCCCTTACGGACCGGCAAAGACGGTCCAGACTTCCAGGACAGACTTTTTTTTCTTTCGCTCTCTTATTTCAGGGTTCCCGAAGAGGTAATCGTGCCTCAACAGCTCATAATCCACAGGTGCTGCTTCCAGTCTGAGGATTAACCTCGAAAAGTGCCGATTTACGGGAGCCCCGGGGTATGTAGCGCTTTGCATAACGCCCGGAGGATTTGGGCTTGTGGCGAGCGGGTGTTTCGGCAGCAGGGACGTCCCCGGAAACTCCCGATCCCATGGTTGGTGTGAATTGCCGCCGAGCGCAATAAGTGTAATGCGAGCTAAAAACATCACCGGGAACACTTGTCCATGCAGCGTGGAGCCAAACGCGACGTGGTGCTCGGCGAGGGAAAGGCTTTTAATGTTGGATTAGCGGCCCTGTGTGACACAGTGTAATCCACCGGGCTTTGGTTTCTTCCCCCTCACCTTTGCTTATCGTGCCTTTGTGAGCCGATGAGTTGGATGGTTTCCTCCTCAGACCACCAACCTCTTCCTGAGTGGCTCAGACCCCGATTAGTGTTCGGTTGCATCATGAAGATTTCGGAATCCGTTTCTTAGACCATCTGGCCGCTGAATATTTGTCACAGCACACTGTACAGTTTTATCAGTGCTAATCTGCACAACATGGCCGGTTTACAGTACAGAGTTTGGACGCAGCCTCACTCATTTTGTATTTCCCTGTCTTTGTGTTTGGGAGTTATTTAAACTCTTCATCTGAAATATTTGTCTGAAAAGCCCACATTTGTTCTTTTGAAGCCATTTATCTATAATTTATGCTTTTTTTTGTTATCTTGGATTGCTCTTTTCCTCTCAAAGTGCTAACAGAGTTCTGCTTGTCAGTATGCAGCACATAATAGAATAATTTTAAACAAGATGGCACTGTTTGGACAGCTCTAATGATGTACAGGGATTAATGAAGATTTACACAATAAATAATGCTTCTCCACTGTAGGCTTGGTTTTTAATCACAATTAATATTAATTTCTGATAATTTCCCATTAACATAACCAATCCTAATGTTTCAGAACCTCGGTGATTTGGCAGCTCTGGTTCTTTCTCAGATTATTTGCCCTTCAGAAGAGACACCGATGCCCCAGACACCTTGCCAATTTATATATCGAAGAAGTTTTTTTTTTTTTTTATTACGAAACCTTTATTAAATGATTAATAAATGATAAAATGTCAATATTTAATGACTCAAATATATATGTTTCGGTATAGCATCATTCTCAAATTTTGGTAAAAGTATTCATAGATGTCGTAAATGTTTAATGCATTACAAAAATATCATGGCTTTACATAAATAATACAATATTCTGCGTAAATATTCATTTTTGGCTTAAATGTATAACTCTGAGAAGCACAGTTTGCTTTGGGGAGCAGAGCTGACAGCCTGCCCGTGGTGCCTCGTGTTGCCCGACGTGCCATATTACCGGCAATGGTGACCTTGTGGTTTCGGGAGTGCCTTGTGGAGCCCAAACTTTCTCAGAACCCAAAGTGACAAAATCAAGGCAGAAAAATGTACTATATATACAACGGTGACCTCTGCCATTCCATGAACCCTCCCAAGTGCGCTGGCACACATCACTTTAAAGAATTAATTAACCTTAATGGTCCCTCCTAAAATTATCACAGAATAGAGAAAAATAGGCATTTGGAAAGGCGATGTTGATGCGCCCTTTCCCAGTTTCCTCGGAGCCTCTGTGCTCCCTGTGCATCGGTGCACAGAAATGCCTTTGATCTGCAGGCTTGACTTTGTGGTCTTGCGGCGAACCCGTAACTTCAGCTGTGCGGTGCTTAGCAAAACAACAAAATGTAGAGAAGACAACGGTGCCACATACGGCAGAGAAGGCGTTCTGTGCACTTACACGTATGAAGGCAAACAGAATCCAAAAGCCCTGAGGCAGAACACTCCTGCTCTGAAAAAATACCCACACAACAAAGAGGGGACCAGCTGGCATATCGAGGGTCTTTGGAATTTCAGCAGAAACCGGAGATTTTGCACTTGATGCTAAAATCTCTAAATAATGTGTTCAGGAAATGGTAGGACCAGAAATTTGTCTAGCATTTCCTCTGCAGCTTTTCTGTTTAGTCTGTCAATAAGTACTATTGCACTATAATCACAAAATATAATGCATGTTTCAGTGTGTGTGTGTGTGTGTGTGTGTGTGTGTGTGTGTGTGTGTGCACGTGGCTGTTTAAACTCTGTTTTCATTTGTATTTTATATGATTTTGCACCACTATTAATTACCTTAGTGGTAATAAATTGTCACATCTGCTGGATATTCCCTAGGATCCCTGTCTGCATATGCAGGTCGCATTCACAATGGTTTTCTGAGCAAACCTCATGTAGAAATCTTACTGTATGGTAGAAATTCAGCAGTTCGATTTGGTATGGAAACATGAGACTGAAACAAAAATGGCTTTACTGAGTCAGCTACCAGAACGATGGCACTCTGGACTTCTGTGTGCCCTGTGAAATTAAACTGCTTACTCAGGGTTATGCAGACAATGTGTTTCTATTGCCCATGCAGTTCGAGAAAAGTGGGAGCAAATTACCGAGAGACCGAGAGAAGGAAAGAGTGTGGATGCGAGAGGGGAAAACAGACTCCCTGTTTACTTCCCTAGGATTAAACATGGAAGTCCAAACGGAAGCGTGACCCAGTTTCTGTGCTCTTTGCATTCACAAGTAGAACAGCCAGCCTAAGAGACTTTAAAATGATATTTGACAGCATGGAGTGAGGCTGAGTGCAGACCACACAGAAGCCCTCCGAGACACCTTCCTGCCGACTTGCGGGAGGTGAACAGTCGAAGAGTCTCATCACCTCTATGTGTACTTCGTGCCCAAACCACAAACAACGTGATGCTTGCGAGGAAAACATCTTTATTTTCCGTTCCCACTACACTGACAGCAAATCATTTGTTTAAGAAAAGCGAACAAATGAATAAGGGCACTAAGGGGGTTTGATGATGGAATACATCCGTAAATGTGGGTTGTTTGGTATTTTCTGTGGTTTGGAATTTGTTCTTTTTCACTGGCCTTTTTTTTTTTAAAGGCGTTTGGCTTCTGAGCGGCTCTGATTTATGGTTTCCATGTACGGCGGTCAAGTTGTGATAAATGCAAGGGTGTCAACAAATTTTTATGCCTTTGTTGCATTCTTTTCCCAGCTGGTGCAGTCCAATTTGCCTTGTTTGTCGGTCTTGCTGCATATATAGGAAATATTATTTTTAAATGTTAACAGTAAAACAAAATGTTACAAGGCACAAGTTTCCCCATCTTCTGACCAGGGACTCAGGGCCAATAGGGGCTCCTTTAGGCCACTTCCTGAATAGGGACTGACCTGAGGTCCGTACTGCCCTCCATTTGGAAACTCCACAAAGACGGCATCTACACACATATTCTTGTATGAGGGAAACTTAATAAAAATCCCCCTACCTTCCTTATTAGAGGTTTGAATGTGATCTTTGTTTCAAAATGTTAACTTAATGAATCCCAGGAGTTTTTTTTTGCTGAAGTTCAGCTGTGCATCGCTCTGCTCTCAGAAAAGCTTTACAAACAGCCTGTGTTCTGGTGCGTCCACCGCAGCCTAACCTGTGGTCCGACGAGAAGTTCCGAAGACCCGATAACCTTTTGGAGGAAAGTCAGTCATTGTGCAGTCTGAGAAAGTATGATATCATTCTTCTGTATACAGGGTTTATCTGGATAAACAAATCTCTGTGACTTTTTAGTGATTTATTGGGCAAATCTGTAGGCCTCGATTTATAAGTCACTGGCAATTTATGAAAGATGGCTTCCTTGTGCTCATCTGTGGTTGTCTGCCTTTCAATATTCTCCCCAAGAGTTCCTCCCTTTGACGCTGTTTACATTGCTGAGCAAACAAATAGTGCCCTAAACAGATTAATACTTGCGGATGCTTTATTTCCTGCTGAGCAGGTTAAGCGCTGGAGTTTGCGACCGAATTAAGTGAAGCTGTAATTCACGGCATCCGGGCCAGCGGAGCTGACACGACTGGCACAGGGGAGCGACGACAGCACGACCTCCTCTCATCGCTGTGCTGTCTGGGGGCCAGCAGTGCCGCAATATTAATACCGAGAAATGTTTGTGCTCAACGGATGGACCTTGGCCTTCTCCTGCTCAGACGGTTAGCACAGAGGCAGGAAAAACCTGAAAATCTAAATACACTGATATTTAATACCTTATAAATTATTTTTTGGTAGTGACAGTGAGCATGTATACCCCTTCTGATGGGTGATTTGCAGCACGTGTTTGGTGATGCTCACTGACTCCTGTGTTACATAAACGTACCATAAGTATACAGGATTATCTCTCAATATCATGCCCGCATCCAGAAAAGTTAGTGTATCTTGGCCACGTCAGCTCATGAATATTATTTAGCAGTTCTATGGGTAACATGTTGACATACGGAGCAAGTGGGGCGAATTGAGGCTCGCAGCTTCTCGCACATCGACGGCAGGGAAGGGGGGGGTCTTACTGCTGTCGCCCGCAACACCTTGCACATAGGTTGGGAGAGAAGTGCAGAGACATTTCAAAGGCAATTTTTTTGTTTGTTGTTCTGAGCCGAAATGAAGAGCAATGCTGAGGAGTGCGAGATACCGCCAACGTCACACCAAAGGCCGCTTTGTACATCTCCGGCACGGTTATTATTTAAAGCATGTAATAAGAACATGTGATGCATGAATTTTTTATAACATTATATAAGAGCCAGCACCCTAGAGACGTGTGGCCTCATTTTTATTAAATTACTTTTAAGGAGCACGAGAGGAGAGGAAAGGAAGGGATGAGTCGGGCCTGTGGGGGGAGATCTACCTATTAGGAACCAGCAACCTCTCATCTCTGTATTGTTGTGACGCCTGACAAGAGCACTCTGGGGCAACAACCGGCAGCACAATAGGAGCAGATCAGTGGCAAGCGATATGCGGACGGCTTGGAGAGAGAGGGAGGGGATGAGGGTAGGAGAGGGAGAGGGAGAGGAGGGGAAGCACAAATATGTTTCTTCTGCCCTAAAAATGGAAGGCATTGCAGCAGCTCATTGAGATAATGGATACACTCCTCCGTGTGTGTCTGCTTGTGCAGCACTTGGTCACGGTAGCATGACAACGTAACGCAAGGCTGAATAAGAGCTGGCTGGAAAGGGAAAATGATTTGTTGCGTATTAAGAGTGTACGTGGTGAGGATACTATTTCTGAGCTCAAACCTCTGCTAAACAATTGAAAGAATTAATTGAATCCAAAACCTTCTCCTTTTTTTGTTTATGCTCTAGACTGCTGCCGCTCGCTTTTCTCTGACGGGAGCGGTTGCGCCAGGGCTGTTTCGGCTGTGGGTTGCACACCTGCGTGCATTGTCCGGGATACCTACAACGTTCAGTAGCGTCGGTCCGTGTTTCAGTTGATGCGTCAGAATCCATCCTTAAAAAAAGCAAATAACGGTCTCTTCATGCCTCCTACGTCAAGCCTGACACCTTTTAATCCCTTTCAATTGTTTCAGGCCATTTTTAACCGTCTACGCAACTGACTTCTTCAGATAATTACATCTGCAGCCCTAATCTTGTATGAACTTGAGTCTGTTTCCTCCTTATGTCATCACCATTACCCCACAATAGTTGAATATCTCAAATTATTTTGTTAATCTTTACAGTGTACTGCCGATCCCCCAGCCGTGTCAGATATGGCAGCTTCATGGACAGCTTACACGGTTCCGTTAACAGCTCATGCCTCCGGAGTGTATTTTGTTCAGGACTGTCCTCCAATATGTCAGAATGCACATTAATGTTAAGAGAAATATGGTGTATATATTATGCTCTACAGCATTATATATGTTATATATATATATAATATATTGAATATATTACACGTGTCGTGTAAATAGAGGAAATTGACCTTTACTAATTGATGAGGTCATCCATCCATTTTTGGTAACTGCTTATCCTGAGCAGGGTCACAGGGGTCAGGAGTTCATTCAGGAGGCCGTGGGCTCTCGGCTGCGAAACTGTGCCCGGACGGGACACCGGTGTGCCGCAGATGGATCGGCTCAATAAATAAAAAAGATGCCGGCATTATTTTGTTCATTTGTAAATGGCTGCTGAGAAGTGTGGATGTTTCAGTGGATCAGTAAAGTAGTTATTCTGCGAGAGGGAGGAGGAGTATGGAAATCCTCTCTAAAAAAATGTGCTGTCCTGACAACAAGATTAAGCATCTTTGATTGCAGGACTGCATTACACGATATTGGGTTTTGGACATGCGACAGCAGAAGATAATTCATCCAGCGAGGTATAAGATTGAATCGATTTGATTATTTATTTATTTATTTTGTTATTTATTGCCTTACATTTCGCTTGAGCTGGCCAGAGTGTTAATCCTGGCTGCGCGATATTTTACGTTAATTTACTGTTGCCGTTTCCTTGAAATGTGAACAAAGTGGTGCTTTTTTCTTCTGCATAGATGTGTACTTCAGGTCTTCATTTCTCCATGTCTCACCCCACTTGCTCACTTGCTCTGATCTGTGTGATGAATCCTATGTCCTCCTTGTGTTCAACACCTGTAAAATTTTATGTAGATTACATTTTCCAGCAGTGACAGAATAGGACAGGTGTGGGGGAGGAGGGGGCTCAGAAATGGGGGCTCTTCCTTCAGCCGCTCAGGAGATGCTGTGCATGCTTAATTTTGGGGCTGAAATAGCATCAGCTGTAGAGCATTTCTGTCAGTGTGTTATTTCCCCCCGATGGGTGTTCCTGTGAATACGTTCAGGGTTTGCAGCTTAGATTAAGTGGCTATTATTATTATTATTATTATTATTATTATTATTATTATTATTATGAGGCCATAGTACTAGAGAGACTTGGGCTTTGTAAAGTGCTTTTTTTTCACAAATTAGCTAGAAAGCAAGAAAGGTGCACAGTTGCAGTGAGAACAATTTTCAGTCATTTATCTCACAGTGAGATGCTTAGGCATCTCTTAGTAAGAAATATTTGGATTATAATACATATGTCATATGTTAATCATTAAAGTATGCATAATGGCACATAAAATGCTATACCCTTTACTGAAAACTGTTCTCAACATTAAATGTTTGAATGTGAAATTTTATTATTAAACAATACTCACTCTCTGTAATGACTTATCCCAAGGCATCATTGCGGTAGTTGGTAACCTGTGCTCATAGGATGGTAGGCAGCAGTCCATGGAAGAGTAGTGTGCACACACACACACACACACACAATGGTCAATGTAGAGTCATCAAAACACCTGAAATTCATGTTTGCACAGTGGGAGGAAACACACAAACACAGGAAGAACCTACACTGCCCAGGCCAAAAAAAGTCACCACTTGGATTTAACTTAGTGTTATGATCTAGGGTTGCTTCAGTTGGTCAGGTCTAGGTTCAGCAATGTTATGTGCCCAAAAAATGAGGTGAGCTGACTACCTGAATATACTGAATGAGTAGGTTTATCCATTAATGGATTTTTATTCCAAGATGACAATGCCAAGACTCATGGGGCTCAAATTGTGAAAGAGTGCTTCAGGGAGCATGAGAGAGACGTTTTCACACATGGATTGGCCACCTTAACCCTGAGTCCAGACCTTAACCCTATTGAAAATCTTTGCGATGCGCTGGAGAAGACTTTACACAGCGGTCCGACTCTCCCATCAATACAAGATCTTGGCGAAAATGAATGCAATTCTGGACGGAAATAAATGTTGTGACATTGCATAAGCTTATGGAAACGATGCCATGACGAATGCGTGCCATAATCGAAGCCAAAGGCAGTCCGACAAAATAGTAGAGTGTGTGACTTCTTTGTGGCCGGACAGTGTATAAAGTAAACAAGAGTCAAACCTGCATCAAATTGCACAGCCAAGGCAAACTCTGATACCAGCGGTGCCACCATCCTTCAAAAATATGCAGCCAGTAATGCTATAAATTACATAAAATAGTAAACAAATATAATGGGGTAGCAGCTAGGTGGTTACAGTTGTTAAAGTCTCCAGGAGTGACTCTTCTATAATACGTTTGAATAAAGTACTAAAGCTGAACTGTGTATGAAAATGAATTAGATTTAGATAGGACTATTAGTATTGCAGTTTATTACAACAACAACAACAACAACAACAACAATAATATCCTTGTTTTTGTGCTTCTGAAACTGCTTTGCTTTTACAGAAAAGGGGCTGATCTGCCATATCATCCAGATTCTCTTTTCTGTCTTTGTGACCCACAAGTATTTTATTTCTTGAAAGCGTGCAGGACCGTAACCTGACCTAAAAGCTGTAGCTTATAATTATTTACATTTTCAAAGTCTGTGGTCCATTTCATTTCCAGTGTCTAAACTGGTGCACTCATACTGTGCAAATACTCATTTACATTGTATTGAAATTCAAACTGTAACAAATGTTTCTTTATATTTTTGTGCAGAATATATTATAAATATGTGATTCATGCACTTTCAGATACATGATTGTTTTAACAAGATGGAGGGAAAAGGAAGGGTGGTTAATTTATACTGAATGAGAAAATATTTAAGGAACATATTTTTATTCTATTAATTCTATGCAGCATACAGTATCTGACATAGTTATGAATAAATTTCTGCATGTGTGTGTTTACCGCACAGCGTATTACAGGCTTGTGCCGCCCTGGCAGGTTTCTACCCCGGTAGCCGGTGTGCGGCGAGCGGCTTCCGTCGCTCTCGATGGCCCCACTGGGTCACTAGGCTCTGTAGCAGTGTGGCTGCTTTCCCTGTGACTGCTGAAGCCCAATGACTCTGCCACTTTAAGTTAGAAGAGCCACATCTCTCCCTAAAATGTGCCAAGGAGCCTTAAAGGACTCCTTCAGCTGAGGGGAAAGAAAGCATCCTTCCTGGACAGCATCGGGAGAATTGATATGGTAGCGTTTATTTGGCGTGCACAGAAATATTATGAGAATGTGCTTTGATGAATGGGAATATGAATAATACGTGTGAACAAAACATTTTTACAACCTTTCATGTAATGACACCCCACTAAATCTGGTCGAATGCTTTATTTTCTTCCACAGATGCTGTGCCTGTGCATCTACAGTATACAGCACAAATCTATTATTAAAAGCAGGAAAGCAAATGCACCCAGAAAATTGGCCCAAAACATCTACTGCATTGTTCTCATCCTGGCATCTGCTGTGACGCTGAGACAAATGCAGGCACTTCTTTAAACTTTGTTACCTGTAAGAGGGAATTTCTTTATTAACTGTGGTCCGAAAGGCATCTTGCACTGCTGAGAAACTTCAGCTACCCCACATACACAATGTTCTTACATCTCAGACTCTTAACCTTATCTTGACTCTGCCTTAAATTAAAACGGTGGACAGTTTTTTTTTTTTTTCTTCCTAGTCTACTTGTGTTTATATGAGGAGCCACTTACCCTCTGGTCGCAGCTTTTACTGTGCGCTCAGCGCTGAAACGGAAGCAAACTGGAACTCCGCAAGCAAAAAAAATTTCTGCATTGCTGTGCTCTTCCCAGATGAACAGTGCAATGAAGTCAGCGCCGCGCATGCAGTTTGATAAATTATTTAAAAATGTTGCCCTCGCCATGTCCCTCTTTTTAAAAGTGCCGAAACTCTGTCATATTAGTAATTTCTCCTCCATAAAACATTAACGTATCCATACGTTGGGCCCACAATTCAGCTAATGAAGGAGCCATTTAAAAATGGAGATGGAAAATGTAAGCCCATTATCTGCTAGAGGGAGCCATAAGACAGATTTGTGGCAATGAGAGAGGAATCCGTTACGGAGGCAGGCGCTTCCCTGTCTGGGTCTGCAGAACCTGTTTACAAGGACAAGGCAATAAAAAACCCTAACCCTAGAGGAGGGCTATAAAAGTTGTACAGTTCTGCATCCAGGTGGAGGAGTTCCCCGTGTGGCTGGAACAGAGGCTTAGTCGAAGATCAAGTGAAACCTCCAGATCCAAATTTCCTTTCCTACAAACCAGCCTTGATATTTATTTCAAAACTCTGTTTATTTTACAAAGTGAGTGACAAGCTTTTAGTATTACATTTCAATCTGTTTAAAAATATTTCTCGTTGCCTCATTAGCTCAGTTTTTATGGATGCTCTGAGATTATTGAATCGGATCTGGAATTGTCCTCATTCACCGCACATTCCTCTTTCGGCGCTGCTTGTTAAAATGTGAAGTAAGCATGCATGTGTTGTAAAAATACATTTCTTACATATAAAAGCATTTATTCTCAGAAGCAGTCTCATTTAACGTCTTTTTAACATCAAAAACACTTTGTTCAGCTCTGTCTGCTGTGCCTTTGAGAAAAAAAAAGTGAGCTGTGAGCATTTGGGGTTTGGCATTGGACACTGGCAATAGGTTCACTTAACATGCAAGCGTCGTGTTGAACTTGTGCCGGCCTCAGAGGTGATGAATCTTTGTTAGGTTCAGAATGGCAGATGTCACAGAAAAGTCTAACAACTGACATGTTAATGTTCTCTGCTGCACAGAGAAATGCTCACTGCTGATCTTCTACAGTCACTTTCTTCTGTCTTGTTCTGTCTGAGGAAGGGGGCCAAGAGGCAGGTCCCTTCCAGGTGCTGAGGATGGTTCTCAAATTCTTTATGAACCACCATCTCGCACGTTTTTTACTGCACGTTGGAAACCTGTAGACCATACACATTCGGCACATTAGCCAAGACCCTGTTTAACTGCTCAGAGACGCCTGGCACGGGAAAATGGCCCGCTCCCCCTCCCTGGTCTTCTGGAAAATGAGGGGTTGTCAAGGACAGTTGTCACAGTTTTGGAGCTGGGGATAGAGGAAAGGGAACACAACTAGAAGAAGAAGCAGCAGATGAAAGAGGGAGGGCAGGACATTATCACGCTCTGCCGGACAAGGAGAACAACTGAGCTGGCGTTGCAGTTCTGCAGCTGCCTTAAATGCACCATCTGAAGCAGTGGCTGGAAGCTGCTTCCTATTTGGTGGAAGGATGGGTGACAGCATTATTATGCCCAGCTGTGAATGAGAGAAACTTGGATTTAGTAGTGCATTGCACTTTGAAAGCTACTTATTCATTGGTTCAGAAATTGTGCTTATATTTCTTTTTAGTTTTATAAATGCCTTGTGGCACTGAAAAGACATTAAAATGCAGCAATTTCCCAAATCCGCCGAGCTACTTGGAGCTTTCAGTTTGTTCGCTGCCTCTAATAATAATCTCCAGTTTGTATGATTTTATAGGAATTTTCACCTTCATTCACATACACTTTTCACTAGTGAGGTTGGATTGTTACACTTGGAGCAGGGCTATACGTCCTGAAGAACCATGCCACAGGCATCTTTTCATGAGTAGGAACATACGAGTAGAATAAAACCAAAGTGTAAAATAATGAATGACAGCAGAAGAAGGGCCGTCGATTTGTAATCAGCGTGTGTACTGGACTGGGGGAGCCAGCAGTCCAAGCTCATGGCTGCGTCATTACAGTGTGTTTGTACAGCAGGGCTGCTTTAAGATCAGGAACACATGGCTTTGGGACCATCTGCTCCTGCCAGGAGACAAGCGACAATGCACTGTGCGTGTTAATTATCATAACCTGTATTCTTCAATGAGCCAAAGCCGCTAGCGCTAATGTAGCACTCTGTCCGCTTTAGAAAGACCATTAACAGCACAGCTTGTTTAAAAGAGAGGAGGCGCTCACTAACCATCGCAATAATGCAGCAGCACCCATATGTTTTCTTTATCAACGCTGATGAGAAGTTGGTACCTCATGCAATGAGCCGGCACTTTGGTGCTTCAATAAATCTCAATATGCAGATATGGCTGAAATTATCGGTACCCTTGCATTTCATTCAAATAATGCACCATTCGTCTGAAAAGTGTTGAAATTAAAATACCTTTTTTCATCCATGGTTTTCTGTAGAACAAAACAAGCTTTGAAAACAACTGAAAAAATGGCCTGGACAATATTATTGATAGTCAGAAAATGTAAGAAATAATTGTGATGCAGTGATGCTTGAAGCTGACCAATCTTGTTTCATAAGAACCACAGGTGCCTTCTGTCTTATCATCACCATTCAGCCAGTTTACATGGAGAGAAGTCCTCAGCGCGGTTTGTGTCACCGTGTGCCTCACAGTAAACATGGAAAAGAAGGAGAAGCAGACGGTTGGCAGATGAGGTTAGAAAGAAGGTAACAGCCAAACTTGTCAGGTTTAAGGCTACAAGACCGTCTCCAAGGAGCTGGATGCTCCTGTGACCACTGTTGCCAATGTTATCAAGAAGTTCAAGGCCCATGGACTATAAACAACATTTCTGCATGTGACTGCAAGAGGAAAACTGACCCAAGATTGAAAAGATTGTTTGAATGATGAAGAACCAAAAAAATCAGCAAAACAGATCCAATCTGACCTTCAAGCTTAAGGTGCAACACTCTCAAGTCATGCCATGCATCAGTGCCTGAATGAAAATGGAATCCATATTAGAAGACCCAGGAGGACCCCACTTCTAAGAGAAAAATCCAAAAAAGTTGCACTGAAGTTTACTGGAACATATGTTGACAAGCCAAAGTCCATCTGGGAGAGAAAACAAAATTGAAGCATTTTGGTAAATCAAACAAACTATGCTCACAGAAAACAAAATTAATCTTTCAAAGAAAAGAACACCAACCCCACTGTGAAACCTGGAGAAGGCTCAGTAATGTTTTGGAGTTGCTTTGCTGTCTCTGGCACTAGGGGCTTTGAATCTGCAGAACACAATGAAATCAGAAGATTCTGAAGGCATTTTGGAGCAAAACATACAGCCCAGTGTCAGAAAGCTGTATCTCAGTCACAGGTCATGTGTCCCCCAACAGGGTAATAACCTGAAACAAATCTCAGTAAGCACCCAAGGATGGATAAGAAGAAAACAGGGACCACTGTGTAGTGGAAGCTATGAGTCCTGATCTGAATCTCATAGAACATCTGTGGAAAGAGCTGAAACTCACAGCTGAGAGAAGTGGAGCAGTTTGTTTAAGAAGAGGAGGCCAAACTACCTGTGAAAACATCTAGACATCTCATTCAAGTCTACCGAAAGAGCTAGATTGCGGTTATTGTCTCCAAAGGCTGTGCTATGGAGTATTATGAAAAGGGTACCAATATTTTTGTCCATGCCATTTTCATTTGTTTTGTGACATTATTTTAAATAAAAAATCAAAAGCAAATTTTCTGCTCTATTAAATGCAAAATAAAGAATGGCAGATACCAAATATTTTTGTATATTTTTTCAACTTGGAGAAAACTGGAAAAAGTGGAAGGGTACTGATATTTTCGGCCTCATTTGTAGATATGGTGCGATATAAAAACTGCACTTCTGCTGCACGCAGTGTTGCAATGTCTCCTGTTTCTCCACGCATCTCCAACCTGCTCCCTGTCCCTTCCTCACTGCAGCCCAAAATGGGTTTGTACTTGCTCATCCCATCTCACTTTACCCACCACCCAAGAAGCCACCTACGCTGATGAGTGCAGGAGTGGGGGGAAACGTGAGTTGTTATACAACAGGTCATGGGCTGCCAGAGCAATTCTCTTCTCATCTGAATTCATACTTGCTGCATCCTCCCACTCAGTCTCTGACGGAATACTGGGAAAGAGGTGTCAGCTGTTAGAGGTCTCCTTTCTTTGTGAGAGCACAGCTAAATTAAGGATGTCCATGCAAAGTGAGCACCTGGGCTCTCTGTGTCCCCATCCCATATCATAAGCACAGGTGACCTTGGACAAGCACTGCTGGGGGCCCAGGACTCATTTTTAAACAGCGTCAAGCAGATCATTTCAAGTGGCAGGAGGAAAGTCCACCTCATCCCGTAACTCCCTCTATGCTTGGGCCTAAATGCAGAGTGCCTCCTCGGAGCACTTTGGGAAAAACACACCGTTCATCCCAAATATTGTTTGCTCCTGCTTTGATCTTGCACCTTATTCACCTCGTTCACTTGTGCATGTGGGCACGATTCGTTCAGTTGGAGGCTGGGCACCAGGGAGTTTCCCATGGTCTAAACAGCGCAAGGCTGCAACTGAACAGATAACAAATGTCTGCAAATTAAAAGCTAAGTTAACAAATTGTTGATGCAGCAGTAAAACTCCACGTTGTCTGTAGCTTCGTCGCTGGATTAATAACCTTGTGCATATGAAGAACAGACATGATAATGGCTTGTCAAACCAGAGTGCCTGATTCTGAGCAGCGTATAAACATGCTCAGAAATGGGCAGATAGCATTTCAGGGGCTGTAATTCTCCAGAGGGAGATTAAGAGTACGACAGCTCTGCTGAAACTTCAAACACGGCTGAAAAATCGGGGTGCTTATGCTGCAGCGCTAAAACCTTGTTGCACAAAATGTTAAGCCACGACTTTGATTTTCTTTCCCTCTGTGGTGAAGCATGCTTTTGTTTATGTGCACTTGAGCAGTAAGACAGGAGGCCAGTTGAACTGTAAGATAAGTTCCAAGCCTGATTCCACCAGGGCATGAACTAGGGCCAAGGGTGGAACCATCTGCCCAGGCTCTGGAGCAGTTTTTCCAGTTCAGCATCCAGATCGCCAGTGAAGGGAGTCATTCAAGCCACTGCGTCTACTCCAGGGACCACATCTCCACTATAATGGACTCATTGGCTCAGCAAGCTCCTTTCTGTCATCATAATTATAAGCTACTGTTCTCTCCCCCTCATTACATGCATACTTATTTTTTTTCTTTCAAACAATGAAGGACGTTCCATGAAGCATTTCAAAGTTCTTCCCCATACTCTAAAGTTTCTTCGTTGTACAGAGACCTTCTGCCGAAAATCTGAATGATACGATGCAGCATCAGGAGGAATTCGGTAAATATTAGCGGATACTGATGGATGTTTCTTCTCTTCTTCTCTCTCACTGGGATGCGCTGTCACCAACAGTCACCAGATGACTCCACAGCAATTGCTTTTGTTCAGTTGGTCAACGCTCTGCCCACTCTCACTTTGCTGCTCTCCAGGTGTATGTGGCCACAGTTTTGTCCCAATTTCCATTTGATGTCTTTTGTCTGTTTCAGTAAATTAGTTGTGTTTCTTTAGTATTTTATTTGGCATTTTGCCAAACACATTTTTAAAAATTAAAAAAAAAAAAAAGCTTGAAGGGAACGGGGAAAATTTGCCAGTTGCCAGTCTTTCGGTTTCTCACACAGGTAAACATGCGTAGTCATAGATGCAGTGCCTTGCAAAAGTATTCATATCCCTTGAAAGTTATCACCATCGCCTGGATTACAAAATTATGCTTACACAAATTTTCCAACCTGTTTTTTTTTTTTTTAAAATTGTGAACTTATTTGCTCTAAAACTAAATTGTCAGTGACAAAATAAGTTGTTTTAGATATTTTAAAGAAAATGAAAACTTCAAATATGCTTCTAGTATAAGCATGAAACCCTTCAACATTAGCATCTGGTAGAGCCATATTTTGTCACAATAACAGCTTTAAGTCTTCTGAGCTAAATATGCACCAGCTTTCCATTCCATTTGGGAATTATTTTTTTCCCATTCATATTGGTAAACCCTGCAGCAGGTGTTCAGGTTGTTTGGATGATGCTTATGTGCCATAATTTTCAAGTAGTGCTACGTACTCTCAGTGGGATTCATCTCAGGACTTGACTGGACCAGCGTAGAGTATTCACCATTTGTTTCTAAACTGCTCCAATGTTGCTTTGGCCTTCTACTCAGAATCACTGTTTTGTTGAAAGAAAAACTTTCTGCCAAGCTTCAGTTTCTTAGCAGATGGAAGCAGGCTCTTTTGTTATGTTTCCTTATATAGTATTTTTTTTTCATCCATTCATCTTTTCATTTTTGCAAAATGCCTCATCCTTGCTAACAAACAAACAAATAAATATTAGTGACATCTATTTAGTACACTGGTGAATGCATGAATGTGGTGCTATTTAGTGCTACTATACATGAGTGAATATCGCAAGGATGTACATTGAGAATAGAGGTCTTGGACTCTTGCTTGTGCAAGGAACCTGTTTGCATGCCTGGCTGTAAATAAAACTGTTTTATTTGTTTAAATTACACTGTAGTAGCAAATCCTTTTAAACGGTGCCACAACGGTGTACACAGTGTTGTTTCTTGCTTGTTATAACTTGTTGTGTGGTGTTTTACTGAAATATAAGGAAATTTATTGGGTTTTTGGTTTGGGTTAGAATGCTTTATAATTTACCCCCCAAGTAGTAATGAAAACAGCAGTCTCGATTTAAGTGTTTACAAACAACATGATCTTGTCAGGAACCTTTTAGTCTAAATTGAGGGGTGGCTGCATTAATGTGTAGGGTTTGCATACATACTGTATGCAAACAGCATATTTTAGTTTTACATTTCCTTTAAGATATCTGCAAAAAAATTTATTTTGGCTGGCAATTTAGTGCTAGAGCATAGAGTCATGTGAAAAAATTTGTATACCCCCATTGCCTTAAATATCTAAAATTAGAATGAGGTGCAAATGATCAGAACATCATTAGAGAGGATCTTGGAGGAAGTTGTCTTATTTACACCTCACACATTAATTTGGTTTTCCCTTTTTATTAAAGTGTGCATTATTACCATGCCTAGATGGAAACAGCTCTCTGAGGCCTTCAAAAAAGAAGCTTATAGATGCCTATGAGCCTGGGAAGGGATTTAAAAAGATATCCAAATATTTGGAAATCAACCATTCCACTCTCTAGAAGATCATCTATATGTGGAGAAAATTTCAGACAACTGCCAACTTGTCCAGGCCGTGCCACCCCAAGAAGTTCAGCCCAAGAGCAGAATGCAAGATGCTGAAAGTCTCCAAGAACCCCAAAATTTCATCATAAGACCTACAGGTAACGCTTGCCACTGCTGATGTGAAAATGCATAAGTCTACCATTAGAAAGAGGCTGCACAAATTAGATCTACATGGGAGCTGTGCCAGGGGGAAACCAGAAAGAACATCTGGTCAACGCCAAAGTTTGCCCGTGAACATCTAGACAAAGACCAGCACTTCTGGAACAATGTGCTCTGGACAGACAAGGCAAAGATAGTTGTTTGGCCACAGTACCAGAAGACATGTTTGGCAAAAACCAAAGACAGCATTTGAAGAACCTGACACTAACTGTAAACCATGATGAATGTTATGGTAAATGTAATGGTTTGGGGCTTGCTGACTGCATCAGTTTCTGGGCAGCTCACCATCACAGATTCCCCTATGAATTCTTCATTGTATTAGAGGGTGCTTGAGGATAATGTGCAATGTTCTGTGAGAAGATTTAAGTTCAACTGAAAGTCAACTTTACAAAATGACAATGACCTTAAGCAGTAAATCCACCAAGGAATGGCTGAAAAGAAAGAAAAGCCAAGTCAGATCCTGGGTCTGAATCCCATTGAGATGCTGTAGGGGGGCTTGAAATGGGCTGTGCACGCAAGACCTCCGTCAAACCTCACACAGCTGAAAGAATTCTACATGGAGGAGTGACAAAAATGTTCTCTTAGTTGGTGTCACAGACACATACATGGTTGCGGGAATACCTGCTTGAGGTTGTTTCCCCCCAAAGGGGGCAATATCAGCTATTAGAAACTTACTTTTTCCACAGAAGGAAACATCTATTAATTTTTCATTGAATAAATTATTTCAAAGACAAACATGTAGTTTTTTTCCCCTCAATTATTTCACCTTTATCTAAAGATGCTGTTTAAATGAAGACCAAATCTTGATATGTGTACATATGCTAAAAAAGGGGGAAAAAAAAAAAAAACATTTAATGGGGTATACTTACTTTTTCACTCAACTGTATGAGTTCACAATAGAAAATACTAATCTGACAAATATACGTAAGCTTACTTCGCAATCTAAGCAATGCCGGTAACTTTCAAGGGGTCTGAATACTTTTCCAAAGCACTGTACATACTGCATGTGATGCAGTTTGCTGTCAGATGTCCAAGTCCAGCTGAATCTTTTAAAGCCTTTTTTGTCATGAAACTGAAACCACAGATGTCTTCATGAAGTTACGAAACATATTTTATAAAATCTTCTGTCTCTCCTATTATTAAGGAAATAAAAGTGATGCACAACCTCTCACAGCTTAGACCGAGCTGATCTGCCGAAACAGATGGAGCCAGGCTCAGACAGAAATTACTTCAAGAGGGTTAAGCCTAAAATGCTTGTCTTTCTATTCCAAGACTGGAAAAAAAGCTAAAGCATAACCTCATGTGTAAATGACATCTTTTCTTGTACAACAAGGGAAATGTTCTTTCTATAACCACTCTGCAGTTAATTTGAATTCAATCTAAAGTTATTAAAAAGATCCATTTTTACAGTTCCAAATCTGGTCAAGGACACCGTCTCTGACCTTTTTTCCTGCATTATAGTGACCTCCAAACTCGGGCTTCTTAAAACAGAACATGACTTTGTTGTGAACAAACAGAGCAAACCGGCTTCGCTTTCGCATCGAGTGGCACTGGCAGTGGCACCAGGTCACATGGCTGGCAGATGCCATGACCGCTGCAGCACAGGACAGATGTCAGCGACGATGCTGACACAATCCTTGACACGAGCTGCATTGTTTCCTTGACAGCCATGTGCAAATGAGCCATGACAGACGGCCGGGTTCCTGTTCAGCATCTGCGGGACTTGGGCCAAACAAAACTGAATATGAGGCCGGGGGACCCTGATCAGAGGTGGTGCGGCTTTACAGATACGATCGACCGTTCGTTTGCATGACTTTTTTGCCACATAAGTAAAAGACTGAAATACAATTTGTAACAGCATGCAGTGTCATTTTCTACAGCCACCGCCGAAGTGTGTGGAAAAGGTATGTAACGCGATTTCCTAACACAACTCCTAAGCAAGCTCTGCACACCTTCTTGGCACAGTCACGTCGCTTGCCCTCACCAAATGAGACACATTCTGCATTTTCCTAACTGCTCTCAAATGGATAGACCCATTTCCTGTTGGAGCTGCCGAGAATATCTCATTTGTTACAAAATATTGAATCATTAAGTCTGAAACTGTGTCTTCCCAATTCCTTTGTAATGTACTTTTTCCCTTTCCATTATTGCCAGTCATCGCGTTACTCAAGTAGCTTATTTTTCCTCTATGAAAAGCTTTAAAATGCTAATTTATCCTGGACTTTTGTCTTTTCCTCTTTAATATTAAACATTTCTTTGATATTGGCCAAGAAAAAAGGCTGTTAAGACTCAAGATAAAGTCAGTCTTCTCTTACCCCTCAAATACAAGAAATGTTTATGTAGGCAAAGCTTTCTAATAGGAGTGGTTTTTGGCTTCGGGGGGTTGGGGTTAGTTTTGCCTTTTGCCCGCGTATTAAACAGGCAATCAAGTTATGCATAAAAGTTCTGCTTTGTCTTCTATGGAGATGAATCGAGCTAAAGCAGTGCTGAAATAAGTGCGTTGGACAGCACGGATGTCTTCTGCCGCTTCGGTTCCAGGAACATCACCATTGTTCTTTTCACCGAGTACTTTAGATCCCTATGAAGCGAAATCCGTCCGTTTTTCATTTCACATCCTGCTATTTATAGTGTGAGTAGCTTATTATTCTGTCAGATGTCTTTCTGCTCTCTGTCCAATCCATGTACTCAGCCTGGAAAATGAAGAATGTCTATGCAAATGCTAGTAACAATTGCCAAGATAGCAATTTTAATTTTCTTTTTCTTTCTTCTTCTTTTTTGTCTTGGTGGATTTATTGTAAACTCCATTCACGCTAAAACCTCTAATATGCTGACATGGTGTATGTGTGCTTTTTAATTATCACCTATACAGAACAGTACTCCCACTGAGGTACAACCCAGCTTGAGGAGCTGCATGCTTGAATTATGAAGGCACCAGTGAGCGAGGTTCGCCTGATGCGGCAGATGCTGTGTTCCCCGCTTAAATCATCGCAGCGAGCCGGACGTTAAAGTGCCGTCTCCTGACTCCTGGGCAGCGGTGCCTGATACTGAGCCGTAACCTGGAGCATGGTTTCTGGCTTTAGCAGAAGGCCTAGTTAAGGCTTCTGGTTATGCTGTATTACATTTGGTTATAAGTTATGCCAAACAGTGCAAAGAGCACAGCAGCTTGTCTCTCTTTTATTGATGCGGCAGTAAACGTTTAATGTGCATGATGCATTTTATTATTGCCTGGAAATAGTCATACAGCAATTAATATGAACGTTAAATCTTGTTAGATAATGGAAATGCATGGTAGTCGGTGGGCTTCGGTCTGCCACTGGTTCTGCAGCACTGCTGTAGACAGTTCCGCTCAGGTGTTAATGGTATAAAAAAAACCACTGCAAATCGCTTCGCTGGGATTTTGCTGATGTGTACCAGTCTCCTTGACTTGGTCTTTGGTTCCTTTCATATTAAATTATTTCACTTAGAATTTCCTCCACTGTGCTCTGATTTAATGGGGTCTTTACCTACGTTGCCCTCCATGCGCTGCCAGTAGTCTGACCTCAGTTTCTGACAGCGGTCACCTTCAGTATCGTGTCCAACGCTCCTCGTGACCGTTCACTTTTGGTTGGAGCTAAGACCGCAGTCAGTGATCAGTGTGTTACAGTTAAGCTGAAATTTACACCCAACTCTTTATAATCCAATTTATCACAATAAATTAGTTTGTAATAACGTGATAAGAACTTTAACAGAATAAAACTGAGCAAACACTATAAAGTACTGCGGAAAAAAAGTCAGAAAGCTTTCAGCTGGAGATGTGATGGCTGCTGATGTACAAGAAGATGATTTTAGAATCACAGAAGTCTCACTTCCAATTTTGATGATCTGTCTGTGTTTACAACTCGAGAGATTAGCTGTGATCAAGGGTTCAATGAGATTAAATGTGACCCGAAGGTTTGTGGATGCACTGGAAGTGCTGTGCAGAATTGATGATGCTGCTGCTTCTGGTCTTTAGCCTCCTCGCCCTCCAGTGTCTCAGCTGACTGCGCTATCCTTTGTGTGACCTGCTTTTTTCTTTCTTTTTTTTAGCCATAACTCTTAGTGCTGGATGTGGGTGAACGAGGACGATGTGTCCAAAATTAATGTGTGGGTAGTGAGGTGGTCAGGAAGGGTAATGTGCATCGAGGTACAATATCATGAAATACCACTACCTTTCCAGCATCTCAGGGTTAAGCGTCTTGGGTTCTAATATCTTTGGGTAATAAATAAACGCAAAACACAAGATTTAGTGTCGCTGTCCATCTCTCCTGGGAGGCCTTCCTGTCTGAAATGTGGAAACGTGATGGCTGCAACACACACAATGCTCATAAAGCTACTTTACACACCGTAGTCCGGTTGTCTGTTGACTACCAAAGGTCCATAGTTCTGACAGGGAGAGAAAAATAAATGCTGAATATGTGAATCGGAAACTTATCTTTCAGGTCAGAGGACATGACTGGCAAAAAGCAGTATGGTGTTGTCTAGTCTCACAGGTCACAAAAAATGTCCAAAAACCACAACTGGGATCGGCGGCCAGCATTTTTTTTCCTGTTTCCATAAGTTAAGAAGAGTACTTTTAGAGATGTGAGAAGAGCAGGTACATGTCCAGCAGAGTGCATGCATGGGTGCTTCATGATTCTGATAAGGCATGACATTTCTTTTGACCGCCGGTGAACTTGGTAACTTCAGTCATCAAGGTAATCTCCTCCAGCAGCCTTGGCTGAAGATATGAAACACGGGTATGGGCTCTGCTGTAATGGCACGTTGGCAGTGGAGGAGACACACAGTAAGAATCATACAGTCACCTCCTATCCAGGCACTCTGGCAATAAGCTAGACAACTGTAGCTAAATATATTATACATACATCTGTATGCCAGCCCTAATGGATGGTGTTGTCTGTGTCTTCTTTGAAGACACATTTTCCAGATTTGCTTAAATTTGTAATATTGACATTTATGTGGTCCTTTCCTGCCACTGTTATTTATCAGTTTATACAGGGCAACACATGTTGTGGTGGGTTTGAAATAAGCAACCTCTGACACCAAAGGCAGAACCTGTGAGCGCTCTGCTGCACAGCGGCTGAGGAGTCTGCCTGCACCCTACACTCACACATATGGTGAGAGACCCACAGATGAGGGCTTTTGAACTGAGGAAATCTTAGAAATAGAGTCTAAACACAAGTTCATGATTTTAAGATATCCTATGCATTCGGGTGGGGGGCGGTGATATGCATCAATATACAGTCAGGAACACCTATCTAGCAGCGTGCTCCACCTCCTTTGGCCTTCAGAACAGCATGAATTTGTTGTAATGCTCAATGTGTTGTGTGGGAATGTTGTACTGCATGGACATGACTGCTTTGTGTAGCTGCTGCACATTGGATGGGTGTGTAATCTTGTTGCAACCAGCTCTCTCCACCCCCTCCCCAAAATACTTAATAGGGTTGAGATTTGGGGACTGTGTAGCCCTGACTTCAATTCCACTGAAGACCTTTGCACGAACAGGAATGCTGTCTGCAAGCCAGGCCTTCTCGCCTGACCTCGCTGATGTTCTTGTGGCCAAATGGGTACAAATTCCCAAAATGTGGCGGAAAGCCTTCCCAGAAGGTGGACATGGTTATAGCAGCAAAGTGGGGAACAACTCCATATTAATGCCTATTGGTTTGGAAAGGGAGGTTCAACAAGCACATGCGGGTGTGATGCTCAGGTGTCCAAATACTTTTGGCCATGTAGTGTATATGCGCCTTGTGACCTGGTTCCTTATAAGTTGCATCCAAATGTGGATACACTTGGTCAGCAATGATGTTCAGATACACCATTTCATTCACAGGTTCTTCAATAAGTATCAGGAGCCAGGATAACATTCCCCACACCAGCGCACTGCCACCACCAGCCTGTACTGCTGGCACCAAACAAAATGGCACCATGAACTCATTTTGCTTGCCCCAAATTCTGATGCTTCCATCACCAGGATCCAAAAGGATCTGGATTTATTTCACTATTTTTTCCACTCCTCTTTAGTCAGTGGTAGTTTTTCGTGTTACCATACAGACCCGGTCTGTGACTGTTGTGGCCCAATCGACAGAGTCCCAACATTTGTGCGTTCTGAGATGCTCGTGATCACCTTGTTGTGGCCCAGTTGTTTCCTTATGTGATTCTCCCCATTCTACTTTGACTCCTGTGAGCCACTTACTGTTTTTGTCCCATTGATTGCCAGTTGTTCGTACATTCTTGCTTTTCTCATCATTCTCAATAAACCGTTCAATGGTTGCGCAATAAAAGCCCAGGATGACAGCTGTTTGCGAGATGTAAGAACCAGCATACCTAACTCCAGTTATAATGCCATGGTCAAACCTACCAAGGTCGCTCATTTTGCCCATTCCAACACCAACTGAATGGATGATATAAATGCCTGCCTGATTTATACCACATACTGCAGTTGCATAGCATAAAACTTGTGTGGGGGGAAGGGGCGCAGAATAAATTGGCAACTCACTGTAAATCTGCAATGTGAAAATGACCTCTCACTGAATATCTCTGATAATGAATATCTTTGATAATCTCGCCTAATAATGCTCTGTCTACATTTACGTAGTATTACAGTATATGCTTGATTTTTATGACAGCTGCTACAGTTGTCGTGATATTAACAGTGTCTGTTGGAAAGGAAGCTGCTGCTTTGCACCCGAAGGACCCAGTTGTGAAGCCCACCTCCTGCTGTATTACCCTTGAGCAAGGAACATACCCTGAGCTGAGACAGTAAAAATTACCCAGCTGTGTAAATGGGTAAATAATTGCAAATAGCTTATTATACATCACTTTGGAGAAAAGCATCAGCCAAGCAAAATGGGGGGAAAAAATTGAAAATGGAAAAAAGTAAAAGGCAGAACTTTGTTTTTTGCAATAAGTTGTGACACCACAGTGGTGAATGCACCACACTCATGCCCAGCAGACTTTGAGAATCACAGAGGAAAGTCGATTCGTACGATGGACCGAAGGGCAAGAAGAAGGCTTCCTTGGCCTCTTCATTAGCTTGTCTGCTGTGTGCAGTTCTTTTTACTTTGCTTTTTGTGTAACTCTTAACTACAGAGACTTGGAACAGTGAGTCTTTCTGTCTAACTGCAATTTGGGCAAAGTCGTAATTTCAGTGCGTCAATGCTCATGGCCGCACTGCTGTTATCACTTTATGAAGAAATTGTTCTCCTTCCTGTTCCACACACACTATGGTAAAATCAATGGTCTTCTCATCAAGCGGCATGGGAAAGGGAGCGAGTGTGGGCTGCTCAAGTGAACTTCAGAAATGACCTTTCACCTTAAATAAAGCCACCATCTCCATGGATGAGCAATTGAATGCACCAAATATCCTATGCTGGGAGCTCGGCAGAGAGACCTTAAGATTAAACGCTGACTCAAGTGTTTGCTGTAAAATTAGAATGTAGACTTTTAACCCTAAGGAGAAAAGGCCCCATATCTGCAGCTATCAATTGCGGTGCGGCCCCCCCCGTCATGCCCCCTGCCATGGCCCCCTGCCACGCAAGTGTACTCAAAGCTCCTTCTTCAAGAATTAAGTATTTGTATTCATGTTTCTTATTTTTTGTATTATAACTGAAGGGAAACCATTTCATAGGTCTTAATACATGTTTCATATTTTAGGCAAACATTCCCAACAGTTGGCTGCTGAATGAAGAATCGGCCGGCTCTTACACAACATTGTTTTGTGCGCTTGAGTTTGAACTTGCGGTGACAGCTTGGGAGCCACAAAATAATGTGTCACTGCATTATATTCACTCCGGCAGTGTCATACTGAAGCAAGTGCCAGAGACAGCCTCGGCGTTACTGTGTCACCTGTGACATGGTCCCTTGCTCAGAGCACAGGGTGTCTGTGGCTCGCTGCCACCAGACCTGCCGTAACAAAGACGTTTCCGGGGGAAACTAGATGGAAAGAACTAGAACACATCCGCCGAGTGTCATCTTTGCCGTGGCGTTTGATATAAAAATCTCATCACTTGCCCTCTTCCGTTAAAATGGAATGAGAATTTGTAAATGGGAAGGGGGAGCAGGTGAACGAATTAATTTTGAACTGTCAATTTGGATTTGCCCATAAATGTGATGGGCGTCACTGGCTGCTGTTGTCAGGGTAGCTGCTGAGGAAGAGGGCTTTCATGCCCGCCGCATGCGCATTTTGTGTCAACGCCATGGAGCCTGGTTTCTGTTCTGTACTTGACTGTAGCATGGCATTCTAATAAAAGCATGTTACATCTTTTCTTTCTTTGCTGCTTCCTGCAGGCCTGCTGCGATTTAGCTTCAGTCTCACTGAAAATGTACCTTTTTCTAGAAATGAGGTTTACTAAAACATCACGAGTGGGACACCCAAAGCCCAGTTGTACGAACGCTGGCACTGCCCGTGTGTGCGACCAGTAAAGCGAACAGTTAGCGCAGGACAGACTCGCTGCCCCCGACCAGAGGTGAGGGGGGTGTCAATGTGCATATCATCTGGCAGTCTGGATCACAGTTGTGGCACCAGATGTTTCTCTGCTGGAGTTCCTTTGGTGCACATGGTTCAACAGCTGGCTTAGTTTAACTGGAATTACTGGGGAAAAAAACGGGTCCGCGGTTCCCTGACGTTGCCTGTGGTTGGACGGAGTTTCCGGTTGGCACCGCGGCGCTCCGTCTCCCTCCTCGCCGCTCCGCTGCCAAGTCGCTGCTGCTCTCGCTCTGACGTTCAGTCTTTCCCCCTCAGTCCCACTACGTCTCATTGTGCCTCGGGACTGCGCATGTGACGGGCAGACGAAGATGGGATCTGAGATTAATCTTTTGATGTAATTAAAGCATGTATTCTTAAAGAAGACGAACGTGTGTGGTCACATGGCTGCGAGTCTTATGAGCAGAAGGAGTGGAGTGCGGAGGAGAGGAAAGAAGCGGGCTCTCACATGTTACATGAACACAATCCTTTTAAGGATAGCTGAGTCCTAATAGGGGCACAAGATAAGAATGTTCCAGAACTACTGCTTTAATCCAATTCTTTGCTGGATTAAATTTAGCTCTGAAATTGAATAAAAGATGGAGGATAAAGAAATTCTTCTTGAAATAAACAGCTCGCCATCATACTCAATCTCTGTAAACTGTTTACGCTTGGTTGTTAAATGATTTTCGATACTGTTGATCTTATGAGCAATTGCGCCGCAAGAGTGCTTTGACATTTAGAAAGACTGGGTGCTTAAGTGGCTGTGGTGTCTTCCTTCTCGGGTTAAATAATTGCTTCTTGCTTGCTTTCCTTTCTAAACATGGCCCAACAATAGCTGATTCCATCGCCCCTCCGTTGGGGTGGCACATTTTGATTTTCAAGGATTAGCATTTGGGTTTTTACGTCGTGATTTTTTCTTCTCCGTATCAGTCGATTTTTATTTCGCGAAATGTGAGCTCCCGAAGCACGAGACCACTTGTGTACAGGAGATGGGGACGCAGTGGCAGGATCTCCAGCGGAAGAGCTTCCTGTACAGATAATTGGTGGGTGTAACTACACAGAGATCCCCGTGAGTGAGGGGCTCAGCCACACAGCACCACGCTGCGCTCTGCCTCCTGCGGTACACAAAATGGGCTTTCATCGATTCAGCCTCGATGAGCGCGTTTGACCCTGTGTCACCATAGCAATGGGGGGAGCAGGAGCTGCATCGGTACGGCATCCCCCCTTGTTTAGAACAGCCACGTGCTCCTCAGTGCACAGAGCGTCGGCAGCCAGCTTTCCATGTGCCGCTCAGTCTGTTTTCAAGCCTAGCTTTTCTCAGAAATGGAAAACAAAGAGTCATCTGTGAGTCTAAATAAGAACTTCACAAATCTACTCCTGAAGTGCAGGCAACGTGGTTTTCTAGCTGCACTGAGATGGAAGATACCAGCCATGACCAAAAACCATTGTTTTCTGTCCATCATGGGCCTACATGGACTGCTTCTTTAAATGCATCGCTCCAGAGTGGTTCGGTCTTGTTCAAGTCCAATACATTTTCAGTATATTTTATTACAAGGAATTAGAGGCCTTGGGCATTATTTAGTGCTCTTTTGTAATCATGGCCAAGTGCCATTGTCACTGGCGTGTTGACACAGTGGAAACCATCGGTGCCTCACGGCTCCTTGCTGGACGTGAGCTTGAGCCCAACTCTGTGTGGAGATTGCATGTTCTCTCCACGTTCACACGGGTTTCCTTTCGCAGTCCAGAGAAACGTGTTTCAGATTAACTGAATTCATCACAAACGCAAAGCGTGAACTGGTGCCACGAGTTCACATTGCTTAGTTTTGTGGTTGGGTAGCTGACCGAATACAGATTGGTGTGCTGGATGTAGCATTGTACAAACATTATTATTATTATTATTATTATTATTATTATTATTATTATTATTATTAAGGTAAATTTGCAGCATTGCAGAATTTCAGGAAGCCTAATCTTGGCGTATCAGTATATCGGCTATCAAGTACTTTATTACAGTACATATGCACTACACTAGAAACAGCAGCTGAAAAATTCATGAAAACAGTTTTGGATTTTTGCCCATTTTGTGTGGCTCAACTGAATGACTTGAGAGTATTAATAGTTGAGATGGAAAGAATGTCACATGGGGCTTGGCTGTGAATGTCTATTTGGGTCACCTAACTGTTGGATTTCATCTTTGTCATTGTATCAAGCATAAATGCTGTGCTTAACCTGACTGTCATATGAGGTAAAAGCAGTGGAAAAAACAATCCTTTTCCTTAATCTTATTACCAGTCCCTTTTGCCAAAGTGGGATAGCTTTTTCCCATTCCTGCCAGAGGCTAAGGCAGCTCTAAACCCAGTCCCACATATCTGAACCCGTAGTAGTTAATCTTCATTTCTACGCGAGCTCATACACATACGTGCATGACAGCAAATGTGTTGGGGATTTCAGAGCAATGTGAGGAATCTGGTTGTGCAGATGATCTTTGTCCCTGGATTATTGTTTTGGGCTGGCCAGTGCTCCAGGGTCCCCAAACATTCCCACTGTGCTCATTAATCCCCTCCAGCCCACGGCTAAAAATTCACCATTAAAAAGCTAAAATTGCAAACACTGGACAGGCACTGCATGACTTTCAAAATGCCAGAGTTGGACAACCTTTCAGAATCAGAATCAAAATCAGAGTCAGAACTAGAATCAAATTTATCAGCTAAGTATACTTACATGTACAGGGAGTTTGGCTTTGGTTCCCAATGATTCTCAGTCTACATAAGAACATAACATACACACACACACACACACACGTGCACGCATACATGCATGACAGTGCAAGAGAATAAGTAAAATATTATGAGGAAGTAATAAATATTGTAAGAGGAACATTGCCCGGAATAATAAACAAATCAGCCGTTCATGAACGTAATTTCTTCTGTAGGTCTTGACTTGCTGTCGTAGCAGAACATATGTGTGTGTCTTCTTCTTCTTTTCGTGTGCTGTGCCCCTTACTGGAGATTGCACTGATACCCTGGCGTAGTCATCTTCTGGCTTCACTTCACTTGTTATGAGTATAAAGGGGAGGGATATGCGGTTGGGTTGTCATCATGCACAGAACTGAAGGTGATAACATGCACAGGCTGCGCAGCAAACAAAATCTAAAGCTAAAGATCAGGACATGAATGACAACCCTGAGCTCTTGCACTTCTTTCTCTCCCATTGTGTGATTATGCAGCTGATCTTCTCCTATTATTAAAGCATCTGCATCAATCGCAAAATTATGTTGCAGAAAACTGGCTCGGACGTTGAAAGTGTGTCAAGTTTCTCCTGTCTGGCATGAAGCAGCCTGCATGTAAGCTGAATTCCCCCTTTCTCTTCAAGAAGTGGCCCACCGATGCCATAGGCAGCCCAGCAGACACTTTTAATTTCTCCTTCACATGATGCCTTGAAACACTATAGGTGAGCCATGGAAGTGAGGAATGAAGGACACAGTGAATCTCCACTGACCACAAGGGTGTGAGCATAATTGCGTTGCTGGTATGGAGTAGCAGACCCGTGAGGCGATGAACATAGCGGTCCACTGCAGACTAAGGAACATCAGTGCCAGTTTTGTGTTGAATAATTCAGGGATTTTCAATTTTTGAAGTAATGGGAATATGATTGACTGAAGCCTGATGTACTGAAGGATATGTGAACCAGATGGCCAAACGCAGGCCCCTTATTCATTCTCCAGGTGAGCAATGTCATCTGTGGAGTGGGTGGTGCACTGCAGGGAAGACCTGTGCTACTACCCCCTTTGTGCTTTTGCATTACTGTGTCACTGCACGAATGTGAAGGACACCGCGTGATACGGTAATGCCAAATGTAAAAGCAGCTGGTTGTTTTCCGATTTGTGTTATAGCTTCATAACGAAAATGCGGTAAGATGGATAAACCCCATAAATAAACATTTGCTGATCCAGAGCCGTTTTGGATAAGCATTGCTTGTGGATGGAGAGATGCGATCGCGCTTTGATGAAATTATACCAGCATATCAGTCTGAGGATGAGGCGCTTCCTATGTTGTGTGTTGTGTGCTTATTGCATTTGTGCTAGATTGTGTCCAAGCCTGGGCTGCAGCAGAGCTGGCTAATGCAGCTAAGGGACATCTCTCAGGATTGTAGCCGTTTCAACTTCTTTCACGCTGATGTCTCAGTGAATGTGGCCTGGCCTGGTAATGTGGTCTTCCAGAACCCCAGAGTTTCTCTCCAGGACTGAACTATGTGATCCTGTCTCACACGAATGGCTCACAGCTGGTGCTGCACCACGGAGAAGCCTGGCAGGACGCAAAGTCGGCTCATTGCCTTGCAGTCTCCTAGGCAGCCTGTCTGATGTTACAGGGTTATCGCCATTTAATAGTTCTGCTTCGTGAGAAGTAAATTATGGAATATTAATGACATCACAAACACATTTTGATTGTTACTTTTTATTGCTTATTGCCTTTCTTTATAGTGTCCAGGAAATGCAGGTTTTGATCATAAACATTGCTCAGTCGTTGCTCATGAATTTTTACAGTAAAGAACTGCAGACCTTTGGAATGAATTATTTTCCCCCGTTTTACTTATTTATGATGTTTTGCAAGGTTGTTTGCGCTCATTGAAAGTCGAACATTAGATTAGGGTTGAGTGAAATGTGTATTTGAAGTCCACAGTGTTTAAATAGAACAAACACTATTTTTGTGCAGTGTCCTCGCTATTGTTTCTCTTCTCTTCTTTAAACTGATAGCCAATAAGTATCTCTGTCCCTTAACACTAAATAAATAATCTACAAACAAATTAGCTCACTTCTTTTTCCCCTGGTATATGCAATGTCTGTTCGTATTACTGTATCTCAAACATTTGATATCGACTGGGAAGGCCACGGCGCGTTTTGCCCTTGTTCACTTTCCCTCACAATGGCCTTCATAGGATGAACAGGGCAGCAAGAAGCATTTCACAATTTGCAGCTCTACAACTGACGTGAAATGTGCGAAATCTAATTAGCAAGAACCCTTTAAGTGCAAGTAGTGTAGTTTCTATGGTAATAGGACTCCAAATGACAGTGTTGAAGATAATGCATTACACATTTCATCCTGTGTCTTCATGACAAAATAGCAATGACGTGGCCCAGACCTCCACAGCCCCCTGGTTATGATGACAATGTCAATATCACTAATATCTTGCTGTTCTCTCTGCCTCTCTTGTTTCCAGTGGACGGCTGTACAGACTGGTCAGTGGACTACCTGAAGTACAAGGTGCTTCTGGGAGAACCAGTTCGGATTAAATGTGCTTTATTTTATGGATACATTCGAGCAAACTATACCCATGCCCAGAGCGCAGGACTCAGCCTTATGTGGTACAAAAGTACTGGCCACGGGGACTTCGAGGAGCCCATATCTTTTGATGGACTGCGCATGAGCAAAGAAGAAGACGCAATATGGTTTCGACCAGCAGAACTGCAAGACGTGGGACTCTACTCTTGCGTGTTACGGTAAGATGCTTAAATATTGCAAAGGTTTCCTGTTCACTGGTAATAAGACTTTAAATTCTAATATCAATGCCAGCAGAAATGTTTAAGAACATGCTAATAATAAGACTGATATTAAGAAATACTTGGCAGGGGTCTCTGGAGAGCCAGGTACAACCTTATTTTCAGCCTTGGTTTCAAGGTAGACCTACAGTGGAGGAGGGTGGCAGTCCAGAATTTGCATCCACAAATCATGCTGGTTAAAGCACTGCCCTGCTCCTGTGTATTTAATCCTTAAATTTCCAACCATGAAAATTCACTGCCAAACATCCACACAGTGATCGTGCATCACTGTTAATAAGCAAAATAATTTGCCTCCCGGGTACAATAAGGTATAAAGTGTCACTGGTAGACTGATAATTCTCAGCTGACTGCAAACTGTGTGAGGAGTGTACATTGTTGTACAGGACACACACACTCACCCATACACAGGGATACAGTGGCTCGACATTCCTGTCCCCGTATCTGCTTTGTTCAGGCATGTATACGATCCAGACTTTACCCAGGCGTTTACCATCCTTCCATACACCGAGAGGAGTTGTCACTGCCATGAAGGTCGCACGTGCTTGTGTGAATACGGGGGTAGATAAGCATTGTACCGTTCTGCATTTCTGCTGGATTCAGCACAAGTTGTTCAGCACAGAGCAGGCAACCCAGTCTGCATACTTAGTGTTACAGGATTGTACATCACTTTCTGATGTTAAATGGATGCGTTAGCTTTTTTGACGTCTTAAACCAAACTGAGGGGATGAAAGAATCTCATTTTCAGCATAGATAATACTTAACCTTCAACCCCCCATCAATTCATCCATCCATTGCCCTTAACCACGTTACTCTGGTAAAGGTCGCAGGAAGCCACAGCCTGGATGGGACTCCAGTCCACAGCAGGATGGCCACGCATGCAATTTGTAGTGAATAAATGGGCAAATTATGGCAAACAATTACACTGAATCACATGTTTGTAGACTTTGGGATGAAACTGGAGCAGTGGGAGGAAACCCATGCAGACATGGGGAGAACCTGCAAACTTCACACAGACTGGCTGGAAGCAGGCCAGAACCAATGCCCAAACAGCATAGGTGCAGCTCTACACCCTTCACCTCCACACCAGCCTTCAACCTTCACTGCTTCTCTATATCAGTGTTTGATCTCTGTAAATTTGGGTGAGCTGAGTATCTTCAGGATCAGAATCTTTGTATTAAGGAATGGAGGACTTTACTCTGCTTGCCAGTTCTTTTTTTTTTTAAATCATAGAACATATAAATAATACAATTTGTTTGAGGTATATAAGAAGAGTCATGGCTGCTCTAAATAATGTTGTGATTTTTGCCTTGTGTCTTCAAACACTGGAACCCAGCTGACAGAAAAATGTCTTCCGTTCACACCAACTTCTCGGTCTTCCAGACCTGAGCCTGTGAAAATCACATAATGAACATAATGGCTGGAAACCCAGAAACTCTATTCAGTGAAATGGCTCTCTTGCCTCAGGAATACAATCGCACAGCTCTGCATTATTGTGTAATCAAGCCTAAAGTAGGGTGAAGAGATTTGGTTTGGATGAGTTTGTTGCTTTTCTTCTGCAGTCACAACTGTTTTACCTAATTGTGGACAACATTTACTCAGCCGCAATAAAGAGGAGCGATTCCACTTCCCCTGCCCCGCAAAACTCTTGGCTTAGTGCTGAAGTCCCAGTGTTAAGAAGCCATCCGCAAGAATAAGCCCAGGGTCAATCATCTAGTCAAAGTTGGAGGTATCTAAAGCATCACAACTTCCTCTACCAGTTATTTACCAGAACGACTTTTCCTGCCAGTATGAACATAGCTGAAAAGATTTGTTGATACCCCTCAAAAGGATGGAAGTGTCGTGGCTCCAGGAGAACCTGGCAATGTGGAAGTCTGGTTAGGAACGCAGACGTGATAGCTTTATCACGGGCAGCGGATGCCATCATTTCTTGGGACACAATGACCAAAAGAGTTGCCAAAGTGACGGAGTTCCCAAAAAGTTACAAACTCAGCAACACGGCACATCGTAAATAGTGGAAGATAAAAGATCATTCAAAATCCACATACTTGCTGAGACAAAGATTTTATCACGATGTGAAGCCGTTACTACAGATTTGAAGGCGAAAGAGTCAGGTGCCAAAACATAAAGGAAAAAACCTATTTTCGATGCATGCGTGTTCCTGATAGTAGATGATTACAGCATAAATTTTGTAAAATAGCTACAGAACTGTTCTATTCTGTTCTTTCTGAAGTACAGTATTCTCAGTATCATTGTTTAAGTATTTTGTCCTCCTGTCTGTAGAGGGAACGTTTGATGAGCTTGCATTTTGCTTTCGATCCCCCTAAGGTCTATCGCCAGCCGGGGCATAAGGTTATAGCATTACCTTTTAAAAAGGTGCAGGCTGAGGGCTGGGTCCCATAAACATCCCTTTACTGACTTACACGACTGACACGACTGACACATTGCTTTTAACCATACAGCATGTAACAGTCTGATACTTCACCCCATGGAGTTGGAGGTAAACTTCAAATGTATTTTCTGCTGGAAGTCTTCCAGAGAAGACATTTTATCCCTTACCGTATTACATGTGGAGTAATATTATTTTTAATAAACCTCCTTACTTGGTTTGAGACGAGCACCATTTCATAAAACGTCATCATTTAATGTTTAGTTGATTTTCGGGTTGCTGGGCCGTTTGTGCATGCACCCGTGCTTTTGACAGCTCCACAATGAAACTGGAGTCAAGGGTTGAGCCCACTTCCACATGCACGAAGGGCATTTTGTGAATGATGCCGTGCTTTATTTTCCAAGTCTCTTCCGCCGCTCCAGAGACCATTGTGTCTGCACTTCTTCCGAAGAACTTTCACTCGGTTGTCACGCTCCATTAATGACGCCTCACTGAGCAGCTTTAAATGAACGGGGCAGGAAAAAACGTGCTCGGCGCAGTTTATTTAAAAAGGTGTTGTGCATAATTGTGTGCTAATACCTTATTAACCTTGCAGGTAAAGAGTTTCTTATCAAATGACTCAGTAGTCTATTTTTTCATCATGCTTATAGAGAACACAGCACCTTCGCTGTGTGAGAAGGCCTTACACAAAAAGACATGCTTGTTTAAAATGTTAAATACAGCATTTTATATGATATTTCCTTGCATAATATGTATGCATTTATTTTTTCCTCATGATGTAAAGGTGGGATTATTTGCTGTTAAGTGCTTCAAGTTTCCAGGTCAATTTTTTTATCGTGTAGAAGTCATAACTGGGGGCAAGGCGGGGCGGGGGAGGGAGAGATGTTGTATATCATTCAGTGTCAGGTCAGACGCCACTTTAGGACTGGCGAATGGCAGAAATGACTCAAGACGGTAAATACAAATGCTGGCCCTTTCATGACCAGGAACCGTTCAATATTTCACCACTAGGAACAGAACTGCTGCAATTCCTTTGGCTTCAACCACACTGTTTTGTTACTGCTGCATTGGTCAAGTGATGCAGTTGCATTCCAAAATGTGTTCCCCTTTTCATGGGAGTAAAACTGCATATTTTGCATTGAATGGAGTGGTTTGGAGTTACGTATGAATGTAAAGGAAACTGTTGGTGTTGTCCACCAACGTCCAGCTGCTAAAGATGCAAATGGGCTGCTTATTCGTATTTGCGAAGCAGCGGTTTGCCTTATAGTGCAGCACAGTCAGTTATTGCTTGGGAGAGTGAATACATCTGGAAGTGTTTTTGCATTTTCTGCACTCTGGAATACCATCACCGCAGTGCGGACAGATCCGGAAAATGAACGTGTTCTCTTATCACATGGTTCTCCAAGCCCCCCCGTCCCCCGTCCCCAGGTTAAGGAAGGCAGGACAGAGACGCCTCTGCTGCCCTCTCACTTCAGAGCAGCATGGGAGGGGATCACTTCTTTTGTTTTGGGCTTTCGTGTTAAACGCACAAGCTGCTTGCATGTGTTAACATATTGAATTTGGATTACACTGTCTACACAATGAGGAGATAAGAGGGCAACGTCTCTTTTTTAGAGGCAGGGGATTACAGTCTACTGCAGGGTATAGAATGAATCATTTCTCCTCTGCAATGCTACCGTACCACCCCCTCCCCCCTCCAAATTAAAGAAGCTCACTTGTGAAATGAACATTTTTCATCTTTGCCAAATGTTAAACTTACCTTTGTCCTGCTGCTCAGCCAGACTGCCTGTTCTTTGCAGTACTGCTGTCTGAGGGTTAGAAAAGTTACCAAGAGAATTACCAAGAAAAGAAACACATCTCTGTGGCTGTAGCCTTCCATATATATATATATATATATATATATATATATATATAAACTAATATATATATATTAACTATATATATAGTGTGTGTGTATATACACACACACACATACACACACAATATGTTTTTGTCTTATATGTGCTGTTTGGCTACTCTCGGTAAAAATGCCTACATTCTGATAAGCAGTATTGAGGTGTTACTGTGTGTGTGTGTGTGTGTGTGTGTGTGTGTGTGTGCATGCGTGCATGGGCTTTCCATCTGTTTTTGTTGACTGCTCTGTTCTGCCCCATTTTGCCATTATCGTACCTGTTTCTCTCCAACCATCACCCTACCATCCCCTCCCCTCCCACACCCCCAGCGAGCAGGAAAATGCAGGGCGCCCAAATTGGCCTGCCTCACCGCCCCCCCCCAACACACACACACACACACACACACACACACACACACACACACACACACACACACACACACCTCCACACCGCCAAATTCGAAAATGTCAGTGCTCACAAGCGCGCACAGAAATGCAACTGGTTAACTGCATCCTTCAGAGAGACAGCAACTTAATGCGTGCACAATCTGTGTGTGAAATCGGCTTTAATCCCAGGCTGTGCTTCAGTCAGCAGGGTAGAGGGGTTTCCACGGGGGCTGCCGGGTCTGTTGGAGAGGGCTCTAATCGAGATGAACAGTCCGCGATGGTGAAATAAGATCCATGCTCGGCAGTTCAGACAATTGAGACTTTGCATGTTTACTTGTTCTCCCGTCCAGAGGCACCACTTTATGCCCAGAGGACAGGGCTTCTTTCTCCATTTCCAGAGCTCTTGTGCATTGTCTGCTGCCTCTGTGGGCTGGAGAGCCACCCTGCCTTTATATCCCCATAAGGCAGGGCAGGCACTCTGGGCTGGAGAGGCCCGTTGTTGTCCTGCCGCCCGTGTTACACTCTCCACCGCGCCTTTCTCTTGAAGTTTGTTCAGACTTTCATCGCACCTTGCAGCTCCCATTTTCTGCTCAAATTCTGTACCTCGCACACAAAAACGGTTTTGCATATCAGAGGCAAACTTGGCTGTCCGTTGTTTATTTATAGGACTCTGGCGTGGAGGTAATTCACTTACAAAGACCTGAATCCAGCAGAGTCTGCTGGCAGTGCTCTTCAAGTGTAGTGCTCAGCTATTAGATAATGTGCACATTTTCTTTCCCGAGAACATACACCAGGATGAAGTGGAGCATTTTAACACATCATCAGATGCTCAGTGTTTGAACCACTAAGATATTCTTACAGTATGACTGTTATCCTGATTTCACCTCATATCTTTCTGCATCGACCATGGGGAGAAATTGAAACATAATATAGGAGAGTTAACATTAACATGCAGAATGGAGGAAGGTTACGTAAGCTGTGTAAGAGATCTTTCTAAATGCATGCAACCCCGTGGAAGGCTAGGCTGCGGCCCTGGCACAGGAGCGTGTGTGGGTGTTGCCGTGAGCAGAGACTGTCCGTCTGTGGGCAGCTGAAGGTCCCAGAGGGTTAGTTTGACTGTGAGTAAAACTCCGACACGCAGCGGCGTGGGCTGTGGGTGGGTGACGATGACTGTGGCGAGGAGCTGCTTCTGCGATGTGTGGAAGAGGCTGCCGGGGGGCAATGTGACGTACAGTACGAATCACTGCAAGCCACCCATACGGGGGAATGAGTCTGTGTGTTTGTCAGGAGCATCTGTGAGCTGTTTAAAGAAGTATGCGCTTTATTTTTTAATCTATTTTACCATTTAAAGGGCTGCTTACCATTTTGCTTTATCATTTCCTGCTTGCCTTGCAGGTCAGCAGGTAGCTGAGGTAGCGTAGCTGTTACGGCAGAGACTCCCTGCTCCTGCTGTTGTACACTGGGTCGCGCTGGCGAATCTATTTGTTCATTATTTGTTTCTGACATTCAGATGCTTTTCAATAAGTTTCTGTGGAGCTGCCAAGATTATTATCACAAAATCCGCATTGTCAGCTCTGGATTAACAGCGCCCTTCTCTGTCAACACTCCTACACAGGCTGTACCGCAAATGTCAACATTTGACTGCGGTTTCGTGAAAAAAATATTGGGGTTTATTGAATGTGCCGTTTGAGTTTCACCATAGATGTTGAATTGTTCAGTGGCAACACTTTAATGTTCATTTTAAGGTGAACATTTTAATATATCCCACAGCCGTGAGTGTGTGTGTCAGAGCTTGGCCTTCTGGGTAATCTGTCACTGTGTCTCCGGCTACGTGTGTTTTACGTACATGTCAAACGTCAGGACATCCTCCTGCCACTTCTGCCTCATGTCCGTCTGGTTCAAGGGGGCCGTATCTCCAAGACATGGCGTTGAGTGGAGCAGGTCCGTGTATTCTTCGGTGCCGCTTTCCTAGAGGAAGAGTAAAGGTCAGGTTTTAATAATTGTAATTATTTAATAATTTAATAATATTAACCTGATCGTGCTGTACTTCAGCACAAGTGGGTAGCGCCCACGTTCCCCCTCCTCTACACACTGCGAAAATGTCAAATTCGCTGTAAATTTGCTGACCTTGTCGTCACAATTAAATGTGTTGTAACCACCGCTTACATCAATGTGTCAGGTTGTTGACATGGGGATAAGTTTTAGGTCTGCTTTTAAAGTAAATGCCAATACATTTCAGAGGAATTACATCATATTGATTTATATGTTTGGTGCTCAGTGCACACAGAACATGCAAAATATGTTGTTTATGCCCAAATAGCTTGGGATGTCCATCATAATGGAAATTTTTGCTAACTGTCAGTTAATGCTTGGGCATGCACCAGCCGGCCTGAGCCGATGGCTGTTTGTGCTGAGATTCTCACATTGTGAAGGTAGGAAAGTAGATCTGAGGAGAAGCTGCCAAAGAGGGCAGGATGCAGCTTGAGGCAGCGCAGTGAAAAGGTTCTGAGTTAGTAAGCAGCCATATCAACAATAAAACCCATAGATGTTATACAGAGCCCTGTTTTACCATACCAGTGCCACAAGTTGAAGATGCTGAAGATTTGTGGCCTTTCTGTATGACAGCTGGTATTTTAACCCCTTAGCTGATATCACCTGCTTGTATGTGGGGATTATACGAGGTGTCAGCAACCTAGCAGGTCATTTTCAGCTACATTTAAACGGTTAGGAGCTACGGAGACGAGTTAACCAGCTGACTGTGCTATATGGGTAAGCTGCTTGTTAACTTAGCCCATCTTATACGATGGTATTTGAGCTCCTGGTTTCCAAATTCCCAATGCAATGACCAGAATATATTAATACTTGGCCTGGTACTCAAACCGAAAGGTCCGGGTGTAACAAGGGCTATCCGAATGTAGCTGGGAACACGCCAGAGAAATTTTCAAAATTCACCCAAGTGCAAAGGCAAAGGCAGACAGCAGCACTGCACTCAGCAGCTGGGTTCTCAGGCTTTGCTTCATGTGGCCTGGGTTTAAACGCAGTTTGCACTTTTTGCTATTTTGTTCACATCAGTTCAGTTGGTATCAGCTCATTACAGATGCTTTTCTATTTTATATTGTTTAATTTAGCTATTTTTTGAAGAAATGTGACTGTTAAATATTGTTACTGTGAAACTAAAGTATGGCTCTAAATAACCATAAGAAAGTAACTGCATATAAACACACAACAGCATATTACTTAGCTCATGAAATGTAATTTGATAATTGGTGTCTAAAGTGATCTTTATGTTCTTTAGATATTTTGCAGTGTTAGGGATATTTTAGGGAAATACATTGGGGTTTCTGCAATGATTCCAGAGAGAATCATACATTTTCTCATAATATATAATGCAAATAGCTTCCCGATACTGGAGTTTGCGGTGTTCAAGCAATTTCTAGGACCCAACTGAACTCGGATACCGAGGTGTAGGTGTACTGGAAATTGGCCACCCAGAGGTGCACAACAAGCTTCTGTAAAATTTCTGTGGCTTTTCCTTCCCACTCACGGCTCTCCGTGACCCACCATGAGTATCACGGAGTCCTTGTCCTGCTGCCAATCCCCAGTACACCTGTCCAGCACAGCACCTCCCCAAACCGGCTACGTTCAGAGGGAGCCTTCAGACAAGACAACAGCATCTGATAGCAAAACACTGACCTTCTCTCTGTCTGTGCTGTTTGGTTTATCTCCCACACGAAATGTCAGGCTCAAATTGTGAATTGGTGCCATCTCTCCCACATCGCATCTAGAAGCAGCAAAAACACCGCATGATCTAACCGCTTTGCTGTTGCTGCTGCTATCAGTCAGAAAACAGGACATTATGCAACAAGCCAACCAGACTCCTGAGGAACTTCCTTCTACAAGTTGGTGTGGTAAACTGATGACTTCAATGTTGAAACTGTTAAATGGATGAGCAGAAGATGATATGGGATGAAGATATTTACCTTGTCATTTCTTCAGAAAGATATCACCAAGCTGAAACTTTCATAAATATTGCATACCGCATTCTGCGAGTACTTTTACTGGGATTTATTTTTGCAATAGGATCTTAACATCTTCCACTTTTCACTAAAGCGCATAAACACGCAGCTCTTCTGCCAGTATTTCACTCCAAAAAGCTTTTTCATTTGCCTTACATGATTTACACACAATTGTTGCACACATACCAGAGATCTTTATAAACTTTATAAACTGTAGAAATGTTCATCTTTATCTTCGCTAGGAACCCTTTTGTCATGATTTGAGTAAATAATTTGGATATAAAAATAAGCTTTGCAAACTGTCCCGCTGGTTAGGTTGACCGTCCTGCTTGAAGTTTCTAGTTAACTGTACTTCTTTTGCCAACAGACAGCAACAGCATTGTGGCAGTGAAAACTCGGAATAACATAAGAGTCCCTTCATCACTTGTAGGGCAAAACAAAGAATTCAGTGAGGAGATCGATGCTGTGTCCACTAAGCTGCATATAGGTGATGTTTTTGGCCCTTTAGGAACCTGGCTTAGAAACAAGTTATTTGATTATCGTATTTTTATATGTATTTTATTCCTGTAATTCTGTTTTGAAAGCTTAGTAATGAAGGTTGGAGAAATCCATACTCTTATTTCAAACTTTTAATCCACTGTGTGTATTGTGATGTTGTTCTGGTTTTAGTCTGTGTTCTTCTGCATGTTTATAATGCAGTATTTACCTCGCACCTGTAGAAATAGACACTATTGTGTCTGGTTTAGTTTTAATACTTTCTGCTTACATTTTTCTGGAGAAGGTCCCTACATTTTAATCCATCTCTAGACCCAAGGGAGAAATTTTATGATGCTCAGCTGTGTGTAAAGAAATTTGGAAAGGTTTAACTAAGCCCACTTTTACAGCTTAGCTGAGTAAAGATACTTGCTGGTTAATCCACAGTAAATTGCAGAGCTGACTGGGAAAACAATACGCAGAGCCACGGTTATCTGTCAACACAAAGGGCAAAACAGTGATAGATGTGATCTTCATATCCCGTTTGGAGTCTCCTTCCCTTGTGAATTGTCAAATGTCAAACACGCTGTGACAAGAGACACCAGCAGTCTGACACCAGGCTTTTGTTGGACTAAAGCCATAACTTGAAAATTTAAATAAAATTTCTGAAGTCTCTTTTCTTAACCCTTTAATAGGACACTAACTGAAATACTTGGAAATTCAAAATTTCAACCCTTCACATAGAGGCGTGAGGAGGGCATTTTGGATGTCCGTTGAAATTACCAAATACGGTCATTTCCTCGATAAAAGGTTAAAGCTGTTTTGAATCTATTAAAAAAGTGTTGTACATGCAATGTTATTATTGTTCATATTTGTTCCCACATGCATTTGCATATATTTTGCAAAAGCTTTTAATACTGTACAAATACATACATGTGTTCATCTTATTTGAAGGTCCAAATTTAAATGGAAGCACAGGTTTTGCCCCCTAACTTCAATTTTAAATTCTTCCTCCGGAAAACTACATTTTTCAAATAAGTTTTTTACCATTTTGTCAAAATGCCAGACCAGTGGCAACATTCTCCTTCCATCACACAAAACAGAGTGCGGATGCCGTCCAGCTCTGTGCCTTGTGTTGCTGTTTCTAAGTGCAGGTTTTATGCTAGATGTTCCTGCCTTTCCCTACCAATTATGGCCGTTTTTGTTTGCAGCCAGAGTTTCATACGCAGATGCAAGAATGCATGCAGTTTTGCTCTGCTTTTATGTGCTGATGTTTCCGAATTGGAGTTCTCCAGCAAGCTGGAAAGCCAGGGACACGCTGTGTCTGCTCCCTAATTGCATATACGTGCAAAATATGGATGGAGAAGAGATGCATTTTGTGCTTAACCAGTAAGAGGATTTTCACCGTTTGACCTTGAAGGGATTGGAAGCATCACAGTAGTCCACACTGTATATATTTTTAGCCTTCTTCATATTCTGCAGTGCCTGGGAAATAATAGTTGTGTTTGCAGCAGCACATTTCCTGTAATGAGTGGATACTCTCCATCATCCCTCAGGCTTCACATCAAACCTGTCTACTTTTTTATTCTTTTGAAATTTTACTGGGTTAGACATATGACATGTCATAATATCACACAAGACTTTCTGTCCAGTTGAGGAAGACATATCTCCTCGGTGTCATTAATATTGCAGCTCCATCTTGACAAAAGACTCCCATTACTTTCTTCCTGTCTGTAACAGTGCTGGCGCCGTGCTAGCTGCGCCCAGGAACTCTCTCTGACTTTTCACGTGTGCCCGAATAACTCAACCAAAATACATTATAGGAGACTGTTTAAAGCGTAGTCCCCAGTGTTCATCACAAAACCGTGTGAAGGAATATGATTTTGAGTGTTCAACCGAATATATTAATTTCTGCAGAATTTATCTGAATACAATATTTAGGCATTTTTACATCTGCTTTTCCATGCCCCTGTAGTGGCATGAATTCCAAATTCAGACAGTCAACATAACACTGCTGACCAATGCATCTTCTCCTAACATCTTATCTATTGCAGTTCTTGCACCGCTTATGTCTTACATTACACAGAAGGATGAAAGCTGCAAAGCCAGATTGCGGCCATTTTTAAAACATTACCGAGATATCACAGGCAAAAGTAAAACTAAAGTACAGTGTCAGCTACAGAGGATCACAAAGCCACCATGAGAAACTCCACACATCATCTCAAGCCCTCTATGTGCTCTGCTCTCTTTGGACCAGCATGCCCTTATCTGCCCACCTCCAACAATTATTCAGTGCGTTGATATCTGAAGTGTAAAAGGGTGATGCTGCCATTTTCTGATGCCTCCGCTACGCTTTCCAAAACCTCACTTTTGTTGTAAAAACAACTAAAGTATATATATTTAAACTTCACAGCAGAAAAAAGCATTGACCTGTCAAGGGTAGCTGAAACAATCCCAAAACCCACAATGATGGACTTATCTCCTCCGCCCAGAATATTTAAAGGTGGCACGATGCACCGGATCTCATTTGCACAGGTGTCCATCTGATGGAAGCCGTCTGCTATAATCTGTGCATCATGTCACATTTGTATATACATTTCCTAAACTCATGCTTAACCTTGGTAGGTCCACCTGTCTGGGACTGAATAAAGCCAACTGTTCTGTCAGCTTTTGGTTGTGATTTGTGTCTGGTTGTTTTCCACAACTGCAAGGTTCTGGGATTGTGAGGTATCTGTTGCACTTCGAAATGCATCTCCCTTTCGCTTTGTCAGACAGACTGCATGTTCTGTACACTGGTTCATAATACACGGGCATACGCTTATACTTAATAAACTTTTTTCTTCTGTGAACCAGGTTTGCCTTTAAGTACCATAGTACTTGCAGACGGGGACTTATGCCCTTTGGATTAAAGTGTGTTCAAGCTTTCTAGAGACTTTATTGGTGATCTTATGATAAACTGCTTGTACTGTTATTGAAAAATAACTTGAGGCAAAGCACCATAGTGGTGCGGTGGGAGGGGCCTGGAAGTCTCATCTAGGATTTGGTTCTTGCAATATTTGTTGGTTCAGGTTGACTAATCTGACAGATTTGAGAGTTTTTAATCAGCTGCAAAAGCAGTATAAGTAGCGCTAATAAGATTTGTCAACCAACAAAATTGGTATTAAAACCTAATAATATACATCTGTGCAACTTAGTGCATAATGTATGTAAAAATGCATTTAGAATTTGCACAGAAATGTAACTGTCACCTACATTAATGCTTTTTGTTTGCCTTTTTAAAATAAATTAGGGTTATCATTTGACAAAACTTCCACTTAGGAATGGAATATTCTGGTAGCTAGCACTGTAAATGCAAAAGAGAGAACCGTAAAGGCTCGACCATTCTTGGCTGGAATGGACATTTTACCTCTGTCCTTCTCCACCGCTCATGATTTGCCTATCTTTACTGCTTCTTCCCCTTGTCTCGTCTTTGTGGTAGATGGTTGGTGGGACCTGGGCTCATCTCTCCCATTAATCCTGTTCTCAAGCACTGCTGCATGTATGAGGAGAAGCAAGGCATTTCAGAGTTTTCAGTGGTATGAACAAGAAGGGCTTGGTCAGGTGGAGGTGTCAAGGTGTCACATTTGTCTGTCTGTAGTCCATCGTGTGCACAGCAGTCAAGGTTCTACAAATACAGTATATTATTATTTAGTTCTATTCCTTTATATGTTACACACTCCTAAGTAGAGTGGCTGAAAATCAGGACACAATAGGCACTTATTGCAGCATAATAAGCAATTTTATTAAAATGTAATTGTAATTCTTAAACAAAAACCATTTACTTCCAGTTAAACATAATAATATTATAATGCATTAGTGAGCTTCTATCCACAGGCCGTAAGGCTCTTGAACCTATCACTATCCTCAAAACCACGCACAGTGTCCTGTCGATTCAGTTTGCATTTCACTGTATGGCATACCTGGTTACCATGTATGTGACAAATAAATCGCTTTGAATCTTTGAATCTTTAAATTTTTGTGGCTGAGTTTGTTTTACTTAAATCAGTACAGTAACCAGCCAGTTTTCTTTTTGTTACTTCTAAAATGAGAAGCAGTTTAAGTAGACGGACTAAAAAAAAATATTTACTCATATGGCTTTTTGCATCAGGCAATGTTTAATTTTATTATGTTGTGTGTGTCGATCTCAAGTGAAGTGTGTTGGCATTATGATTTCCTATTTTATCAGTAATTTTTAGATCAATTAAAAAGCTATGTGAGCATTAGGGTGTGGGTTCCAATCCAGCTTACTCTGTGTGGGGATCTCAAATTCTCCTTGTGCCTGCATGGGTTACTCCCTACATGCTCCCAAAGTCCAAAGACATATGTTTCAGGTTAAATGGTCACTCTAAATTGCGCAGTATGTCCAACTGTGTGTGTGTGTGTGTGTGTGTGTGTGTGTGTGTGTGTGTGTGTGTACGCACACTGACTGGTGTCCCATCCAGAGTAGTTACCAACCCAGTCCTATATATTCTGATGGATGGATGCATGAAAAACTGTAAAACACAAATTTCATTCATTAGACTACCTGCTTAAATACATCTCCAACTCAGAAAAAGTTGGGACGGTATGGAAAATGCAAATAAAAACAGAAAGCAGTGATTTTAAAATTTACTTTGACTTGTAATCCATCATAAACAAGACAAGATATTTAATGTTTAGTCTCAGCTTAATTTTTTTTGCAAATATGTATCCATTCTTGCCATCCATTGCCATACATTCTTACATCCTTTGTAACGCAGATGATTTTTTATTAATTTCAATACTAAAACAAGGACAGTTGATTTGTTGGTCTATTAAAAAATAAATATTTGTTCACACAGCTAAACATTTTGTGAAAAATGTTAATATTTTGTGAAAAGTGTTAATAGAGACACCAGCAGTACTAGTAAAATTATTGCATCCTAATTTGATTATTGCTTTTATTAAAAACAATAATTAAAACACTATCTAATGTAGCCCATACCCTCTCGAGCACCAAGTCCACATCTGTACAAAAACATTGTGTGTGAAGACTGAAGGCCAGCAGCTGGGGTTAAATCCCAGCAGCGCCTGTCAGCAAGGTGCTAGGCCTGAAGAGCGGCACAGTGGCATCCCTCTACATATGGACAAAATCACCTTGGATAGCAGCATCACACTGAAATGAATAAATCCATGGGTATTCACCTTATAGAAGAACGTGAACAGATATGCAGGCAGAATGGATGTTGTTCACATGGTAACAATGCACTTCCTGCTCACAAAAAAAAAAAAAAACAATTTTAACCCTTTCAATGCCCCTGCACACTGAAAACAGAAGCCCACTGTGTAAACAGCGGGTGGATTCGCAGAGTCACCCTCTCCATGTAATAAAAACATTAATAAGGGCTACATTTTTGAGTCTTTAAGTGGAAAAATGAGCATTTTGAGCTTATGAATTCATTTTTCTGAATAAAACTTTGTAAAAAGCTGAAATGCTTCCAAAATATTTATTGAAGTGTGCAGGTAAAATATAAGTATAAGGTAAGTAATGCTTAAATGCCTAAAAGGGTTGCATTTGACTGAAGTCTGTGGCTGTTTCCTTGTATTTACAGTGAGTAGAAACTGTTGTTACAAATAATTTATCTGGAAAGTACAGGTGTCTGAAGCAGTTCCTTTTTCATACTTAGTAGTTATTTATACTGCAGGATTTATCTTTGTGCACACATTGCTTACTTGTAGCGTGCTCACATTTTACTTATAACACTTCCTCTACTACTGCCGTGAATTATTGTTTAGTATGTAATGGAGCAATAAATCATTTAACTGCTATTTATAATTTATAAACTCTTTAGCATTGTTTTCACAGTTGCGGTTGCATGTACAATTATGGCACAAATGTATGCCTTCGGTCAAAAGTCAAAACAGTTTATTTGTCACGTATATGGTTACCGAGTGTACTATGTAGTGAAATGTGCCCTGATTCAACAGGAGACTGTGTGTGGTTCCATTCCACGGTGATGTACAGTGCTTTTCCTCGCCTCATCAGCATCTGACCTGTTTCTTTGGGTCTTGCAGGAACTCCACTTACTGCATGAAGGTGTCCATGTCCCTAACTGTGGCAGAGAATGACACCGATCTCTGCTATAATTCAAAAATGAGGTACCTGGAGAAGGCAGAGCTGAGTAAAAGCAAAGACATTACTTGCCCTGATATTGAGGACTATCTGCAACCTGGGAAGGATCCGGGGATTGTGTGGTACAAGGTAAGAGACCCCTGCCGCTGCCATCAGCTTCATTATAATGCCAGCGTCCTCATTTCACCTTCATCACTGTAGTCACCGGAATGCTTTGAGAAATCCCTTTACCTAGTAAGTCTCGCCTCTGCTTAAGCAGAGCACTTCAGTGATTCACCACCACCACAGAGAAGAATCTTCTCTCGAGAACCATTTGTTTTTGACGGCTGGCTTTAGCACACATTTATAGCATCTGCTAATGAGCTCATCTTTTAAAGTCAGAGGTGTCGCTCCTTCTAGTTTGCGATGCATAAAAGATTGAAGTATACGTTTAAGCTTAATGCAGCGGATGTAATAATAAAAAAACATTGTTTTTGCTATATACGCATAGTGCGAATGTATGGTTCCCTACTTTAAGGTGTTTAAGGTGCAGCACGATCATGTCGAATTACGTCGATTTCCTATAGGACACACGAACTGAAGGTAGAAAGATCATGTTGCTCTTCTGTAACCTCTAAAAGTTTTGCTAACTCCGCGGGCGCTTCATCCTTGCAAAATTCCCCGGTTTCACGCAAGCCATGTGCCTTTGCCCACACAGCATTGCAATCCGACACCCGGTCCCCGACAAGCGTGCTGCGCTGAAGGGAGGGAGGTGCTAGGAGCCCAGGGCAACTCATCTAAAGTAGATCAGGCTGGGATTAGATGGCCACAGTTGTTCTCCTTTTTCTTGGTGAATTAAATTAAAAAAGGGATAATGGCTGAGGTCCTCAAGTTTATTGAATCCTGTAACTGGGGGCACAGGTGGAACCGAACCTTATAGAGCTCCAGTCTCTATCAGGAGTGAGCCTGGAGCTTGGCTGGAGGCAGCATCTGAATTTTGCCTGATTCCTACTCCAAGTTCACAAGCCACCTAATAAAAAACCCTGTTTAGAAGAAAAGCTTCGCTTCACAACCGTATCCATCCATCTGTCATTGTTAACTGCTTTGTCCTGGCCAGAGTCAGGGCAGCCTGGAGCCTATCTCAGAAGCACAGGGCACTGGGCCACGAAATAACCCTTGGATGGGGCAACAGTCCATCTTACAGTGTCATTTCATAGTATCATGGCCTGTTGTCAAACATTGACATTTATTGCATGTGAATAACTGTGCAGCTACTCGGTGCAAGTCTAAGATTAAAGAATCTGTGTTTCATGTCTTTCTAACACTGCCTTTGTCTCGTGTGAAAGGAATGCAAGCCGAAACAGTGGAGGCAGAGCATTGAGAGAAGAAGGGACACTCTCTCCATCCGAGAAGTGAATGAAGAGGACATCGGAAATTACACATGCGAATTGCAGTTTGGGGCGTTTCTGGTACGGAGAACCACAGAACTGACAGTTACAGGTAAGAAGCAGGCCAGCAGGTTGTGATCTTACGCTTGGGCTTGTACGTTGTGTGTGATGAAGGTCGTGGTGTCACTACGTTCAGCGCTGTGCCAACTCGGCCCTTTGTGGCACCAGCTTCACACTGGCAGCGATGACTATCAACTCGTAACTCATTGTTGATGTCTTGCGCTCGCTGGTTTGCGGTTGCTGGTCTCTTTGCAGCTTCCTGTTATTGGACACAAATTTATTACAGTTCTTGTCTAAAAAAGTAAGGAGGGGTTTGGCTATTTTCCTTTATGCTAAAGAAGACTTTTCAGGCATTTTCGAATGAAGACACTTCTGGCCTTTTCAGATGTGGAACATTAACTCCATTGCAGGAATGTATTTGATCAAATTGTCTTCAGCACTTTTTATCAAAAAAATGGTTAAATATTCAAGGTTGACCTTAAGAATCTGTCTTGAGAAATTGGAGTCTTTAAAGATTTAGGGTCACACAACTCAGCTGTGTAGTAATCAAATTTATTTTACAACCGAGTGCTCTCAGCGGCACTGTTTCTCCTCAGAGCTGATGTGCAGCAGAAATGCGGGCCTTGTTGCACGGACTTCATGGGGCATTTGTCATTGTAAAACCAACTCCTCAATTCTATGATACGGAAATTAAACACCAGCGAGCTGAAACCCCACCCCATAGATGCTGGATTTCCCAAGGACGCCAGTGTTCTGCACCAATCTTTCCTGAAACCAAGGCTTGAAGACATCTTGTCAATTACATTAAGCCCAAGTGATGCAGCATGTGTTATTTGTCAGACGTTCTGTGCTGTGGTATGGCACATCCTCAGCATCGGTTGGACTTTCTCTTTCCCACAACTCGGTCCAGTTCAATTTATTTTTGCGTATTTTCTGAAAACCAGATGGCAACAGAAAAGAGGAAGAAAACTCCTAAGGATGGTGCAGGGGGGAAAAAAAAAAAAACACTCTCTGGGGTCTGATGCCAACTGGCTGCCTACCCCTCCTGGGCATAAACATCTATGACCATGCAGTACTGTTTTATGCACAACCAGACAAACATTTTGTTAACCTGTTTTCTTTCAACATTGCAAACAATTTGTCTGTTTACTAGACTTCATTTCTCACAATTTTGAAACCACGGGAAATGTTGCTGTGCAATGAGGGCATTACAAGACAGCTGGATTTATAACATGCGAGCCACTAGCACAGATCAAGTTCAAAGGTCAAATGTGCTGTTTGTACTTTACAGTGATCTGATGATGATTTATTATCCTCTTAAAACAGTGCCAGATTTTGTTAAAGGCCAATTTCAGCAATCGGTCATGTTCTGCAGGGCTCTGCTTCCTTATCCCCTTGGCACTTTTCTTATTATGAGCATTGATTCTGTAACACAGGACCGGTAATTACAATTGCTGTCTTAGCCATAAACATGAGTATTTTAACTCCTCCAAATTCATACATGCAGCTTTCGCTATCGTAGATGCAAGCGAACTATGAGCTTCTCTTCATTTCGAGTTCCTAAACAGGTCTGCTAGTCGCCCTGCAAAAACATGAATTCCACGTAAATTCCTGTACCTGAGTTTTGCATGGGGAAAGACGGTAAATCGAGCCATTTTCTGGTAGTCATGATATCTGTGATAACCGTTACGAGACTATAAGTTCTTTTTAAAGTTTTCTCAACAAGGATAAACTAATAAGCCTCTGCGCTTTTGCATACATCTCCATAGGATAAACATTTAGGCCTGCTAATATTTGGCAGGAAATAGAAATAAACTTGGTTAAGCACAATATTATGAAACATTTCTCTGGGAGAAAACTTACCGTTGCAGAGTGGTTGACTATATCAGCATATTCCTATTCTTTTTCAGGTAGGACGTTAAGGCGGTGTGACAGGTGAAAGCATGCGAGGGGAATAAGGGAGTATATGCGGTACAGACCAAGACTTCACTTTTTGGTAATGAGAAATTCAAACCATATAACCATATACCAATAAAGAAGTAAAATGGCTCTGTACTATGCAATAAGTGTTTGGTTTGTCACATGCAATTAGCTGCAAGGATCGGTGAACGATTACCGCGGTAAATGTACTGTAGCACATAAGTGTGTGAAATTCTGTGCTGATCTCAAGCACCCGATTTAGTATGCAGTTTCCTTCATTTATATTTTGCATACAAATGTGTCTGTGTGGCATTCCAGTAGAAGGGGAGATGCTGGAGAATCTGAAAGCAGACCATTAACCTCCTCTATTACCACCTCGAAAGATTAAAAATACATACGGTTGTAATTTTCCTATTTGTTATGAAGGAAGAGGGAACAAAGGGGTCAATTTCAATTTGTTTGTCCTTAAAGCTTATTAAATTTCATTATCCCCATCTCCCACAATGATTGGCGAAAAACATATATTAGTGTAATTTAATATTTCACGAGTCCTGTGCAGGGATGCATTTTAATTTCATTGTACTTTTTTTAAAAAACTTATTTAAGGTTTTATTGTCTTTGGTCTTTTGTGTGACCTGTGGAGAGTTAGCCATCACCCTTTTGGACTGTTGCCGACAAGACTTTACCGCAGGACCGGAATGTATGCGGAAATGCTGTTTTTGGGCGCAACAGGAGCTTGCAGCTAGAAGTGTAATTCTGAGCAACAGCACCTGAAGAGGTGGGTCGGGCGAGTCCACACAGGGATTCGCGTGGGAGATGCGTCAGACTCAGTAGGTAGAGGCGTACACCAGGGTGTAAAGGCTGGGTGCATCCACATCTGGTGTGTGGATCAGCTGCAGCGCTAGCAAAATGTTGAAAAATTAACGTTTTCACAATGCATTCGTCTGTCACTGCATAGCAGGGTGCATTAAGCTGCTTTATGAAATTTTTATTGAAATCCTTGAACTTAGTTAAACATGCACTGTTTCACTAAACTCAAAATTTAATACTTGCTTAGCTGATGATTTGAGCCTAATAGGATTTAGCTAATCTGGGAAAAACAAGTGTACTTTTCCTCATTTTTGTCATTACTGCTCTACAGCCATAAAGTACCTAATGATGCCACCACTTTGCCAGCTAGTACTAAGATAACAAAACAATTTCATACGCATTCATGTGTCTCTATTTTTAAAATCTTAACATATGGAGTAGAGTATTCTTACACCGTAACCATCATAGCCAGCACGTACAGCAGTGAACCCGCTTTCTCGAGCAGCCGTATTCACAGAAAACTAAGCTCACATTTATTACGTTTAAAAAGAAAAGGAAACTGTATTTTTGTTTCAGTTAAACCATCTCTCAAACCTGATGCGTGCTAGTTCTCCCACTGGCTTCTGCTGTGTTATTAATCCAGTTGGTTCTTGTGAGTTTGTCAGCTTTCTTGCTGAATGAATTTTCTCGGGCGAGAGTATCAATAAATGTAATCTAATTCAATTTATTTTCAAAGCATTGACAACACACATTTGTAAAAGAAAAAAAAAAAAATCCCTTGCACTACTGTCAGATGTCTAAAGAAATGCTTTCCCATGGTCCTTCCCTCTTTCCTTCTGCAGCAGTCCAATGCTGCCTAAAATTTGCTTTGGGCTGGTAATTCGGTTTGCGCCCTCGGTCTTATTTTTCTACATCTGTAGTCCATGCGCTGTGGTCGCCCTTTGGCCTGCTGTGCCGAAGGTGGTGAACGTCAGTGCGGTTACGAACAACCAGACATCGTAAACATTTTGGCCCGTTTTGACCGTGAAGCCATGTCGCTCTTCCTTGTCCATAAGTCTCCAGTCACCGAGCCCACTGAAGGCTTCTGCGGAAGTTCGGGGTACGGCAGCGCACAAGTGGCCCGAAAGAGTCCGTTTACGCTCGTGTTTCTCAGCCGCGGTTTTGGCAAACCCCCAGGACGTGGGCTTTTGTTCCAGCTGAGCTCTTAATTATGCTTGACTGAGCTGCTGATTGAATTCTTTGCAAAATTCAAACAGAAATTCTGTTAAACAGAATTAGCTGCCGATTTAATGAAACTGAATTTAATTGTATTAAACCAAATTTGCGTTATTTACCTGTAAATATCAGCGATGATTTTTTTTTTTTTTTCCCGTCATTTTAACATTGAAATTGAAATGAATAAAATAGAGTGGTCAAAACTGGGCTGTTGCTTTCGTTATGCTTACGTCCAAATCAATTTAAAATATTTCCCCTGTTTACACAACCTCGTATTTCACTGAAGTGTTTCAAAGTAAGTAATTTCCTCGGTAATGCTGCCACTCCGCTTCCTAAAACACGACACCGATTACAACATTGCTCATTATTTCTGTTATGTAAATTTTACCCTTCTAACAATAAGGAAAGAAATTAATTCCAATGCTTATTTATTATGGTTTTACTGAACGTAAGGAATATTATCTAATTATAGTGTAGGTAATATACTGTAATTTTCTCCCACAAAAGCAACTGTAATTTCACAAAGCAACACAAAATCTGTTTAACTACCCAGAAGACTGCATTGAATTCTGGCAAACTACTGAAGAGGACAGCTGGCATCGAAGACTACAAATCAGGCTTGAGGACCAGTGGTCCACACAGTTTTTTATTATTCTCAGCATTTATGGCACAATGCATGGCCAAAAGTATGAGGACACCTTAGCATCACACCCATATGTGCTTGTTGTCTTATCATCTCGTTCCAGACCCTTTGGCATTGATATGGAGTTATTCCTCCTTTGCTGCTATAGCAGCCCCCACTCTTCTGGGAAGGCTGTCCACCAGATTTTGGGAATTTGTGCCCGTTCGACCACAAAAGCATCGGTGAGGTCGAAGTTCCAGTTCATCCCATAGGTGTTTGGTGGGGTTGAGGACAGGGCTCTGTGCAGCCACTCGAGTTCTTCCACGCCAACCTGGGCAAATCATGTGTTTCTGGAGCTCACTTTGTTGCATGGGGGTGCAGGGAAGGAGCTTCTATCCCAAACTCTGGCTATAAAGCTGGAAGCATACCGTTGTCTAAAATTTGTTTGTATGCTGCGTGGGTGCAGCTGAAACATCTCAGCTCAGGGGTCCACATACTTTTGGCCATACAGTGTATTTCTTTATAATATGCTGGCGGTAAAAACTTTGTGGAGTTTTCCAGAGCTGAAGCATAAGACCACTGCCTACAGAGGACATCCACGTTTGTTTCTGTTCATTCGCACACATTCCACTGTAAGCCACTGGAAACCTGAGAAACACAGCTTCTTTGAAATACAAATTGGCTCAGATTCTCTGTTAAATCCTAGCTCTATTCTGTGCTAAGAAATAATACGCATGCTAATCTCAAGTTAGACATTTACACAAATGCCAGGAGGTTGAATTTCATCTGGAACACCATCGCTAGAGGCAGAGAAGCCTCAGAGGTGTAGGGGATGAATATAATAAAGCAGATTTGACACCACCTGCTCCTCCCTTGCAGAAGACATAATTGTTTAATTTATTGGCTTCAACTCCAGCAAAGAATGAGAACCCTAACTCACAAACATAGTTGTTCACATGGGAAAATGGTCAAGGGGATACATTAGGCCAAAGGTACATTTAAAAATGTGCATTTGTGCTTAAAAATACATGCAGTTTTCTCTTACTGCATTTGCACTTATGCCCATGCGTCAGTGAGACACACGCGTACACACACTTAGACATTCGGCAAATTCAAGGCCGCACAGCAGCATATTTTTGTTATCGCTGATGGGTGAGATATTAGAGATATTAGAGATATGTGGTGAGTAGGAAGACCCAGTCCCTGCACCAGCATCAAGCTGCTCTTCTCGTTGAATTTATCTTTATTTACATGTGGCTGGGATACAGGCAGTCAATCTCAGCAGACCACTTAGAGCCCCGTTCCTGCCTGTGTAAGAAGGCACTCCAACACAGGCAGAAGCCACTGCTCTCGGGCCTACATTACTAGGTATGGTTTCCAAATCCAGAATAAAAGCACAAACATGCCTCCTTTCACTGTAGTACCAGGTATACCGCATGTTTTACACAGCACAGAAGGAGCAGCGTGTACACCATTAATGTGTAGATCATAGTTATGCGTTATATCTATGAAGCATTGTATCTTCTGCAGATGCATTTCAAAAAGGGTTTTCCTGAAATGGAAAAAGATAAAATGGAAACGAAACAGGCCTATGTAGATGCCACAGTGGTTTTATTCATACACAGAAGCGATGCCCCTTCAATGCGTACATTACTGAACGCTCTACGGCGTACTGCCTACGCGGTCATCATTCCCTTGTGGCACCAGCACTTACACACTTTGCTGATGCTGACTGTGGGGATTGGTACCATACTCACAGCCTGCTGGCTTCGGAACCACAAGGATGAAAGGGAGGGGTTCAGCATTTAAAACGAAATATAAGTCTCTCTCCATACAATTTAAAGTGGGTGCACACATCCATGATGATGATGCACTGATTCTGGAGGGCTGCCACTCACTAACATATTTTTGTCATTGTTGCACAATAATTTTTCTTTTTACCGTTCTTTCTATGCTCTGCTTCGGAACACACAAGCCCCTCTGTCAGTGTCGTGTATCTCTGCCCATCAGGAAAGGCATTCCCTGCCCCTCTGATGTAGACTCATGAGCGTAGAGCGATGCTATGCACTAATCGCACTTTTAATAGACGCTGTACCATTTGCTTGTCCAAATCTGTCGCAAAGAGGAAATCCGAGGAAGTTTATGGTCGTATTAGATTTCTGTGTGTGTGTGTGTGTGTGTGTGTGTGTGTGTGTGTGTGTGAGACTGCTCTGCTGTAATATCTGAGTAGTGGGCCAGGGGCAAGGCTAGGCAGAAACTATCCACACAGCTCTTCTTTAGACGGACCGGTGAGCTTTGCCCACATAAAGATCAATATATTATACGTGCAGTTTCTCAAAGATCATTCTATTTCAGCTGAGCTTGTAAGTATTATTCAGAGATAATTAGTTTGTTTTATTTCCCCCAGGTTTTACAGGAGAAAATGAGAGGGCAGAAATGTTCTGCGTATATGTGTATAAAGGGGCTTGGTGAGGGAATTTGTGTGTGTCGTCCAGTCAGTACATAAATCAAGGCCATGCACACGTGTGGCCGTGTTTGTGTGCAGTTTTGTGCGGCTGTGTGTGTGTGTTTGTCTCCAAGTGGGATTCTCACCTTGGCTGAATGATGTTGAGTCTCATTGATATTTGTTTTGGGGGTTCAGGGAAGCTGCTTGCGACAGATGCGATTCCCTCATGAAGTTTTTAATCAGTTTTCAGAACTTAAGAAGGGAAGTCACTGCAGAGCAAAATCTGAATCTGGTGGACATACAAAGCGAGCAAAGCAGCGGGCTGGTGGTTCACTTTGCACGGTGGCCAGCTCTCTGTCATGCTTCAGGCATATACAGCATTGACCGCTCATTGATTTGTGAACCGTTTAGAACCTTCAGAGGTTATGGTTAAATTTAACTTGAAATGTGGTTACTTCTTCATCCGCATCATAAAAATTAATAATAAGAGTCCAACAGAACAAACAACACATAAAACTTTTTTGCTCACTCATAGATCAGAATAATCCAGAATTAATTGGCTTTGTGTTAAAAAGAAGGTGAAACTGTAGGATTCATCGGTTCAGTTCACCTTGCATTCACTGCCCAGGACTCAACTGCAGTCCTACAGGGGCTGACAGTTCTCAGGACTGCATGAGGTAGAGCCTGTTAACATGGCCGCACAAGCAAACTGAGAAGTCGTATGGCACACGAATGTGTAGGAAAGGCGTGCAGAGTGACTGTTGATAGCGTAGATCTTGAGCCACAGAGGCATTCGGCACGAAGGATGTTCATGTGATGAATTAGGCATGAGCAGAAACTCCCATGTTCACAAACAGGTCCCTGGATGGGGAAATTTGCACGGTCTGACATTTGCAACCTGAGGCCTGCTTCTCCAGCATGTCTACAAACATCATACCAGCGTGCGACCCCCTCTCAGTGCCCATTAGCACAGCTAGCTGGACCCCTTTGGGACACCCTCTGCAGAATCCTCAGTGCACCAGGCAACAAGATGAGTGCTGTGCTGACCACCGGGCCTCCAGCACAAGTGAGCAGGAGGACAGGAAACTTTTCTCAGAGTTTTATCCATTTATACAGATGGGTAATTTTTATGGGAGCAATTCAGGATAACTACCTTTTTAGTGGCAATAATGCAGCAAGGAGGATTCAAAGTTAAGTCATGTCAACCACTTTTTTTGGAGAACTGGGTTAGAATAATCCTTGATCCATGACCAATTCTGTTATGCAATTAATGGGGCCAGGGGTCTATAACTCCACTGAATGCTGTTGATGTTCTCTGGTGTATCCAAAACCTGACAAGTTGTCTTACCAAATCCTTGCTGTTTGTTTCTTAATATTTTACACTTGGACAACATGAACAGTCAAGCTTACTGGTCATTAAGGAGTAGAGATGTAATGGACTATAAATAATTTCTGTTTGGCACAGAAGCAGGGAAAACTTCATGGCATCAGGAAAAATTAAAAAGCTACAGAGGGATGTTGTATGATTCTGATGAAATAAACAGACAAATGGAACAGTCAGTTCAACCAGCTTACAAAACTTGCTGCCATATTTCTGTCTGTAAAGCTCAGTCTCTGTTTGTCTGTTTGTTGGTCTGTTTGTTCTTCAGGCACAGCTTTGTTTTTCAAACCAGAAGTCTGGAAAACCAAGCTAGTGAAGTTCATGAAAATCAAAAAATGCTTCTTTCTGTTTTGAAAATTAAAAATTGGTCTGTAATGATGCTTGGAGAAGTGGGAGTTGTGACATCTTGTGCAGCATGTAGGAACTTCACGTGCAGAGTGCAGGTAAAGATACTAATTGATTTTCTCACCAGATACACACACACACACACACACACACACAAAGGTAAAAGTAACAAAGCAATGTTATTACTGCGTGCACGTTACTACAGTCAGCGTGCATGTTGCTGTCAGTGCCATCCACACGTTTGACCTCAGGAGCCAGTGGCTGTTACACTGTATGCTTACACATGAATTTATACATGAAATACACACTGCACAGCACACAGTAGTGATGTAAAGGTTATACAGTACTTGTGTTCTGAAGGCAACTACTTTAATGGTAAAAGAGTTTAGTGATTTTATAATCTTTTATTTCTTTTTACATCTCCACTGGTACACTTTTTTAATCCAGCAAAGCCAGGTAACAAGTAGTTACAAAATAAAACGTACCACATTTGTTAAATTCTGTTTAACTGCCTGACAAATGTGCCATGAATTATATCCACCAAGTTTATAAAATTGTTTATACGGCTTGCAGCTGCAGTAACTCAAAACTTTTTCATTTCATATATCTTTGGTTATTCCATGACTGCTCAGTGATAAAGACTGTATTATTATAATTAAATTTAATGTCGCCATGCATACTTTAAAATCCTCATTTACTCTAGGTCACTGGTTAGTTTTTTTTAGAAATGGGCCCAGGATTCATATTAAATTAATTGAACCGAAATCGACACCATCTGTGTCTAGCTAATGAAAACTGCTTTGTCAACAGTCAATCTCACACTGTTTCTCTATTCAGTTTTATTATGTTTTTGCCTTGGGTTAAAGTTAAGCAAAATTAGAGATGTTATTGAGAGAGTAAAATCATAATCGTAATTCAGCTTTCAAGTGAGGTCTTCAATTAAGTGTTAATTTCCAACAGAACAGCTGTTTTAAGCTTAGCTCATTCCGCTCATGTGGACCACATACATGCTGGATTCTTTGTGCTAGAAAATAATACACAGGAGTTTGGATTCCTGCTCTATTAAATTTTCAGCATGACTACTTTCATTTAGTGAAAATATCAATGAAATGTTCATGTTTTTGACAAGTAAAATAAAATGCGGAAGTTCATTCAGACAAAATATTTGACTCCTTGAACATTTTGAGTCATTGTGAGCAAGATCCTGTATCTTGCATAGATTTAGTGTTAAGGGCACCTTCGCCACAGGTAGGCTATTATGTTTCAACAGGGGAAAGGGACTCCTGGTATAAAAAGTGATATAATAGACAGCATATCACTTACTGAGTATAATGGAGAACTGCTGCAGCTAAAATGAGAGGGCTGACAATAATAAAAAATCTGCTGTAAATTAATATATCCCAGGTGTGAGCTTCAGCTGGTTTTAACAAAGCAACACGGAGACCAAATGAATGCAGGAGTTCATTTTTATCGACAGCGGTAACATATCAGCCTGCTATTTGGAATCACAACCACCGTCTCCTGAGAAGCATAATCCCTACTACTCAGTATTATTTATTCCCCTCGCACTGTCCCTGTATGCTCCTTATTACTGTATTGTGCTTTAATTCTGCCTTTGTGCTGCCAGTGCTCAGATTCAAGTCTTTATGACCATCCATTACATGGACTTTCTCATGTCCTTACAGATGAGAACAATGACAGATGTGTCCCTTTCTCAATGTGTAGTAATGATGTTTTTCCCCCTTGTAACACTAGAGAAAATACTTCATTTATCATTTGCTGACTACTTTGTACACTGAGGTAGGCCTATTTCTTAACACCCTGCATGTTTTAATCTGGAAACATCTTTCCTACGTTGCTACTTAGTCATTCTTTTCCACCACATGGGTCTCACTTTTTCTCTCCAGTGCTGTGCTAAATTCATGCAGTGTTTTCCAGTGCAAATGGCACTCTCATTCGTTTGTACTTTCATCGCGCGACTCGGTGGTTGTGCAGCGGTTACGTGTGGCCTCGCATTTAGTTTTAAAGGTAGACACCAAACAGGCACAGCGAGTACTTAGTGGGTATTTAAAACTAAATGGGAATAGCTGTGCTCGCGGCATCAAGGCACTGCCGAGAGTGGCATTTGCAAAGCCTCCCTATTTTCACATCGGTTTCCTTCTGCGGTCCAGAGATGTGTTCTGGGCGAACTGGTGACCTTTGTGTACCAGTGTGTGACTCCTGTGACAGGCTGGCATCCCGTGTACCCTGCACCACGCCCTGCGTTTTTGCACTGTCCGAATCACCACGGAGCTTTGTTGGGCCAGGTGATGATGGAGACGGTGGACCAAGTGCGGTCAGTACATTTTTTTTTTACTCAAACAGGAGTATTAATACTTCTTCTCATGCCTCTGCCTGTTGGCCGGGACCTTGACAGAAACTTTTCCTCTGTGCCACTGGGTGAGAAGTCGCTTCGCTGACTGCAATAATTAATGGCAGTGGTGTCATCGGTACCCTCACCTGTATGCAAGAAAGCCTTAGTTATCCATACAATGAGGCAAGAACGAAAGGTAGTCTTAAAATGTTCATACTGTTTGATGCACTTGTGATTTTACTTTAGGTCTTTTGTTTAATTTTAAACAATTTTATTTCATTCTAGTAACCTCAGAGTGACACGGCACATTAATGCTGCCACCTCAAAGCACCTGGGCTGTTTGAGTGTGGATTCAAATCCAGTTCAGTGTGTGTGGGGTTTGTATGTTCTGCTTGAGTTTGTGTGGGTTTCCTACCATGGTCCAAAGACTTGTGTTTCATTTATTCGGTCACTCTAAATTGCCCATTGTGTGTGTGTGTGTGTGTGTGTGCGTGCGCGCCCAACTGGGGGCGTTTGTGGTCACCCCTCAATGGATTAGCATCCCATCCAAGGTATAGTTTCATAGCCTGCTGCAGAGGAATTCTCAGGTGGACTTCACACTGTCACAGCCTTGACCAGGACACAGTAGTTTGATGATTCTGGATGGATGGATTTGAACAATCTGTGTTTTGTGGAGCTAACAGTGGACACAGCCTTGTTTTGAAAAGCTGCCCTGACAAAAATAAGTTTAGAGTTATCAAATTAACTTGACCTGCGCGTAGTGATTTTGTAATTCCTCTTATTTTGTTGACTTTATACTGCAAAACTTGAAATATTTTTAAACATGTCAGCTCTATATCTTTAACCTTTATTGCAGCCTGTTTCGCTGCTTTTTATTTTCTTTTTAGTGATGTGGCATTACTCTTTGCTCCCAGGTTGTCAGACTTTAATACAGTTACACAGATTTACACAGATGGACTGCTTATAATGTCAGTTTCTTTCATTATGTAAGGAAGTGTCCTTCATACCTCATCTGCCAGTTGTGCTCAGAATGTAGCCTTTCAGAAATCTGTCCGGTCGAAGGTGAGAAAGATGCATTAAGTCAACAATTATGTTTCTGTTGATGGGTTTCCAGTTTTTCACAATTTGTAAATTATCAGTTCTGCAGTTTTTTTATGACATGCCCCACTGTACTTATTCTGTAACGTACTGTAGGCCATAAAAATGTTTTCATGCCCCGGCTTTGCTTATACATATTTTACCATTAAAATCCGACAATGCGGAGCAGGACAAAGCATCTCAGCCTGCTGTTTTTTACCAGAGAATCTGAATATTAATGGTAGTTATGCTGCTTCATGTAGCCTACACAGCCAGAAAAGTTATTCAAGGTGAACCAGCATCCTTCTGAACTAAGTGAAAGTACACACCACACAAAACCTTCAACATCTTTCATGTACCTTCCAAGCTTACATTTTTAGAACACGCTCTGAACTTTATTTTTAACGGAACAGAAATCCCAGCACCCAAGTTGATTTTCAGAGTTCAAATGATTCAAGTGATTGCAATGATTCAAAACCTACACTAAAAGCAGCGTTAAACTTTTTTTTCTAAATGGAGAATCACTTCGAAAAAAGCCTTTTGACTATCAGCTATAGTCAACGAGAATTCTGTGTATGTTTGCTGCTGTTCGGATTTTTGTGGATTTAAAAGTGGAAAGTCATGCGCCAAACCAAATTTAAACATTTTCCTTTCGTGTCATTATGGATAAAGGCAATACTTCACTTTGTGTCAGCTACCTATTATTAAAGCATAGAGATTTTTCTCAAGATAAATGCAGGCCTGTCATATGAATCGGCAGTGTTTTACACGGAGTTTCGGCGTTTTTGATAGGACCGGGGGCCTGGGTTTTGCCGGCTTTAAAAAACATTGCACGCCAGTCGGCAGACAAAGGGCGGCCGTCGATATCCCGGTTATGAACGCTGCTCATAGCGTTTGGAACTTCATTAATTTAATTGATTTTATTACTCTCTCAAATTTGGAGGAAAGACACATCATGTCAATAACAGCGAACATGTTAAGGCCCCTTTGTGGACCTAATTGTGTCACGCTGGGCCTCTGCTTTGCTCTTTGCATCGCCTTCTAAAACAACCTCCTGAGATGAATCGCTTTCTGTTCCTTTTCCTGCTGTTTGTCTTGTTCTGTCTTTTCCTTTGAGCTATGTTGCTCATTTCCCTTGTGTCCAATAACTTCATAAATCTGATCTAATTTAAGCCTTCAACAAACCTCTATCTGATGCGTTCTCTCTCCTCCGTGGGGGGAGATTCTCCTTAATGATGATCTGAGCGTGCAGTTACTGTCATTGCACTGGATATTGGTCAAACCCAATTAGGTTAAGCACTGTGTTAGGGTACAACAGCAGGGACCCTTGCTGAAGTCGGTCCACTTGCCTTCTGGGCTCAAGTGTACACTGGTGCTCTCAGAACACATGAGAGCTTGTTTTCACAATGACAAAAACGGCGACTCCTGCTGAAGGTCACCACGGGTGCACAACTGTTGGATGTCTCTTTTGGGCTTATCCTGCTTGTTCGTTTCCCTTCTGACATCATTCTGCTGTGCTGAAGGAAGTTGTACGGGAGCCAGAATTGAAACTGACTTTCAACCGGAGCAGCTTATGTCCCACTCATCTCTGCCCATTGCATTTGGCCATTACCAAGCCTGGCCAGTCTGAAGAACAACTGCCTGTTCCCAAAGAACAGCATGGAAAGAGTATTTAGCGCACGAGGTCGCTATATGGTTGTTTCCGGAAGCAATAAATAGCGCTCCAGCTCTAGGGTCATCTGTTCGGAACGCTACCCAGCCTTCCGCGTATGCGCGACGCCACTTACAGCATGCAGCGTAAAACCTTGCGCTCGCATCCAACGCGAGTCGCTAGAGGAGCTCCTGGTTGAGCTGCACTCCAAGGCTTTGTGTAAGGCGTGCTCCAGGTCTGCCCTCCTCTGTGCCGCTTCCGCCGATGAATTCGGCGTGCCGAACAGACGCACGTCCATGACTTCGTGCATCCGGGATCGCTAACCACACTTACGTGTCACCACCTACTTAATGCCTTGTAGGTTTAGAGTTTAATTTGCATCAACGTGCGGCAAGCGTGGGGATTCGGTAAACTTGGTTAATGGGGCCAAGATGGCTAAGGACTGGCAGAACGCCTTTCCTGCTCCCAGGGAGAAGACCGTGTTAGCGCTTCTATTCCGAACGTGCATGCTGAGTCACCTGCGGCACTAAGCGGTCTTCAGGCTACGTCCATAGATGATGCTGCGTGCAGCAGAAGGAAATGAGCACTGGGAAGCGCAAGGCCAGGTGCAAATCGCCGAATTTGACGGACAGAGCTAAAACTCCTTCGAGGGAAAACAAAGAGCAAACAGAGGATTAATGTTATTCCCTGCAAAGAGCTAAGTGAGGCCTGCTGAAGTATGGTAATATATGCTGCGCAGTTTGGATGACAGATGCATTGTCTGGGCCATTTATTTTCAAGGACACGCTCGGATGCTCGGGCAGAATCCCGTTTCAACGACATGAATCGGGGCAAATTTGTTTCGTCTGCGCGCTGTCCTTTGTTTCCGTTGACACAGTCTTCCAACCTTGCATGAATGTTGATGCAAGAACAATGAAAGGTTAGGAGGATACGCAATTCATTCTTCAATTGCATTCGTCATGCATTGTTCTGAAATGAATGTATTACTTTTTTGTGTGAATGATTTGTAGGCTCAATTGTTCTGTTGCCTCTTATTCGGATGGGAGATCTCAGAGCTTTCAGTTTGGCTCATTGCCGTGTTAATAAGAATCTTCTAACCCTAAGATGTCACACGATGGCTCCATGTCCCTCTTGATCACTCAAACTAAATGATCTGTGCTTTCCTTTTAAATGTCTGCTATAGCAGCTATCCCTCTTCAAAAACATTTTAGCTGAGAAGAACCAGTTTCGTCTCGGAAGTTGTATGCATATAATTGCTTAATTCATACTTGAGATCCAGGTCTCCATGAGGCACATTTGTGGTTATGAAGCAGACTCTGGTCCTGCCAGATCAGTGCGTGTCAGCCTGTTCTCTGCCCTCTGCTGGTCAGCTTGAGCTGAGTGGTACAGCAGAGGACCCAACAGCTCTGCAACACAGTATTAGAGCCCGTTTACATCTTTCCAGTTATCTGCCATTTTCTTCAGCTTTCAGTGTTAAACTCTTTACTCATTTGTACAGCTGGACTGCGTTTGCCAAAGAGCTTTGTAATTTTGCTTGGGGTTCCACCACAGGAGGCATGATTTGTTGTCGATGTTGACTCATAGCGACTCTATGGATAGCTGTTCTGAAAAGCATCTGGTCTTTGGTAAGTAGGCTAAGACGGGAGGCAAGATTTCAACCTGGGTTTTTTGGTACAAGGTAGCAGTTCCAACCACTGCATCACTTTTTTGGTACAAGGGGTTGCACCCAAATTATACAGAAGGGTGTGGCAGTGGAACCCCTTGACGTGCTTGCTGGTTTGTAGGTAGGAATCCACAGTGAGACTGGGCTGCCAGCTTTCTTGAGGAGCCCGTGTAAGTGGAGATGATGTAAGTGGAGAAGAATCGTCTTATTTCGATTTATTAATGACCAATGCAGCGGGTGGAGTTTTTGTTATTCGGTCTGAAGATCCCTGGTTCACATCTCACCCCTACTGTACTGTCCTTAGATATTTATAGCATAGGTTGGTAAATCATAGTAAGAAAATGCTGTTTATTAAAGAGTGTCACTTTGGATGAAGCCACAGTCTGAGTAATGGTTATTAATAATGAAGGTGAGCTCATTTTTATTACTTAGACCGCACCTTCGATAATGGAAACATGCTGGGTATTTTCTATAATAAGAGGGTAAATCAGTTAGAAAATGAGCATACAATAGACATTGACTCTGTGTTGACATCAGAACAGTTGTGGTTTAAGCAAAATGTCAAGAATGAGGTAGTCAACAGGTCTACAGATTACTGAGCAATGATGCACGAGCCCCACGGGGTTACATTAGGCCAACTCTGTCCACCGATCCATGGCGGGTGGCTCCACTGCACGGACGAGGCTGTGACACTGCCTTAGTGCCAGGGACTGTGTGGTCTGCAGGACAAAATGCGTGTGCGCCAGGACGGCTATGAGTTCTGTGGGCAGGGGCCGGCCACCCAGCAGAATGGGAGTTAGATGAGAAGAGACTTCAAAGAAACATTTACCATCATGAGAGAAGTGTTAAAATTGCGACGTCCGTTTAGAAAAGATGAAAGAACAACTCGGGTCAGAGGAGACTGTTCTGACTCTGCAGTGTCATTATGGCTCTTTCGTTATTCCTCTTACATAAAACAATTTTTCCTACTCTTATACCCAGACCTCTGTTAAATCCAATGACAGCCCTTCAGCTGAGGACTGGCATTGCAAAAATGCTTTGGTAATTCCCCATGTTAGAGCTCTCTGAGTTGCTCATTGTGTGTGTATGCGTGTGTCTGCTTTGTACCCATGCGCTCAGATAACCCAGTGATGCTAACAAATTTTCAATTATGACTCAGGGGGCCATTGGATGGGGGGCTGTTGTGTTGGGGGCTGGCGAGACTGAGGCTGGCGAATTCAAGGGGTCCCACTTGTGGCAGAGTCAGCTGAGTCCTGAACTGGGCAGAGGCCAGAGGGCAGCAGCTTGACAGCAGTGCTGTGTCTGCCACGTTGCCAGGCATTGACATGAGACCAGGTTGTCCCTTTTGTGCAAGGGCCTCCTTGAGTTCCTCGCCAAACACGCCTCATGCTGTGATGGCTCATTGCTTCTTCATTCACAATGATTACCATTTCATTTGTAAATATTTAGTAATACTTTTCACATCAAATATAACTCTACTGTTTGGTGTCAGATGCGTTCATTCCCTTTCCCTTCAGCCTGCCATGTGGTGTAATGCTTAGTGCAATGGTTTTCCACAGAAGGGCTCAGGTTTGAATCCCATGGCCCCTTACAGCACCCTTCTGCAAGGTTCTTTCCCACCCACTCACTTCTGTAAAGTAATTCTTGGCTCTATAAATAAGTTAATAATTGTATGTAGGTGATCAATGGTAGAATTGTGCCAAATGCTGTGGGGCCTGCGGTCTTGGAGAAATTCAGACTGAAAGCACAGATCAAACTCGAATGTATGAATCCACGTTGCTTTCGGGAGAAAATAAATGAATGAATAATAATAACATATAATTTAAAATAGTGTGAGTGTCAGGCTTACGCTCAAGAGTGATGGGGTGAGGACCCCCTGCGTGTTTGGCGCAGCTGGCACTCTTTCCATCCAACTTAGAAACCCAGCTGCCATGTTTATAGTTGCGTTAAACCTTCCGGGCCCAATAGGATTCTTTTTACTTCAACGTTTGCGTGCAACGCGTCTGACTGAACTGCTGACTAAGTTTATCGATCCTTGCTGCGTTCTCTGCCAGATCAGAGCGGCGATAGCTCCAGCGAGGCTGCGTGAGTCAGACAGACTGATGAGCCACGAACCAGCTCTCTATAAGCAGTCTGAGTCACTGTGTTTTAGTCCTCGAACCCGGGTGTTCCCCCACTAAAGGGGAGAATCGTGCCGCCCGCTGACACTTTGTTCCCAACAGTAGCGGTGACACATCGGTGCCATGTGACTGTGTGACTTTTAGGCTCTTTTGTTTTGACAGGTTCTTTCACTGGGAAAAATGGGAAGTTAAGAAGGAATACAAAACTGACTTAGGGCGTGTTTTTGCAGCCTTGTGTGCCTGATTAATTTATGAAATGCCAAAGTGGTTGTTTCTAGACTCAAAGCAAGATGAAGGGAATGTTTTTTTATTTTTTTGTTTTTTTGTTTTTTGTTTTTTTTTTTTTCCCACGTCCCCTTTCAGGGTAGAATAATGGCTTTTTACAGTTTTGCCCCGCGCAGCCAGTCGCAGAGGTCCCCATAGCCTGCTGTCTGGGTTATTTGAACTTATAATTGGAAGTTGTTTTGTGGTTTTCAAGGGTCATCGTTTTGCTGGTAACATGACAACCTCTTAAAGCTTCGATAAACCGAACAAGCAAAGCACATTTCCTCCTCTAGGAGCCCAATCAGATCAGCCTTTCCGTGACCCTTCGTATTTACTGTAGGAAATGCATTTACTGCGGGAACTGAGTGAACTGTTACCTGGCTCCTGTTTTCGCTTGCATAAACGTGTGTGGTGTTTGCGTTGTTCTCTATGGAAAAACCATTACGGATGAGCACGATTCTAGCTCTTCTAGCTACATAGCGAAAAGCATTTAGGCGTTTTCCAGCGAATCAAGACTTTCAGCACATGGATAATTTTTCAATCTGTTTGGAGAAACTTTTCAATTTAAATGTTTATTAAGCTAAAAGTGAAAATGTGCTGCAATTTGCACAGTGAATGTCAGCAAAAATGAATGTCTATTTTTTTTTTTTTTTTTTTTTTTTTTTGAAGACCAAAACCTTTTTGCACATTGTAAAGTGTTTAAGGTTAAGGAATCCCGGGGTTCATTTTTCCCGTGGACGACTGTGGTTTCTGTTCACCTCGGCTGCTTAATGGAATCACCAAGGTGTCGCCCCTCGAAGTCAGAGGGCTGCGGCACATCCAGGTTGAACAACCGAGGAGCACATTTGAGTTTAACTACCAGCTGGTCCTTTTCTAACTGTGCAAATGTCCAACTGTAAAGCAGAAAAGGATCTGCTGGAGTCCAGCCATTCTCCTCCACAGAGAGGAAAGTGGAAGAAAGATGCTGTCAGTCCCAGACGGGATGGGTATGGAAGTGCTGTGCTGTTTGGATCCTTTCCCTCGCAGCAGAACACACAGATCTAAATGGATTCCATAAGAGCTGGAATGCTTCACACAAACCCCCTTCAAAGTTGTTTTAATTCTCTAAGACTGTATTTATTGTTATTTTTATTGCACTTTATTTTGCCGATGCCTCTGTTCAAGATGACTAACCGTGCTATTTATTCAGTTTTGCCATCACTGACTCATTTGTTCATCTGAGTGTTTTTATAACAGTAATTCAGGATAAGTACCTTGTTCACGGGTACTGCAGCAGAACCAGGGGTTTGAACTTTGGGCCAGTGTTCCCTCTATTCTAAGAGGCTACATGTGAAATGAATTGTTTTTGTGCAAGATTGTTAGCCGTTTCTGTGTGTCCTGATGACAAAGTTTAATGATTCGACATGATGTGAATTATATGACTGTTGGTGAGAGCAACAATGCGAACACAGTAACAGGACGAGACGACAGGAGCAGTCAGCCACCAGGCATGTGAGCTCAGTATTTTGCCATGTGCATGTGAATAAAGAATCTCATATGTACAAGCACACAGCTTAGCTGGGGCATCGCCTCAGTCTTCACACTGCCAGGCGACAGCCTTAACCACGAGCCAACCTGCCTCCCCTCATTTATTTCTTAATTTTAGTGCTTATTAAGGTCTTTGTCAGCCATAAGCTGGTGAGCACCTGGAAGGCGACAAAATTTCTTCAATATATTGAGAACCTGATAGAAAAAAGCTTGGCAGACGGTAGAGATGGCTTTGAGGAGACAGTTGGCTGATGCCCCCATCTGCAGCACAGACTTCACTGCATGATTCTTGTCCAGAATGCAGAGACAAGCAGGAGCTCAGGGGCTCAGTCTCACTTTCTTTTGTGATGTCCCTGCAGCTGTGTGTCGTGGAGGCGGCTGCTGGGAGCGGCAGCTTCACTGTGGTCTCAGGGTTAATAATGTAGGATCACTACCCTCCAACCAAAGAGCCAGGGATAAAGTAGGCTCATGTAGTGCTGCGGGTTGGATTTCTGAGACGTTTTACACTGCCCAGTCATTTTTCATTTGGCACCTTGATCCAGAGCCTCCAGTCATCCCTGAGCATGGATGGATGCATCCTTCATCCGTTTCATCAGCAAGCCTGCGTTCATCCCAGAACTCATACAGGTCGCACGATCTCCCCTTCCTGTTTGCAGGGGGTCCTTATTCCCAGCTCTAACTCCACAAAATGATAGGCACCTTATCAGCTGATTTTTCTTTATGGGAGGCAGCCCTGAACCAGGGAGATGGAGCATCCTGGTGTCACTGTGAATAAAGCACAGTTAGAATAATAATGTGTGACAGTACCTGATGGCTTTCCCCAACAGGGGCTTTGTAAAATGTTGATAATTATGCTCTGCATTTGTTGGCCCCTGCAGAGACCTGATGTGTCAGTGAATAAATCTGTGCACAACTGCATATGGAGCATCTTGTGGAAAGCTAAGCAATACCCACAGAACTGCGTAACATGCATGCGTGCAGCTTAAGGAGAACTGCTGTGACCTAATGCTGCTCATAAATGTCATCATTTTTTTAAAAATGCTGAAGGTTTGAGCAATATTAATGATTTTTTCCCTAGCCACTGTCTAAATATTTCTATTGTATATCCCCTGAAGCAACAGCATGTAGAATTATTAAACTGTAGTGTGTGTGTGGGGGGGGGGGTTCATGTAAATTTGTAATCTCTAACGTTTTTAAATCCCATATCTCACTGTCATGACTCAGCTGTTATTTTTAAAGTTAAAGATTTTTTCCCCATAGCAAAATTGAATAATGTAGACCTTTTTCTTTTAAATGCCCATGTTTATTCCTTTAAGCAGAAGGCATCATCAACACCTCCTCTGTTACCCACTGTTTGTTGAAAGGTCTGACTGCCACCTAGGAAAAGAAAAGTTCAGAGAAGAGCTCACCGTCCCCCAACCCTCTTTACTTTTCCTTGACCTGCCTTTATCACACAGATGTTCTACAACTTTGTGCCGAGCTCCTAAACGCTACTCCTGAGAAAAATCACTTTTTAATCTCAAAGTTCAGCCCCTCATATCAACGTTCTTGGCATTCTGTTTAGTTTCATCATGGCTTCCATCAGCCATATCAATGCAAACAAGAGGAAGATTAGAGCAAGATCTAAAGAAACCTCCTTTTAACTCTAGAGGGCCCTCACATCAAGTTAATTTGTCTTATATTAGTCTCCAGTCTTCATTTTTATTGTATTGTTTCTAAGGAGCCTTTAGGAGAAATACATCACATTAGAGCGCGCACCGTGGCTCACAAATAAGAACTTCCCTTTTTTCCCTCATATGATTGGAAAAGCATCAGCGTGAGCAACACATTCTTTCTCTGGGGATGCTCACACAGCGTCCTTACACACGGATCAGCAAGACAGCTCCTCAGCGCCTCTCACTCCATTCTAATGGCTGCAGCCTGAAGTTCCTTTTCTTTCTGCCGTTTCCGGCTTTTATTTAAACACTGAACGCTATTTATTCTTCCAAGGTGGAAAATATGACTTATTTTAACCTTGATTTCTCAAATTTCAAACTAACTTAGCTGCCAACATGTTTACTGACAACCAAACAACGTGAGGTGAGATGAAAATGATGCATGATCCCCATAAATACCATATTAAGCTGTAAACAGCCTGCAGCTGTCTAACTAGACTTCACGTGTCCTTCAGAATACAACAGGATGCAATGAAATTGGCGATCAGATGAGTTGTGTCTCTCAGTCTTCTACTAGATGGGGCGTGTGAATGAAATGCAGGAGGAGGACTGAAGTTTACCAAAGTCTGTGTTTCGGGGTGGTCCTGAACTGGGTCCGCCCTCTGCCATCTGAGCATATAGCGTGGCATCATGGGCAGCAGGGGTTTTGTGTCAGCGCCTCTCTATGGCCAGCCTGTGATCCATTTGTTTGGGTCCGGACCCATCTCTTTGTATCGAATGTTTAGTAGAGGAGAGATACTGGGGCCATGATGTGGCTGGGTCTCAGTGTCTTGGTGCCCATGTATGAGGCCTGCAATGCGGAGAGGCTCTGAAGCTGTGAGCTGTACATGTTGTGTTAGAACTATGCATTTTTGGACAATTTGACTGTGGGGGCTCTTTTCGTAGTTCATCAGTAGGCCTCTGAGGGGTTTCACGCCACTGAAAGTCTGGTTTGAGCTCACACTCAGGTGTGACCAAGGTGTTTCCACAGAATTCTGCTTGGTATGAATTGCGGACAGAGCTCATGTGGTGAGCAGTCCCCATGCAGAGGTATCTCTGGGGAGGTTGCCCTGCTCACAAAGGGGGCATAGAACCTCACTACCATACAGCTCAGCGGGCTGCCTTATTCCTCCAGAGCAGTTTGATTTACGTACATTTGATATGGAATTTTACTCAATTGCAGTTGATATTTAATGGTATAAAACGCTCTGTGGGCTTTTTCTCTCAGCACATTCATTTCCCAAATGAACCTCCTGGCCAGTGAGTCATAGCTGGAGACTCGAATCCAGAATGCTGTCTGTTTTCTTGCCACCTGGCATTTGTTTTGGAAGATCATGACCTTGGTGTTTTTTGGCTTGGCTCCCTGTCCCACTCTTTCTCTCACATGGCGGGAATTGCACGTACACCGAAATCCACACTTGCCTCCAAAGTCATCTGTCAGCCATTGTGTTGATATATAAACATGGCTTTTTACTGGTGACCTGCCCAGCAGGGCCACCACACTGCTTCCACATGTATAGCATGACTGTCACTGGCAGCTCTTATGTGCACGCCTGTCTGCGTGTGGATGAACAGTGAAGCTCCCAGGCAGGCAGTGGGGTGTCAGAGGCTAGCAGGGTTAGACAGTCCTGGGAAAAGTACTTGCCATTACACTGAGAAGGTCACTGCACTGCGGTGCTGTATGATTTGTTTAATTCCACCTTCATGATCATTCTGACAGACCTCTGTGCTTGCCTACGTGAGGTCAACCATGTTTGTTTTTCCCCCATTCCTGTTGTTTTCTCTTTGAGAGAGAGTTTGTGATTTTAACAGACTTTATGCCATCATATATGAAAGAAGAAACTGTTAGTGGTGCCATTACTAGAGAACATCCATGTTCTGTAGGGCAGAACACTGTCCTCAGCAGACGTGTCGTGCTGTCAATGGAAAGATCTCGCTTATTAATCTCGCTCAAGGATTTTCCCGACATGAGGTGTTTCTGTGTGGTGTGCGTTGTGTTTTCCCCCCTACAGCCATCGAGTTTTGCACCTCATCTGCTCTTTTCCAGGATGGATTTGGCACGTTTGAGTGTGGCACAGTACAACGGGCCACCCTTAGGTTTAGTCCATTTCTATTCCCTGTTCACCAGTTCCATAAGGGCTTTGGAATCCATGCCATCGGGTCATGACAACCCACACTTTTTAATGAAGAGAAACACCTTTTCACTGTAGCCTTCCAGAGTGGACCGAGATTGTGTTTTGTGCCAAATATATCCTTGGGTCTGTGTATTTTTTGGTTTACTGGTTGAGAAGAGCTTGGATAGTAAAACAAGAAGAATTGTGTTTGGAAAATTGCTCCTAATGGGTTTTGTCATTACTGTGAGTTATTCTGAATGCTGTCAGCCAGCCTACAGCCAGCAGGGCTGACGGAGGGGGGGGGGCAGTTGCAGCCAGCGTGCTTGTTGTCTCTGTTGGCTCTCAACTTTATTGCAGCATCATGTTCACTTGGTTTATGGGCCACATTGGACTCTTTGCAAAAGAGGATAATTTACAGGAATGGTTTTTTACTTGCACAATAGCCATATGGTCAAAGGCATGCATGAACACACGGGCACCAGGCTGGAGGACTGAACTGCCCTCAGTGTGCTTCCTCTCTAAGGGACAAACAGTGGTGCACGGTCACCTGAACTGGTACCCTGATTTACTTTACGCTAAAAGTATGGTTAAGATAAGACTGATTTATACGCTGAGTAGCAGAATATCGACTGCTCAGATGGTCCATGTCACTGCTTTATGCCTTACTGGCACCTTTAGGTCTGTAATATTGCAAATGGGTCTTCAAGCGGCAGTGGCCTAAACAAACAGATAAACCCTTTTTTCTTCCAAATCATATGGGTGCATGCTGTACTGAGGCAATGGCAGCATTGTGCCACCTCTGCCCTGAATGAGAGTCTGCCAGCCTCACTTCTGCTCGCTATGGTGCCTGTGAGAACAAGGTCACGTGATCTCTCATTACCCATCTGTCTGTGCAAGCGCCTCACCTTTTATTTGTATTGTTATATGCAAAAACAGACGTTGGGGGGCAGTTCACGCCTTGGCTCAGAGGCCACTTGGTCATGGCAGCATGGGCTGCTGCAGGACACCCCCAAGCTCAAATGCAACCCCCAGTTGCTTGTGATGCTCTCTGGCTTGTTTGAACACCTGGACCAGTTTGCTTCCCTGGATCCTGGACATTTTCAAAACATCCTGCAAATCCATTTGAATCCTTAGTTCCGCCGAAAGTGGTCAATGCAATGAAACTCGACTGATTCAGCTGCACGGTAGTGCACCGGACATCAGAGGATCCGTACATCACATCGCAGATCGCGACCGTGTTTGTAAAATAGGTTTCGGAGCATTTGCAGGCGCAGGCTGCTTTCATATGAAGATGTGCTGAAAAGATGCTTTTCATATGACAACTGAAAGACTGAGTATTGACTCTTGTGCCTTTATTCAGCCCAAAATTATTAAATCTAAACTTCTTTTTCCTGGCAGACTTGACAAGGAGAAGCATTATATGAAAGTACCTCCAACACCTACCGTTTCTGCCTCACCATTCATGTTCATTAACACTGCATAGGATGTAAAAAGCAAGGAAACAAGAATACACGCTGGCAAATCACTTCCACAATCTTTTGTGTAGTTCAGTTGCAGATACCAACACTCTATTGACAACAGCAGTGTGGTTCTCAGAAAATTTCATGCTGAACTCTTGCAGCCAACAGAGTTTTTCATGGGAATGGAGAGGTCAGCAAACAAGCTAGGAAGAAGTGAGAAAACATATTCTGAAAAAGTGCAGATTTAACTTTAAGGTTATTGGAGCACTTTTGGAAGAACTCTCTTAGTATTCATGAGCTGGGCCAAAGAAACAGTTTTCTTATGATAGCTGAAAGGAAAGTTATTGACGCTAATCTGTTGTTTTCAACCCTTTAAATTTATCAGCATTTTTTTTTACATCGTAATGCAGCGTAGACTCACCAAAATCCACAAATTCATTCATCTACGCAGTGTCTTGAGAAGGAAATGTTTCATTACTTTCTCAGCCAGTGACGTGCAGCGTGAGTGGAACAGTTTAGTCACACAGAATTTCAGGCGTTGGCAAAAAAAGACCGCAGCAGGAACCCGGAGGTAGGCATCGCTTATTCCACCCTCGGACTGTCAATATATCAATAATGTTAGGGTGCATCGGAATGCAATTTGAGATGTGATTATGGCGTTATGCCCTTCTCTCCCTCTCACTGTGTGGGTAGCTGAGAACATAAAAAACATTCCATCAATACCTCTCTATATATCATACTTTGTATTTGGTCACTCCTTTAGTCCATTACATAAGCTGAAGTCCACCAGGAAAGTGGACAAGTTGCAATAAAAGTGCACTGTTAAATTAAGTTTTTGGATTTGGATTAATGCCAGCAAGGCGTTGCGATAATTATTCAACGTCTCTTTGTGTTGTCCTCTGAGCAGCAGTGATGAACGGTCTCCACTGGAAAGCTGTCTTATTTTTTGAGCGTTTTTCTGTGTTCTTTTCCAGCTACTTTATTGATGATGAGAAAGGATCGCTGAGCCGCACCAGGCAGCCTGGGCCCTGGGGGCTCATTCATTCTTCCTGTTAAGCCCCCCGGTCCCTGCCTGCAGATTACAAAGCTGATATGAGGGGGAACGCTCACGTCCGCTCATTGCTATCAGATGTTCAAGGGAAGTGTTTTGTTGTGTTGTTTTGATCGGTTTGCGCCTCCGCTCTTTTCTGGCTTTGCAGCAGTGCTTGATATGCCCGTACAGTGATAATTGGTGCCACCTGAAATTCCGCGACTTCCGTGGCTGCGAGTTGTGCAAGACCACTGGAGGGACATGGTGATCACAGGCGTGGAGGCCGAGGGAGGGCATGAGCAGGGATGCGAAGTGAAACGGGCGCTGGAGCGAGCGAAAGAGACGCAGACAAAGAGGCTGAGCAGCCTTCCTGCAGTTTTTGGCCCAACTCGAGGTCCTGCTGTTCCCACAGAGCCCCCTGCGGTTTGCAGCAGGTGACAGTGGGCCCTTGTGTGATGCCCCGCAGTGAGCCCAGCGCACCCCCCTCGCAGACTACCTGTCGCCCACGTTCCCTGCTGTTCCAACCCCCTTGGCTCTCATGGTGGGGCGCCGTACATCTGTGTTGCAATTTGACGCACGAGCGTTTAAATTTTTCTTCAGCGTTCCCTTTGGATCTCAGGTGGAAGTGTGGGGAACAGTTGTGAAGGACACACCTTTACTGTAGCTAGTTTAACCCTGCGTGGGTTCTGCACTCTTCAGTTTCTCTGGTTTGAAGTGCTGGGAGAATATCAAATCCCATCCACTCCTGATGCACAATTCCTATTCACAGCGATGCTAGAGAGCATCTTGTCTGCGGCAATAAACTTTCTGTGGTATGACAATAGGTTTGAGTTCAAAGTTAAAACATTTCCTTGGAAACATTTTTCTAATGTCACAGTACATGTAGAAATCTAGTCCAATGCAGCAAAAGGACAAGAAATAATGATATTAATGAACAAAGTGTTCTGTTTTATTTCTCTCTTTTCATGATACAGTAAAGTAGAATTGGTTAAATCTGTTGCAAAAAATGCTTGTAAGATAAAGTAGGACCGTTTTGTAAACTGACACCTGTTATAGAAACGTGAGGTGTAAAGGACACAGGAGCTGCTCGTTCCAAAGTACAGAGAAGCAACGGGAGGAAGTGCACCGGGCAGCGCCTGTTCTACACGCTCAGACACGTCTTTCCCTAGAGGGGTCTTTAAGGCTACTGAAGCTGAAATGAGGCCCAGCAGAATGTTTAAAGGCTCCATCGGTGGAGTGGATAATTGAAAAGAAAAAAGAATAACGTAATGATCTTGTGGAAGTGAATCATGCCTGTAGTTTGGAGTCAGTTAAGATGCTTTGCACCGAATGCACCACACCTAGAGGTGGCAATGGATTTCCTTTAAGCGGGGCCATGTGACTAACAGCAAAGGATGTCCTGTATTCCCTCATGTTTAAAATGACAGTTTTTCAGGGTTAAAAGATGCATTAATGTATTGTTATAAATATTCAAATGACATAGGTCAAAATACTTTTTATTTCATATTTAACTTAAATGGTAAAAAGTTTTAGGCAAATCTGCAGAAATGACTTGCGGGCCTGTATTCTGCCTGAGAATTCAGTTTCCAGTTGTCATGTCGCTGCTAGGTGACTGTTTGAACCCTTGGTTCTCGATGTTCATGTGAGAACGGTCTACCACGGTTCAGGTAAAAGTGTTCGCGCAGTCGCCCAGCCAGAAGGCGCAGCGTCGAGAGGCTGTTCTCCCATATTGCTGGCACCGCCACACTGACTGCTGCGGGGGATCACCTAGGCCTTAAGTAAAGCCATAGCTCTGCCGAGTGCTGTTTAAGCTATTCAACGTTCAGGCGTGTTCGCAAGCATAATCCTGTGTGCCCACGTAAGGTTTGCGTTTTAATGAAATAGATTTGCGTTCATTATTTACCGCTCCCTCAAAGGAGTCTTTGGGTGAGCAAGCAGCACTGCAGTAACCTGCAGCTGGATGCTGCAGGGGAGATGCAAGGAATCATGCGACGAATGCACCCCAGCTGTCCCTTACCAGTGTGATAGAAGCAAAACAAAAAAATAGACTTTAAAAACTGCTTTTTCCCTGACACTCAGATGCTCCAAGTATCAGGGCTACGACTTCACAGGAGGGATCGCTTGGCCCGGACACTGCAGAGCAAAAAGCGACAAAACAGCAAGAGGGGAACAATTGGACTAGTAGGGCCACAACGGTTAGAGGAGGCACGAGGCAGTATTGACGGCTGATTGGTTATTTCTTCTCACTTTTGCACATCTTCCAGGAAATTTTGCCAGCCTAATCATAAAGCCACCAAATCCCAGGGTGTCTTAAGTGAGAAAAAAGCCACCTTCTTAGAGACCTGCAAAAATGATGATGTATGATTTCCCATACAAGCAAACCTCGGGATATATTTTGAAAGACAAGGTGTGCACAGCGTTCATTTCCCAGTGCAAATTGAGATAACTTTGATGTTCATTGAGAGTAATAGCATTCCTAGTATGTGGCTGCAGCCACACTCTCCTCATGTGGTGCACAAGAGATAGCGCTCATATTCATATTTCCTATGAGATGGTGTTTAATGAATGCCACAAGTTTTTTTTATCACACCTGAGCCTGAATGCTGAAAATAAATATCTGTGAGGTTTAGCTGCATCATGTATGAGAAATGCAAAATGTACCATTATCAGCAACAAATTTGTGAAGCGATGTGTGTATTTTAAATTTCTGCCTTTTCGGCTGCGCAAGACGGCAAATATCATGCAAACTCGTTTATAAAACCCATTATCTGTACAGTCCCGTGGAGGGTATTGTATTTTCAAATACCTGAGGGCTAGAGTATATGCAGCCCTGCAATGGACTGGCATCCCGTTTTGGAATAAGTGCCCTAGCCTGGTGCCCAGTGATTCTGGGATGGGATCCAGCCTGCTGCAGCCCTGATCAGAACAGGAGGTTAATGGTGATAGATGGATGGATGGATGGATGGATGGATGCCTGCCATATGTTGTATAATGTTTGTAAGTGATGTTTTTGTTCAACCTTGAGATGCAAAATATATAAATACAGACAGGTTGGTAATGGATTCCCAAAGAATGGGAGAAAATGTGGCAAACAAGTGTTGAAAAGACACTATGAAACTGATCGATGTTGATGCCAGTTCTGTGAAGCTAGCAAGACAATCTTCATAATGCACCACACAGGTCAAAAAAATAACTTTATCTTTACCGGCAGATGCTATTGACTTTGTTAGTTGTCTTATTTATTGCCATTTTGCCAGTAACTTCTGGATGGAGCAAGTATTTAGTTATGGAATAAAATGTACAGTCAGTTATAGTGTAATAAGATTTGAAACTGTAATGATTCCGCTGCGTACAGGTTGGTACCGAGAGCGTCGACCGGTGATCTGTCATACTGATCGCAACACACTAAACTTCTTCCTCAACAAGCCAAAATCCTTTATGGTGTCTGAAAGGATCGCTGCCCAGCAACCTTTCGGACCTCTGCTGACTGCCGTACATCATTTTTGTGCTTTAAACTTACAGCCAGGTTTCAGTTTTCAAGCTGCAGGTGTTAGAGTAGCAGGCAGAATTACAACTTGTGGTCTCCATATGCACAGAATAGCAGTTGTACGCCCTATACCACTTGTTGCCCCTCTTTCATATGGCACAATCTTATACCAATTCAGAGACTCTGCGGTCATATATCAGTCAAGAATGACATCCTAGTCTGCACGCTTACAAGACAGTTGCTGTAATTATGCTAACATCTACGGAAAAGCATAAGGTTGCAGCCATTAGTCTGGAATATGGAGTGGCCCAACATCACTGTTGCAAAGTTTGTCTAAAGTCTTTCAATCCCACAGCATGTGCCCTTTAGCAAGATGTTATCACACACGCTTTGGCATTTCTACACCTCGCCTCAGTCCCCCCCCCGTTTTCCTAAAAGCAGGACAGTCAGTCGGTCCCAGATGCTCGCTGTATGTTTATTCTATGAATGGATCACTAGTTTGCTGCAGCATTCAGTGTGGGTGCAGGAGTTCATGGCCTTGTTTGGCCCCCTTTTCGCACAGGTTAACTGATTAAATATAAAATCTAATCCCGCAGTTCCCACATAACAGCATAGCAGCGCCTGCAGCAGTGCAGCGCACCATGCAAATCATGTTGCCTCACATTAAAATATACGAATACGGCTGGAATTAATACGATACAGAAAGTTTGGGTTGAAAACATTCGCTCAAGCAAAAACAAAACTCCAGCAAAAGAAAACAAAAGGGACAACAAGTTTCTTGTGAAACCCATTGTTCCAGAAGTTTTCTCAAAGCATCGCCTGCCCCTACTTCCATGCTCAGCACCTGTGGGACCCAATTATATTCTGATAAAAGTTACTCTTTGCCTGTATTTCTGGACCTAACAGGAACAAGAGCTCTGTGTTACTGGGAGGTTGTGCAAAAACAAAAATACCCCGTTCAACAGGGATAAAAATTACGCTCATCTTGTGTCTCGTGATGCACCAGTCGCCTTAGGGAGAACACTTCCGCCAGCAGGCTCATCCCTGGCATTTGTAAAAGGATCCCCAGTGAAAGGATGGGGCTGAGCTGGATGGTGATTAGTCATCCGGCGCCATAGACTCCACGGCGAGGACCATAAACGCTAGCAACCGCTGAAGAAATGCTGAGTGCCTCTTCACTTTAATGACTACAAAAAGACAGAATTAGCGGACCGGTCCCCAGGTGACAGTGACCGCAGTGTACACTCTTCTCGGAATTAAGAAGCTGCAGAGAGAGGGTAACAGACAAATGTTATAATTGTTCGCTGAGTCCGTTTGCGATTTCTGATATAATCATATTTAGGGACAGCCTGCTGATACTGTAAATCGTGCCTTATCTGGCATCCGTACTGTAGGCCCGGGACACTAGGTAATGAGCGCCATGGGAAACAGGACGTTTTCCAGCTGTTGTTACTGTACTTGAGGCAGCTCAGGCTGTTCGCTTCCTAAAGGAAAACTTCCTGAGTCACTCGTGAAAGACATTTAGCACATTCCTTAAACCCCTCCTTCTTGTTCTACCTTTCCTGGGGGAGTGGCCTGTAATGAAGCATGAATGAGTCCGGTCCAGTTCTCTGCAGTCTGGGGTAAATCCATAAGCACTGGTTTGGGATGGCCGCTTAATGGGATATTATCAGGGGTAGCTGGATGGGGTGTTATAGTTATCCTGGCCATCCGTAATTGTTGGATCTCAGGGCTTTTTTTCATAGCTTTTCCGATGCTCCTTACACCATGAGGCTGTGATCATTAGGCCAAGTTTGCCTGCAAGATGGAAGCGCCACTTGGAGATGAGGTCTCTAATTGGGATTCCTCTGGCTGTCCAAGCGGCCTGGTCCAGACCTTGTAGCAGGCCGCTCCATCGTACCCCTTCCGGGGCTTTGTATCCAGGGGAAGGAGGTGCTGGTGTGTGTGTGTGTGTGTGTGTGTGTGTGAGACACACACACAACAATATGCCAGTACATGAATCTGTATTTTTGTAATTATATTGCAAAAAAAACATTCTGATGTTCTTGTTAGAAAACGAAACTCATTACATGGCTGTGTTTTCAGTGGCCGACCGTGAAGTGGTGAGAGGGTGAAGTGCATTAAGGAACACGGTGAGGCAAATGTAGAAGTGTCTGCCTTAAACTGATCAAGGCTGTAATTGATCTTCCGGAACAGCTTGAAGCCCACCGGTCGCAGACATTGAAGTTCAACACTCTAGCAGCAGCCGACTTGAAAGCAGGCAGTGAAGGCTCAGAGCTGTGAAGGCCTCAGCCAGCCTGCAATTTGCCATCAAAGCTGTGTAGGGAAATAAGATAAAGATCCCATGAAAGAGCAGAGACCAATTCATGACTTTTCCACCTACTGGTATTCTGCTACAGCTAATACTACTGCTTCTGCTGCTGTTACTACTCAGATCATTTGTCCCTCTCACAAGGGGTCAGGAATCAAAAGCATGATGGTTTTTGGCACTGGCTCTTGTGCAGTAGAATGAGTTTATCTCTTTCTCTCCTGACTGTGGAATCCATCACCGTCTTCAAGACTGCTACAAAAGCCCAGCCTCTTCAAACACATTTCAGTGCAGCTATCCCGATAGCACCATGAAGCTATTACACATATAAATGCATTTAAGCAATTCAATTTATGAGCTATTGCAATGTGAAATTGCGTCATGTATTAAGTACATAAAAAATCTTCAGGAGGCAAATGGTGACGTGCAGTAATTCACTACTATTTTATTGTGGAAGTCAATGAAGATGTTGCTGAAAAATCTTCTGTGGTGACTCTTGCTGCAAAATGCGGTCAGACTGTGTAGGATCTAATTTTTTTAGGATGTATTTTTGTGATTCAGCTTACCTGTGGCCCCGGGTGAGACCTGAAGCCAGAAACACGAACAGCACCTCATGAGTCACGTGTTTTCACAGATTGTAGCTGTGTTGTCTGCTGTATTGTTCTTCAGCTATAGACACATTTACACACATCCTCTGCAACCACATTAAAATGCCCAGGAGGGGTGGGCAGCCACCGGCACTTGGACCCTTAAAGGTTTATTTCTATTTGCTCTGTCCTGTCCATGAGTTCTTTGTTTGTCTCTCTTCAGCTCCCAGTTGGCTTAATTATTCAGCTATTTACTTTGCTATATACCTTTTTCCTGTAACTCCATTTCTAAATTCTATCTCTTCCACATTTCTGTTGGGAAGAGCATTCTTTAAAAAATAAATCTTATTACAATAATATTGTTTGTAAGGGATTGTACATTTTCACTACTGATCATTTCCACGTCATTTTTGTGTCATGATTTTTTATTTAAATTGAAAAAGTGTAATTGCATTCTTTTATATATTTTATGCTACACTTGTAACATATGTAAACAGCACATCATACTACCATAGAAAACACATATGCTATATGGCCAACAGTATGTGGAACCCCCAATGCCTGAGCTGAGCTATTTCAGCCCCACCCAGACAGCATACAAACACATTTTAGCCGGTTGTGTGCTTCCAGCTAAGTGGTCACAGTTTGGAGAAGAAGCTCCTTTTCTGCTCCAGCATGACTATGGATTAAGGCCTTCTTGCCCGATGCCGAATGGGCAAAAATTCCCACAGCCGTGCTCCAAAACCTGGAGGAAAGCCTTCCCAGAAGAGTGAGGGCTGTTACAGCAGCAAAAGGGGAACAACTCCCTGTTAACACCCATGGGTTTGGAATGGAAGGTTCACCAAGCATATATGGGGGTGACGCTAAGGTGTCTTCATACGTTTAGCCATTCTCTGCTTCATCCTAATCTTAAAACGCTATAACAGAGATTGTGAAACCAAGACAGAAGCATGTAAAAGTAAAGGAACCATTCTTCTGTAACAGAGCAGGGAAAGCTTAAAAAACTGTGTCCTGTAGATTTATTGGTTGTTACACTGGTCCAATGCAAGCATGTTGAAAAGATGACAAGTTTCAAGTGTCCTCTTGCGTGTCATTAGTTCTTCAGCTCAGACAAGTAAACAACAAAAGGAGAGACAAACTGTGGTCATCAGTGGTTTGGGCTTTAGGGTAGTCGGTATTATAATTTCACGTTCGTATTTCATGCACTGCACACGGTAATGCGACATGATGTCTCTCTGCGTGATGCCTCCGAATGAATTGTTGTATTTATGCTGGGAAATTCGGTTAAGACGGTCGCTTTATGGACACGTTATAGGTGCCAAGCAGTCCCATGAGAAGAGCACTGTTCACTTGTGTAACATCTCAGAGAGCTGCTGGTCATGCATGTTAGTCTGTTCTGCTGAAGTGTTGCTGAGCTAGATTGACCTCCGTAAAACACAACCGAATACGAGGAACTGTCATTTCTAACCAAGGCTGAATGGCTAGGAGGCCTCAAATTTGGCCAGAGTTCCTTTCACTTGTGTGAAGATTGATATTCACGTTTGCAAGGTATTAATTAGAAAGTGAACTGTCGTGGTGGCCAGTGGGTGGGGCCACCCTTTCATTGCTTCTGGTCAGTTCAGCCCAAGCCTGTCCTCCATTATGATTTAAAGCTCTAGACAGGGGAGGTAATGATAGCCCTTGAGATGAATTACACTCTGGAGCAGGAAGGTGCTCTATAAGTGAGACTGACCAGAAGCCTGGTCCGCACTACAGCATGAGGGCATTTGCCGTGGCTGTAGCAAATGGAAGAGTAATGGCCTAAATGCTCCTCTCAGTAATGAAGTGTCCCGTAGATCCGTGTACCGGAAGTCATCTGTCAGTTGTTCGGAAGATTTCCTTGTTATGATACAAATTCGGACAGGGAGGGATTATTTTTTCAAGAAATCAGTTTCCTGTTGGAGTGTTGATGATGCCTGTGTCAGTACTGCACAACTGGCAAGTGAAGAAAAACAGGGCAACTTTTTATTTTACTGAGTGCCAACCACGTGGACTTTAGCAGCTGCGTAATGAGGGCTGAGCCGGGGCGTCCAGGCAAAGCGCATTCCAGCCTCTCATTCTCTCATTTTTCTGCATCCGTGTGAAAAATGAATGGAATTTCGAAAGAGGCCGAAATGTTTACCTGCTATTGTTACAAAAACATTAGTCCACAGGTCCTTTGTAATGCTTGAATAGGTGAGATAGCAACAAGGGACATGAAAAAGGGAACGCAAAGCTCTGAAAAATACATCGATACCAGACAGGGACACTAAACTCCAATTTTTTCACATATTTTTTTATTAAAAAACCCCACAACCTTGTCAGTCTGACTCTTACTGTAGGAGCCAAGTATAAAAAAAAACTAAATTGAACTGTAAGAAAAAATCATAGCCTCAAAATGATGAATTCTTGTCTATAAACACCAATGACTGAGTTCTAATCCTTATGTTGTTTTTGTCACACCAGTACCTTACAAGCTTCTGGCTATCAATATGTCCAAACTACCTGAAAATATAGCAGTGCTACTGTACAATTACTGATTAAGTTAAAGTATGATATAAAGCTGAGTCTCATAGGAGAATAGAGAGAAAGATTAGAGAAAAAAATGGAATTTGTTTGGTATTAGGTTTCCCTCGCATATGATGGTGCTTTCTAGAATGAGCAAACAATGTTACAGACTGTCTTCATTCAGAGCTGTGAATCTGAAAAAGTAATAACTTTTTTGTTTATATGTGCATCCATTACATTTTATTAGAATCCATCCATATGTTGTATATGCAATAGGTCTGTTGCAAACATGTTACCATGGCACTCAGCCTGGAAACCATGTCGAACGCTGAATTTTTCAGACACCTTTATTGAAATGGGGAAAAAAATAAATAAATACAGAATGTCTCCGGGTTAAGAACCTCCAACTTATGGACAGCTCGCACTCAAAAGAAGCCTATTGTATAAAAAATTTGAGTACGATGGTTCATAATAATGAATGTACGCATTATTTTGTGACGCAGCTTCAGCGGTCGTCGGCTCAAAGAAGAAGAACACCGTCTGCCATTTTAAGTCGGCTTACATTGCCATTAACACTGTGTTGAGTATGTAACTTTGGCTTAAATTTTTCTCTTATTTACCCTTGTAACCATGCCTCCAAAACATAAATCCGATGCAAGTGCATCAAAGAAAAGAAAAATGATCACGATTGAAAATAAAGTGGAAATATTAAAGAGTTCGGAAAGAGGTGAAACGCTATTGGTCACTGGAAAAGCATTAGGCTGCAGTCAGTATATGCTATATATTAAGACAAATATTTGACTAACCTAAATAAGTAACATATGTACCTGTTAATTTTTCATTTTTAAAACTTTGTACACTAAAAAAAATCAACAAATAAAAGTGGTAAGTGGCCCAACACTGCCAATGGTTCAGTTTCATCTGAATGGACTGCAACTTCTTCTTCTTTCGGCCGCTCCCGTTAGGGGTCGCCACAGCGGATCAAAAGCTTCCACTTCCTCCTGTCCTCTGCATCTTTCTCCGTCATCCCCACCACCTGCATGTCCTCCTTCACCACATCCATAAATCTCCTCTCAGGCCTTCTTCTCTTCCTCTTGCCTGGCAGCTCCATTCCTAGCATCCTTCTCCCGATATATCCCGAATCTCTCCTCTGCACATGTCCAAACCAACGCAATCTCGCCTCTCTGACTTTGTCTCCAAACCGTCCAACCTGGGCTGACCCTCTAATATACTCATTTCTAATCCTGTCCATCCTCGTCACACCCAATGCAAATCTTAACATCTTTAGCTCTGCCACCTTTAGCTCTGCCTCCTGTCTTTTGGATCTGAATGGACTGCAACAATTCTAAATAATGTTTAGAAATGGTCCCTCTCCCATAAAAGCTGTGCTCCCATGACCAGTTTTGCAATTTTGGAATATTGTGTACATGTTGACATATCCTCATGGTCTGTTTCCAGCTCATTTCACTTGGTCGATTTTTCCTTTCTATTTTGACATGAATAATCCAATGAGAACTGTGATGTATGACTTTAAAGGTTGTCTGTGGATATCATAATGACGTTAAACAAAGGGTGAACTTTAAAAAGTGAGAGTGGTTTTCCTACATTTGTTTTTGCAGAGCCAGAGCCCACACTGCACACTAAATGCAGCAAAATTTGTCTGATCCTAAATCCTGAATCTAAACTTGCTTTGTGGCTTCCTTCTCATCGTAATCGCTTTAGCGTCTGGACCCCAAGGTACTGAAGCTGTTAGTTATGGCAAAATGGCTGTCTTACAAAGTTTGGAAGCGCTTTAATGCCTCAGCGTGGGAGCGCAGCAGAGCAATAACCTCCCCTGCACTACTTCACTGTGTTTGCTTTAATGTCTACATTATGCAAGCTGTGTGTCTTCACTTTTCTTCAGTCCGTGCCCCACCGTGGTAGCTTCACGGACTACCGTATCTATGAAGTCATCGATCAGGTCCAAACCGTTATTTTGCTGTTGCTATTGTCCTGTGGACCTGAACACCGTGTTCCAGTAGTTTCTCAACAGGTAGCCATCAACTGCTGCTGAGCCCATACCACAGTTTAAGGTATTTGGTGCTTGAAGAAAGCCTGGACTCATTCCCTTTGAGTTTGGCTGACTGCTTTAGAGGCACAGAAGGCACCACCTTCTGATTTGAACTGCAGACACCCCTACATATAGAACAACAGAATGAAAGGGGACATGAGAGGTTTTTTTTTTAAATGTCACACTGACAGCCGAGATGCTTGGCAGCCTCTGCTTCAGAGTCCCTTTCCCGTCCTCTGATTAATCGATGTTATTGACTCCAGCTGGAAAAGGGAACGAATTCCTCTGCACATTACTTAGGACTTTCCCTGTCACTGAATCTGACTCGATTTTTAAGGAACGGCTCATGTCACTGTGAATGATGGTCATGTATCTCAGGGTATTACCTCTTTCTTGTCTTTTTCAGCTCCTTTGACTGACAAGCCCCCCAAGATCCTCTACCCTTCGGAGAACAAACTGACCGCCATGGAGCTGCAGATCGGTAAGACGATGGTCTTCTTTGCTTGCTTTGAGACTCAGCCCATTGCTTTTGGCCTTTGCTGAAATCTTATTTACTCAACTGAAGGTAATGTGACCCGTTGACAGTTCATCCCAAAACGTTATTTGGATTTTCAGTGGATATGGCAATGTGCCTGGGATATTTGCCTGTGCTATGAATTGTGAGACCATTTTGCTATACAGTCTAAGCAAATTTGCTTTGCATTACCTGAGAGAAAGCCTTGGTGTGTACTGTATTTTTCCAGGTAAATTTAATTCACTCACTCATACAACTTTGAAACAAACCATTTAAAACTTGTTTTAATCTCTACAAAAAGTAAATTAACTTGCTGCTTTTTTTTAAAGAAGAGATGGTCTCCATAATGTGGGATACTGTGAAACCTTGTGAGACTGTCCTATGCTCTGCTGTATATGTGCCTTAGAATTGTTTTCACTATTTAGATTGTGTGGAAATTTTCCCATGCTTTAATCAGAATTACTTTATAAAACATTGCTAAATATTTAAGTGTAACAGGCGATTGACGGAAGATTCTTCCGTTTCTTTGGTTTCGGGCTTTGACAGGAGATAATGCAAAAAGATGTTTAGAGTCTGAACGTGAATTTCAGTAACATGACATTTAAGAGAATAGCAGGCTGGCTTATAAAATCCTTTATAATACAATGAGTTCAGGTGATTCAAAATATGAATACATTACCAGTCATTGCAAACCAGTCGTACTGCTTGTGAGTTAGAGGTTATACAGTTGAGACGCTGACAAGTCATTCTCAGACTCAGCTCATGCCTTCATTAATGGCCATCATGTGAAAAAGAAAAACCATTATGAAGGTTTTGTGCGTGATAAGGAACTACTTTCAGGAAGACTGGAGCCAAATGTTTCAGAAAAAAATCAAACTGGGTCCAATGTCTGTATTCCGAACAACTGGTAAGATCTGAGGTCACAGCTGTACTTTATTTTTTCATCCATGAGTTAGAATCCAACAGTGCTTTTATAAATCTGGAATTAGGGCAGAAGTAGAGCCTTGAAGAAAAACAGAACCCACTATTGTGAATCCCCATTGTAAAATTAGCTGAAAGCTGCAGTTTCTCACACCTCTTGTTGGTGCCATAGCATGAAAACCTACAGCACCAATAAGTGGTGTAAAAGCAAGACAGACAGGTGGCACAGCATGAAGCTAAGTCCTGCTGATGAGTGGTGAGAAAGACTTCATGGAGTTTCACTGAACTTCATCCTGCACCGCTCTGTGTCATTTTCAGACAAATGAAAAGTTTGCTTAGAAGCCTGTAGCACAGTAATAAAGTTAATGCTGTTATTAATAATGGTTTTTTATTCGCCTGGTACAGAACTACATTCAGCACCTGGTCAAATATATGCAGCAGGATGTTTGATGTTTCGCTGATTTCACTTTGTTCCATCTTTATTTCAGATGTTTTGACAGTGTCATGTTACTTGGGGAAGGCCAGACTTGGCGCTTTCATGTTTTGCAATAGAAAAGGCTTTTCTTCTATAAAATGGAAGAAACATAAATGATTTCAGCTGATGTTTGGTACAGGAAGAGTGATGGCTGAGATGGTGATGGTGTCTATTTAAAAATCTCACCAGAAGTGAGGTGTGAACGACAAAGTCGTAAACGTCAGTTAAAGCAGCAAACATCAGTTAAATATATTATCTGAAAAATATGTAGAGGTTTGGATTGCTAATGCTGGAGCCATTGATGTGGAATACTGAAAAGCGGGGTGATTTGGAGTAAGAAATTGGCTGGGTTTGCATAGCAACGCTCTGACTTCTGTAACACCTGAGCTCCTCTCCACTGCTCTTTTAGGACTGTGACAGGCATGAAACCTGGGCTTGTAAGAGCTGTTAGACACCAGCAGCCCATATGGGGTTCCGATTCATACACTGATCAGTAAAAAAGCAAAAACTTCCAATGTCAAATAGCGGTGAGATGACAGACAAGGGCTCACATCAAAATCTTCACAACAGCATAGCCAGACAAAAAGCAGGCTGGGTTCATGCAAACCTTTACAAATATGTTTTCTGCTGAACAATACAAAGGAATCCAGTTAGAGCTTTTTTGTCTGCTTTTCTGGATGTGCCCTGGAAAGCTCCTGGAAGCAATAAAATAATTTTTCACCGCTTCATACTCAGCTGTCAACCCTATACGTATGAACAAAAATGATTCAATTCTTTCCAGCATAAAAAAATGGGTCCTGAAGTATTGATAATTTTTAACTCCTCCGAGTCTTACCGTCACCTCATTGTGTGATCATGTTGTACACACAAACCGTGTTTTCTTATTTTATGGCCAGCATTGTGCTGAAAAATACGGATTGCAGGTCCCAAGGAGGCAGTCGTAAAGTGCACTCAGCAGAAGACGTGTAAATTTGCAGTCCTGCTGGGAAGTGTGGCCAGCATTACGCCAAGCATCGCTCTGCAGTGAGCCAAAAGAGCACAGTCAGTCAGAGTGGACAAAGAGCCAGAGAGAGTGACAGTTTTCCTAGTGGTGTATCAATGCCCCTCTTACTTGCTCAACCACAAACATTTTCCCTTCTTATGAATGAAAATTGAGATTTTAAAATGATGCATTTATGCCACAACTTCTTGAAATTCTCGCTCCTGTCAGTGAATGATTTATGGTGAAAATGGTTGGCAAGACGATGCCGTAAGGCTATGAATTTGGCAATTAAAAGCCATGCATTGACGCAAGAACGACTGCTAAGATACTTTGGTGCCCATTATTCAATTTCGGACTCCTCCATTTGTTCTGAGAGGTCAGAATGTGGTACTCCCACCAGAAACATTTCATTTGGTGACAGAGTGGGTAAGAACCCAGACTTGGCAACCATAGAAGTGGGCAGTAACACCAGTGTGCCAGCAGCTTCTTTTTACCATAGTAGTTGATGGGGATCTAATATATAATAGTAAGGCAAAGGTAGGACAAACCAAATGGAAAGCATTTGTTGGCCAAAGCTGAATAAAAACAATGCAGTTGTTATATGAAGCCATAGGTGCAGACCCTGGCAAGTGTGCCCTTGTGAAAAAGTAGTATACGTAATATACTAGTAGTATGCTAGTAGTATATTTAAATATATTACCCACATGTTATTTTGGCCACCCATATACTACTTTTTCACAAGGGTGGACATCGCTAGTATGGAGGCCACACTGGGCAGAATATCCTGCTATTTTTTACCAAACCCAAATGCTGTACATCTTCAGGTATGGAGTATAAAGAAGCAATTTGTTTACTATATGAGCGCTTTTATGCAAAAAAATAATGAAAAACAAGATTTATTTTGAGTTAGCAAGTGGATGGGTCCGCATAGCAACTCTCTCACTTCTTCAGCGCCTCTTTACAATGTTGTTCCCTGGCACACTGTTCACTACCCTTCTATGTTCTTGGGAAGCCCTGTGGACACTCGATCTATACAGATTTGAACGCATCTTCTAAATAATGTTTTTTTTTTTTTTTTAAGTTGTCTTATGTCGCTCCTCATTGCCAGCTCCGCTATGGCTTCCTGAAAGCACACAGATTTGTAAATACGGATGGGGTACCAGATGTCGCCTTAACTGTGTGCCCATCTGCTTTGAATGTTCTTCTCACCTGGAATCCTGTGGAGAGAGGAAAAGATTTTAAACAAGTTTTTAAAAAAATCATAATTTTTGTCTTACCGATGGAGAATAATGGACTTTGAGTGAAGAGAGGACAAGTATGGTCAGAAAATATACAAATGACAAATTTGTCTGATCTGCTGATCGTGTAAAGTACATTGCCTTTTTATAGCACAAATCTGAAAAGCACTTTCACTGGACTCGGAAAAGCATTTGAAAATGGAACTGATCAATAATATTAATTAGTAGAATGGCCAAAGACGGAGGTATTTCATAATTAACAGAAGACAAATGTCTATATTTTTACCACTAAAGGTAATAATACTCTGTAATAATATACTGTACATCATTTCCAAGTTGTTCTTGTGCCTCTTTTAAAATCTATTTACCTTGTAGGTTCTCCTAGAGATGGATATGGAGTCCTGGTTGCAGTCATTCACAGCTAAAAACTTAACTTTATGTCTTGCACTATCAGTAGATAAAGTCTGAATATGAAGCCAAAGTCTGCCTTCTGAATTACATCCTAGTAGTTCTGGAATTTTTTGTTAACCTGGAAGTTTTAGCAGACACAGGGACACCGGTTTCGACTCGTCACACGGTTTTATACTTTCAGACTGTTGGTGGTCTGTTCTTATTTCCGTATTTTCAGCCTTTACTTAACAATCTGCTTGCTGTTTAATACCACTGTTCTAAATCCTTTTCATACCGCACATATGCATCCTTAAATGTTTTCCTTCCACAACACGCGCTTTCTTTCCCTTCATTACGCAGTGGAGACGCACGAACGAGGTTCCCATTGATCTGAGTTATGCCTGCGGTTTTTGGATCAGTTTAAGATCGATCCAGCTTTGATGCACACTTTGTCCTGCTCTTCATTGTAAATTTCCTCTTTGTTCGGTGGATTTGTTTCCATATGGAAGTCATATTGTTCCTAATGAAGAACAGTCTGCTTGCCAGAGAAAGGTATCACATCCGCACTCGCAGTGAGAGCCTCGTACTTCTCAGTGCATTTTTAATACCGCACGATTTCAGTACGGGTTTGGTGCCGGAAAAACTGTCATTTGCTCTGTTGTAGGTCCAAGGCAATCACAGCAAAATGAACAAGGTCAGTCGAGTCCATTTCAGCGAAAATTAAAATACAATCCAGCCAAAGTTAAAAAAGAAAAAATGGATTAAATGAGTCCCTTAGTCCGTTTAAAATGTCCCTTTACCTTACAGATTGCTGCTACAACAATATGCTAGCCCCATCCTAAGGCCACGTTACGTCTGTCTGCAGAGCATTGCGCTTGGCATCGGTGAAATCTCAGCTGCTCAGTTGTGTCCAACTCGGACCTCTTATCAACTTGCCTTATTCCCCATTAGAGCATCTTCTTGCCTTTTTGTCTGGTTTGCAGGAACATTTCACATTTATTATTTTAATTCCACATTCTTTTTTTGTGCATACAAGTGTTTAAGCCGCAGTGATAGCTGTGCTAAGGAGGTCCCGCACCATGGCTCCCAGGCTAAGGAGAGCCACTGCATGTATCCTCTGCCTGAATCCTCCCTCCCACAGACAACAAATGAATGTGACGCACTGCAAGGATGAAGACAGGTGGCTTATCTGAAACCTCACTGTGAGATCAAACAGGCAGATGACTTAAACAAATCTTATTCATGGCATCTGCCGAACATATTCTATTAATAATTTAAACAATCCTACCCCTCTTCATAGTAACAAACATTTGACTTTGACTTTGATTTAGTTCATGAGTACTTTTATGCAAGGCTTTTTTGGCTGCTAACATAAATGGAAAAGTTTGTCTGGTTAAACAAGGGCAGGAGCTGGACTTTATTGTGAAGAAGAGGTGTTTCAAGCATGTCTTAATTCTGTATTTGTGGTCTGTTGTTTGATCTGAAGACTCCACGTTATTTTGCCCCTTTCCCCACCACTGTGCAGCAACAGGCCACACAATACAGCCTACACAGGAGGCCAGCATGACTTGCAAGGTCATTGTGCTGTTCTCATCTGGTTTCTGCACATTGTAATGACCTTTGTCGTGTTTCCCTTTGTCATACTAATAACAATGTGCGCTGTGATGTTACGGGCTATCGAGGCTAAATGCACGGCTCCGTGATAAATTATTTTAATTATATTGCAGGAACCCAGCTGTAGGCCACTCACTCTTCGCGATTCTGCGGAAAGTCTATCATGTTCACCTTTTCCTTCGGTGGTCCTTTCTTGGATCCTGACTGGTGAAGTGGTCACCTCGCTCGTATGACTGTGGACCCGCTGCCTTCCTGAGTGCCAGGGTCAGGGAACGGGGCGGAAGAATTACAGTCTGGACCCTGGGCAGAGTGTGATGTTGCTGATCTGTACAAAGGCTGCCAGCTTTTCCTGCCCTGTTGTTTTCCCTGTTTTTGTTTGGGTGAGTGGTGCACTCAGACAGCCAAAAGTAACAAAACTACGCTCAACTTTGGTCTTACTGCCAGCTTCTGCCTGCTGCAGTGCTGAATGTCATTGCCACTCGCTGCAGCATTGTCACTTATAAGATGAGAATGGAGTCGGTTGGCATTTTCTGTGCACAAGCCGATGGCTTGCTTTGTCATGTGGAAAGTTGTGCTCCAGTCTCCCATTGTGCTACTCAAGAGACCCCCTTCTGCATTTTTCCATTTAGTCTAATGTTATGCTTCATTTTCCTTGATTTACAAGCTTAAAGAAAACTCAAGGTGAGCACTGTCTTTCCATGCAAGTGTATGTTGTCTTATCGCTGATTTCTATACAAGCCATAAAAGTATATATCCGTGTGCCGATACTACGCATATTTTCTGTCGGCAGGGGGTACGGCTTTTGGCAAGTAACATTGCTTCTCTGTACCATATGCAAGGTCCTGGTTTGCAGGGATAAGAGTTGGGTTTTGGAGCCAGCAGCCTGAAGGGAACGCCACCATTGGCTGTAAACATTGACCAGTCACACGCAGAAATGCCGTCTGTGGCACAGGCCGCCAGCTCCCAAAATGAGGTTACCAGAGCAGCGTTGCTCCTCCTTATGCTCAGTCCCTCTTGTGTTCTTTCCGCTCTCCTTGTCTTTGCCCTCCTTCCTTCACGCTGTTCAGACATGACATGGACACAGCATGCTCTCCCCGACACTTGTCAAACAGGAGGAAAGTGGAAAAGGAAGAAAAGATGAAATGTACCCCTGTCCTCATACCTAGGCTTCACGATCCGCAGCACATGAAGGTAATCCCCGTTCCTCCATTTTGCGCTTAGGGGCAGGGGGGCATGGACAGAGCCATTATGACAAAGGCCACATGTCCAGTACTAATTCAGGTTCTGGTTAGAGTTAGAGTTTCCAGGAGCCAGTCAGCTGTTCAGCTGCATCAAATGTAGGAAAGGGTTCTGAAACACCATGTCCAGGGCTACCAAGGGCTTCAGGATTCAGTTTCTGTCTTCTGTGACATGCACAATTAAAAGTGAAGCATAAACTGTTCACATTCTGTTTAAAACGTAATACTAAGTTAGCAAAAATTTGTAACAGTACTTAGTTTAGAAGTCTCCATAAACCTTGTATTAGGTTTGGGATAAGAACATGTTCACGTGAGCAGATGTTTTGGAGATCAAAATGTAGCACCTTGGCTCATGTAGCGATAGCTATGTTTTAGGGTGCGTAGCTTTTTTGAGTACCTATGGGTTTAATACTTCACCTGCACGGTTTTGCTAAACACACAACTACAATATAAAATGGCCAAAGCATAAAACTGTGAATGGCTGACAGAAACACTTGCGTAACAGCTATTTAAATATTCATATAAGCATGTTACAAAGGACTGCTTATAGCAATGCACTTTGTCATGTATGCTGTTTTCATGCCATGGTCTCTTATCCATTGTTATTCTATTTGTAAAAATGTTTGCACTTTGCAACTTAAATATATTCACATCTTGAACAATATTTTAACCCTGATACATTATTTAGAACCTGGAAGAAAACAGAGGTTATTTGCAATTCACAAGCAGACAATTGTGCAGGGTTCAAAGTACCAAGTGTTTCCTTTACACCCAGGGTTTCCTGGTAAATGCTAATAGAGCCCTGCCCCCCCCACCCCACAGAGTAGCAATGCATGCAATGAAACCAGTTTATTTCATAGGTACAGTCATGGGGAATCGAGATACTTCATTGCTTTAAATCTGATTATTGTCGATTATTGTGAAACATAATGACTCTCCATTGTCACCCTTAACCCTGAACCTGAGCCATTCAACTACATATCACATTTAAATAAGAATAATCATAACGTTAATGGGACTGTTTCATGTGCCCGTGTCCATACAGCCACTCATCGGCAGTTAGATGCTGCAGTTCCAGTTATATTTTGTTCATCCAAAAGGATGGATGAAAATGAATGCGTTAAAATTTGCTGGACATTCACATTTGTCATTTAGTGTACTTTGAGACCTTATGGTACCTTTGCTAGAAAAGGCCGTGCCGGGATGGGGAGGTGGGCGATTAGAACTGCTGGTTTTGATAGGGTTCTGCACAGAAGGCTGTAATTTGTTAGCTCTGAGATCCAACAGATTCCTAATCGGTGCAGAACACTTAAGTTTGCGAAGATCACTGACTCATCATGGAGAAACCTTATGTGCGTCTCATAATGCCACCGTCATCATCCACAACATGTAAGCAACTACAGTAGCAGTGAAAGGTGTGATTTCACCTGGGCAACCTGGCCAGTACCTGTATGGGTGGAACTAGACAGAAGTATGAAAGCAAATGATATCGTTTCAACCTTACTGTATACTGGCATATGGGACAGGCTGACAATAAACATCTCTTGAGTCTTGAGTCAAAGCAACCCGCGAGTATCCGCCATCTTAGAATTCCGACAGAAGAGCTGGGAAGGTGTGGTAACTCGTTTCCTGCTCAGACTTCTTACCTGAGCGCCTTGAAAAAATGTGCTCTCCAGTGTGCTCAAACTTTTGATGGCTACTGCCTGTGCAATTTCAGAGGTGTTACAGCGCAGACTACATGCCGCACAAGCGTTTCATCCAGTGCCGACCAACAGTAAGCCACCGTAGCCCATTATGTCGTAGCCGTAGCGTAGCACTGTGAAGGGTGTGTCAGGAGACTGTTAGGAGAGATCGTACAGCTGAACTAAGCGAGGCCAAAGTGTGTGTTGACCATGTGGTTTGCACCATCCTGGACCCTTTCACCTGCCCTTTAGAAATGTTTAAATAAATGCTCTGTTGTTCCATCAACTCTGCATATCTTCAGAAAGGAAGGACAGGGCTGATTCGGTGCCGGAGGTCCTCCTGGGTTCCCCTGACCTGACACAGTGCAGAAAAATAGACTCACCATTGGCCTTTGGAAGGGAAAGAATGCCGATTGCACAGAGCCGCCGTACCGCAGTCCCTCCCGGGTTTGGATTATTGGGTGACTAACACATTCAGCCAGGTACCTTCTGCACTTGGGCAATTAGCAAGCATCTCGGAGGACCCGGTCACATTGGGAGAAGGTTCGGCCATGCCATTGATTATCTCCTGCCATGTTCATTGCTCTCTGCTAGCTCAGCTGCACACGTGCGACCGACCGGAGGACGTGCTTCATTGTTAAAGTAATCTGAATGCAGCGTAACTGCTATAACTTGTGTGCATTTTTGTGTAGTATATCGAGGTACTGCGTGCTGCAGTTTACTGGCACTGGCGGACCATAAATAATCGCTGTCTTCAGTGCTGCATATTCCACCCATTCTTTATTTTACCAGAATAGCCTGTGAAGGAGTAACCGAATTTAAATAAAACTACAATGAAGCAGAACTGATGCTGCAATTTATGGAGTGGAGAGATTATGAATGATGAGTTTTAATGAGTAATATTAGGCGATATTATATAATCGCCATGGGATACAAAGCGATTTCAAATAAACTGGAGGTAAAATACGGAGCATTTTGTTTTTCTGAGATGTCCTCCTCGGCGCGCCGAAGCTGCCAGCTGGTAACTGGAAACGGAGCGTTCGCTTCCAGCCGATCAAACCCGGCTCCTAGACCACGCACCTCGTACGTGCAGACAGGCAACTCCGTTTTAAATCTCCATTTTAAATAATATTATTTAATGACACGGCCGTGACTTTCCTGCTCACGGAGGATGAAGAAGCAGCTGGTATTTTTACTTGGGCACTCTTGGATTATCGGTTAAATTAATGAAATAAAATGAAAGAAGAGAGTCGGCGAAAGGTGGAAAGACAAAGCCAGTTTTCACATTTCCTGTCCCCAACTTTCATCTGTGGATGTGGGAATTTCGAAGCCGCAGTGGAAATTCTGGATACTGCGTTTATGAATAGCTGTCTTACGGCTGGAGCTTCTGTGGATGAAGTTGCAGATGACAGAGCCACACGCAGGTGGGGACTTGACCGGTTGTGGCAGTCTGGTCTCTGTGATTCCCTTTCTGGCCATGGGGACTAAAGAAGGGACCTTGAAGTTTTCCCAGGATGCTGTTCTTCAAAGTTATGAGATCAGAGTGTTTTCAAACCCCTCTTGATATGCGAGAAGTAGAAGAGGGAATAAATGGCGAGTGTGAGAGTGCCGGTGTCCCACATTAATAATCTGAGCTGTCAGGCGGCGTTTTTTCCGCAGTGGTTATTGACAGGAGCGACAGCGGGAACAGCGTGGTGACGCCGGGAGCTCGGGCTGCGGCTGTGTTCTGCAGGCTCTGCACGCGTGTGGGCAGGGCCACCTGCTGTGTCTGCTGTCTGCCCACCGTCCATCTGCAAGAGGGTCACCACCAGCTTTTTTCTCAAGTGAAAACCATTCAGTCAGCATCAGTGCCAGCAGCAGAGTTCCCACACTGACCTGTGACCCCCGAATTGGTGAGAGAAACTGTCAGCATTCTGCTTGTTAACATCATTTCACCCAAATTACGCAACCAAAGTGAAAATAAACCAAATGCATTTGTAATTCAAGGTAACCCGCTTATTCACTGTCCTTGACCGCTTGCATTGCAGGATAGCTCCACGTGCACACATGTGCGCACACAGTACAGATAATTCGATGAACAGAAACACACATTATTTTACTGTGGGGGGAATGTACGTGAACATGAGGAGATCATGCAGACTCCACGCAGTTTGCAGAGGATTCAAAACTACGCCCGTTCAGCTGAGGTGCCGTGACAACACAAACGTCGCGTTCCGTGGCACCGTTCTGTCCAAAAGTAGGTTTTTCCCTCAATTCTATATGTGCGACTAAATCAGCCTTTGCCTGCTTCATTTGTAGCTGGAAGGCATGGCGCTGGCCCAGGGAAAAGGTCCTCACGCTAATACAGAGGAGCGAAAATGGAAATGCGCAGTTTCACTTGTCACTCAGAGGCTTCGCTGCGAGATGCCATTTCCTGGTCTGCACTGCCCCCTGATGGGAATCTATGTGGTGTTTTGCTGTTTCCGCCACCGGGCTCTGTCATGACCATCCTGGGTGGGGGGGGAGTCTGTTTGCAGCTGCTGCTGCGCTGTAAATAGCAGATTTATTGTGCTAATAACATCCCTCCAAACCCTGTGGAGTATCATTTTTATTTAAATAAATTTTTAAATAAGAAAAAAAAATCAAAGCGAGTCCAAATCTAGTTGAAGCTGGAAATTTTTCATGTGATAAACCCCTTTACCTGCCTGCAGTTGAGTACATACTGCTTTTACAAATAATCAATGAACTGAAGGCACGATCCTGGTCCAGGCATTCACAGGCTTTGCACTGCTGCAAACCACCACAGCACAATGAGTTACTCATGGAGCCACTGCTAAACGTTGTGCAGCTATCCCACAAGCTGGAGTGCCAATGTAGAAGTCACCTTTTATCTCCATGTGCTGCACCAGCACACACATCAATTTTCCTGGAACTTTAAGTTTTTCTCCCACTCTAGTTTTAGTTTTATAGCCCCAGGAGCTCTCTTGCAGCCTTGCATAGCTGGGCTACATTATTTAAGAGCAGACAACTTTCCCTTAGCCTCCTTAGCAGATATCTGTCATTTCCACACACACACACACACACACACACACACACACATGTTTCAGTCCGCAATATTCTAATGCTACAGTTCTTTAGTATATTCCTGCTGATGTCAAATGAGATGCTCCCATGAAGAACTGTACAACCTGAGATGTGGCCACTGTAAACACTCATGACATCATAATTTTTCTTAATAAGCATACACTGTATGGCCAAAACTATGTGCCCCCCCCCCCCATGACTGAGGTGTTTGAGTCACACCCACACAGAATACAAACACATTCTAGACAACTGTGTGCATAATGGTGAACTCCATACATACATGGTTTGTTCAGGTTGGTGTGAAAGAACTTGAGTGGCTACACAGAGGCCTGATCTCAATCCCACTAAACACCTTTGGGATGAACTGGAACGCCAATTGCAAGCCAGGCCTTCTCATCCAACTTCACTGATGCTTTTGTGGCCGAATGGGAACAAATTCCCAAAATCTGGTGGAAAGCCTTCCTGGAAGAGTGTGGCTGTTACAGCAGCAAAGGGGGACACAACACCATATGAATCCCAATGGGTTTGGAATGGGATGCTCAACCAGCGCATATATGGGAGATGCTCGTTTGTCCACATATTTTTGGCCATACAGAGTATCTGCTTGTTCCCAATGAACAAAATACAAAGCACAGTACTTTTTATATTTTATTTAGTCAAACATTTACAAATTCATGTGACGTATGAAATAAATAAAATTTAATGATGTAACTATTAATCAAAATATTATTTTTTATTTCCGAGTTACCCTTGCTGGGAAAGTAGTAAGAGGCAACACTCCTCAGCTGGCAGTGTACCTGGGAATGGGTGGATTAATCCAGCTATACAAAGGTTCTACTTCTCAAAGACCTCAGAAGAAGATTATAAATAGCTGCAGGGCACAGAGATGCATGGTTCTGCCAGTTTAATCTTTCTAAAATGTATTAAATAATCCAGGGCTTTTGTATTTGAAAGGCTGCAACTTTTCTTACCAATGAACAGTTCATTCCTTGTGTCCTGCAAATTTAATTTGTGTTACATGTTTTTCCATTAAATGTCTGACCATTAAAAACAGAATAAAATCCTGAATGGATTTCTACACCCCTCCCCCCCTCCCATTTGATCACTCTGAAAAGCCTCATCCACTGCAGTAGTTCTGTAAAATTGTACAAAACATGTCTAAAAAAATGTAAATTCCAAGTGAAAGCAACTTTTGTGTGTTAGGAACTTCTGCTGTTTTTATTTTAAAATTTGGATCAAACTTTACCTGTCCTACTTTCCCATTTCCCTAAGCCAGTGTGGAGACTTTGTTTTCCCCTAACAGTTTACTTCCCGCTCATGTCTGTCTCCTTGCATGCATCTCCTCTGTCCACCTTGCGCTCCTGCTGCGTCTGTCCTAGTTGCTCTGCTGCGTCTCCCCCAACCGGCTTGGATCTTGTTTCATGCAGTGAACCCCGAAATGCATGCTGCATTATGCATGTGTGTCGTGGTGTGCAGGTGCATGGGAGGTCAGGGACAAAAGGAATGCTAAGGTTTTTATTGCCAGTTTCACTTTTTTATTGGGGGGACTGGTTTTGGGGTTTCAGTACAGTCCCAGTCTCAGAGGAATCTCTACCTTGGCTAAGGCCTACACACCTTGGCTCCATTCATCTGCCTAAAGTGGACTGTACCAGTCTCTACCATAAGCACATTGCTTATATCTTCGCAGGCTCTTATTCTGAGCCTGTGTGAGCCTCTCTTACTCCACAGTAAAACTATGGTACAATTGCTTTAACTGCAAAGTGTTGCCACCATCATTCTGAGCTCATTGTCATATTCACTGTTTGTTAATAAGCTTCTGTGGTGTAAAATATGTTTACTTCTATAGCAAACTCAGAAATCCCCCCTACTGGAGCTATGGCTCTTAGATGTTGTTATAGAGACCAAGACCAGCCTATTCTTTTTGTTTGTGTCATCAGTACAGGCCACTGCTACCTGGTTGTTGCTATGGAGATCAAAACTGTGTAGGAATGTAGGCAGATATGGGGAAGGAAGCTGTGATTTCCTGATGAAGATCGAATCTTCAATCTTTAAGCAACATTGCTGTGAAACGTCACTCATACACACAAAAAACAAAACATGAAAAACAAAAAAAATCAGTGAGTGGGATTTCTGTGAGCAGAAACAACTTTTTGATGAGAAAGGTTAGAGGAAAATGGACAGCTGGGTTTGAGCTGACAAGAAGGTTAGAGCAATAACCAAATAACCCCTGTGTACAACAGAGGCGAGCAGATAAGCATCTCTGAATGCAAGACACTTTGAACCTTGAGTTGGATGAGCTAGAACAGCGGAAGACCACAGAGGGTTCCACTCCTGTCAGCCAAGAACAGGATGCTGAAGCTACGGTGGGCACTGGTTCACTGAAACTGGACAGTTGGAAGAACACTGAAGAAAACATTGCCTGGTCTGATGAATCTCATTTTCTGCTGCGACATGCAGATGGTAGGGTCAGGATTTTGTGTAAACAACTTGAAGCCATAGACCCAATCCGCCTTGCATCAACAGCTCAGTCTGGTGGTGGTCGTGTAACGGTGTGGGGATGCTTTCTTCACACACATTGGGCCCCCTAATACCAGTCAAGTATCTGAGTATTATTGCTGAAAATGTGCATCCTTTAATGACCACAATTTACCCTCTTCCTAAGGCTACAACCAGCATGGTAATGCATCATGTCACAAAGCACAGGGTATCTTACACTGGTTTCATAAGCATAGCAATGAGCTCAGGGTACTTCATAATGACTTTTAAGATAGGCTAAGCTAGGCTATGATGTTCATTAGGTGTTATTGTGTGGGTTGGTGGAAGCAATTGCAAGACAACTTGGTAATAAGTTTAAGTTCCATTAAATTCTTTACTGAGTGTTGTTTCCGACAAATAGTGTGCCGTCAGCCGGGAGTTAGCGCTAAACATTAGCAAAAGGCAGTAAAAAAACGGAAGATGCCACAATTTGAAATAAACCAAATACAAGGTTTTAGCAAGACAGTGGTTGCAGGAGAGTTCACGAAGGGCAGCAGAAATTGAGCACTGGCAGGAAGTCCGGGTAGGAACTAAATCTTGTCTATGATTGGTTCCTATGCCATTCAGTCAGCCAATGGGTGCTCAGTCTGAAGACGGGGGCGGAGAGACTGCCTACGTTCCTTCTCTGCGGCGACCACAGGCATCACAGTAGGTGTATTAAATGCATTTTTAACTTACGATAGGTTTATCGGAACGGAACCCCATCATAAGTCGGGGACCATCTGTATTATAAATTTGGGGGTAGTGTCACAATGCCATTTGTAGTACTTGTGAAGTTACAGACCTCAGAAGAGGTCTATGTATCAAAGCATGCCATTGAGCATTATCCATGCACCAGAGTTTAGGAATGTGAAGTTATCTCTGTAAATCACCACCAATACACAGCTTCATGGCTTCCACTGAAACGGACTGAGTTTAGGAATTCTCTCCCGACCCCAGCTGGGGTCTTTCATTCATCTGTAATTGCTTTAGTGTTGACAATGATTTAATGAGAGGGATTTTCTTCAGCTGAGCCTCCTTTGCCAGAATTGTTGTGTAAATGGGAGCACAGCATTCAGGTTATCAGCAATCCAGAAGGAAGCCATATGGAATGACGATATGAAGACCATTTCTGGGAAGGAGAACTGGGGATAAAACGTCTTATGAACACTTTAAAATGTCTGTAACACAGGCCTTGTTTCACATTTTGGCAGTTTGACACAGCTATTGCTAATGTTGAGCCCTGTATGTTTTAATATGGCTTTCTGTGGCTTGTGAGGCCTAAGTGTCCCAACCACTGGGTTGGTCCATTTGTTGTAAATGGATTGGTTCTGGAAAAAGAGTTATGCGTACATTTGTTTTCTTTGACTCTTGTGTGCCAGCACTCATACACACACTTGCACATTAAAGCTCAATGTTTAGTCCTGTATGTATTTTTTACTGAGCACAGTAACCGTTGATGTTTAATATTTAATTACCAGGCCATCATTACATGTGGGTTAATGGATGCTCCCAGCTTGTGGCCCTAATTTATAGCATCTTGTAAGAAGCCACTGACTGTCCTCACTTTTGTCAGGTGGTCCTGTGCTCATTGTACCCATAACACGAGCACAGTTATCCCAGCGAGGCTAAGGTTTGGGCATACAGCTGTCTCTGGGCCCAAGTAACAGATCATAGCCCTAAGAAGAACGGTCCACAGACTTTGAGTGTGAGTTGTACCTTAAACAAAGCTACACAGAGGAAGACACTTTGTGGAATTAGGTGATACCTACAGGGCTTCCTTCACCGATCTGTGATTTGTAAAGGCAGTGATTCATGTTGTTCTTTGTCAAGCCAAGGAAAAGCAGTGCATTATAGCTTCTGTTTTAAATGTTTAACAGCACAGATGTCCCTTAAGCACAGTTCCTCAGCAGTTTATTGGAGTCCCAGGTACAATCCCACTGCTATAACGGGTGGTGGCTAACAGGCTGGGGCGGGAGGGTTGTGCTGCCCCTCGGCGGGGAGCTGGTGGGCACCCAGACGAAGTGCTGTCACTTACCACACTGCTGCCTCTGTTGCTGCCACCTGTGGGGCCGAGAGGCCCCCTGAGGCCCGAGCACAATAATAAATGTGTTAATACATGAAAGATGGTTCATGCTGTTGCTGTCCTCTTTGGGCAAATACATACATCGTGCCCTGGCACTGCTGAAGTACCAGTTTTTTGCCCCTGATTTTGTTCATTAAGTCTTTATTTAGTTTTTATAACTGCTTCTGATTTCTACTATTTCTGTATTTTTGTATTTTGTCTTTCACTTACCGTCCGCTAGGGGTGAACAACAGATTTATTACCAGGGATTGCAAAAAATGACCAATGTGTTGTTATGTTTAATTTCTGTATATTCAAATACATGAATCGACGAACAAAATAATGATTTGTTTGGTGATTGTGTTTCATATTGTGTAACCAGCTGGCAAGGATTCTGAGCTCTAAAAGCTGTCTATTTTCAAATTCATCCAAAAGTCTGCCACATCCTGATATATTTTATATTGCTTAACTAGAGGGATTCGGGCCAAAGCCCACAAGGGTTTCTCCAGTTTTCCTCTTCAGAAAGTCAGTTGACTTCATGGTTTCATTAAGTAAATAGAAGCAAGCGTATTGTAAAATTGCCAAAAGTAGATTGGAACAAGGGTGCCGGCTATGTAAACAAATCGAAGCGGCGGTCTCTTCATCCATGCTTCCTCTTTGTATTATGAAATCATACAAATGATCAGAGTGCTTTGCAAATTCCAGAACGCGCACCCCTGCGAAGAGAGCGAAGCTGCGGCAGGAACGCACCCACCTGTGTAGGAGTGTGACCTTTCCTGCCTCCTGCCTGCACCTTAGATCAGCCTCCCTTTCTTTGGAGTCCAACTGGTGGAACACAGAATAACTCTGAACAAATCGGGGTGATGCTTAAAGATATTGAATTAGAACGGCTAATGATGGTCCTCACTGGAAATAATTATAGCCCCCAAAAACAGTGGTTGCCTAGCAACCAGCCTTGAGCTGGGCTATTCTGATGCGAAGAGATTCCTGCGTCAGAGGAGCGCAGATGTTAGGGGGGCCGACTGCACACGTCGCGCTGCCATGTGCTGTTCCGCTCGCTCTCCGCTGCTCCGGCTCGCCCCAGTTTCAGCACCCCGGTGATGAAAAGCCCGCACATCCACAGCGCTCCTGCTGCTCTGCGACGCCTTACTGTTGCGGCACGGCGGTCCTCAGATTTTATACAGACCGTTTAAATGCAGAGGTTGCCTGCGCGCGTGATGTTCCCTCAACATCTGCAACCTCAGTGCAAGTTCTTGAGGAGAAAGGGGCTCGTGTCCCAGCAGAGCTGTAGAGGAAAACACATCTGGCCTCTTTGCACAACTGGAGTAACACCAGGTTACAGACTGTGTGATGAGCAGTGGAAAACAGAGACCCTCCCACGGTCCTCGATCGGACGGCTCGTGCGCAGCGAGTGGAGAGCGTGGACGAGGAACTGCGTGCAGTTTCCTTCTTGGCTGCAGTGTACAGTGCGGTACGAGCGGAGACTGCTGGGGAAAACTGTACGTTCGTGACAGCTCTGAGGCAGAGGGCTGAGGCTGAGGCTGAGCCAGGACTCCTGCCTGGGTGGAAGGTGCCACTTCACACACAACAATGTGTCGTATTTGTTTACCACTGGGCCTTTCAGCCACACAGCCCGCTGCAAGCAGACACTGAAGCAGATACCGTGCCATCTTGCTGTCAGGCTTTTTAAACATCACTCGGTGGTTGTTTTGTTGCCTTGGAAGTTCTCACTAAGTGCAGTGGTGCATCTATTTCATAAAGATTTCCGGTGTTGTTAACGTGAAGCCTTAGCTGTCACAGATATTTCTATGTGTATGATGGAAATAAAAAATATCCAAAGGGGAATTTGCTTCAGGTAGACTACAATGTTTTGAAAAGGAGGTTTGATAGCATTAAAAGTGGGAGACAATAAATAAAATAGATTTTTAAAAAATCAATATCATGCAGAAGCCAGAACAACAAATAAAAGACAATTTGTCCTTTTTGTATGTTTTTGTTGCTGTTTTTTTCTGGCAGTCCTATGAAAAGTGTATTTTGGGGGATGATGCATCCCTCCCCATCTGCCTCTGCCTCAATTTACCTGTTTATTAGATAAAGGTGTTCTCATTTGGGCTGCTTACTTTCCCTGAGTCATGCATCTTCCAGCTCCATGCCAGCGTATTGTGGTCTTCATCTGAGCGTTTATACTGGACCTCTCTGTGCACCACATCTACACTAGGCAAGTGCTGAGCTGGAGAGCAGCAGGTAGCACAGTGGCACCGTTGCTACACAGACCTACAGCCTGCAGGGCTCTTCAGCAAGGTGCTTGGCTTGATTTGCTCTAGAAAAATATTCAACTGTAAAAAATTCAATTGGGAAAATTATAAGTGTCAGCAAAACAATATGTTATTATTGGGTTGACACAACTGAGATTTTTTGAGACACAGAACTCATATTGTGGGGTGTAGGGAAATACCTGCTTGTATGCCATCCCTTTTTCCTCTTACGTTGCCCTTCGTCAAGTGGCTGTGGCCGTGCCTGAGGTGACTGAGACTTTCTCAGCAGTCCACCTTCTGGACGGGTGAGAGAATTCAGTAATAATTATTCTTTATCAAACAGCTAAAAAAGCAACTTATTCTGTTCTAACTACCAGGAGAGCAATACTCTTGTTTATTTTCTAACATTATTGTCCATACAAATGCCCAATGGTTTTCTAAAATGCTATTTAAAATGTAAAATGTAAAACATCATTTGAAGTTCCTTCCAGGCACATTTCCTCAGGGGCAGCATGGTTAAAAAACATCCTGATTTTCCCTGAAATACATTTTGCAGTGGGTGTGCAGTATTTTCATACAAACACATGAACATCCGAGGGCTGCAGCAGCTTGCCTGAATGAAGTTGCTGGTACCAGCACAGCTGGAATCTGGTGCTTTGCGCGCCCATATTCTGCAGCCAAGCAAATACCGTACGTGTGCAAGCGCACAATAGATTTTTTTTTGCCTTTTGAGGGTATTTCATTAGGAAGTCACAGTAAAAGAAATGGTGCTGAGAAACTCCCTTTGTAAAAATCGTTTTAAATTATATGTCAATATGGTTATGCAAAAAGTCACAGTGAACAATTCAAGCCAAACATTTTCCCATTTGATGTTTTGATCTAAACTGCTCACTTAGTCCTAGCAGATACCAAACTTTTAAAAGTAAAAGCGTGTTTGGTGTTTCATGAATAATTTTGGTTAATTCAGTTAAAGGCATTGTTCTCATTGTCACTGCCACTTTATAGCCAAGGTGCTTTTCCGCATAGCTGAAGTAGCTGATCACATGCGTTTAAGGCTTCAAAATCTAAAAATTTAAAACGTCAAACTTTTTGAAAATACTGAAGAGTTAATGGAGTCCAGATGGATAGACACGCAGCTGTTATATTAACTTTCTGAAATTTTACATACAGTCCTTTTAACCTCACCTGCTAATGCTATTACACAAAAAAATCTAAAAAAAAAAAGTCTATTTTCTTTCAAAACCTGAAGGTCCTTTTTGTAAACTAACATTTCCAGTAAGTATGTCTTGGTAGTAAAGAAAGAGGAACCGAGACTAAGAAAGCCTTTATTAAAAAAATCAATGTTGATTGATATGAACATCACAACCATAATAGCCGTCTCGGCAACTTCTACCTGTAATCTGGTTAACCTTGTCTTGCACGATGGTTGTTTGACTCCCATAGCTGCCCAGAGCCAATTACATACTGAAGGAAGCCAGCCGGAGAAGATACTAATACCGTAGTCCACGACAGAAAGGCTCTCTGGCCAACTGGGGTCCCGTGCACCTCCTCAGGTTGGCCAATGCGCCTCATAAACAGTGTCAAGTCAGAGTGATCCTTGCACATTTGGTTCAGTTTACTGCATTCCCTAGCGGTCAGGCGAAAGACCTGACCCCATGGTGTATGGCTATATATCAACCTTAATTTAACGTCCAGTGTGACAGCAGCCATCAGCTGAAAATGAGCAGCCTCTGTCTCCCATGTCAGACAGACTGACCCGCACCTCTTACTGAATATTACCTGCACTGAGCTGTGTTTGAACTTGCTGCTCGCAGCACAGGGCTCTTGCTTCTTCCTAAAAAGCTCTTAAGAGCAAAATGAACAACAGATGCCATGCTAAAATTTAATCTCACGCAAGACCTGCCTTGCTGAATATTTATGAAGCAGTCTTAGTTTGATTATTTATTTATAAGCTCTAGATGCAACTAGCTGCATCCTTACAAAACATGAAAAGTATTTCTGTGCCACGGTTACATAATATTTGCTGGCAATACACATTTCTTCTTATAATAAACCGAAGTGGAATTTTAATTTGGGAATTATATAACCCCCATCCTCAAAATACATTAAAAGGGCTGATTGACATTTAATAACTTTTAATAGCAAAATATAATATATTGTTGATGGATGGGATTATTACTCAAAACCACATTTTCGGAGATAAAACAGTATTGAGCCCAACTTGATTTCACAAGGAAATTTCAGAGGTTTTGAACTGAAATGGGGAAGGGGAGCGCCTCGCAGCCTTAGGGTTTTGGTTTCGCAGGGCTTGGTGCTCTGCTTAGTATGAGCAAGGGTTGTTCGCGCTTGTGTGTTCCTGTGGGTTTCCACTTACAAAGCACACACATGCACACACATGTAAGGAAGAAAGCAAAGCTACACCACTTCCGTATCCCCTTTACTCGGAAGATAAAGCAAGTTGACCAGAAGTCAAACCACTTACAAAAACAACACACTTTTATCCATTACTTTTAAACTCCCAGGTTCCTCCTAAAAATGAAGACTGTACTTTCCTAACCATTGGCTCTGCTTGTGAGGTTCAGATCTGTGAAAATCACAGCAGCACACAAAGAAACATTGGACTGTGCTGTGCACCTTTTCCTTTTCACAATCATGCATGGATGCACGAAGTACTGTGAAAGTGAAGGATTCAGTTTTTTTCTTCTCTTTTGACAGTCACGCATCCACATCACGCATTCACAAGAGCAAATACGAACCACAAAAACTCTCAACAACTCTCAGTCACAAGCATCCTGTTGACCGTACATCTGCGCCCCATGTCAGCGCCTTCAGCCTGGTGTGCAAAACGATACACGCAGCTGCATTCCCCAAGTTTGGTCAGCCGTCCATTTTAAGGCACAAAAATTTTCTTAATCCAAATCCAGAAAGTGATTTTTTTTTTTTTTTTAAATTACTGTATAGGATCATATTCACTGTCACTCGCATTGTTTCCAGTCAGGGTTTTTCCCTGAAAGTTAAGGGCTGTTTGTCCGGGAATCTGACTTGCATCCAGTGCTGTGCTGCTTATGCATGTTTATTCATGTGCAGCATTCAGAACTGACCTGGTACAATAATTCCGTGCAGTCTGAGCAGCGTTTATTCTCCTCGGTGCTGTTCAGGTGAGCTGCTTCTTATGAACACAACTGTGACAATTTTATACCTTAATATGTTCACCTTGTTTAATTACCTGGACAGTCATTTATTAATATTTGCCAGAACCTTTTCAAATTATTTCCTGGTCTCACAGGACTTATTACCCAGTGCTTCACATCATCTACAGTAAAAACAGGTGGTTCTGCTTGCGATGTGTTGAAGTTGTGTTATTCACAACCTAGGGTCTAGCTTATCCTTACACTCCGGCCATGAAAACTCATTTGTTGAAACATTGATTCAGAGCACTGCCTTTTTGCTCTTTTCTCTTTAAATTGAGCAACGGAGGAGCAGAAAGAAGCATGATGGGGATTACGGCGTGCGAGATGCAACATTGGAGGAATGAAGTTCTCAGCACTCGCTTTGATTCCCACTTCAGCACAGCCTCGTCCGTTTGATCTTCTGTAGCGCAAGTTTGTTTGGCAGGAACCAAATGATGCCCTTCTGATGAATCTCTGCTTCGTATCTACCAGGCATCCCAGATCCTTGCTCATATTTTAATGTGCGATTTGTTTTTCTACCTTTGTTTTTATTTTATGCCTGCTTCTCTGAGGCTTACGTGCAGTATTTGTGTCCATTATGCTGTCTACCTCCGCAGTCTCACTCTTTCACTGAGTAATTGGGTTCATTATGGAAAACCGCTTTGTGTTTAAACCCCATTTCACCATCAGTGGTTCTAAACATTGTTGGGGTGAAGACCTAATGGGGCTGCAACCATAGCCCATAAAGTTAACTACAAAAGTAAGTTAAGACCTCAAACTTTCCAGGATGATCTGATATCTCTGCTATAATTCATTAAAGGTTTGCAGCCCCAGCACAAAAAGGTCACCGTGTTACGCAGCTGTTTACCACGCTTACCGCATTATTCATCAAAGGTTGTGTATGAATCTACTGTAGCTGGCGTTTTGTAAGCGCAAACTCTTACAAGGCCTTAGATGTTCTTGGCAGTTGTTGCAGAGAGGCCTTTGACCATCTGGGAGCATGAAGTCTCCTCGCTGCGCTCTCGTTCTGGCACCCAGGACCGTCCTCACTGTATGGCCCTTGTGTTAGCGACGGTCTGACCTTTCCATGTTGTCACTTGCCAGTGTGACCTTTAAGTCGAACACTGTCTCTTTGTCCCCAGCAGCCAGGACCCCGGGTCTAGATTCTGGTGGCCACATTTCTCTCCGTGCCCGGCATTTTCTTGTTATTTAACCCTTTTTAATTAATACTGCCGACTCTGCCGACTGCCACTCTTATTTAAGCTCAAGCCAGGGGCAAGGGAGCCGACATCTCTGTTTCTGCTAATGTCTTGAGTTTCTCCAGATATTGCTTAGCTTCTCCCACTCTCCTTTAGTACTAAACCTGGTGTAAGCGTACAATACCTGCACTGCCTTCACTCCATGTGACCCACACTTCTTCAACGTTTGTCGTGGCAGATGAAAAAGGTCAGACAACAAGAATGCCACTGCCACGTATTCTTGCCTGTGGCCCGCTTGTCATGTGCGTCACCGTGGGTGCAGGCTGCATCCTGTTAGGCGTTACTACAGTAGCTGGCACTGCTGCAAGACGAGATCCTGGCGATCTACAATGGGGTGTCACTCTGAGTGCATGTAGCAGCAAAGCCTAGCAGTGTTGGAGTGGAACTTGGCCTGACAAGTTCATAGGCATACACGTGAGGACAGCTTCAGCTGTCATACTGTAGGCATTAATGCAGTGGGGAATATTTCCTGCCTGCATGTTTCTGTACAGCTGATTACCAGACAAATAGTTGTAAAATATAACAGTTTGGGATGAGTGGAGTTCCAGAAGCTTTGACCCACCTCGTGCAGCATTTCTTAGATCCAGGGAGAAAATCCTTCTATAAAGTGATCCCGTTTTACTTCATAGTGAATGCTTTCTCAACCAAAGGCCCATGAGCATTTACTTATCTGTGTACCCTGAGCCTCCAGAACAATCATCTGTAAAAGGTATTGAAATGAATTCTTTTTTTCTTTTTATTTCTTATGATCAGTCAAAAATGTGGGACTTCATGGACTGAGGTGCAAAGTTTATTTTGTTCAAAGTGCATTGTGCAGTGAGGACCATCAGTGGAGTGATTGATGCAGGTTCCTGTGTTGTGAACATTTGGCTTTGAAACAAGGAAAACTGAATGAGAACAACTTGGTGATCTGGGAATCACAGTCAACAGGAGGGCTCAGAGGGCATAAGGCAATGATGTGAATTGAAAAAGGCAATTATATGCAGGTAACAGGTATAGAAAACAAGAACTTGAAACACTCAGCAGAGCTACTTGAGCAGGAAGGGTATAGTGGTTTGCACTGTTCAGTAACCTTCAGCCTGACTTCTGCCAGCATCCCCCTTAAGAAGGCTGGGTTGCTAGATTACATAAATAAATAATTGAATGACTGCATTCAGGTGTGGGAGTCTATGCCAGGTCCAGGAACCTCTGAACCTCTGCTGGTCATCCAGGCTGGTGCACGTGACAGTAAAACCTTTTGGTTACAAATATTAGCATATTAAGCAAATCCATGCTGTCTTGATAGCCAACAGTGACATTTTTTTGCTGTGATTATTTTTCATGTACTTATAGATTTAATATGTAATACAGAGTGTCTCTTCTGTCATTTACTACAATTCAGCTAAACCAGTTTTTTTTTTTATTTTAAAGACTTGTTGGATAAGGATGGAGAGCCCTGGGTTGCAGACATAGGCAGGCACCCATGCTCTCTGAAATAAATACTACTTCATTTTCACTGTACATATAAATTTTTAATAATCACTGTTTTCTTAGCATAAACTACACAGAATAATGTGGGAACTGCTGAAAGTAAATGCACCTGTTCATGTTTAGGTATAACTGTTCTTTATGCAGGAAGGATTGGATATTTATTACAGTTAAATAACAATAATAATAATAATAATAATAATAATAATAATAATAATAATAATAATAATAGTTCATTTAAAAAATTAATTTCAGCTATCATTTATCAATGTGTTGGACCGTAGCTCAGTAATTTTGCACTCTGATTCCAAATGCTTAACATTATGCTTCACATGTCTGAAAATTCAACGCACAATTTCTGTCGCACAAAATTAATTTTATTTTATGGTTCAGTTTAATTTATTGGAGGCAGTTTTGTGCAGCATTTTTAACAGAGGCTTTTTTTTCTACCTGTCTGAAAGTCCATTGAAACCTGCACTCAAGGTTTCCTCCACAAAATGAGTCCACTGAGCACCACGACTCCTCTGCACTGGAGGTTTCAATGGGCCTTAACTGAATGTAGCACTTTGTTTTCAAATTTGGAAACAGCTAAATTTGTTTCAGATCTCTGAAAATCACAGCAGCACACAAAAAAACATAGACTTTCATTGCATCACCCTACACTAACACTTTTGCATTACGGCAAGGTCTAACCTTGGTGCTGTGGTAGCGTCAGGCTGAAATACAGATGGTCCCCGACTTACGATGGGGTTACGTTCCAATAAACCCATCGAAAGTTGAAAATGTCTTCAAAAGTGCATTTAATACACCTAACCTACCGTCACACCTGTGGTTGCTGTAGTAACGGAACATAGGCAGGCTCTCCGCCCCCGTCTGCAGATTAAACATCGATTGGCTGACTGATTGGCACAGAAACCAGTCATGAACGGAATTTAGTTCCTATCTGGACTTCCTGTTAGTGCTCAGTTTCTGTTGCCGCTTCTGAACTGTCTTGCAACCACTATCTTGCTAAGACCTTGTGTTTTGTTTATTTTGAATTGTTGCAGTTGTGTTCCATTTTTGTTTACTGCCAATGGCTAATGTTTAGCGCTAGCTCCCAGCTAACAGCAACTTGCTTTGTTGGAAACAGCAGTCAGTAAAAAGTTTAACGGAACTTAAACATATTATGTGGTGTCTCACGATTGCTTCCACCAACTCACGCCATAACACCAACCGAACAGTCAAGCCTAGACTAGCCTACCTTAAAAGTCATTACGGCCATCACGGGCTTTCCTCCATCCTCTACTTCTTCAAACCAGTAGCAGGAGACACAGATGGGTATTTCGTAGACATGATGGATGCAAAGACATGATGGTATCCAAAAAAAGGTTGGCAACACAGAACACTGTAGAGTATCGGTTGTGTACACTAGCGACTGCATGGCAGACTGGGAGATGCAGATTGCTGCCACTGCCCAGCATCACCACAGAGTACCATACCACATATCGCTTGCCCTGGAAAAATTCAAAATTCAAAATTTGAAGTACAGTTTCTTCTGAACGCGCATCGCTATTGCACCATCGTAAACTGGAAAAAGCATAAGTCGGACCATCGTAACTCGGGGACCATCTGTATAAAAATTACAGACTACAATGGGTATATCAGATGTTTCCTATCCCTGCTGTAGCAATAAATGCTACTGATTTTATTTTCTACCAGTTGTAGACACCAAGGTAATGACATTTGGATGTTATTTAAACCCATGTAAACCGTGCCATTTGCACTGTTGATTATATGTCTGTCCTGCTTGACAATGCCTGGAATAGGAATATATGCAAAATTCAATCAATACAGTGCCCGATACCGGCAGTCCCCAGATTATGAACGAGATTAATTCCTAAGTTTTTAAGTCAAATTTGTAGGTAAGTTGGAACAGGTTCATACGGTTCTTATTTAGCGTCAGTTAGTCAAATGTTTGTCTTCATATATAGTATATACTTTACTTTTCTGTGCATATAATGCACTTAAAAAACATACTCCATTATTGTCACTTTATCCTTTAAAATTGTTCCGATCGCTGACCAACTGTAGCCTAACACGTTTCCAATGACCAATGGCATTTCACCTCTTTTTGATCGCTTTATTATTTCCACTTTATTTTCAATCGTGATCATTTTCCTTTTCTTTGATGCATCACCAGCACTTGCACTGGATTTATGCTTTGGAGGCATGACTGCGAGGGTAAATAGAAAAAAAATTAAGCCTAATACAAAGTTTCACACTCAACACAGTGTTAATGGCAATGTGGCCCGACTTAAAACGGTGGACGACGTTCTTCTTCCTCAAGCCGACAACCGCTGAAGCAGCATCGCGTAGTGTATGAGTTCGTTATTACAAACCATTGTATTTAATTTAAATTTTTTTATATAATAGGCTTTATGGCAGTATGTTTTTAAGTACGAGTTGTCTGTAAGTCAGATGTTTGTAATCCGGGGACTGCCTGTATTGCTGTTTTCTTACTTACAGCAAGTATTTTACCTTTATATCATGACCACAGTATGCAGGCCTTCAGATGTGTACCAGTCAATCCATTCACTTAAGCAATTTTGAGCATTGTCCCAGAATTAAAACAAACCCTTTATTTCACTCTCCTGCGCCCCGAGAAACAGCATCAAGGAAATGAGTGTCCTCAGCTGGTAAAATCAGTGAGGCAACAGAAATGTGTTGTTTAAAGTGAGTGGAAGCGAATGCCCCTGAGAGCACTGAAGGGATGATTTCTTCATTTGCTTTTCCTGTAGAGTTTAAAAACAGCTTTTTGACTGACGTGGCGAGAGATTAAGGAGAGAAAAACAAATGTTGATCACTGACAGCAGCAATGAATGGAGCTCTTTCAATGGATGCGAAGCCATTGAGATAAAGAGTGAAAAAACTATGCAGTAAAACAGGTAGTTTGGTTTATTGCCATTTATGGAGGTTTCCTCACAGCTTTAAGAGTGACTGAGCATAGAAAAGGAACCATATTCACTGTTATTCCTCAAAAAATTCTCAAAATACTCCTTTCATTTATCCAGAGTTCACTACGCACCCTTTTCTAGGCTTTTCGTATGTTGTCTGTGAAGACTGCACTACTTCTGTCCTGCTTTAGCCACCTTCTTAGATGTGCCTGTTCTTAAAGGTCAAAGCAGCGCAAAAACAGACAGACAGACAGACAGGCAGGCAGGCAGGCCTGCTGTTTCCTGAACGATGACCGGTATTTCCCTGGTCAACTTGTACTGTCACCACAACGTACACCTGAGATGCATCATTCTGTGCATCACAGCTGCCTCAGCAAACATAATAACCTGACCTACACGCACCTGAAGAGCATGAAAACACTCTCCTCAACTGCAGCATCAACCTTCCATCTGCTTAACCACTGACAAGGGTGTTCTACGGGGAAAATGATGTGGATATCAGCATGATACATGTCTGAGGCAGAAAGATGAACATATTGTTGATGCAGCACCTTTTTTATTGTGAAACCTTTAGGTTTAGGCTTCGTAGTCTAAATTTGTATGGATATCCTCTGCACTCAATGAGATGAGAATCTGCAAAGAGATTTTTTTTTTTTTTTATGTCTATGCCATATACGTTTTTCCCATTGAATCATCAGTCATATTTATATATCTGACATTGTATAAATTGAGTGTAAGATATGAAAGGCTGGCTTGGTTCACACAAATCCCTTTGCCATATGAATGATTTTATACAGAAAACACATTCCACATTCCATGTTCCTGTAAATCAACTCTGCTGTTTTGCCTCTGGTACTGCAACAGTAGAAGTGGGAAGTCTTGTCATGCAGAGTTTAGCTTAACTTTCAGCATTCAATAATTTCTGATATTATGAGGTCTCTGTCCTTTTTAAACATTTTAGTTTTGGAAGTTGCTATGCTTTATTTGAGCAGGAAATGGGTTTTTAGGGTTCAGCTTGGCTTAAACAAGGTGCAATTTTGGCAACTCCAAAAAATTCAGTGCGAAAGAACTAAGAAGACTAAGAATCTTTAATCTGTAACCATGGTTTCAGGCTATTTATATGGTAAAAACAGCTGCAATACTGCCTAGAATCCCCATGAATGCGCCATATTGAAACACTACAACATATTCAAATTCTCCATTTATCAAAATTGGCATTAATTACACATTTATTTTCCCCCTTATAATTTTCTCGGTTTCTTCCCTCACTCTTGAAACTCTGACTTTATGAATTAAAGCTGAATCTAATGTTTGTCAGCAGCCAAAATGTTTCCTGCTTACCTTTCTCCTGGTTTCCGGAATCACTGCAGCCAATCGTTCAGTTGTACCCAAGTCTTCCACCATTCATTTAGTGCTTTTGTTTTCCGAAAATGTTTTCGTAATGACTTTGATTGAAAGACTGAATTTTATTTGAATAACAATGAAGAAGTCAAAGAATACAAATCATTTTAAGGCTTTTTGAAGCTTCATTTTCAACAACATAAAAGCTCATTGGTGTGTTTAAATATGCAAAACACGTGATTTTAGATAGCCGTAAGGCGTGTTTTCTTTTAGTAAAGAAAAGCAGCTTTTATTCTTTTCATTGATTGATTAATACTTGTGTGTGTGTGTGTGTGTGTGTGTGTGTGTGTGTGTAAAGCACTCACACACCCTGTCCCGCTCCTCACACCACCAGCTGCTTTAGATGCAACAGTTCTAGGCTGTGGTAATAGGCAGATTTGGGCTGCACCAGATAGGTACAGGTCCAGTTATCCAACTCATCCCACCCCAACCTGAACCCTCTCTATCTGCTCCTAGCAATAAGTGTGTAATGTGACCGTGCCGCTGAGCTGCCAATCACTCGTAGAGGTAAGAGCATGGAGGGAGGCTGCTGACAGATACAAGGCTACATTGCACTCTCTCTCCTACCTGTGTGTCCTGTCAGTCAGCCCCACGCTGGGGTCTTTGGCGTTCAGCGAAGGGCCGCCCTAATCCTGCTTTTGTGTGGTTAAATATTACCGCATGTGGTGGATTTTTGAAATTATACTTGACGGCCAGAGTTCATTTCTCCTTGCACATTTTTGTGCAGTTGCTGCTGCCTGGTTGTTGGCTGACTTTCCATTTTTTTCCAGCTGACTGCTTTTTAAATCTTCGTCTTAATAGTTCACTGTCACAGGTGTGAAGTTGTGTCACTAGGAGTGAAGGCAGTGATGAATGTAAGATGCTGTATTATTATAAATACTATTCACAATTATACAGAAAAATAAAACTTCAGTAGAGAACTGACTGCAAAAGAAAGTGATTTTGAAATGGTAAAAGACATCTAGGCCCGACAATGGCTTTTGTCGGCACAAAAAGTCGATATGCATAAAAAGAACCTATTAGTATTCCGCAGGTGGTCACACAAACTCAGATTTCTTAAACTCTCAGACAAAATACCACCAAAACTCCAGGGAAAGAAGAAAAGCATAAAATTATCATCAAAGTGTCAGATAACATCTGAGCCAAAGCTAAACTGTACCTGTTAACTTCTTTATTTATTTATTTTTATTTTTTATTTTTTTGGACAATAAATATTATCATCATTATAGTTTTTATCTTTTTATGCTTTTACAATCAGTCAATTATTAATATAAACAAATTTACAGTACATATGTACAAGAAATCAATACACGGTAGTTGCAGTGGTCGGCTGGTCTCTGCTAAGCAATTTTTAAACCCCTTTTTAAAGCTTCTTCTCAGCTGAGGGTGATTTCGGTTTTCGGGAAGTAATTTGCTTCAACTTCATTAGCTTTACCTGTGCGTGGCTATTAAAAAATAGGCCAGGGATACATTGCGACAAGATTCTCTTTACCTATTGGCTGTGAACGCCGTGAACAGAGGTGAATGTCTCTAAAATGCCACCAAAAATATGCTTATTAGATCACATCAAATCCAGCACATACACTGCATGTGAAAGGACTGGTGGGACTGTGTGGCTGTTTGCGAGTGAGTGTTATTTGCACAGCCGAGCTCATACACGACATTCCATATAAATATCACTTTTATTCACAAAGCGTTCAACAGCAGCTGAGTGAAATAGCTCAGGGCAGACACTTAACTACAAAGCATGAAATATATTTGGAAAACACTATGTAAATATATAATTTAAATATTATCAGCATGTAAAACACTATTGCCTTCATTCCTCAGTTTTTATGTTTGCTTTAGCTCAAACGTCCCTCTTTTAATGACTGTTTAAAAAGTTTTATCTGCTGATTGTTATTGTCTGTTGAAATAATGTAATGCAAACACCTTTAGAAGATATGGCTGGAGCAACAAGACAAAGTGGTAGAAGATAAGGTTGACAATAAATGACGTTAAAATTGCAGCAATTGTGTCATCACTCACGGCCATAATCGTAAGTCAGAGATGACACTTTGTTTGCTGAGTCCTGAATAGCTTCCTCTTTTTTATACATCTCAGCCTCCATCTGCTGTTGGTAAGAACTTTTGATTGATCTGTGGACGATCAGGTAGCGTTGTCTGGAGCCCATGGTGGAAATGCAGGGCATCATGTGGGGTGCACTTAATGGGAAGTCTGTTTTCAACGTATTTTACCATAATATGATAAAGATGATCATTTTGGTGCATCTTCAAAGAGAAAACATAAATTCACCGCTGCATCCAAGACCTTCATCCAGGGCAACATTGTAATATTGAGCATTTGTTCATGTAGCTTGGCTTTTGTCTGTATGAAGTGAAGTTTTGCCTGTTTGTGGTATATTGCCATGGTGGAATGAGTTGTGGGGAGGCCCAGTAGATATCACTTTGGGACAAGGGTTTGAATCTGTCTTATTATGTGTGGAGTCTGCATGTCCTCCTCATACTCTGGTGGTTTTTCTCCTGCACCCTAAATATTTCCCAGTCCACACATAAGCATTTCAGATGAACTTGGGAGGCAAATCTGTCTTTTATTTTATTTGCACTGCTTTCTGGAGAATCAATACGTTTTAAGTTGAAATGAGTTAGAAGGATGACGCAGAGTCCACCACAGACCACAATACATGCAGTTGCTGAGAAGTTTGTTCAGGATGGTGCTGGAGGGGGGGGTTCTTGTTCATAGCGCTGTTTTCTTTACATTAGCGTGGCATTTCCTGTTCTCTTTCTTTCTGCTTTCCTTTTCACTGGCTCATTTGTTTCCATCTTTCGGCTTGACAGACTGTATTACTGGATCCGCACCATTATTTCATGGCGAAACCGCAGTGAATTTTCCATTCAAAATTATTACCCGGTACGTAACGTGGATGATCCACATAATTTCCTTTATATGGATTTTATTTCTTTAATCTCTTAAAGTCAGCAAATAAATAGTGACTGTGCATTTAAATTAGTAGAAATGTGTGATGCTGAAGAATTTTTGAAACAAAGGTTGTGTTCACATTGTTTTATGTCGAATATCAGCAAAAGATGTCATTTGGCCAAGGGTGCCTAAACGTCTGCATACAACTTGAATGAGTTTACTAAGGCAGAGGGACATTTTTATTCGGTTCTCAGCTGCTGGCCAGACATACAGACCAGGCAACTTAGAACCACTCGTGATTTGTTCAAAGACTGTTTTATCACCTACAGCCATACAAATGTTCTGTCTTAAAGTGGAATTAGGTATCTTCTTTTGTCATGTTTCTCTTTAATTTATTTCCACCCCAGTCCTTTCAAGTCCAAGTCTGATAGCACACCTGTCTCATTAAAGGAGTGAAATGAATAATTGGGAGACCATTGTGTCTGCAACTTTTGCCTTCTGTTATTATGCTGTCCTGTAGACCCATTTGAATTTTTATTGCTGAAGGATCTTTTTATGGTCCTGCTCAAAGGCTGAAGGTCAGCCAAGGTTGTCCTGTGCCAAGTGTGTGCTGCCTCTTCGAAGCAGGTGGATGTTACACACTTTAGCTTTAGTTTTCATGCTTCATTAATTGACTTTGTGGAAAGGGGGCAAGTGATGCAAATGTGTTGTAGGCTTTTGGTTTTGTTCAGACACCAGAGGGAACTGAAGAAGCACAGTCCTATAAAATCCTGCTATGCTGGCTACCTGCGTAAAGAGTGCAAAACCGGGCCTTAGCCTGGTTGCTTTGTGATGCAGTGGAGGGGGAGAGAAATTTCCAGATATGGCCACGGTCTGGACATTTGAAAACGCAGTTTAGGTGTAATATTTTTACTACAGCACTATGTAGTACAGTAGCTCTTTAATAGTCCAATGTAATGGGTAATGAGTATGTAATGTGCTTAAAATTAGGTAAAGTCAGTGCTGAAACAAACATGCATGCAATGCAGTGAATTGTGTGCAAAAAGCAGTCAGTGAGGTTCTTTCTCAGAATGCCACTACAAGGGAACACTTCAGCCCCTTTGTGATCCTAACCACAAACAAATGGATGGTTTTCTTTTAACACAAGACATTGAAGTTGTTTAAAACTTTGTTTTGTCCAAAAAAAACATATTTTCCCCTAAATTATGTTTAAAATAGGTTTTATGAATATTTGTGATTTTTCCATTATTTTTTTATTTATTGCAGCAGTGAGATGGTGGGCTCTTTCCATCATCCATTGCTGCACTTTCCGGATGGCTGAGGTGGGTTTCTGAATATCTGTTTATGCAATGTTTGCCTGCCCATCTGCAGCTGAACCTCAGTCACATTGTGTGCCCCTTCATAGATTTGGGTTTCTACTCTGGATGAATTAAGGGTTTTTGGTGAACAAGCTTTTCAGTGCATGAATAAAAGTAAATTTATAGTGAAGCCTTGGCTCCCTGAATTATCTGTTGTGAAAATTTAAGTAAACTTGTATTTAAACTTAAAATTATTTTGCAACATTTTATATGTAGATATGATATTTCTTGCTTGGTTAAGAAAGCAATAAGGAATGAGATACACTTTGAAATGAAAACTACACACATTCGGCAGAGTGACTGAATGAGACTCGAGCAGCAGCATGAGGTGGTGGACATGCTGGAAGACATTAGCCTTCTATTAGATATTATTGTGGCATCAAAGGTCATCACTAGTTGCAAGTGGCAGGATAATGTGGTAGGATTGCAGTGACAGTGACACATTTCATGCATGATGAGGGCAAGAGGTGAAGTGGGCACCTTTTCAGGGGAAACAGCATGGCAGGAAATCCTTTCTGCCACAGCATGTGGTGAGATGAGAGGTTGGCAAGGTAGCAGATGGTAAAATAATAGAGAAAGAAGGTAGTTAATTGGGCTTCTATTTATCTACAAAGGTTATCCATAGGAGCTGTAGTATTCATTTTCCACACCAGTATCTGCATACAAAAAGGAAGGAATATTTTAGAAAAAAGGAGCACAACGATGTTTTTAAAAACAATACCTTTAGGTCTAAACATACACTACATGGCCCAAAGTATGTGGACACCTGAGCATCACACCTAAATGTTATTATTGAACCTCCTATTCCAAACCCATGGGCATTCATATGCAGTTGTTCCCCCTTTGCTGCTACAACAGCCCCCACTATTCTGGGAAGGCTTTCCACCAGATTTTGTAAATTTGTGCCCATTCACCCACAAGAACATCACTGAGGTCAAGAACCGATGTCAGGCAAGAAGGTCCGGCTTGCAGTTGGCGTTCCAGTGCATCCCAAAGGTGTTCAGTGAGGTTGAGGTCAGGGCTCTTTGTAACTACTCAAGTTCTTCCACACCAACTTGGGCAAAGCATAGCACTCTCCATGCTGGAGCAGTAAAGGAGCTTCCCCAGACTGTGGCCACATAGCTGGAAGCACACAATTGTCTATAATATGTTTGTATGCTGTAGCAGTAAGATTTCCCTTCACTGGAACTAAGAGGCTGAGACTAGACCCTGAAAAACATCCCCAGGCCATCATTCTTTCACCACCAAACTTTACAGTTGGCACTATGCATTTAGGCAGGGAGCATTCACATGCCACCCATCAAACCCAGATTTGTCCGTCAGGCTGCCAGAAAATAAAGCACAATTCTTCACTCCAGAGAATGTGTATTCACTACTCCAGTCCAAAGGTGGTGCACTTCACACTACTCTGCTGGTGCTTGGAGTTGTGTATGGTGATCTTGGGCTTGTGTGTAGCTGCTGGGCAATATAAATTCATTGCATGAAGCTCCTGACGAACTCGCTAGTGAATGTGACTGAGGACAGACGGTTTTTATGTGCCACGCGCTTCAGCACTTGGCGGTCCTGCTCTGTAAACTTGTGTGGCCAACTGCTCTGTGGTTACGCTGTTGTTGGTCCTGGATGTTTCCTTTTCGCAATAACAGAACTAACATTTAACCTAGACAGATCTAACAGAAACTGGACAAATTCAATACAACCCATTCTACTGCCAGTGGTTTTCTAAGGAGACTGCATAGTCCTATGCTTGACTTTATATGCCTAATGGGTGTAATGTGTCCAGATGAGATAGCCAAACTTTTTTAATTTCACACACTTTTGGCCATGCAATGTAAGTATAACTGATGGTAATTGTAGTGCATGTAAATTCTACTTTGTAGTAGTTTAAATGTCTCTTGTCTGCCTGTTTTTTACTGAAATCTCAAGGCACTTTGATGCTGACATGTTCAGTTGTTTTCACAATAAGAGACAACTTTCTCACTTCCACATTCCTTGCATGCATGTTTGTAGGTTAATTTTGAAAACTGGGAAATTACCTTATGATATTTTCATAATCCATGCATATTATTGTCCTGCACATTGATGTGACTCGTAATCTCAGCGTCGTGGGTTCGAGCCCCACATTGGGTGTTGATGTGAATCCAGCCACCAGGGGTGCACCTCTGTGCTGGTCCCAAGCCCGGGCAAAATGGAGGGTTGCGTCAGGAAGGGCATTCGGCGTAAAAATCTGCCAAAAACCAAAATATGCGGATGAGCCGATCCGCTGTGGCGACCCCTGATGGGAGCAGCCAAAAGTCGGTTTTATGTTGCATCTCTTATTAATATATATTAATATAATAAGAGGGGTTTTATAAAGCACTGATCCCCGTGAGTTTTCTCCAGTGCTCAGCAAAGTACAAAATACTATCCTTTCTGCCACTGAGGTTTCATATTTTTTATATTTTTACTGAGCAAAATTGCATTTATTGCTACTGTATTTTTGTAAAAGTGTGTTTTCTTTTAACACAAATATATGAGTATGGGCAGTGGCATTACTAGGGTATTTTGTCAACGTGTTTTCCAATACAAAATACTTGTTTCACTCCAGTACCTTCAATAACTCACATCAGCTCACAAGCGCCTTTGCTCAAGCTGCTGCCAGAACTCAGCCCAGCAGCTTTGTGCTGTAACCCATGTTGCTAACCAGTGCTGACGCAGTGACAGCCGTCTGCTGTCCGCACCGCTGCTCTCTGACTGCGAACATAGTTGGATGCAAACATTTCTCAAGCACATTCCTGCAGAAGACACCTCCTTGCAGGTCTTTGTTTTCAGACCGCATACCCTGCTGTCCTGCTACTGGTGATGCACTGTGCTGCTGCATACTGCAGTTTAATCCGTTTCATCGGTTTTTGTGGTCACAGTAACAACTTATTTAAGGATGAATTATAAAGATCGCTGCTCTCTTCTTAAAGCTGCCATTGCTGTGCGTATTCTGGTGACTTTCATGAGTTTACAGATGGTTCTGGAGTTTGTCCCATTTAATTCTGAGGCCTGTTTGGGCTGTTTTCTTTGGCCAGGAAGGTGAACAAGTGCTCTGTAAGGGAAAAGTCACAGCAAAATGTAAATGCTACTTATATTTTCTCAAGCCACCATTTTAATACTCCATGTCTGATGTATTTATTCATGCTGTTTTACAAGAATAAGTGTCCAAGGAGTTTGGGGCATTGCTTCTTGGCTGTGTGCGATTCATCTAAGGGTGCACTTATTAGCAGTGGATATTTGCCGTCCTCCCTGCATGCTGATGGAGCCCAGACTCGTACGTGCACCACAATAGGAAAGCTTCTCCATTTTACATTCACCGAGTAGTCAAAGGCACAACCCAGCAAAGGGAGATTTGACATTCCAAAGCTTTTTTGTATGATTCATAAAACACGCTCTCGGGCACAATTCTTACAGTAGCTCTTCATTGCAGAGAGGAGAGTAATAAAGTGGGGATTTCTTCCCATTTTGAAAACTCTTTGATTTGGCCATCTTTTAACATTTCTAGCCTCTCTGAGAGCCCACCTGTTCCTTTGGTCGAATCACAGGGCATAAAATAGTACAGGCAGGCAGCATGGAGCTCCTGCTTTAGCCACACAGCTGCTTGTGCCCAGGATAATTACTTTAGGACAGAGATCCAGTTGAGTGCTCTCCAGTGCAGTTACCTGCAATCCCTTTAATCCTCCAGCTATCCCAGGAATCAAAGGTTTTTGAAAGTGTGCAAGACAGAACTGAGTATCACATTATCAAGAAGGAGGAACTGCTAAGGAAAAGGGTATTGAACCCGTGGCAAATGAAATAGCAGCTCGCAAAAGTTTAACTGGAGCTTAAGTTTAGGGTTTCCTCTGCAGATCACAACCACGTGGCAGAATAAATTCTTATGGAGGCGCCCTGAAGTGCATCATGCTAACAAACCCTCACCCCCAAACTCGGAGGTTGAAGCCATTACCTTCAGTCTTTCTGGTGCATGCTGGGCAACGCGTGACAAACAATGCTTTTGACCAAGTAAGAAAGCTCCCTTACATGCACAATAGTCATTCAGAAGTTCCTCGAAGCCAATTATTCAAGCTAAGCACTGCAAACTTTTAAGTCCAGATTATAGCCAGGCTTCTTTTTCTCAAATGCAGGCCATGCGGGATGATGGTAAAGATCATTCACAAAGGTGTATCTAACCAATTGTTGTATTAAATACAAAAATAAGACACCTGGCTGCAGACATAAGCATTCACTCGTAAGTCTCATGTAGCCATAAAAGATTTTCCTACCGTTTCTGTCGGGGGGCTTTAAAAACCCTGAACATCTAATCCTCTCCGGTTCCTCTGAACATGCCAAAGGCTTTTAAGCATTGCCACTATTATCGCAATTACCATCTCTACTTGTCAGAAGGCAAGATGTGGTCCTCATTCATCCTCCACACATCAATATGTCCTGCAAGAACAGGAAGCATGCGGAAATAATTGTGATTCATTTTAGCATACAGGTGTTATACTGCAATGAATAAGCACCTCACTAGTTACTGGTGCTCTGCCCAAGCAATTCTTTTTATGGTAAAATTTATCTTTGAACAAAGCTAATGAAGTTTGCACAAAGACGCAGGATGTTCAGCTGAGTAGCACAGGACATCCCTGTGAAGAGGATGAGAGGAACTGGATGTTCCTGGAGTACAGCAGACCTGTGGTTGTATCTTACTCATTGTAAAGGCACTGCAGTCCAGGCTACACTGTAAGAAAACATGGTGGTGTCAACTGTTTGCATGGCTGCAGCAAAACTTTACTTTGCTCTGTGATGCTGGGACTGCCCACCAGAGAAATATACACAAAGAACAGTTTAATGACCATATCATAAGGTGTTGCTCATTTTGGAAAGTGCCATCAAGTCATTATTGACTACTGGGTGACCACTGACATGGCTTTCAAGGCAAGGAGGAACAGAAGCGATTTTTCATTGCCTTCTTCTAGCATATTTTTCCTTAGAGGACTGTGAACCTAGAGGAAAGAATGTAAACTCCACACATACGCCTAAGCTGGGCTTGAATCCCACATCAGGAAAGCAGCCCAGCAGCTGTTAGGCACTTGCTTACCCCATTGTAACACTGCATCCCCTATTACTTGCTTATTTTTCCCTTTTTAACAAAGATATACATTATTTCACTGCACAGTGTTTTATATACTCCTTGGTTTGCTTTCATTAAATAAAATAATAGCTAAACATTCATTTTGATGTGAGGCTTAGTATTGGCAGAATAATCACTGATGTTGGTTGAGTTATGCTGTATAAGAAGCTACATATAATTGTTCCCTTTTTCTTGTATTTCCTCAGTCTCCTCCTTTGTGGAGAACTCCTGGCCCAAACTCAAACATAACTATTATGTCATTTGACATTTGGCAAGTCACCATGGTAACCACAAAAATAAATTTTGGTTGGATTCGCTCATGGTCATGGTCGCTGAGCAGGAGTAATGCACACCCTTTTAACACCCCAAACAAACTGCTTTCAGTGTCCTCGGTGTCCTCAACTGGTAGCGCCATTCCGTCACCCCATGAAGCTACTTTAAGTGACCTTGATATGGTCAAAGTGTTTTCCATTGCTGCCATGAGGAGCAAACAATTTAAAGTAAATTAAAGTAAAATTACAGTAAAACAGTTTACAGTCCTCAAATCGGAATACACTGTGGTGAAATTAGCACTATTTTTGTCTCAAAATTGCTCCATTGCAAATATATACACACACAAGTGTATGTGTATTTATATATATATATATATATATATATATATATACACACACACACACACACACACACACACACACACACACACACACTGTATATAAACAGCCACTACTGTAGACATATTTCTGGTTGGGGGTGCATTGGAATAATCTGATAATATCAGATCTCAGGACCTGGGCTGCAACATCTTGCTATTTTCTGGTGAAATACCTTCATATTTCTTCACAAGGTCTCTAGTGGAGGGGGACTGCACTTTCATTTCACTAGGAGTCAGTTTGACTTTCCCCAAGGCAAAATCACAACTCTGTTGCTAAAATTTCTGCTAAAAATGCGAGTTGTTTTTGTTCTAACCCAACTAGAAGGAGATCTCATATTGTGGATGCAGAAGGTGAGATATTGCCATCTTACACAGTATATCTTTCAGTGAGAATGTGGAGCAGAGAAAGTTTGACAGGTGGACAACATATTAATGCAGATTACTGGGCCTGTTGTCTGGTTTTCAGTTCTGTGTGCAAAACACTGCCTAAATGTTTAGCAGCTCAGCAGTCCCTCGACACAAACATAATGCGCTCTTGAAAACCATTTGTAAGCCAAAAATGTGTGAATTGGAAACATAACTCCCATTAACTTCAATGGTAATTATGCTTAAGGGACCCAATGACCCAGAAAATAAGACTGTTGGAACCAAAACTTTACTTGTACACAGCATGTCTGACACAGCTACACACACTAAGTATTGCAGCAGACCTACCCTGATGTTCTCAGACACACTGAATACCATCAGGGTCAGTATCTCTCCTGGAGCTCCCCACAGGGCTTAAACCACTATATATACATATGTTCTCCTCCCTAAAGGGATTGAAATGAAAATACCAAAACACAAAAATGCTACTACCGACTGTGCACCAAAACAGTTATATCCTCTCCATTTGTCACCTCTGTCTGTACTTAAAATTCTTTATTTAAAACTAGCTAAATAACTATTTATGTACATGTGTAACAGCAGGGGATCACAAGAGAGCCACAGCTCTGTAGGAAGTCACTGCATTTCCCATCCATTTCCTTAGGGTGGAAACGCAGTGTATTAAGATGTGCACTAAGTAAAGACACACGTGCTTTTCTATGTATTTGCCAAATCTCTTTATTTCATAGTGTTTTATTAGCAGGATAATTCACATTTCTATTGCCAAAGCAAGGCAACGAAATTAAAGGCTACAAGCAATAAACTGCAGCCACAGGCTTCTTACACGTCAATAACACACACACACACACACACACACACACACACACACACACATAAAAACAGTCATAAATACAGAGGCTCAAAAGTAATTGGACAGTTGACTGAGAAGCAGTTTTATGGATAGAAGTGGCCTCTTGCCTCATTATTTCATGACAAATTAAGCAGGTAAAAGGTCTGGAGTTGATTCCATGTATTGAATTCACATTTGGTAGCTGTCCATGTGAACTATGCAACTATGCAGTTTGTAAAAATATGCAGTCCAAAGAAGTGTCGATGCAAGTGATGGAGGCCACCATTAGGCTTAAAAAAAAAAACAAAACAAACCTATCAGAGAAACAACAAAAACTTTGGGAGTGGCCAAATCAACAATTTGGAATATTCTTAAAAAGAAGGAATGTACCGGCGATCTCAGCAACACCAAAAGGCCTGGAAGACCACGGAAGACAACTGAAGTGGATGATTGGAGAATTCTATCCTTGATGAAGAATAACCCCTTCACAACATCTAGCCAAGTCAAGAACATTTTTGAGGAGGTTGGCGTATCATTGTCAAAGTCTACAATGAAGAGGTGCTTTCATGAACGTAAATACAGAGGGTTTACCGCAAGGTGCAAGCTACTGGTAACACTCAAGAAGAAAAAGACTGGATTAGACTTTGCTAGAAAACATCTAAAAAAGCCCGTCCAGTTCTTGAACCAGATTCTTTGGACAGAATTACTTTTGCGTCTCTGAAAATGGGGGCAAAGTATGTGAATGGCTGTAATTCCTAAATGGTTAAACCCCTTAAATTAAAGCTAAAAGTCTACAATTCAATCATATATCGATTGCTTTGTTTCAAATTCATTGTGGTTGTGCACAGTGGCAAAATATTGAAAATTGTGTTATTGTCCAAAAACTTATGGACCTGACTGTATATATACAAGTGTGAGTGTGTGAATGCAGTCACTCAAGTCACTTTCAATAAAAAATAGAAACATTATGGTATCAAAACATTATGAGTCTCACCTGGGAAGGTGGACCCTTCCCATCATCCTTTGCTATATACTGTATGTGTTATTTTGGTTGGCTTAATAAGTGTTATGTTGAATCGCACAGTGTTGATTCTGTGAATTACGCTTGGGATAGGTTATTCCATGTGTGTATTTGTAATATTTGGTTGCCCACATCCGGTGTCACTTTTGTTGCTTAGAGTGTGTGTGCATACACAAATGTCGGGGAAACATTTGTAAATGTAAAGGTCGGAACTAAAGGAGACTCTAAGCAAATATTCAGGCATCAGATGTTCATAAATCAGGGAGAGGCACAACATCTAAATAGCATTTCAATGGCCTTGCTGAACGCAGCTGTGAAAAATTTTTCCAGCTGCTTCTGTGTGTTACACAGCTGTTACAATTTCAAACCGTGGGCTAGTATTGTATTGCATTTGTACTGTTGCATTTCTTTCACCTATTTTATACATTCTCTATCTGTGTGTATGTGTGTGCATGGACTGGGGGGTAATTAATCCTTTTATGTGGGCGAACAAGGCCTTGTTTTTTGTCTTTGCTGAACCTGTGTGGGGTTGCCATGGCAACCTCAGCTGCAGCACATTGAGCTGCATTCTGACAGATGAAAGTTGGTGGGGGTTTGAGCCACTCAGCCAAAAACAGTGGGTACAGTCGGCCTTAAATTACAGGTATTATGATTGTGATCCACGGAGACACTCGGAGCTGCTTTCACTGCAGAGGATGAAGGAGTGCTAGCATTGCCTTTCCTGTTCATTCACTTTCATTTCACATGGCCTCTGGACAGTGCAGAATATTTTATGCTCATTGTACAGTAGCAACACTGTGGCCAAAAGTATGTGGACACCTGAGCATCACCCCCAGCTTGTTTTGATTTTTATTTGCACCAATGAGCACTTAAACATACATCTTTAACTCTGCTTGTTGATCATCCCATTCCAAACCCATGGACATTAATATGAAATTGCTCCCCTTCCTGCTGCTATAATACCCCCTACTCTTGTGGGAAGGCTTTCTTCCAGCTTTTGGGAATTTGTGCCCATTCAGCCACAAGAGCATCAGTGAGACTGGGAAAGAAGGCCTGGCTTATAGTCAGTGTTCCAGTTCTTCCCAAAGGTGTTCAGTGGGGTTGAGGTCAGGGCTCTGTGAAGCTACTCGAGTTCTCCCACACCAGCCTGGGTAAAGCATGTGTTTATGGAGCTCACTTTGTGCATGGGGGGCACAGTCATGCTGGAGCAGGAAAGGAGCTTCCCACTGTGACTACATACTTTTAGCTATAGAGTGTACATTGATTTAAAAAAGAACTATTTAGCCATTGACCTCTTTAGGTATAAAGCTCAATCTTGGTCTGTTTGTATTTCTTTGTTCTTTATTCACAGTTTTGTTTTTAAGACCATAGACTTGAAATTTGGCACAGTTGTATTTTTCAACCTAATTGAGGGCTTTGCATTAAAGTTCATTCAGCTTCAAAAAGGTTACTTACTATTTTAAAATTTTAAACATTCAGTCTCTGACAAGGCTTGATGAAGTAGGGACATCACATACAAACGTACATAAAGATGCCAGATGATTTTCTTGCCAAACATATATACATGCGTAGACATACATACTACATTTGTGATTCTGATGGATTTTCTCACACCAGTCACACAGCAGAGGATGCCGGACACACTCTACATACACATGCTTATACTGTATATATGAGACACTGGCACATTTTCTCACTCCACATACAAAAACTTTCACACTTTATTATACAGATATGAGCACGGCCATCTCACGCACTCAACACATGCTTTCTACTACAAACACACAAACGCTGGAAGAAAACAATGTTTGGTGATACATAATTTGTTATAACTTTTTGGATGTCACTACAGTTGGCACACACTGTCTTTGCCTTTGTGTGTACGAGCACAGGACCCAGTAGCTATTATACATGAGCAAATAAAAATGTACACGTTAATAAGAAATAATATGACACACAGCGTTGTACTCATTAGTGATGTAAGGGTAATACATTCTGCCAATATATACAGTTTTTTTTTCCTTTCCACTTGACTGGTGCGCACATCACTCTTTGTTGCATTTGCCTGAATATTTACTTCATGCACTAAATGCAACCACGTAATGGTAATACAGTTTGGTGACTATGTGATGTGTTATTATACCACCGCTTCCCTTTTTGACCTTGGAAGCGCTGAGTAACTGAGCCAGTTCAGTAAAATTATTGCATTTAGCATTGATTGATTTTTATGTGGTTCAATTGCAAGGATGAATGTACAGTATCGCATTGTGACTCCTCAGATCTGTAGAGATAAGCATGTGCCTGGTGAGAGATTTACTGTTCCCCCATTAATATTATGTGACTCAAATTGGACACTATTATAGCTTGCATAGCACAAATAAAGCAACAAAAAAGTAATGTAATCCTGAGGTGAATTCTGCCATCATGCATGTTTAAGTGCTCATTGGTACAAATAAAAATCAGAATGAAGAACAAGAATAAAGAAAAATGAAGATAATGAATGTATACAAATCAAGAGAACTTTAAATATTGCCACTATTTTCACCTAAAGATTTCCTGATATGAAGCAACATTTTACAAAAGCCAGAATATACAGCATAATTAGTCCACACAGAGTTATACATACCATAAATGCAAACCTTTCAATAAAAAGCAGGGAAAACAAAATGTTTACATTTGTAAACTTTAGTAAAAGGCAGTTCAGTTCTATCATCAATTACTGAAGAACTGAATCCAGAATCTGATGTAAAATGAAGAACGTTTCATTCCGGTGCACATGGGCTCCCTGAAAATGTGTTAGTTTTTGTCCAAGTAAGCAAATGCATTCTAAAAAGTGCTCTGGAAATGCAATGGAATAGAAAGGCTGTCTTCTAGACCTTCCTTCTGATCCATGAAAGGCGCAATGGGACACTTGGTACTCTGCTGTAGAAGGCCATTTCAGTGTGGTGTGGCTTTTACCTACCTTTCTAGGAATCAAAGCTGACGTTTCACAAAAAAGCAATGTTAACACAGCCAAGAATGTTGCAAGAGGACCATTAAAAAAACACTATAAATAGGACTTCTAATCTAAACAAATGGAATTTGTTTAATGTTAAGTTTTGGAACAGATATATATATATATCTCCCTTGCTGCTTGTGGATTGAAGTACAGCACATGTAAAAAAAATACGGTAAATTGTTGAGTGAGACTGAACGGTCTACTCATGGGACATAAATATATAAACATTTTGCAACAATATCAGCATCTTGAAAAGCAGTTCAGTTTTCTGCATCTTTTTCCTAGTGAGTGTCATGGAGCAGGCTAAGAAAGCAGGCCCAGACCCTCCTAATCCCTGCAGTATGGTCCACCTGCTCCTGGAGTATCCTCAGACATTCCCAATCCATCTGAGAGATGTATTCTTTTTGATGTATCCTGGATCTGCCCAAGGGTCTCTTCCCAGGGGTACATGAATAGCAAAATTATCTGTAGGGAGATACATTCTTACAGTATTCCCAAACTGCCTCAGCTGGCTCTTCTCAGATCTACTCCTGGATCATTGAGCTTCTTACCCTGTCATGGAGGGTAAACCCAGAAGACCTGCGTAGAAATCTCATTTCACTAATTTGCATTCACAGTCTTGTTCTTTCACCCATTATTCAAAACTTACAGTCATAGCTGAGGATGGGACATAGACTGATCAAGAAACTGAGAGCGTCACCACCACAGATTATACTATGCTCACAGGTCTGCCAGTGCTCCACCAGCCTGGCTTTCAATCTCCCGTTCCACACTTCCATCACTTGTGAACAGTACCCTGAGATACTTGTACTTTTCCACTAGAGTCAACTGCTCCCCTTTTATTTGGAAATAGGACTATAACTTCAGACTTAGAGGTTTTGATTTTCATACCTTCCTCTTCGCACTCAGTAACAATCCATTCAGTTTAATCTCAAGGGTCATACTCGGATGGGGCCAAAATTAGAATTTGATCTGCAAAGAGCAGACATGCTGCCCCAATCCCCCGAGCTGAACACCCTCCGAACCTCACCTATACCTTGATAATCCAGTACATGAAAACCACCACCAGGAGTTCTCATTGAATTGATTTCAGTTAATCTCAAGAACATGAACACAACTCAAACTGCATTCGCATAGAAAATGGACACCACGCATTGGATGTGTGTCCCCCTACCCTGCAGTATCCCCAAAGCACGTGCTAAGGGAGAGGACCGTGCGGCTTTTCCAGTTCCACAAAATACATGTAGAAGGTTAGCTTAGTCCCGTGACCCTTCAAGTAACAGTGCCAGGGACAAGAGTTAGTCCAGTGTTCATGAATCCTGAGCCAGAAGCTCAACTCTCAGACAGTCTCCTTTCCAGTACCTTAGCACAGGCTTTACCAGAGAGGTTGAGGATTGTGATCCCTAAAGCTGGAGGGTATAGAGGGACCCCCACCCCAGTTTGCTAATAGAGGTAAATTATACGCTTTCCATGTTACACTGAAGCACCCTGTAAAGTACTTTTAACATCTCTGAGCAAATTTCATCCACCTCTGCAGCCATGCCACCATTGAAGTTATGCACCATCATAGTTACCTCACGAACGCTGATGGGGTTTAATCCAATGGAATAGTCAAACACACTCCTGATAGAAGGGCTGTGTTGACTGAGTTAAGGAGTTCCTCAAAATATCCCTTTCCTCACTCCATGGTCTGCTCAGACATGGTCAACACATTATTATTTCAAACTTTTCTGTCTGTACGGACAACTGAAACAACGCATGCTCTTTTTGTGGGTAAAGTTCAAATTTGATCTGCATAATTCACGAGTACTCTTCATACATTTTGGTATAAATGTACTTGATCACTTCTAGATATGCTATACTGAATGTTCCCATTATTTTTCTGTGCTGCTGCTGTTGTTTCTGTAACCCAGTTTTGCTATTGTTATAATAAAAAATGAGATGGTCAGCATTTCTCTGCTGCTGCTTAGCAGAGCCTGATCGAGGTCACACTTTTCTCTTCAAAGGCAAAGAATGGTTTACCGGAGCATCCTAAAGGCTATCCGAAAGTTTTACTTCATAGCATTTCCAAACTCCTACCATTCCCAAACTTTCAATTCAGCAACTGCCTTTTGTGCAGCCTTCTTGGCCTGACAGTACCTTTAAGCTAAATGAGGCAATCCCATGAAAGCATTGCCCGCAAGGTATCTTTCTTCAACTTAACAGCTTCCCTCACTGCTGGTGTCACCAAGGGGTTCTGGAGTTGCCACCTTTTGAGGCACCAAGTCCCCCTAGGACCTAGCTTTTGGTAGCCGCATCTATGACCAAGGTATTAAAGGTGATCGGTTCAGCTCTTAATGTACTAAACCTAATTCAAAACAGGGAATAAATTTTCTTGAGGGAAGTTAAATCAGTCTCTCATAGAGCTTCTTCCAGTCTTTCCCAGAAAAACCTCAGAAACATTTGGCTCTCCCACATCTCTCTGCACCCTACACGTTGAATCTAACTCACCACGTGGACAGATCTGCCAAATACATTTATGCAAGCCTCCAGAACATATGGCCTGAAGTCAAATGATATGACCACAAAATGAATCATTAACTTCATAGCATTTCCAAACTTTTAGCCTAAGGTGTTCTGGTACCAAGTACACTTGAGAACCTTGTTTTGTTTTATTATCGTGTTTGTTCTGGTCAATCCACGGCAAAGAAGTCCAGAAAACAGTTCACCATGCAAATTCAGATGTGGCAGGCCATTTCTCAGTCATACCCTTCCTGGATTCCCCGTTGTTTCCTACATGAGTGCAGAAATCCCCAAGCAAGGCTCCAGAGCCCTTGTGCAACACTATCTTTTTATGGTTGGTACCTCACCAACTTTCTCCAAGAAAGCTGAATACTCAAAAACAACTATTTAGTGAATATGCAGAAACAGTCAGAGTTTTCCTCTCTATGATTCACAGCCACATTGAGGCAACTACAAACGTATATTTAAAAAACAAAGCACAAATAAAAATAAAAAATTTAAAAAGTCAACAAAAAAACCAGTGTATTCTAATAAAAATTATTGTATGTACTGCAATAAATTGTGTTGTATACTGCTACAAATTTTTTTGAACCCAAACACATCCATACTGGTTTCTTATCAGCTGTTTCTGCTAGTTTTGTTTTATCTGAACATGTTTATATTGTCACCATATTTATTGCACATTTATTTAAAAAAAACTGTTTATTTACATAGCAGAGGTTGTGTAATACAATGCAGTGTATGCAGTGGGTTAGTTAGATAAACAGTTTCCCTTTATTCAGCATCTCATAGCACTCAACTTCTGTCCCAAACCTCCTTCTTATCTCCGTGTGTAATGCAGTGACACTGGTGGCAGCATTAAGATGAAATCTTCTACTGTAAATATTGTACCATGCATTATAAAGAAGCAAGTTAATAACCACATTGTGTTTTCTAGTTACAGTAGGTAGCTGCTGTTTTATCGTGCTGAAATCGAGATTTTATAGTTAAAAAAGCTATGTTTTTTGAATGGCCTAGGAGTGCATTATTTATTTATTTTTTCTTCATTTAAAACTATGGGAAAAAGGCACTCACTATCTAAAGTATTTTCCCATCCGATTTGTTTTCAAGGATAAATAAAATTCAAATGCCAAAGGTTTACTGTATTCCATATTCCAGGGGCCGGTTTCCAATGCCAGGGTCCACACCAGCTACTTTCACATCACTTGATGTTTGTCCCTTGGTTGTCATTTCACCTGAACCCCACACTTTATCTTGTAGGAAGCAAGCCTACAAGATGGCTCCTCTCTGCCATTTCCAAGAGCTGGAGACATCATCCCCAGTCCTAGTTCCATGGCTGGGTTCTGGTAACTTTGATGTGAGCAGGGTCCATATGCTTCTTTAGGTGTACCCATGGGAAATGATGTGGGGCATTCTTAGTCTAGACTCTCTCCAGACTTGTTTGCAAAAGCAGACCCTACCAGCAGTTGTAAGACTCAGATTATATAGCCCTGAGGTTCAGAGACACACAAGTTCTGCTCACACAGCAAGGTGATGATCTATCAGTGGAGATCTTGGAAAAGCATTCACTGATAAAGGCTTGTACCTTTGCTTCACTGTAAATGGCAATTTTAAAGCATTTGAAATTTTCAAAAACCTGTACACTCTTGTGCATTTCCACCTCATCCATGGGTGTCTTGAATGTTAGCCCTCTTTTTCATTCTATTTTATTTGCTCTATTTCCCCTTTTCTGTGATTTTTTTCTTCCCCTTTCCTCTGCTGATGTGTAAAACAGGGAGCTGCGTTATAAAAATGCGACTGATAATGTAAGGGGCAGCACTCCTTCCAGAATGCAGAATGCTGAGCTCAGCAGAGACAAAAACCGCACAGTAATTTACTGGCAATTCGAATCCCATGAGAATTGTGTCTCTCCACACATGGGCCTGTCACCCTCCCTGCTGATGGAAAACAATATTTGAGTGAAAAATGGCAGCCTTTATTTTCTGCAGGAAAATCCATTGCTCCCATCTCCTTTCCATTATTTCACAGTAAAGTAGTGTAGCATCATAAAAATGCATATTATTTGTAACAAAAATTCATAGGAGTACGATTGGAGCTAATCCATTACATGCTTTTTCATTCTCTCTCTGTCTTGCTGAACATCCCGTCTCAAGACAGCGTGGTGTGATATGAACCGACAAACTAGTAAATAACACCTTATTGTATTTTCTGCTGATAAATCATCTATAGTTATACAGTATATATAGAAAAGCGTCCACTGAGCAACAATTCAGTAAACAAAGGAAAGATTCTTATTAATATTTCATGAGGCAGAAACTTTGAAATTCTGTTTATGGAATGAAGAATATGTTTATTATGCTCCCACATTTGACTGGAAATGAAGGCTTGTTGATAAGTGTCTATGCAGTCAGAAGATCAGCTAGGCCCCGGCTTTTCTCAGCACAACAGTGGCTGCAGCCTGCTGCTGTCACCATTTACACACATCTCCACATTTTACATTCTTTTATTTAAGTTGTAAATTGGGTGAATTTAATTGGTCCACCTTGAAGTAAATATAAGTTCAGTGATGCAACATTTTCATGCAGTAAATGACAAAAATTTTGTGCTGTCTAAATCTCCACAGATAAAATCATTTGCCAAGGAAAAATACAATAATTGTTTCACAATGTAATTTAATGTTATTTTATAATCTTTAACTTGTTCAAGTGCACTTGGAATCTGCAAGTTCACTTAACCTTTGCTGTAGACAATCTTAGTGCTGAACACGTCTGCTGGTGACCAGGGGCCCCGACTGATCTGGCCAATATCCTGGCCTCAGTCCCAGCATGCAATTCACCTGGAGCGACCAACCAAGGGTGCTGCATCCTGCATGAAGGACCGTAGAGTTCTGCCTCCCACTGCCTTGTCTGGGGAAATGCCCCCAAATCTCCAAAACTTTCTCTCCCACCAGATGGGGGCCCAAGGCGGTGCTTTTTATTAACGTCTGAAATTAAAGATCAAACAGCTCGGTAATGAAGTCTGCAGGATACAGCATGGCATCTGCAGGGATTCTACTGCAAGCAGCGGCCCAGTCACCCTCCGCACAGCTGCAGGGACAAACTAATACTTAATCCAAATAAAGAGTAAAGTTTAGTCGCATCACCAAAACTGAGACACTTAAATACTTTGTGAAGAACATCAGACAGCAGCAGGGACTCTTGGACAGAAGATGAAGGGGCGATGAAACAAGTGAACATGAGGAGGAAAGAGGGTCAACATTCCAGCAAAGATTTCCTCACCTCTGGCTTTACAGGCACTTCACCCTCCCCTGCCAGCTTTCCTTTCATCTGCATCCAGTCAGGACATAGCCTATAAACAGATTTCTTCCTTGGCCTAGTAAAATAAGAATACTCCTGAAATGTTCCAGAATAAATCTGTTTGATGGCATTAATCTGTAACTTACAGCCAACTGAATCCTGATTCACGAGGAGATGTCTAGATAGGCGGTGTAGATGGCGTCTCTGCGTCAAGGTGCGTTCACTGCATGTAAACAAATGAATAGTGAACATATTTGCGCCCCAGCAGGCAGCCCCGGTAATGTTGCGCCATTTCTGTGTTTGCGTTTATGACTTTCCGAAGCTTTTACTTGTTTATTTGCTGCCTTTGTGCTGGTAGCACAGTGCTGAACTTTCCAGCTATCACCAATCCGATCAGCATCTTCCTCAGACACACACAGACCCACACAAGCACACACTTAACACAGCTTGTACTCGTGTGAAAAGCTTTATGTGCCCGAGACTACCATGAGAAAGGGTTCGACCGGGAGACCCGCAACCAGATGCATGCCGATTTCTAGCAGAGGCGGTGGTTGTATTTACTGCATTAGCTGGTAGAGGACCATTACAAATGCGGTAAGTGCTGTCAGGCCATCTGCACACAGTGGCTTTTTCATCCCAGTGGACATCTGCTTTTATACTGCCCCCTTGTCGGGCCAGTACCACCATTTTTATGACTGCAGACGGGGTAATGAATGAGAGGCTCACTTAATGGCTGAATAAAAACAATCGGTCTCTGGAAAAATGTGATCGTGCATTTCCAGGGAGCAATGATCACGTGCATCTGCGCATGACCCTGCATGTTTTCCTTTCTCTTCCAAAGCCTTGGTGACTGACAGGCAGCAGTTCCCTGCAGCTACCTCCTGCAGGGGGCTGATGCTTTTGCAAATGCTCTGTCATTACACACACACACACACACACACACACACACACACACACACATAAACACACAGTTCTGCCATGTGAATAGTGGGCAGCTTCAGAAAAGCTATCAACTGTATGCAGAGGGTAGGGCACATCTGAAATAGCTGTAGGGTTGCCTCATAGTGTGACCTCTGTTGATTCCAGGATGGGTGTAAGCTGGCTGAGATCTTCTCTGACTGAATCCTTTCATTAGATAACCACTATCATCAGCAGTTCAATTCGGTCTGGCAGCTTGTGTCACATCTTTAGTCCCTGCTGTTGATCTACATCCAGAGTTTGACCCTAGACATGCAACTGATTTAGTGCCGACAGAATGAGGTAAGAGTAGAGCTTCAGTAATGGTTTATGCTGCAGGACATTTTTCAGATCTGAGAATCTGACACTAAGTCAGTGTTGCAGTTTATTGCATGTACCAGTGTGGAGGAACAAGTCAAGGTTCATGGTTTGGTCAAGATCACGGTTAGTCGGTATTCACTTCACCTGTGTCAGTATGAACTCACAGGCATGTGAGGTTATCTTGCTGGGGCTTGGGAGCAAATGTTGTCCAGGTTATTATTATGAGATGATTTGCATGTCAAGTAAGGGGCCTGTACACAATACACGTCTGTTTATAGCCTGTTTCATCCGGGGGGGGCTGTGTATGTGTCTTTTTTCTTTGGACAGCTGGTCAAGGAAAGGAGCATGCTTATAGAAGACCACGAGTAAACTGATAGCTGGAGAAGGTATAGCGCAATAGAATACTGAATACTTGGCTTTTGTAAACGAAAGGAAGGCAATCCCTTCAATGATTACAGCTCACTGTATGTCCTAACACTGCAGTCTCTGGCACCTCGGCCACCAGGTGCTTGTTGAAGACACAGGTGTAGCCATGTTGGAGGCCTACCCCATGGTTCATGGGCCTTGCTTGAAGTAACCACATCAATACACCATCTTAAATTTTTATGCCTACCTGGGATGTCCTGATATCATATTCTGCTTTGTTCAGTTTTTCTTTGACTGTATTTACATGTTTATGTGCGCGAGCCTGTTGGCAACGCAAGAAAAGTACAGGCAGCTTAACCTTCATTTTATAAAGGTTGAGCAGTTGACGCCGATCACAGGAAGTCTTCTTTTACAATGGCTGGCAGTCAGCTGCCGTGTTGCTTTCTGTTCTCCTTATCTAGAAGCTTCCCCACCTGTGTTAAGCATGCGCCCAAGGGGGAATGCAGACACCCTATCACCCAGTGGCTGGCTCCTATATCCTAGTGGCTGCAGTCCCATCACAGCCACCATAAGATCCTTGTGATTCCCTTGATCCACAGACAGTATAAATCACAGCAGTCCTGACACTGGTGTCCAGAGCTTGGATTATTGAGTTAAGGCCAGAAGACACTCATTTTAAACTCAATGAAAGATGGGAATAGAAAAGAAAGTGCCAGAAATGGTTGTATGCAAACAAGTAAAAACTAATCCCTACTGTTAACTTTAAATAAGTTACATAAGTTGCTTTTTTTTTATCCTGGGGGTGAATAAGTTAATTATCTGCTATTTGACCCTTGCATGTCAATTCTTTTTTATTTTTTAATTTTAAAAATGATACAGATATGCTTGTTCTTATGAACCTCCTGTTTAAATTTGTACTTGAACAGGTGATGCACAGAAAGGAAAGGGCAGAGCTCGATAAAAACGGTGAGCCTCTGTGTACGTATACAGTTGCTGGAGGTGCCTGGTCTGGCGCTGGGGTCCAAGGCTGTTCTGTGGGATTGTTGTTCTCCACTGTCCCGGCTCTGCCATTGTTGCTGATGAAAACTGTAATCCTTAAACTGGAACCACCCTGCTCATCCCTAAATGGGTTTTTTTTTTGTTCTAGTGTTCTCTCAAACCCCCACCAGTGCTTGTAGATGAACCCGAATAGCCATTTAATGGTTTATGCTGGTAATGAGATGTAAACACATGGATTAATTGAGAAAATTGAGTATTGTGTCCTTTCCCCAGGGAGAGTGATGGAAAAATGAGGGCTCATGTGGAAAATCCTTTTATCTGCAGTACAGGCTACACATCCACGAATGACAGTTACATAACGCAGATTACAAAGAGTACGGACCAGGTCCTCATTACGCCTCTAAAATTTCAGAATATTTTTTCAGGATTGTTTGTGTGCTTCAAAAATGTCATCGACTAAATTTAATTCAAAGCTTAAACAGTTTCATATATAATGAACTGATTTATCTACCTAAGACACATACTACTAGTCCAGCTGTGTGAAAAATAAATAATTGCTCGTGCACATAGGCATACAAGTATTGTCAGAGACATTAACATTACACAGCGTCATTGCCATGGCTATTAGAAATGTGGCCCTGAAACCGCCTGTTGATCACTGAAGATGTTCAAAGGGCAAATCATCTGCATTTACCTCCAGCTCAGGTAGCCTCTTTTTTATGCACCCTGCTGACCCCCGTAGCTGTGAAAGGCAGAAGTCAAGAAGATTGCATTCATCATTGTAGTGGCGCTGCAGCAGACCAGTAAAACATCTTTCTATTTATTCCTATTTAGTCTCTTATGCCAAATGGTCTCCTTAAGTGAATCACACTTTTACACATAAAGACACTTCAGAGCTGTACTGGTACTGTACATTGAGTCTGTTTGGAATGAACTGTGCAGACTGTCCTGCTAAACACTTAGAGCCCTTGTTCAGTATTCGTGTCCAACATTTGGTGACAAGCATACGCATGGCTTCATTTAATGCAAACTTTTTTTCATATTTTGGGTAATAACAGAACATTGGACTTTTTTTCCAGCAGTTTTCACAGAATCCATGGTATTTCCTTATAAGCCACAGTATTACAGGTTCTGATCCACCCAGAGATCCACTTCTGAGTGCCCCCTTTCCTGGACCCAGGTTGCCAGTAGGGTGGTTCTCTGGTGTTTCTATGTCATCTGTTTTACTGACTTGTCAGACAGAAAGAAAAATCCATCCTTGTAGTTTCTTCAGATGAAAGAGATTGGCCCAAAGAGGTTGCCTGCATTTACTGTATCTGTTTCTGTATTTATTTTTTAGGTTTTGGCAAAACAATACCACTGAAAGCCCACATTTTAATACTATAATGTATTAGCAAATATGTAAAAGTAATTATGTATGGTGGTCTGTCTGGCTACCTCAGTTGGTAGAGCATGTGACTCGTAGTCGGTGGTTCGAGCCCCACATTGGGCATCAGTGCAAATCCAGCCACAAGGGGGTGCACCTCTGTGCTGGTCCCAAGCCTGGACAAAATGGAGGGTTGTGTCATGAAGGGCATCTGGTGTAAAAAAAAAAAAAAAAATCTACCAAACCAAAACACGTGGATGAGCCGATCCGCTGTGGCGACCCCTAATGGGAGCAGCCGAAAGTCAGTAATTATGTATGGTGGTGCAGCGTGGAGGGATCCCCACACTATTTGTCACAACTCCAGTGAGTACCACTGCTTATACCCCCCCCTTAGGCCATACCCAATGACCTGTTATGTCACTGGTTAATATGAGGAACCCATGAAGGGTGTGCATCCACTTTCATACTTTTGGGCCTTTCTAACCTCCATTCTTTACTTTTTAAAAAATGTTTGTCAAACTTTAATGCATGAAAAATTTTCATGATGTTGCAAATGGTTTTGTTTAATCTTTTCTTAGTAAAAGTTTGTGCTAAGTTTAAGAAACTGCAAATGCTCTGTTGTCCACAACAGGAAGGTGTGAAGTTCCACAGTGGCACTGTGAATAAATTGTAAAGCACAATAAACTGACACGGGGTAAACATTTTCGGTGACCTGCAGTAGCTTTTGGGATTGTTCACAATGAGTCAATTCCTTTTGATTTTTCAAGGACTCTTCCACTCATGAATACACTCGGTTAAATGGTCCAAAGGTCAAAAATAAAGAAATAGTGCAAAGTAATGGATCCAGTGAGGGTCCGTGTGGTTAAAGCCAAATCTACTGGCTTTCTGTGCCTGGTGCCAAGGTTTCTAATGAGATTTAAAATCATTCGTACTTTTGGCTTTAGCTTTTTGTTCTCTATTAGTGAAACTAGAAGCCATTAGTAAATTGGCCCAGTGATGAATCATCTGGTGGGAGAGGGTGGTGAACTCTCCCGGTGGCTCCCTGGGCGATTATGGAGAAAGACAGAGTACTTCTGTTTAGAAGAGGAATTTAATAGTGGGAGGCGGGGTTTTCTTTTTCTTTATGACAGTTTGATCTGCCTCCAGTAAGAAGTGGAATTTATCGATCCATTAATCCACGGGGATTGCTCATCTTGCCTGTCACCGGGACTTAAAAGCAACGGTGGACAACTTTGTCTTTTTCTGACAGCCTTGCCGGTAACTAATGTTGCTAGGCAACACAGTGTAGCTTTATAAACCAGGGAACACTTTCTTTCTGCCCATCATTTGCTCCTTAAAATAAAAAAATCAACCTGCTGCATATAAAATCGTAAATGAAAACTGGGTATAAATAGGATTCTAGTCCAAGATTTGTTAAAGCTTTTATTTGAAACAGGTAAAGTTTACTAGTAGCTGCCAAAGACATCATTTAAAATATGCATATAATATGTTTAACTGGAAGAAATAGTTTACATACAGCATGATTGATAGGACACACAATGGCAGCCACTCCACTGCACACAGCAGCTGAGCACATGTGAACATAAGTGTGTGCTGTGCACATCTGCTTAGTGACTCTAAGGTTGTATGTGTAAGAGAATGTGATGTTGTGGTGATGGAAAGTGTATTCTGACTGTGAGCATGTGCTCGGTGTGTGTGTGTGTGTGTGTGTGTGTATGTTAACATTCGTGTTCCCAGAATGTAACAGCCCCATCCAGCAGAACTCCTCAGGCAACTGGAAGGAGCCGTATAGGCTGGGTGCTGCTGCCAGCACACATTCACAGTAAGACAGGTGCCAAAGCCCAACCGCGTGAGTGCCTTGCCCTCAGCTGCCGATCAGTGTGGACAGCCTCTGTGTGTGAGCCAATGCCAGGCCTCCCCCGAGGGAGAAAGCCAGCTTCCTTGTTCCAGTGCTTTACAAATTAAAGAGAGGGTCATGCCAAAGGGTATGAACATTGTACTTGTCCACATTAGCGGAAGGCTTACTTTTTCCAACCTTCAGCCAATATGAGTCTTAGTGTACAGAACATATGACTTAAATGACACTAAGTCAATTTACATAAGTTCTGCAATGAGGTGGCTAGCATCACTGAAAACATTGAAATGGGCATTTCCTGACATGCACGGCAGAATCTTTACGGTCCCCGATGGCGTTTGTAGCCACGGCACGGCAATTGTGATAACTCATGGGTTCTGTCTGACAGCCCCCTGTCGTAGCATCATGCCGCGGCCATTCGGAATGCAAATACTGTAGCCGTGATTGAGGAAAGTGTCACTCACTGGAACCGCAAGCCTGGTACCTGGTGCATGGAGAAGACTAATAGATTGAACCGCAGGAAGACACTCATCAAAATGCTCATAGTGTCATCATTCCCGTTCCAATCCACACACATGTACTTACCACTCTTGTTCTAGCAGCCCTCTGTCTGGGACTCTCACAAAACACGATTAGTTGAGTCTTTTGAAAATGCGTGCGTTAACTCCCAGACTCTCTGAGGACCTGGGTTTGGAGTAAAAGAAGTGAGAGAGCCCAGATCTCGCAAAGTTTTTCTCTCCACCAAGCTAGTATCTGTCTGACTGCAGAAACGTGTGGCCCACTGGGAGGATTAAATGGGTTTTGTTTTAAATCACCTGAGCTCTGACGTGAGCTACATTATTCTGACTGCATCCTGGCACTGACACCTCCCCGTTTACCCCATGCTTAGGTGCGTGTACACTTTCGAGTCCATGTACAAGCGATGTCTGCTTTCCAGCACCGTAACTGATTAATGGGGGTCCTTGGCAGGGGGTGCATTACCTCGTGAGATGTTTTTTTTTTCTTTTTCTGCCTGCTCTTTATGATAATTTTATTATAAAAAGTTTTTATTATAAAAGCAGGGCAGTAGGTACTGCAGTGTTTAGGGTTGTCATCATGTAATCTGGGGAAGGGGAAGGTCTCTGGTTTAAATCCTACTGCTGCTGTAGTAGTCTTCATAAAGGCACTTTACCTGGTGTAGGGGACCGAGTCGGCAGGCACAAGGAATCACAGGTTCATTGTTAGCAAAAAATAATTTATTCCAAAAATATAATTGTCATATCAGCAAAGGATAAGATTGGACCCATAAAAAGGTCAACGGAACATAACTACAAACCAACTGTGCACAGCTAAAATCAACTGAACATAAACTGACCTAAGAAACACGCCAGCAAAAGGGCTTAAATAGTGGCTGTTCAGACCATTCACATACAACTACATACAATAGGGGAATGCCAGGACTATACAAACACAAATTAACAACAAAATAAAACACACCGCTCAGTTAACTAAATCATATACATAACAAAATCCACCTAAATGAAAATACTATTAATAAAAACATAAACCGGGAAATTAAATCAAGTAAACTTTTACACTAATATTCTCCCCCCCCTCATGCTGTAGCAAAGGTTTGTCTGCCTTGGATCCACTTCCTGCTTTCTAAGGCCCGATTTCTTTCTTCCAATCTTTTCATCTGGATGGGTATCTGGATGAGCCCATCTCCAGAAGCCACCAACCAAATCAGCAACCTCCATTCAAACCCCAAACAGCAAACTCCAACCAAACATCTCACCACCCAAACTCTCCAAAGTCAACACAAACAGAAACTCAAACAAAAAATGTGCGTAAACTGTACACTCATCTGCGTGGCTGCTGGAGCGGCCATCACACCTGGACTGATACAGTAAGAAAAAGCTGCAGTGTGAGTGGGTAAATCACTGAGAACATTGACCTCGCTGCAAGTTATCTTGGACAAAGGTATCAGATAAATAAGGGTTCGTGATAATAAACCGACTTTTCCCAGTCTTAGCGGTGTTACAGGATGGCCCCTCTTGGAAAGCAAGCCAGTTCCTAACCTCTAGGTTACTCCTCTGTGTCCTTAACAGTTGCCCCACCTGCTGCTTGGTTTGACTCTTAAAACTCGACTTGCCAAACCTGCTGCTGATCAGACACATTATTGGTTTATAGCTCAAATAAATGCACACTCCAATGTGTCACCTTTAAAAGTTCTCTGTCTGGATAATAATTTACCTTCTGTTTATTCCGTCTCCCTTGATAGCATTGCTTGTAATTTATGGAATTGTTTTAATTAAATGGATTGTGAGGGCTTAAGTGTCTGGGTTTTAAGACATGCGCTATTTTTTTAGGCAGCGCAGGGTTGTCTAAGTTTTAAAACTCCATCCGCATAGCGCACACATAAACTGTGTCTATAAAGCTGAACGGCCTTTGGATTGCAGCTGTGTGTTAGTTGAATTAAATTGGCAACGAGAATGGAGGTTGTGTCAAACAACTGCAGAGAGAAGAGCTTCACTTATTTTTGGAGGAATAAATAAGGAATGAAGTCAAAGTCTCTAAAAGCAATTAGGAATTAAATAAGGTTTTTTCTACTCTTAAGTCAGTCGTGATTTTTTTATTTAACATGGACTTCTTTACCACTGTACTTTCAGAGTGTTTTACAGGTACAAGTGAGCATGAAGGAGTGTGTGATGCTAAATCAGGACATACCTGTAGCCATTTGTGCAATACAGTCTAAAGCACACCTGTCTTTAACCTGAAGTCTGTTTTCACCAACAAGTTGCACAAATTTGGGCCTTGTGAGCTGGGGGAAAAAATGGGGAACAGAAGGGCTGAAGTGAAAGCCATTTGCAGGAAACACGGGTTACCTTTATTGGAGCAGATTAAAGATAAGCTCCTTATGTTTGGTTAACTGAGTTTGGTTATCAAGAAAATCACAGTCCGTATCAGGTATTAAATCTTCAATAATTATATGATATTTTTAAAGCAATAATAAAGCACATTAGGACTACTTCGGCTATAAAGCAAGAGTGGCGAGCATGTGGCAGCACCGCACTGCTGGATCTGCCTTTGCAAGGAACGGCTCTAAAGTGGACTTAGTGTTTCGCCCAGGTACACGAAGAGCGCTACCACCTGTCTGTTCAGAGCTTCTCTTCTGCGCTTTGCTTCATTTCCATAATCGCTGAAAGCATGGCTGTGTGAGAATGGCTGACAAAATGTCTTCCATTGGATTAACCTGCAATTTAGTCTGAGTAGTTTCTGCACAGGAAACACGTCGGTGATCTGCAGACCAAAACTGCGCAAAAGTGAGAGGATGATATCCTCTGGTGCCTCCAGCTCTTCTGCAATCCGTAGCTTCGTGGTGTATCTGCTGCGGCTGCTCACAAGGGTCATGCGGAAGAGACAACAGAAGCGGTGTTCACTGATGTAACACGTGGTTTTGAAGGCCTTGTTGACTGACGGAGTATGACAAAGTCAGCAGTACCTTCTTGTGCAAATGTGTGGTCACAGGCTTAGGAAGACCATTTAGTTGGTGGTCACAGTTGAGTAGGACCATTTTTTTTTAATTCCTCATGCGCTACCATTCTATACCCCGAGCTTAATGTCAAAGAACATAGGAACATATGAAGATTTAAGATGGTTTTGACCCCAGCTCCACCTTGCTGGTCTCAGGTCTTTCCGATCCAAACCCGCTACATGGCATTTTAGCGGCAGCATGTGTGTATTTCTGTGGTGAATGAGAGCAGAACACCTGCAAAAGTTTGAAGCCAGGTACTGAACAGAACCCCCACACATTACAGCTGCTTTTGAACAAGCAGGTCACAAAGAAACTTTGCAGTGATTTATAGTGGACAGAAACCCAAGAGGCTGGCCATCTTTTGATATATATATATATTTTTTTAATGGTGTGATATATGTTACATGATAAAAAAAAGCACTTTTTTTGTTAGTGCAAGTAGAAAATATACTGTACTTAGTATAATGTAATCGCAGTAAGCATATGGTAAAATGATGCATGGAGATTTTTCAGAAACTGCAGTAGCTTGTAGACCACCTGGAGGGAGATGCCAGTGTGTGAGAATCGGTGGGGGGTGCGAGGCAGGAGGGAGGCAACTATACCAGCCAGTATTCTGTCCTCACAGCCTTTTCTGCAGCGAGGGGGGTTCCTGCGTGGGCAGCAGCAGTGGGATCGCAGCAGACACAGCAGTACGATGGTCCAGTGCACCGCGTCGCTGTAGGTCACCCAGCCAGAGTGGGGCCAGATCTTGCGATCCGCTGCTCCCTTGCTGATTGGTTGGTGATGCAGGGCTGTCCGCAAGCCTCAGCTGGAGGCGTCTGCATCCCAGGATCCTCAGAGGAGCAGCCAGAGATGTATGCAGCTGCAGCATATTGTCATTATTTACTTCTTAGCTATTTTTACCTAAAGCAACTTATGGTTTCACAAGTTTAATCCACTTTACTGTTTTGCCCAAATATTTCAAGCTGAGCGCTTATTTTAAAAACAGAGCAGCACAGCACTTCTGGGGACCTGAGCCAGCAACCTTCAGGCTACTAGTGTGATTTCAGCCATTATGGTAGCTGCTACTGGTGGTAGTGATGCACATAGAGAAGGTGAAACATCAAATCTCCTGCAGTTTTTGATCAAATTTAAACAGGGAAGAATGCTTGTTTCAAGTTATTTTTCATTTTCGCACTATTTAAACATTTGCTTAATATATAAATGGCAGCAGGAGTAAATCCCTGTGTGTGGCTTTAGTGCACACATGTTGTGTGTTTCCTTCAGTTGGTTCAGACCCATCTTTCTGTGGCTTTTGCGCACATCGCTGCCGATAAGCGCTTGTTCTTGCGATTCGTGACCTGCGCACCTCAGAATCCAGCCTCCCCGAAATATCGATGCAAGCGTCGCTGTTGAACTTCTTAAATGTCAGGCAGTGCGCGGCAATCAATGAATTGTTTTTGGTCACAGTCTTCCCTCTTGTTACCCAACTTGAAAATTTATAGAACAATATTGATTTCTGTCTGTCCATCCGCCCACAGATCTGTGTGTGGATTACTGTACGGCAACCTTGCAAAAGAGGACTTGTGTGTGCGTTCAAAGAGGCCTGGAGGATGGATTCATCTCCCTGGTTGAATAAATATTGAATTATATTGTATTATTCAGTTGCTTATCCAACTCTTATGAAGCATTTTGAAAGCATTTTACATTTTATGCGATTTCCAAGCTCTCCATTACAGTTGGATACGGTACTGAAGCCCTGATTCAACAGCAGTCCGCCTCTTGGGATGTAAACCTTGCAGTTGCTGTTGCTAAACCAATATAAATTACTGAACATTTGTTGTTTATGCCTTTGTAATTAACAGAATATTATATGTATGTCCTATAAATAAAACGTGAAAGGAATGAAAATTTCTCTAAGACAGCATTGTCAGATAAGGTCCCACAAAATTCACATTGGTAGAGGTTCTGAATTTGGCCGCAGTCTAAATAAGTGAAACGAAAACACAGAAGGAGGTTGCTGTTACATTCCTGTCCTTCGGTTATTTATAAAAGGTGCGTTTTCACCTTGAATGGATTTTGCCCACTGAACAGGCCTGTGCTGATGGTCCTTCTGTTCAGGGCCTTTTGACCTGCCCCCCCCCACTTCACAGTAACACATTGTAATGTTTCTTCTACTCTTTTAAATCATTGTCCATAATTTAAAACATCCGCCTTGGCCCAGCGAGAGAGAGAGTTTTCCAGAAAATGTGTTTACTCAGTAATCGCCTTTACCTGCCAGCATCAGAGTACCGCAGCCCCGTCAGTGTGCCGTTCCTCACTGGCAAGTAGGAGTCTCCCGGACAGCCGTCTCCGTGGCACAGACATGTCTGCCCACCGACAGCGCGGCATCCTGCCGGTGTGTCTGAGAGGAGGCTTCGGAAGACCGGGAAGATAAGAGCAGGGAGAGAGAGAACTGTGCACCCGCTTTTGCACCTTTCCTGCCGGAACGCGAGTTAGGCTTTAAATGGATTCTCATGTCCATCCTTGTCCTCAAAAGAATGCTTACATTCAACAGAATGATTAAGTCCATGTGGTAGTCAGTTGGCATTTTTGCAGCAGAGGGGCCGGTAGCCTGGCATTAGCACCGAGTTCGCAGTTTAATCCCCCTTTCTGGAAGATGCAGAAGAGGAGCTGCGAGATAAACAGCCTGGTTGCGCAGCAGAGAATTAAGAGACACTTGGTACTGTATGCTGAGGAGATGGCGCAAAATACCTGGTAAATTCCAGCTCACAGGCATTCCATCATTCAAGATGGCACCAAAGAAGGAAATTAATAAGAAAACGCATTTAGAGAACAATCGCTATCGCCCGTGACACACTTAAAAAGTGTGTCTCTTTTTTTTCCCCCAGAAATTTGTCCCTGTTTGCAGGAAGGTCTGGAGTGCCCCCACGTGGAACAGCACCACGCATCTATCCGGCGGGTCCGCAGTTCATGCCATTAAAATCTCCGTATATTTGACGGAATCGGTAATTCACACGTCTATCCCGCTTCTCTATCTGTAAATCAGTTGATTCAAAACCTTAATTTCATGCAAGGTGTCATATCGTCTTGCCTCTTTATTCCTTTTTTAAGGGCTTCATGATTACATTTTTAATGCGGAGGTGAGAAGTATACCCACCCGCCCTGTTGAGCTGTTCGGCATTGCTTCCCGGCTGCTGATTTCACAATCAGCGCTCTTTCTTCCACTCCCACCCCATGCCCTCCCCACCTCTGCTAAAAAAGTCCCACTTCCTCTCCCTGCACTTAAGAAGCTGACAGTACGGGGCGGCTTCATCCGCCCCGGACACGGTGCGGACATGATTAATTGCATTCCAGCACATCTCCTGGTGTGACTGCAGTGTGTCTGAGATTGTGCCAAAGGCCAGATCCCAGTTCTCATCTTCTGTCACGCATAGACTGTCCACCAGCTCTGGAGCTCCTTCAAGTGACAAGTCCACATCACCACCTATATCCTAGCTATCTGGCAGACATCCGGGCATCATTATACAAAACCCGTGGTTGTGTTGTCTCGCGTTTCGTCACTCTTGAAGAGCTCATTTGGGACTGTCTTCTGGGGTAAAGCTGAAAAAACACAACACGAGTGTGGGACGCAGCCAAAATTTATCAGTCGCCTTTGTAAGGGCCACTTGCTCAGCATTATTGAGCTTGTCACACTGCTTGCCTGTGTTCAAATGCCTGTTTTCTCCCTTTTCGCAGTTTCAAAACAACCACTTTAGATTCAGTGATACAGTTGGCTGCCATAGTCATTGCTGATGACAGGAGAGGCTACAGCCTCAAGGCTCTGAGATGTGCAGCCTTCTCCTGTCTCATGGTTAAAACATCATGGTAAAACCCAAAAGAGGAGCATGTAAGCACTTTCAGCAACAAGAGCACACATTGCACCAGCTTGGGTCATCTGTGGCTGTGTGTTTGAAAATGCTAAACTAATGCGATGGCAGTTCTGTGCTATTTCTTTTAATTCATTCGCATTGGGGTGTGCTGCACACAGGGATGGCCCAAATTATTCAGGGCTTCAAAGCTCTGCTCATTGCGTTCCTTTACATTCCAGTACCAAGCCTAAAATTGAGCTTGCCTGAAAAATAGATGGCAATAAAATGGGCACAGAGATGCCCATAGCGAACCCACGTGCCGTACAGGGGACCCCGTGCTGCACTCGGGAGGACACCGACTTTTCAGCCCACAAACACAACTGAAACGCAAGGCCGTCGTTGCAGCGCTTTTTTTTACAATTGCAAAAACACATTTAACCTGAATTCACAAATAATAAAAGCATAATAACACAAGTATCTATGATTTATATCAGAACCAGAACCTGATTTATTTTGCCAAGTATGCACATATATACAGGGAATTTGGCTTATATAGCTACTGTATATTTTTAAAAAATAGCTAAATTTAAAATGACTGAAAATAAAAATCACCAAATTTCTCTTTCCTTATAAATTTCTCTTCAGTCCTTTTTCATTATCCACCATTTCATTCTCTAATCATGTACAATATTGACCTTTTTGCCACTTTAAACTTTATTATCTGTACTTTGGTTTCCATGGTGACTGTTCTCCTCTTCTTACTGGGGCTGTTAAAGTTGCCAGTAAAATATAGACTGTAAACACCGTGGAACTAAATCATGGTAGTCCCATGCTTTTTTTCTGTTAGCTCAGCAGCTGCACAAGTTGCATTTGTTGTCCTGCAATCTGAAATATTAGAAAATAGACATTTAAATTTGCAAGTGTTTAACTAACTATTTTATAAGAAGGATTTTTTTTTCTACAAGAATTTTCCACATAGCAGTTTCTAATTTGTACAATAGGTCTGCACAATAACAAGAGTACACATGCACTATGCAGTAATTTTTTTAAATTTAATTATTTTTTTCAAGTGCTGTTACCATGGTAAACTGCCTGTACCATCACTCAGAAGATGCTCTGCTGTGGCTTTTGTGTAAGAGTGGAGTGAAGCAGCATCTGTCTTCCACCTCTTTGAGGGCCCTGGATGTTAAACAGACCTCTCACCTCTGATGACGTCCAAGCAGCCCTTTGCCAAAAACGGCCTCATTCATAAAGTTGGAGTAGTTTGGAGGGCACAAATGCATTTTAATTTGTGTCCTAACGTATGATGCACACATGCAGTAAATATGCATACACTTAACATCTGCAATAACACAGTACCCTGTGTTTCATTGCATTCTGAGTTGCTTTTCTGAAGTCCACTGTACATGAACTGCCTTGTGATGAAATTCACAGTGCCGGCCCCCTTTGTACCAGTCTGGCTATAGAACTCAAAAGATTCATCCACTTTCATGGTATTGAATTTGCAAAGCAGAGCCTCAGACTGTACTACTGTCCAAGGTGCTGCATTCACTGTGCTTTGCTTTACACTGCAGCTCTGTCCATGATCATGAATTTTCAAGGCTCTGCCTTGACTGTTGAGTTAATGCACCACTTAGCAAGCCGCCCTGAGGACCAAGCTGAAAACCTGCAAAAGTCGGTATCCAGTTAATGCTTCATCGGGGCAGTGATGCAGATATTAGTTGAAATCGTGGTGTTTGGTGCATTTCAAGACGCCTCACAGTGCTGTGTAAATACTGAACTGAATTGGCCAAAATAGTGCTTGTGAGGACATCTCGACTGAATGTTTCCCAGGCCTGATGATATGTCTCCTGCTGGGTTCACTGGAGGATAAGCATGGCCCTGTCTGGCAGATGAGACTGAAAAGCTCTGGGGGGGGGGGTCCCATCTGTAAAATGCAAGCAAAATGTCAATGAATCACCTTGAATAATGCAGTCTGCCAATCGTGCTCTAGCTTGGGTGGGTTTTCTTGAGTGTTTAACAGCAATGGGTTAATCGATTAATTTTTGTGTGCCGTGGACTGATATTGTTTCCATAATCTTGCTAAAACCTATTTTATTTTTCCCATAATCCTAGTCAGAGAGCTTTGCAGTCACCTTGCTGCCACTACTTTTCCATCCACAGGAGGCCCTGTCAACCTCACCTGCCAAGCCTTCTTCGGCTACAGCGGAGACGTCAGTCCACTCATCTACTGGATGAAAGGGGAGAAGTTCATTGAAGACCTCGATGAGAGCAGAGTTCAGGAAAGCGATATCAAGTAAGAGATGCAGTGTTGCCCACCTGGATTTTGTGTGATTGCATTTGTGACATTGGAAGCACATGCAGTGGTCTTCAACCAGAGCTGAAAATGGAAAGCAAAGGCCTTGCGTCAGCAGCAGTCGCAGTAAAGCCAAAAAGTCTCGCTCTGGCTTTTCCCTTGCTGTTATTATTCAGGCATTGTAATGTCCTGGCAGTGAAGCACAGTGACAAATTGTTAAAACCATATGCTCGTCCTGTGCTCATATCAAGCTGCCAGTGGAATTGGATTCTCAGTGTGTATTACAGTCAACTTTCCTCCAGTGACCTCCCAGTTATTTCTAACTCACTTTCAAGCTGCAAAAAATGTTCATCAAAGTCACAAAACGCATGCTGAGTCACATGTTTCCGAAGATGTATTAGTGAATCTAGATGCATTTAGATGTAGTTATAGTGAAAAATTGTCAACATCTACAAATGCTGTTTGCATACATAGAAGGGAGACCATAACAGTTACGCTATCATTCATCCAGCATATTTCAAATGATAAAAACAGTATGAGATTATGCAGTTGTTCTGCATCTCATTGGTGGGATTCATAAGAATCATATATTTCATAAATGTAAAGTTTTAATAAAATCAATCACAGAAGCCTTTAATTGTTTATCATTATTATTGAATAATTCTGTATTTATGCTGTGATTTTTCTTCAAAGTGAATATAAGCTTCTTAAGCTTCCCTAATTATAGTATATTGCTTTATTCACCAAAGCGCTATTGTTCAGTCGGCTCCTGAGAACATTGTGGAAATGCGTAACTTCGGCTCGATGGAGGGAAAAAGCAGCCGGAAAAGGAGCACCTTTTACCATGGGGCCTTGTGGTCCTTCACTCTCCAGGCTTTAGTGAACAAAGGGTCCTCCATTCGTCTTTTCTGAGTCTTTGTTTCCCCTACCAGCAGGAGAAGCTGCTCCCCTCCAGAGGTCATGTTGCACTCTTACTCTGTCCTTCTCACCTCCTCGTATTTTAAGCTTCATGTGCACCTTCAGAGCAAGAGCAACCACAGAGATGCGGATACAATGGATAGAGTGAAGGGAGACCAAAGTCCAGCACCTGAGAACTCCAGTGCATCTCCGCGCTATCATATCGCTGTACACGCTGGCAGATTTCGGCCAGCTTAGTGCGGGGTGGAGCTTAAGTAGCAGGTCACCCCAGGACCAGATGTGCCACGATGAGATATTACCCAGAAGATCCGAGTTTCATAAAGTTTCCTAAACCCAGCACACCACACCGCATTTGTGATGGCCTTCAATTTTCCAGCTTGAGTGCTACATCAATTATTGCTTTGATTTTAGACCACCAAGATTGGCTTTTTGTACAAAATAATACTCCATCACAAGGACTATTGCCATGGTCTACACCGATGATAAAATATTCCACAGAGACCATTTCACTTGCATCTGCGAGGAAATTTTGATGCTTTTATGCCACCCTTTTGGGATCAAAAGTGAATTGCCAGCATCCCTTAGCATCTTTGTGCATCTTGATCCATGAGCACAGCAGATCAGTGACTCCGGAGTTCAAAACAGAAAGCACACAGCAAAGTGCAAATCCAGCTACGCACAGGATGACACTTGAAAGAAGCTGCTCAGCTGGTCTGCTGTTGAAGTATAGAAGGAGACATCTACGAAACAGGGTGCTGTGCTGTACTGAGGAATCAAAGCAACCGAGACTGCAAACAAATGCATGTGGGGAACACAAGGTTTCACCAAATTGCCCCTTTGGCTGAGCTTATCGCCGTACCCATCGTAGGACACTTGCATAGCGTGACATACGATGGGCATAAATGGTCTTACGCAGACAGTAAGAAGCCGCACAAAAAAGCGGAGGTATCTGAGGGTAAAGTGTCAGACATTAATGACATAAAGGAATCGAATCAAGGGTTCTGTCCCAAATCAAAGCGATGCCACAAGTCAGAGACGCGTCCAAACAAAGCAAAGGCTAGCAAGTGCAAGGCCCGCAGCAAGATATCATCCATGCTGTGATCAGCATAACCCATTCAGTTGTGCAAGGATCTGGGCGTGCAGAAATGTCTTTTTTTATTAAAAAAAAAAAATTATTTAAATAATAAGAGCTTACATTTGCTTGGTTAAAAGCACAAACCGCAGTAAAGGAAAAAGTAAACGCTATTGCCGTTTGTGGCTGTAACTGCACATGAATCACTTGCTTAAGCAAAGGCTTCTTCCACCGAGCGTCTGAGTAAAGATCTGTTAAAAGCTCCTAATTGTATTGATTCACAGAGGCTGTACAGGAACTGCTGCAAAACAGGCAGCCATACATTCTAATTTGTGCCAAAAGGTGGGGTATTTCTGGGACACTGGGCCGGAAGGATAAAGAAAGAAGTGTGACAAGTTTAATGAGGCACACATTTACAACTTTTGACTTTGCATCAATCTCTGTTTTTTTTTTTATTTATTTTTTTTATTGCTGCACGTCCATGAGCCACTGATACAGCTGTAAAAATATTGCAAATAAACTGATGTGATTTTTACTTTTTATCCAACAGTTCTTAAACTTTATTCTGTACTTGTGTCACAGTTGTAAAAATGTATTCAATTGGTTGGCTTTTATAGAGAGGATTTATGATTCCGTGCTGTACACTAATATGCGATAGCAAGGATTATTCGGATGTACAGAACTCATTTACCAGCAATGAAGAAAATGGTTTTCAAATGTAGCCATAATCACAGTTTTTGAAACATTTATTGACCTTATTGTGTAGTAAAAACAATCTGGTACTAGAGTACATGAATTTGCAATAATATAAATTTGTAATGGCATTGCATATTTGCAGTATGCTTATAGAATAGGTAAGCTGGCTGTCTGGAGACTTTTGTATGGGCACCTTACTGGGTTCCATAGTCACTGATCAAGTCAAATTTGACTTTTTCTCATTTGTACATACCCTGGTCTGGTCTATATTAGTAGTCATCACATCATGCACAAAGGAGACTATCTTGAGTTGTCCAAAATAGGAGATGTACATGGTTTTGTCTTTTATTTATTTTGACAACCCATACTGCATGCTAAAGGACAAAAAGAGCAAAACAGAGGGTGTTCCTGTTCAACCACCTAGCACTTAGAGTGGCAGCAAAGTGCGTGCTACCATGTTTGTTTGTCTACTGCTAATATGTGAGATCCATGGAGACCCCACCTCGCAACTTCCAGGACTTAAAGGATCTGCTGCTAACATCTGGGTGCCAGATACCACAGGACACCTTCAGAGGTCTTGCGGTTCCCATGCCTCGATGGGTCAGAGCTGTTTTGGTGGCATGAGGGGGAACTACACAATATTAGGCAGCTGGTCTTAATGTTGAGGCTCCTTGGTGTACAGTTTTTCCATTTCTCACACTTTTGCTTTTATTTATTCACAACATTGAGCTGAAATGACAAAATATGAGAAATTACTGAGGAATGAGAGCTGCTGGGTTTTGGGGAGTTGGATGTCTTCTGATGTCTGTTTTCAGCAGGGTCCTATACACAGTTACACCCTGAAGGACATCAAGAGTCCATCTTCTTTCATCTGAGTCCAGTCAGGCTGAAAACTCATATATGCCTCATATATGTTCTTTTCCACATAATAAGACACAATTGCACATATTGAAATGAATCAAGTTCTTTATTAAAGCAGTGAGATGTTTAATTTCAAGCACGACAGACTGGCCCTGCTTCTCACCTTCAGTTTTACACACAAGACTAAACTTACTTGTGGTCTGGTGCCCATGCAAATTTATCATTTTTGTTTGTCTCAAACTCATACCTGCCTGGGTGACCATCCAGCGGAAAAGCATAGCTCTGTAAAGCCAGGGGTGGTGAAAGAAAGTAGAAGCGATGATGGCTGGAGGTCTTCCCTGCCAGAACCGTGTTGCCATTTCTCCTAGATCAGTTGAGAAAGGAAGTCTGAAGAAGCATCAGCCCACCCACGCTCTTAGGGTGAGGTGAAGAGTGGCAGGAGGACTGTTTTACCTTACTATACTATACTAGCAGTAAGGTAATAGCTAGCAGTTAACTAGTATTTACCACTATGAGCAATGTGAAGGGCCCAGTCTTACCACATTTTACCACGTGTCTTCATCTTCGCTCTCCTGCATCTTAAACTTGTTTTTCTGTAGGAATACTTCCCGCTTGAATTTCTCTGCAATGCAAAATTTCCTGATATTACAGCTTCTGAACACTCCTCTATGATTCAACCAGTGAGTACAAACTGATCGGCGGGAGAAAATCTTCATAAATTCGAAGAGTCACACAGGAGAGTTGTCAGCAGGGGGCTTCGCTATAGCTAAGCAGGGGAGGGAGTTGGTACTGAAGTTGGGATCTGTGATGTTTCTCCAGTAAAGAGTGGGGAAATGTTCAGACAAAGGGCCTCTGTGTGGAACTATCCTTAACAAACCCCACTTGGATGCAATTTTACATCCAGCTTACTGCGTGGGAGGAAAACATCGAGAAAAAGCCTCTGAATTGTGGAAGTATATAGCTGCCAATTTTGTGTCCATTCCCCAAATGTCTGATTACAATAAAATTTTACAGCTTAATAATTTTCTCGTGTTAAAGTGTAAAGAAAAGAATATCGGTATATATTAAGCTTCGGGTAAGTCAAAAACTGGTATTGATGAATGAAATGCAGAAGCCTTTTAAAAACTCAGGGAATAAGGATTTCCGCAGTTTCCGTGACAGTTTTGCACCGTGCAGTCATCAAGTTGCTGTGCCGCTGTGGCTGCGACGGGTGCATCAGCTACTCCTAGAACTTATTGACTGTGCTAGGTAACTGCCAGCAAACATAGCGTAATCGCCAGTAATATAAAGCAAATCACTCACGAATTGAATGCTTTGGTCCTTCTCTTACGGCCGTGACTTTTTCCTCTATGTTTCTGAAGCGCAGAAGGACACAATAGTGTTTTTTTTTCCTTACCTTATTAAAATTATCAGTTAGAAAGATGGCAATATGAATTAATATAAAGTGGTCATATTTATACCTTCTCTGCCTGATCTAATGCGCCCAGCAGGAGAGATTCATTTAGTTTATGGAACATTGTTTCCGCTGTCTCCTGGTTTCCATGGCAGCTGCTATAAAAAGACACATTTTTTTGTCATAATTTTGTTTTTTTTACCCACTGTGCTGGCAAAGGAATGGTTGTCTATTTTTCAACTATTTGAATTCTACTGAGGTTATTAGCATGCAGTCATTTACACTTGAGGTCATTTTCACAAATTAAGCCACTATGATGATTTTAACTTCAGTTTTTCCAAGTGGTTTTCTGCACTATTCACTCACAACTGTAAAAATCATAATTTTTTTCACGCTACTGTTTTGTGCATTTGTGCATATGTGAGTATATTATATATATGTATAATACTGTATATAATAATAACATATACTGTATATATTTTTTTAATAGCTAGCTCACATTATTAAGGATGTACTAGTTGTTTAAATCATTTAAACTCACACATTTATTCTCTAGTGTTCAAGTACTTTTTTTCTAGCAATAAACAACTGACTGTAACTGATTATCACTAAAGTACCCTTGTTTTCCTGCATACAGGGTCATTCGTGAGCATCTAGGGGAACAAGAAGTGTCGATCTCGCTGACTATAGATGCTGTAGAGGAGGGGGATCTGGGAAACTACTCCTGCTATGTGGAAAATGGCAATGGAAGACGCCAAGCCAGTGTTCAGCTCACCAAACGGGGTAAGGAACAGTTACAGAGCCCTGGTAGACCATGTACGATGCCACGGTCTACACATGTTGGACCTTCTCGAATTCCTTGGACTTAGAGTTACATAAGCGGAGTAGGGGGGCATTGAAAGACCGCTGCAAGTAGCAGTTGCGCTAATACTTCTTGTAAGACTGTAGGTGTTTACAGACAACTCAATATGTGGCAGGTCAGATCACCTACAGTTGCTCTCCTCTGCTTAATGTATGGGGATCATCTTGCTCTTTGTGTGGTTTCTTCATTGGGGTTTGAAGGTGCATCCAGTGTTCAATGTCTTTTCATGAACGTGAGTAAAGATATTGCTATTCTACTGATGCATGTTGTTCCTGAAGGCACACCGTCCTTAGAGCGCCTGATTCCCCTGAGAGCTGTATGCTTGCTTTAGCAATGAAAGATTCTCATGAAAACTGAGCGACTCAAAGTGCACGCATTCAATATTTAAACAGCAGGCCAAAGAAAATAGGAGAACTGTCCTGGTCCCTCGAGGGTATCAAGCTACTGAATGTCCATGGACACTTCTGAAGATGCTCAGCAGCACACAGGTGTGGACTTACAGCCTTGTACAGACACGAATGGACTTTAGACGAGAGCTCAAAGTACTGTACAGTATAACCTCAATGTTCAGAATGACGCATTGTAGTTGTTTGTTGGTTTGTTTTAGCGAGAGGGGAGAGGACAGACAGATATCAAGCAAATTAGAGTTAAAACAAAAGCCAACGCTCAGAAAGAAAGCTGACTCTTCCCAGTAGAGCACCATGCGCTTTTGCTCACCAAGCTTCACAATTCGGTCATATAAAATATACATTACATAATATTAACAAGTGTTCTGTGTATTTTTATATTATTTGTTCTGCTAAATGCTACATCATATCACGCTACGCTGGAAACAAACATCTCTCTGTGAAATTTGTGCGTGCCGGTGTTTAATTTTCAAATAATACAAGCAGGATGATGCGCTGCAGGTTTGTCTACGTCACAAATGTTCCTTAACCACATCATCAGCTGCCCATCGTCCCGATACACCGGCATTACTTTATGAGCAGTTTTAAAGGAAATCTCTTCAAAAGGGAGATATGGTTGTCTTTTGGTGTCCACCCTGCCCTGGTGTTCACACAGGTTCATGATCTGACAGATGTGGAAACTCTGCCTGCACCTCCAGGATGTTTTGTTACGCAGAAATCACGGCTTTCATTAAATACTACCAACATATTAAAAAATAGTGATTATTTTCACCAAGTCACTGGCTTCTGCTTTCATTGTTCTTTCTTCTTAGCCATAGAGAAAAATCTACCCGCATGACTGGCATTGCCAGTTATTGTTGCTAAGTCAGACAACCGAAATAAGGAAGATTTTCCTGGATCACTTTATCGTTTTCTCTATCACCTACCGACTGCGCTCTTAAGGTTGCTGCTCCCTACCGTCTAACTACTTATACATACATTCACAAATGTTAGTTTTATTTATGTTTTTTTTTTTTTTTTTTTAACAAAAGAGATTTGGTCATTATTTGGGAAATTAGTTTCTTTCCCAACTTCCAGTTTCCCAGAAGTTTCAGCTGCGCATGTATTTGCATAGTAATCCATTCCTCTTTTAAACTTGCAGCTTTTCAGAACTTTGAAGGGAGCCCAGTTCCATTTCATTTAGTGTATGAAAGGATTTATACTGAGTAGTGTATCTTTGAATAAATGTTATGAGATTATTCTGGCCCCTTGAATTGAAACTGCTCAGAAAAAGCCGCTTTTTCCCCACGCTCTGCCACAGAGACTGCCATATAGTTCTGATTATTGTAATGTTTATTTTATGGATTTATGATGCAATATGCATGACTTATGCAGAAGTAGGCCACTGGCACTGGTACACGAGTAGCAGTGGGTTTGTGTTTTATTTTTTGACTCTGATGGCTCAGTCCACAACTAAATTACAAAGGCTGATAAAGTGCATTTCAGCCCATTTGCGGAAAGCTGTTCTCTAAGCAATGGGTCCGCGCTCAGCGAAGCAACCGCCCGGTATGATGCTCCCCTCGCCAGAGCGGTTCTGTGGTGTCTTGGGATGACTGGACCCCTTGCGCTGCCTTAGAAAAACGCCACACCGACGGACTAGCACGTGCGACCCTCTGACTGAACCGCCATGCAGCATCTTCCTGTACACAAATTCTTGTTTAAAACCGATGACATATGAAATAAGTAAAAAGAAAAACTGGCTTCAGACCACTTCCGAAGCAGCTTTTAAACCATATGTACGCGTGCGTGGGGAGAGAACAAGAAGACCGCTGCCTTGTATGAATGCATATTTCATGTCCATGTTTATCCTCACACCCCTTGTATACTGTACAGTACACAGAACGCTAGAGACTGCTAACATGCTGTAGAACGTCATACTAAACGGTTCACGGTGTTTACTGTCCCGTACTTCGTCATAACACACGTATGGGACAAATGGAAACTGCTGAACCACACATTTTTTTGAATGCCCCCCAACCACATGGCTAAATACATGCTCGATCAACAACGGGTGCACCTACAGCAGCATTGACTCCTGCCAAATGCTGACAAGTGGTCTACGCATTTGTCAAGTCTGGCAGCTTTTACGAGATTAAGAACAATGCCCACCCGTTTTGTGCGTCTTATGCAATTCTTGCACATCCCATCAGCACGAGTCAAAAACACGGGAGTCATGTATTTTTCATAAATGAAGAAAGACAAAAGTGCAGACCCCACAACAATCTGTACACACAGGACAGCTAATTAAAAAGCTCGAGCGCAGAACAAAGCGGCTTTGAAGATTTCGTTTGGGTTTTTGTTCTACCTATTATGGGCTGCGTATTTCCTCCTAACTTGTTTACTTCTCTTCCTTTGATTGTGTCTCTCATGAAAAGTGTGTGTTGCTGCAGTGAGTCGGTTGTTAGTTTCCTTGCGTCCACCGCTGTCCTCCTTCTTCTGCGAGGCGAGCGTACAACTGCCGCAAACGTTCTCCTCCATCTTCCTCCTGTCAAGGCTTTTGGTTAATGAGTTTCAGTAGGAAGTCAGTTAGAATGTTTTTCCAGCTCTTCTGCAGAAGCTCCCCGAGATGTGGGGCACTCGGGGGTCACTGTGCTTTACTGCACTCCGTCGATTCCTCCGTCGGGTTCTTTGCATGCAAGTACTGCCAGGCGTGTTCTGCTGTTTGACAGGTGCGGTAAGCAGAGATATGCATTTGTTTCATTAGTTGCAGTGGAGAAAATTTCTGGAGATATTGAACTTTCCAAAGTTAATTTTGGCAACAAGTTAGTTTTGTTTTTGCTTGAGTTGATTTTTTAAGTGTTTTTTCCGCCACTATATTTTTGCTGCCCTATTCTCGCTCCTCCTGATTTGTTTTCCATGTAATATTTTAACTTTTGTTTAAATTGACCAGGTCATGTTGCAGAATATTAGAAACATCTCCTCACTCTCAGTTGACTTCAGTGATAGCCTTCAGCTGTCCACCCCATTCATTTTTGCTATGACTAAATATACGTACATAAAATCTATACATTTTTTTAATATCAGCAAGTGCACTTCATCTCACTATTAGAAGGCATAACATATGAGCAGTGTACTTGACATCATAAAGAATTAAAAATTTCACAGTGCAGTGAGAAAAATGTTTGATGTTGACCAGATACATGTAGAGCTGACCAGTCAGCAGTTATTGCTGAGTTTTGCTTTAAACTTGGTTCACTGAAAGGCGGGTGAAGTTCACATCACTGCTGCATGTAGCAGCCCAGTTCTGTGTGGGTTTGGCAACCTGCTGACTAGTGAGTACAAATCAATAATAACCTTCACACATACAGTGCTATCTGTGCCAAATCTAAAAAAAGTTACTGTAAATTGTTCTATTCACTTGTGTACACCACTAAAATAGCTAAGCCACAGCTGCAATGAACAGCTTACATAGCAGCTCAACAGTCATCCATTCATATCATTTACACTCAATGGATCACTACTACTGCCTATTAATAATGTTTTAAATGAGCCATTTGGCTGTATTAGTAATACGGACAGGGTTACATTGTGTCTCGCGTTTCTTATTACGCTACATTTGGGTTGTGTAGCAGTTATGGATGACGATTTGTAACCTAAAAGTTGTTGATGTATACATTGCTCTTGCCATTTAGGAATTGCTTTGGGTAAACATGCCACCTTAACCAGTCATTTAGAGCAGCAAGTACTTTATAGTATGTGCGCGTGTGTGTGTGTGAGAGAGGAGACAGAAAATGTGTCGGTGTTACCTATGTCAGCCTGTGTGGTATCTGCTGTCGTGTGTGTGGTGTAAGAAAATGTGTCAGTATCTTGCACTTTGTGTGTGGCATCACTGCTCCAAGTTTCATCACAGTGAGAGTTTGATGAACCTGCCTACACAAGAACCTCACGTAGGGTGAGAAGTACCTGTGTTCCAAACTTCAAGTTTATGCCTTGAAAAACAAAGCTGTGCATAAAGAACAAACAGGCAGACTGAGCCTTACAGACAAATTGTTTCTGACTTCTATCCACAACTCTGGACATAAGCATCAAATGTCTCTTTTTTAAAAGCTAGTCATTTTATAAGGGTTCACCAGCGCTACACTAATAGGTTTGGTGTGTTTGTGACTGTGGGGAGCAGTACGATTTGTTTATTATTCAGTTAGGAACAACGCAGAAAGGCAGTAAACAACAACCATAAACGGTGACTTCAATAAGCTGACATTGAGAGCAGGACGGTATTCTGCCGACGGGGGACCGCACTACAGATTTGTCTCCTTTTCTTGGTAGCGCTTTCCTGCTGCAGGAGATGGCCTTCAGGTGTTGCGGTAACTGGCCCATTAACAAGTCACCTGCGCGCAAGTTCCAGTTACCTCGTGTAAGCCGCTGACTGCTGTCCACTATCCCTCCGTCGCTGCTGCATCGTACATTTGCGAGGATTTTCCTTATCTAATTTTCCGTAATTGCTCCCTCTTAACCGATATTAGCGGCGTCCCTCCATCGCAACGTGCGAGTTCGGAAAACGGAAGTGACATTTCCTTCTGATTTATCAGCAGGTCAGCCTGCCACTGTATTCTGTTTCCCGCTGAATTAGTTGCACGGAGTGATAATAATTCAGCCTGCAGTGGTAAATTTTTGCAACAGCTGCATGAAACATGATAGGAATTATAGAGCTGCCAGAATGCACTGCAGGGACACAAACCTTTGGACCTTGAGTTTAACAGACCATATTTTCATTGTGATCTGATGTAGCGAGCCCAGATCTGAGTTGCCGGATGGAGACGCTAAATATATCATTTTTTTGACCTTGAACTCGCTGACGGAGACTCCCTTGGGTGTTTCCCTTCCAGCACTTGTTGATCCCTTGCAAATTGTTTAAAAGCAATCCATTCCTTGGCTGTTCTCTTCTTCAAATCCTGATGTGAAGAAGGATTACTTTTAAGCCACTGTTTGCATGAATCATGACCAAGCTGAGGGGTACTTGCGCTTTCAAAGTTCAATGGTCCATGTGACTGGATCACTGGCATGGCTGCATGGCTATGTTTATGCATCTGAGGTTCGAGCGGCGGGTGGACCAGAGGAATACTCGGATCGCGTGGCGCGTCGGGACAATGGCTTGTGCCACGTTAGTCCCATCATTCTGGCTTGGAATCGCATGATAATGGGCCTGAAGGTCTCCCGCTGTACTATGGAGGTGCTCGCAAAACAAGGCCCGCACCTCAAAATGTCACAGCTGGTATGGCGAGATGCCAGCAGAGAACCCCAAGCTTTAACCTGGCATCAGCCTGGGCTAGAAAGGGAATTATGCATCGTGTGTGATAGCATAGCTTTGTCAACTGTATTGACACATAAGTGAGGGGCACTCTCTAGCAAAGGGTGATAATCTGTCGTAATCTCCCCTGCAGCTGCTCAGTTTGCATGCCAGGTGGAGGGAGATGGAGCCCTTGGGTTAGGTCTTACAGGATGTCAGATTCGTCAGATGTGACGCGCTATTGAGAAGAGAGGACTGGGAGGCAATTTTCTGAGTAGACAAAGACATCAGGCAAAGCAAAACAGTCTTTCGTAGTGAGGCATCCGTTTATTAATGTACACACAACCCGCTTTATGTGGTAAATAATGTTACAGCCAACTGTATTTGTATGGCGTGACAAGTGGCAAGAAAGTGCACCTTTACCAACGTGCATTTTAATTTGCAGGCACAGCAGGTAGAGTCGTGCCGAGCAGTGCAGTCCAGCAAGGGGTCCGTCCAAGCGGCTGCTGTTTGTGCTTCATTGGCAAAAACGCCTCAAGCGGAGGGGCTTAGTCTGACAGAACGCTGGGTTTCATAAGGCACGGTGCATGCACAGGATTTGGCTGAAGAAGGCGTACCGCTGTAGTTCAGCACTCTCTGCGAGATAGTCGAGGCTCCTGTTTCCCACTGTTTCAGAAACCCCAGTGCACAGTTCTACCAGCAACAAGGCAATTGGGCACCTCATCTGACTTATTTGATGCCGCACTGGAGCAATTGCGGAGACTCTCGCCCCCGTGACATTGACGTGCTTGTGCTTCGACAGGACTGTGGCTCGGCTGTCGCATCTTGATGGTGATAAAGAGGCTGGCCGAGTCAGTAATTATTCACCGGAATGAGTTTCCAGCTCCACGACTGAGCTACAGGGCCCGGCTTACTCATATACATTGCATGCTGTGTTAACAAGCTGTCCGCTGAACAGTAAACATAAGGACACTGCGATGGTGGGCTGAAAAGGCAGAGTCAGGCACTGAAGGGCTGTGAGATCATTCAGTCCATGTGGACATCTGCAGATTCTGAGGTCCTTCCAGTAGAGACAGGGAGCACTGTGCCCAGAAGCTGTTCTGTGATGCCACTTTTGCCAGTGCCATGTACGTAAGTGTGCTCTGAGTGTGAGCGCTGCTGTGTTCCCATGCTCCCATTCTCTTTTTGCCACCCTTCAGCGGAGCTGATGTACACCGTGGAGCTGGCTGGAGGACTAGGGGCCATCCTGCTCCTGCTGGTCTTCCTGGTCACGCTTTACAAGTGCTACAAGATCGAGCTCATGCTCTTCTACAGGAATCACTTCGGCAGCGAGGATGTGGACGGAGGTAAGGTGTCCCGACTCTCATTTCTACCGAAGAAAACCTCTCGAGAACCAGCAGCGTGCCGGTTGCTGAACAGCTAAAATATGAAACCGCAGGGGGAAAAAATCCATTAGAAACCTGAGTTTAAATACAACAAATATTTACAAATATGTGGATGGGTTTTAATTTTCCAATGCAATTGTTTTATGTAATCGCTGCACTTCTTTTGTTCCAAGGGCAACAGAGCTCGCATTGAACACAGGCAAAAATAAATTAAAAGACAAGAGACAATCGAAGCCGTTATCGTTCTAGAGTAAACACAGCATTTAAAGCGAGTTAAGTCTTTGAATTGATCGACAAAAGATAATTCTGTACGCCGAATGCAGAACAGCTCCGTTTGCTTGGTCCCACTGCAATGAAACTTGGGGACGACAGTGCCAGGAGGCATCCATTTACATTTGTTTCCAACCAATAAATCATAGAGTACGTTGGGAAAAGGCAGCAATGTATTTCCAGAATATGAGATTACTCTTGGTGGAGTCCACAACCTTGTGCTGTACTGTATAGCCGCTGCTCATAGTGAGGGTTACCGTACAGTTGCTGCCAGTACAAAAGGGGACAAAAGAGTTGTAGCTCAGTGCTTGATAAATCATACATTTCTATGAAAGTCATTACCTGTTGTGTGGGGCACCCTGGGGCTGTGTGTGTGTGTGGGGGGGGGGTTAAAATAATAGATTGCTTGAAAGCAGTTTAGAAACAAGAGCAGAGAGAAGACTAAAGCGGATTCCTCGAACATAATGACAAGTAGAAATTGCCTCCTTTAATTGTGCCACTTGAGTGAGCGGTGGGAGAAGAAACAGATTTTCAATTTGCTCCCTGTTTAAGGGGATCGCTTTCAATAAGCCGCAGAGGCCGTGTCTTCCTCCGCGGTGGCCAAGCTCACTTTCCACAGCGCCAAGGTAATTATTCTGCTGTGGGTTCGCCCATCAGCCCCACCATCACCCTCAGAGCCTTCAGCTTTGCTCCCAATGGCGGAGCTCGGCATCATCTCATGATGATTACACTTCACTACTCACAATGGCCTTCTTTCTGTAAAGTCTGATTTACGTCATAGATGATCTGGGGTCTCCCATAGTGTTTGTGTTTTGAATTTGCGCTGCTTTTACGGACCCAAAAGAAACAGCTATGTAAACATACCCATAATGCAGTACACATTCAGGATTCTGTACACCGTAATAAAGACAATGAAGTACTCATCTGTTGCACCATTCACTGAAACACAATGACAGTGTAATACTGTTTTTCTGTAAATGATTCATGATGTCTGGGCCAAAGGGTAGCATAGTAATTAAAGCCACCATGTTGAACTTGAATTACCTAAGTTTGAATGCCACCTCCTGCCCCTTCGCAAGGGTATTTGCCATGAATTGCTCCAGTAAAATTACCCACCTCTATAAAAGGGTACAACACTGTAAGCAAGTCAGTGCTGTAGGTTGTTGTGGAGAACCTCACCACATAATAAAGATAACTAAAGGTGCTGCCATGCTGCATGTAGCTGTATGGGGTTTTGCATGCTCTACCAACTTTGCTCACTATAGAGATGGTGACACCATTCCTATCTGGCAAGGTGCTGCAGACATGTGGTAGAAATTCCTGCGGTCATATGGGACTAAAGCAGAATTTTTTGGCTACCACACAAAGTAGTGCGAGAGGCATAAATCTAACCGTGAACATCACCTCCAGTCACAGTCACTGAGCACCAAGGTGTGTTCAGGGCCTTTGAGATGGTCTGTTCCCCTCCCTAGATCTGCACTTCTCCATAATCAGAACCCAGCCTGCTTTCTTCTGTCTTCATTTTGGTTTGCTCTCATGGAAAATCAATGCTATAGTGACAGACCTCACTGAAGGAGAAGGTTTTTATTCTCATAAATTGATTGATAACAGTTGATCCACCGATTTTCTGCACAGGTGGAGACCATCTACGAATTAGGTGAGTTGCTAAGGTAATGCACTGGTCCTGAGCAAAGGCAACCTTATATTTATAAAGCGTGTGAATATTTTTTAAATCTCACCATTTCTGATTTTTTTACATTTCATCAAAGGGTTGATGTGTTTTCAGTTTGTTTCCTTTGGTTTGGCATGACATGCATTGTTCTGCAGCTCAGCTGGAAAGATTTGTGATGTATCATACAGTGAGTTTGGAATCTGAGACATTAAAATGTGAAAATATTTTTGGGGGCTGAAAGTAAGTTGCTCTAAATTAGTTACCGTACTGTAAGTTAAAAATCACAGCCTAAAGTCCTAAAAACTGGAAGAGAAGCAGGAAGAAAGTCAGGTCCTTCAAAAAGTTCTGTCAGTTCTCCAAAGTTACATGAAAAGTGTTGGTCGATTCCAGGCTATGAAAAGGCATGTTTTAACCTTGTACAAATATCTGAGGCAGTCGGGCAAAATAAATCCATGATACGTGTTGCGTTGGGCCAAAGCCTCGGACACAGAGCTGGACTCACACCACCTTCATACACTGTGAACTGACAAGCTGGGGGTAGAACTGCAGACAGGAACCTTCAAAGGTGTCATGCTTCCTCACCACAGCTGATTGTATTTCATATTTTCAATGAAGCAAGGAGAATGGGGGGGCCAGGTGCACCGCTGGGGTATCTGTGCGTAAAATATATTTCAGATGGGTGAGACTCCACCAGTAAATACACCCCTTTTTATTTTATTTTTCATTTTTGCTGAGTCACAATAACTTTCTTGTTATAATTAGACTACAATAAAACCCCTCAGAATTTTGCCTTTTTATACCAACTAATGTTACTTGGATTAAGTAAACATCCAGAGCACCACGCTATTGTATGTTGTTTTTATTATTATTATTATTATTATTATTATTATTATTATTATTATTATTATTATCATCATCTTTGTCTGTCAGGTTTTTACAGAAGATCTTCAAACCATTCGATGGAAAAGCATTTGACAGAAGTTTCTAGTAGCCAGGGCTGTTGTGTAAATGAGCAGCCTAAACCAAGAGGAGCACGAACACAGTGCACGTTCGCTAGGAGACCGCGTGAAAGGGCCTGTACATCAGACCCCAGTGCTCTCTGTAAAGCCCACTGAGTCACACAGGTGGGAGTGGAGCGGGACCCCCATAGTCAGCATTCCACCTACAAATTTCACTCCTCTCCTGCCCTCCTTCTTCCCAGTAGTTTATAGAAATTGCCATCCCACTACCTGCATATATTTGGCTAAAAGAAACATTGGGATTTCATGGAAGGAGCACAACTGAAGAGACGTAATATGAAGCCATAAATCAGTATTATGTCGCTTGCACACGTCAGTAAGCGCAAACGTATCTGTTCAGCTGCTCTCAGCGTTACTTTTTGACTTCTGAGCGCTGTTTAAACCACCGTTGGGTTAGTAAGGTTAATTTTTTTGTCCTGTGCTGTTCCTAGCAATTGCATGACTTTTGCATTTAACTGTAAAATGTACCTATTTTTCAAGTACACCTTACAATTGTATTATTTTTTTAATTATCCAACCCTTAAGGAGTTGTTGGAATTTGTAATATTTGATCAAATTATACAGCTGAGTGTCGGAGAAGTTCAGAACGTCTTGGTCAGCGGTGCTTCAGCAACAGATGGGACAGCAGTCTTCAGGTACCAGTGCTTCCTCTGCCTACAGGTGACTTTTTTTTCAGTGGTTCTTTGAGTCACTGAAAGAAATACAGAACAAAGCAGTCTGCAGATCTTACTATTATTGGTTCAAGTCCCAGAAATAACCCTGATGTGGTCGTGACTAAAGTGCATAACTCAAAGTTACTTGGGAGGTGGATGATTGAAAAGGAATGAATGAAAAAACCTGATAAAACAGGTATGCCAGGTGTCCCTTCTGGCCATTGTCTTGTCCTGGTGAAGGAGATTACACGCCTCAGTAAAGCTATGATCTGTGCAGGGTCACCCAAGGCTTCAGACGAAACTTTTTTCTTTTTCTTTTTAAACAAAAAACCCATGGATGCATGGGATGACATTGCCTTGTTTGTACTGGAAGGCTTCAGTAAAGCATTTCCTAATGAAGAGGGAACAAATGTAACTCGGTCGTTACTGTTATAAATATTTTATTGCAAACAACATTTTTTAAAACGTCAGGATAATATCGATATCACCACGTAAACGCCACTTGTATTCATCGTTCTCCATTGTGCTGAGCCATATAAGGATGGCGCTCATCTTTTCATCATCACCACTTTCCCCTTCCTTCTTGCTGCCAGTTCTAGGTTTCCAGCTTTGGCCACAACAGGAGCCTAGGTCCACAGGCCTCCAGATGGTTAGAAATGGAGCTTCTGCAGTTCTTAGAGATGTGCAAGATCAAATGCTGTCTGAATTCATCGTGCTTAACATTATGGTGTCTCTTGCCAGTTTTCCTTTGGTTATCTTTGGTACAGTGCTAAACGGGCCTTATCTGCAGCCTGCTACACAATGCAGCATGGGACAATCTAAACCAGACAGCTAGAAGAAAACAACTTAATTCCATCAATTTGCGCTCACTTGGCAGTCGAGGCCCGGAGCTTTCGAAAAAGCCAGAGATCAGTGTCTCATGGTGGCTCCACTCAATACCTCCTCTGGCGGCATTAGCAACCTTTAGAGAGCAAGTGGTCCCCCTGGAAAGTCTTAATCTACCTTCCAGGGAGGAGCTGTTCCTTTGCAGCTCTCCAGAGCAGATCCACTTTGTGCGAGCCGTGTGTTTTATCAGGGAAATATTAAGATGGCTTTATTAACTGGACATGGAATGAACAAAGGTCTTTGAGCTCTGTGTGCAGCTTACATCTCAGAATCCTTCATTGTGTGCAAGAAGAAACGCCTTAATCTTTCTTAAGAGGTTAAGGAGATCCGAGTCTTGGCCTTTATTTACGTCACCTGTTGATATTGCCCGTGACTGAAAACTGGATAGTTAGCGCCTTGTTCAAGCTGAGCTGAAGGAAAATAATGTTCAGATTATGTTGCTCAAAGGCACTGAAATGTGTACCGAAACTGAGAGTCAGCCTGAAGGCCAGAAAAACGTTTTTCCATACTGAGGAGGGCTTTTTCCTCCCATCACAGCCAAAATAGGAATACATTTGTGCTGCATTGACTGACAGGCTCATCATTATTTATGTCCCTTCAGAAAACAAGGACTATGACGCCTACCTGTCCTACACCAAAGTGGACCCAGACCAGTGGAGTCAGGAAACTCGGGAGGAGGAGCGCTTTGCCCTGGAGATCCTGCCCGATGTTCTGGAAAAACATTATGGGTATAAACTCTTCATTCCAGACAGGGACTTGATCCCAACAGGAAGTAAGTAGTAGACGTGGCTCTTTGGGCTTTGTTGGATTTGCTTGCTGCGAGTGGTTTGTTTAGTGCTTTAATACACTTTACCATGCACTTAGATGCATACCTTTTACCCACCGCACGTCTCACATCTGACTTCATTCCTTCGCCTTTTCTCTTTCGCGTTAGGCAGTACAGCACTTCTTCAGTGAGAAAAGGACAAACTTTGACAGTCAGCCATTCCATATTTTCCTATCTTCACAGTATTTTATTGCAGCCGTTCGCGGAGATTTAATCGTGTATGATAGTCACATAATGATTCACTACCTCCAACACAATGCAGGTCATCCCACAGCCGCTCACATTTATTGGGTAGTTTTTCCGTGCCTTTCCCTGTTTGTTCTCATTTAATTCCCAGTAGACTCTATTGTGATAGCTACAAATAGACATATTCACACATTATGAATAATGTATTTGTGCACTGCTACCCATCATTATATTCAATGCCAGCAGAATGAGGTACGTTCGCTGATGCCGAGCTATTTTCTATTCTAGCATATGGGACACATTTAATACATATTGTTTATATTGTGGACATCCCATGCTCTATCACTAATAAAGTGTTTATTAATAATAATTTTATACTATTAATACGTGCTCTGTACATAATTTTGCATCTGCCCTGGTGCCAAGAATGTGTACCTTTTTATTTCATCAAGTGTTAATGCCTTTGTCAGCTTTATAAACTGTTGTAGGGTGAACTTTTTCAGCACGTTGTGTGTTAGTTGTTTATTATCTTGTACTTTCTTTTGCCTTAAATATACGTAAAGGTTCAACCTCATGGAAAACTGAAATGTTAAGTATGACAATGTTTGCTGTTTAACACATTTATCGCCAACTCACTTGTACTGAATTTGGGGATTAAATAAAAAATAGTGTGACAAATTGCCTTATATAATGTCCTCCATTTATTAAATCTTGATTTATAACCAATCAGATACTGACCTTCCATATCTCTGTGCCTTTATGTTTATTTCTACTGGAAAATGCATTAAACAAGTGAGAGACGTTTAAGAGTAAAACAGTACAAACCACTAACACAGAACTATTCCCCAGGTTTCTAAATATCTTATCTGTGAGTGAATAAGCTTTCTATCAGTTTTAAATGGTCATTCTTTAATTCATTGTTCTATGTTACCGTGTTTTTTCTGTCACCATTTTATCACGTTTGTTTTTTATATCATTCAGTAGAATGAGACCCGTAGAATGCAGCCTCATTTTGTTTCCCATTTTGTTTCGAGGTCTTTGTGAGGGGAATTTAAGGCTATAATATGGGACTTGTTGCCATAGATGCCGCAGAAAAGACGTCTTTGCTTCATATATTCAGAACCGTAGACCTTCTCTGTGTTTTACATTCATTATGGATTAGATGTACATGCAAGAAATGATTCATTTTAAATGTGAAATAAACAACTTTACGTGAGGTATGATTGTTTCCTTCACAATGCAGTATTCATATATCTAAATTTATATTTCATTGGTGTGTTTAACAGCTAAGTTAAATTGAGTTATTATGACAAGTAATTCCTCAAAAATGCAATGCCAAGTGTCCGCGATGGCTTTCTACAATAAGAAGAGGCTTTCTTAGTCCTTTGGCTGCTGGTCCCATATTAGATTGGAATACATTGATGGTGCTGACAAGCTAAGAAGGAAGACAGAGAGAAGAAGCCACATAGCTTAAACCAGTGTTTTGTAAGTCTTCTTGTTGTTTCTCTGATGCATTCCTGCCATCTTCTGCTCAGAGTTTGAATGCTGAAATATTTATGTTTAGGTTTCACCAATGATCATTTCCAGGATGATACAAGACTCCTTAGAGGTACTCTTCCCCAGCCTTTTTCCACCCGTGTCAGCAAACATATTGTGCTCCTTCCACAAGCACATCGTCTGGCAAAGGGGCTTCCTGCCATGCTGAAAGGGGGGCGCAGCTCCGCGTCACGTTGCTGCCAGGTTAAGGCCTAATTATGAACAGAAGATACAGCTGACTTTATTGTTTTTAAAGCGCTGGCTTTGTTGTACGCAGCCCTGGTGGCCATTTTGCTTTGTGCCGAGCGCAAGGGATCCCCGAGCCAGAGAGATGAAAGCGAAAGGCTTACGGGAGGCGCAGACAAGGTGCAGGACAAAGCGTCTTTTCCTGCTAGAGCACCACCTTGTTTGGAGTGGGCTTTGATTTAACAAAACACAGCAGGCCTGTGTTTAACCTCTTACAGAACAGATGCTTTGATTTATTCTCTATGCGTAATATATGCAGTATTTCACTTTACCGCCATATTACAAAGTTAGAACGGTAAACTTCTCCCGGTACAGCCTTCTTAAAGCTAAACATACTGTACAATGACTATGCGGCTCTTTCGTATTCCTGCACACTGCACAGCTAGAGAAGGAGGAGGTTCTTAAGTTCAGCAAAGTTCATTCAGTTCTGACTCGAGAGTAGCCAAGTAACACAGGTTCACGCTTTAGATTAAGGCCTGAGGAAACTGCTTGACATTGTATTTGTCAGCCTTTGTTTTCCCCATTGTTTGTTCCCTAGTATGGTTCTGTGTATTATATTGGCTTTTTTGCTCAAATTACCTTTATTATTCGTATGTACTTACCCTTTAACAATGGATGTATGTACAGTATAAGTGTATGTTTGTGTATTTAAATATATACACACATACACTGTGTACATATGTGTGTCTTTATACAGTGTATAAAGCACACTTTTTTAGCTCGTGCCTTACATATCACTGCAGGGCTGTACCTCCTTCTTTTTACAGACACAGGCCATGAATGTGTTCTTATTTTGGTTAAGGTTGCATTCAGATGCAGTGCCATTCCAATGCCCCCTCTGCTAATCTCCCCCGCTTGTGCCTGTCGCCTCTCTCCCAGCGTACATTGAGGATGTGGCGCGCTGCGTGGACCAGAGCAAGCGGCTCATCATCGTCATGACGCCCAGCTACGTGGTGCGGCGGGGCTGGAGTATCTTCGAGCTGGAGACGCGGCTGCGCAACATGCTGGTGACGGGGGAGATCAAGGTGATCCTGATCGAGTGTGCCGAGCTGCGCGGCATCATGAACTACCAGGAGGTGGAGGCGCTGAAGCACACCATCAAAATGCTCACCGTCATCAAGTGGCGTGGCCCCAGCAGCAACAAGCTCAGCTCCAAGTTCTGGAAACACTTGCAGTACGAGATGCCCTTTAAGCGCACAGAGCCCATCATCTCCCGCGAGCAGGTGCTGGATGTGAGCGAGCAGGGCCCCTTCGGTGAGCTTCAGACGGTCTCTGCCATCTCCATGGCGGCCGCCACCTCCACCGCCATGGCCACGGCGCACCCAGACCTGCGCTCCACCTTCCACAACAGCTACCACAGCCAGATGCGGCAGAAACATTACTACCGCAGCTACGAGTACGACATCCCGCCCACTGGCACCCTGGGCAGCCAGCACACCTACTGCAACATCCCCATGACTCTGCTCAACGGACAGCGGCCCCAGGCCAAGTCGCAGCGTGAGCACAGCCTAGAGGAGGCGCACACCAACAATGCCATGCTGCCTCTGTTGCCACGGGAGACCAGCATATCCAGCGTGATCTGGTGATGGTAGCCGCAGCCCGGAGTCCAGCCAGTGTGTCCCAGCCCTGATGCATGGCCCAGACTCGCTCCCGGGGTACGGAGCCCCGGCCTTCGACGCAGCCGCTGCGCAACGGTCTCCGCAGTCCGCAGGGGGTATGAGAGCAGGGGAGAGACTGGAGTGCTCAGAGCATCACCACAGACAGACAGACAGACAGACCTGAGGAATGAAACCCCACACACTTTCACTTACATGTGCACACAATGCACGCGCGCACACACACACACACACAAACACAAGGAGAACAGGGTCTTGTACATATATTTGCAATTTCTTTGTAGCATCAATGTCTTCCTGTTTTTGTTCTCGTTTATTTGCATATAACAGTTACTTTATTTTTACTCAGTATCCAATGTTTCTAGTTTGTTTTTTGCTTTTTCATTTTACTTGACTATAAAAAAAAAAATCAAGTCTGTGTGGTAATTAGACTGGACCGCTGTATTTTTTATCTTGTCTTTGTGTAGTTTAAGAGATTTTTAACACATTTTTTGGGATTGTCTGGATATATACCAATGTTTTATTCAAAGAAGCAGACATAATTTCTGTTGGCCTACGTAAGGTACGTATATCAGCTTAAAATAGAACCCTGAAAAATCAATTATGCAAAAGGTGCAGGAAGCTGGCAGCAGTCATTCATCCTTGGTGGGAGGACCAGCGGAGCGGCCTGGGAGGGAGTCAGACCTCCACATGACGGCGAGTTCCAGCAACAGCTCCTGAAAAGTCTTAATTTTCTTTTGTTAGAACACAGCCTTGCTGTTCACGTCAATAGTGAAATGTCTCACCTTAAAAAAAAAAAAAAAAATCTGTAAATTATTTTAAAACAAAAAAGAATTATATTTTTATAATGGAATAAATTTTTGAAAAGTCATCCTTATTCACAACCCATTTCACAGATGTGAAAGAAAAACGGACTAAACACTCTGCCAGTTGCGTGTGACCTGTTTGCCACTGGGTTCCAGGACCCAGATGGGACATTTTGAGTTACTCACTAAATCTCTTTATGATTTGCATTCGGTTTGTTTTATTGTTTTGGTGAGACTGTTGAGATATATTCTGAAGAATGACTTTTTTCCTTATGGTGAATTATAATTTGGGCCTGATAAAGTTCATTTGTATTTAAAACTATTTGCTCACTTCTGAGTATGCATACAAACCATATATACTTAACACAGTTCACACTGAGAAAGGAGATATCTTTTATAGAAATACCATCATGATTAGTTTTTTCGCTGCACATTAAAATCATTGACCTCTTTGTAGTGCCTCCCTGTTCCTCTATGGAAAGTGTGTCTTTACTGTAAGGTGTGGTACAGCGTACAGCGCGCAGTAACTACTGCATTCACACACTCACCTCCAGTGTGTAAGTTTGTGCGATGCCACAGAAACCTTGTCACAGCTTACCAATTGCACAGCCTGTAAGCTTTTCAGCTTGACCCCCATGGGTAAAAGCACCTCGGTCCTCTCCAAAAATCAGTCACCCATTGGATGTCCAGTTGCCTCGGAACAAATAAGCAAAAGTGAAAACATTCTGAAATGCACGGTTGAGGCACTTTTCTTGATTTTGTATCTTGCGTCTGCAGAGCTCCGAGCAGTCTTGGTTATTTGTTCATGGTACCCGTTCAGTAGCGTAATACAGGCTGCCACTCAAACCTTAAATGTATAAAAAAATACCAAAGCTTAAAATCCCCTTATTATTCTTCTGTCAGCAAGCAGCTTGGTTGCTGTGTGAGAAACTAACATTTATCTTCAGACATCATGTCCATAAAAGTTAAAGAAAATACTGTTTTGAATGTTTGGAGGTAGCGTGCCAAAATGCTTCAACACAGTTCCCCTAAACATAAGGAAGATGGAGATGTGAGGTTTGGACATTAAAGCGAGATTCATCTGCTAAAGTGAAATAGTTCAGGTGTCCTCATGAGCCCATGTGCAGACAATGTAAGTTTTGTCATCTACCTTTACATTCATCCTTTGTTTCAAGACACAACTACATGGAGTAAATGTTTTCTTAACACTTTTATGGACCTCAGGGTCAATATAGAAGGCTCATGAGTTTTGGCAAGTCTGATGCTTTGTCCAGCTTCATGCTGGGTAAGGTAAGCAGGGCTCAGAGAAAAGGAGGGGAAAGAAATGGAGGAGGATGAGGAGGAGGAGAAGAGGGAGGAGAAGGATGAGGAGAAAGATAAGGAGGATCAGGAAAAGAAGGAGAATGAGAAGGGGAGGAGAAGGAGAAGAGGGAGGAGGAGGATGAGGAGAAGAAGGAGACAGAGAAGGAAAAAGAGAATGAGGAGATGGATAAGGAGAAAGGTGAGGAGGATCAGGAGAAGGAGAATGAGAATGAGAAGGGGGAGGAAGGATGAGGAGAAAGAGAAGGATGAGGAGGATAAGGAGAAGGCTCAGGAAAACGGGGAGGAGAAAGAACACACAATGTATTCATGAGAAGTGAGAGCCTGGCGTTTGAGTGCAGTCGTGCCTTTTGCCAAGGTGTGGAAGTGCCACCTGCCTTGGAGGAGTCAAGGGTGGTTGGCCCAGCGACTGAATGAAGGGACTCCATGTGCAGACAACAATTATGCAACGCAGTCGATCCACAGAAGCGTGACGCAGCAATGGCTGCTCCTGCGCCGCCGTCTGGGTGGGCGTGAGACTTTGTTGTGTTTCCTTTGTGCGTTTTAATGCCTGGTCAAAGCTGATGGTGTATTTTATAAAAATGCGAGGGTGGAAATAAAATTTAGATGTAGGTAAATATAATATGAAGACAATCTAGCCACACTCAGCAAGAACCAATGTTTGCATATTATATGAAAATGGGCAATTGTTAAACAGTTTTTCGTAATGTGTATAGCACACAGTTATCGAAGCATTTTCATGGTTCAGAGACTAAAAGTTAAGATTCTGTCTTTATTGTTTCTTTTATTGGTTATTTTCTTTGATATTCTGTATCTACAATGTTAACTGAAAAATCTAGAATTAATATTAATGACAACAATAATAATAAAATATTGGTTTTGATAATTTCCTTTTCTTACACTGCAAATGTATGTGGGCTTTAGAAGGGGGTGATAGAGCCCTGGATGGTGAGCTCTGCACCACAGACACCGCTTGCAGGACATATGGAGCAGACAGGGTTCTCCACCCTCAGACCACACTTTCTGGTTTAACTGCCCCATCAGTCACTCACAGCAGGGCAGCAAGGTTCTCCAGAATGGGACCAGGTTCTGCTGAACTTTTGCTCTGGAAAGCATCTGGGACTGGACTGGAGGCTGTTGTTGTCAGAGCAGGAGGTAGGCAACCCAGAGTCCAGCCCACCACCACCTGCTGCCCCCTTAGCTGAGCTCCTCTACTCTCCTGACCAGTTTTACCAGGAAAGGAGACAGCCAAACACCTGGGGCAGGTAAATCGCACTGTTTCACAGTGAAGAATTACATCAACTGAGGACTTTCAAAAAAAATCAAAATAAAAATTTCCCTTCTTTGCCCCAGAATCACCACATGCACAGTTCAGCGTTTGACCAGGTGGGGTTCTGTAGACCGAGTGGTTTGTACCAAAGCCACTGCAGTGTGGCAAAGCCATCAATAAACAATAACACGCCAAGAGCTATATTGCCTGCTCACACTCAACAAACACACACCAAACTCTCTCCCTTCTTCCCCGCTTGCCATTTAAATCAGCATTTTCCAACCTGCCACACTATTGCACTTTTTCGCTTAATAAAGGTTTCAAGAGAACTAAAACTGAAACTACAATCGTAGGTGGAGTAACTTTGTTCGCTGCTGATCCAAAACCCTTTAGTGTTATTAGTTAGTGAATCGGTGCTATCATTTTGAACGTAGAGCTTACCTTCTCCGAGCCAAAATTACTGTTCATGATTTGGAGGAATAAATGGCCGGGAAATCTTATTGCGAAGAGCTTTGGAATTAATCTGCAAGCTATTTCCTCCAACCCTGCCTACGCTAAACTGTTACTGGTGTATTGTAAAGCTTCCTGTTTGCTCAAGATGTCCTACTGTCAGCCAGAAGCCACAACAGGCCTGGACAACGGTCTCTTTCTGCCAGCTTGCCCAGAAACATCGCAACCTGCCCAAGCAGTGCACCAAGCAGCCGTCTCCCATTTGAGGCCCAGCAGCAGCTGCACTTGCGTGAGCTGCTGTTTGGCTTGAACGTCGACCGATTGTGTGGCACCAGACTGGGTCTGCAGGAGCTGTCCGTGTGAATCCAGAGAGACGCTGGGTGGCCACCTGGTCGGGGCTCCACAGCAGCCTCTGGAAATAAAGGCTCCCAAGCCCACTGGGAAGGCAGGCTTTTGAAGTGTCTGTAAGGACGACTGTCTTTCCGTTTCCTTGTTCCACACCTTTTGTAGCTTATAAAGTTAAATCTCATCGATTTCTAATTATCTGTTCTGAAGAAAGCCTATATATGCTTACTGTATGCATGCAGTGGTGATGAAGGAGATGGAGGTGTGCGTATGTACACGTTGTTGTGGCATTCCTGAGAAAAATGTCCTTGCAAAAGCAGCAAACCTCCGGTGTTGCATTTCTATCCAGATGGATTAAGCTAGGAAGCTGCTGTTTATAGATCTGAAGTAAGCTGCTGACGGCCGGTTGACTCCACGCAGAACGTGTGAAGCCATAACTCAGTGAGGTGGGCTGCTGTAAAAGATCAATAAGGTCTCTAGTTCTGCTCTGTGAATCCAGTGAAAAACAGCATGGGTCAAACTCCAGGAAGCAGCCATTGCTCTACTAATGCTGCTGTCTTCTGTGTAGGAGGAATATTAATGGAGTCACATCCGCATTGTGAGAATGAGTCTTTGCCTGCTTTGAAGCCTGCACGTGGAACGCAGCAAGAGGGGATTTTGTGAGATGCTGGGGAATGAAGAGATGGAAAGTTGTGAAATATGTTGGATTGGAGAAGATGGAACTTTCTCAGCCATTTTTGGTCAGTGTGGAGGGGATAGATGGGTGGGGAGGCTGGAGTCAACGTTGCTTTCAGATTTGCTGTCAGAAGAGGCCTTCCAGCCATTACCTGCTGATGCTCAGCCATTGTTTATAGTGCATGCTGGGTAAGTGGCATCTCGCCACATATACAACTCTGCCCAAAGCTATGATACACAACGAGCAGAACACCACGGCTTAACAACCAGCAGATACACAACCAGCAGATAAACCTAGCAGGAGGGGGCAGCCTATAAGAAAAACAGAAGCAAATGTGCAAGATCAATGTCCCTAAATTTTTTGGAGCTCTGCTGGGGGCTCCAGTGAGGTTGTTCTTTGTTGCCCAGTGTTTGTTCCGCTGCTGAACCTGGAAAAAGGGGGGCGATGAACAATGATGTGCCCCACTGACTGTTTCAGTAAAAGAGAATGTACTGGGTCATCTGAACACTTCATGATCAGGTTTGTCTTCTGTCCACATACCATCTTGTTCCACCTGAGCGCCAAGGACAGTGACCAGGCACCTGGCTCACCGAGTATGCACCTCATGCAGTGGTTATCCTTTGTTAAGGACATAATGATGTCCTCTGTTCTCCATCCTTTACCCCAGTTATGCTTTATGTGGATAAATAAATATAAATATTAATGACAAGTGCAAAGAAGAGGCATTTTGTCATCATATACGGTGACCCGATTTCCTGTTTTTTTGTATTGAGGTTTTGTACGAAAATTGGAACACAGATGCAAAGATATAGACTTTGCAAATCTTGTCAACATATGCAGAAAAATATGAAACAAGGCCAATTTTTTTTCTCCTTCTGCGTATGTAAGTTATATAGGCACTCCTTTATCGAATAAAATGTTTCCTCCAAACTATAAATGAACCGTAAGAATATTATGTTTTACCTTCAAAATGGGTTTTCTAAAGATTCAGGACATTCTTTGCAGTTTTATATTTCATATCATTCATCTGTTTTTTCAGTGAAGATTTGCAGTAATGAACTGTGTTCCTATCATGGTGGCCCACATCCTTCAAGACATTTTTATTTTTATTATTATTATTACATAAAAGCATGCGATTATTTTTTGTGAAACACTGACACCTACTGGCCGCTTCTGGAAACGCGAGTGGACGAATGAACTAAGCCACGACGGGGACAGTCGATTTCTCACAGTGAGTGACTGTTGTGGTCACACAAGAGGTGAAGTCTTCAAATGTCCATCATTTCAATCTTTTCAGGCAAACACATGTCCCAAAAGTTACACAAATACACAAAATGCATTTTAAAGATGCTGACAGTTAGTGCTTCTGTTTGTTGCAGCAGCCCAGGGGATTTGGGAGGGAAATGAAACCCTGCTTTAGGGGCCACCAGAGCACCTTGTTTTTCACAAACTTGTCAGTTTCAGCAACTTTGTCAGGAGTCTAAGCTTGTTTTTTTATGCAGAATGCCTCCTTTTCCACTTTGATGTACTCGGTCTCCTGTTCTGCTGTGAAGACGGCAGGGATGCGATGAACACGGGTGTGCTGATGTGATGGGATGGAGGACACATTATAGAGACTCGGAGATGTTGGCAAGTAGTGCTGTTTTTAGGGCTGCTGCCAGGCGGGTTAAAGGTCCAAGGTTTAAGCCCTGCTCCTGCTGCAGTTGCACTGATCTTTGAACTTTGTTTCACTGGATGCAGTACAAATGCCCTACTGTACAAACAGGTCAGTCATAGTAAAGTTGTAAAATTGCCTATTATTTTAGGGACTTCAGGCAGGTAAATAAAGTTAATAAAGGCTAACGTTATGGTTCCAGACTCGGTTCGGCTGAAATTCATAGCTACGGCAGCAATGATGAACATCTCGAATCAGGTCATACTGATTTCTAATGCGGTACGGAGTGGATGTGCGGACAGAACTTTCTGGAAGTGGTGAGGGCAGGACACTCTCCTCAGGTGCCCCCATATTCTTTAAAGCCACATTCTCCCTTTCTTCTGAAACCTCACACTGAGTTTTTCCTCATGCCTGCGAGAGAGAGCAGGTTCATTACATCACCAATTGAGCAGCCTTAATTATTTGTGCTCCAAACCCTCCCCATGTGTAGTGTTTGATGAATCGGGCCTATTAATATTTTAATATGAGCAATGATTTATAAGCAGGCTGCCAGCCAATGTAGTTGCAGTTTTTCAGGTTGTCTGTCTGCACCGAGACTTGCGTGGCTCCGTCTTCCGTCTGCAGGAGAGCGGCAATGTTGCTCGCACATTTCCGTCTGGATTCGGAATTTTTTTCGCTTTTTTCTTCTTCTTGTTTTTCGTCTCCTTGCTCTTCAACGTTACGGATGAAATTGTTTGAGCCGATCTCTTTATGCGTGCCCAACAAGGTCGGCGGTAGTGATGTCAGTGCCCAATATTCCAGCTGATGTCATTATTTGGACATTCAGTGAAGCCCTTTCTCCTAAGAAATGTACAGTGTCTCAATTCAAGGCAAGCAGTTTTCTCAAGAGTGCAGTAGCAGGAACAGGACTCAGCCTGAGCTCTTTGAGTGCAAGGCACAATGTTAACCACTATGCCAAACCTCTAATCGCAACAAAGGCAATAACCATTAACCAACCATTACAGCCATATCCTGGAATAAATGGTACGGCATTATGCTGTCTGTTTGTAACATCTAAGAAAGAAAAGGAACCCTATGCCTACAATGTGAGCATTACGGTATATAAAGACACACACCTTGTCTATTTATTTAGCAGCTGTTCATAGTGCACTGTTTGTGCTTCTTCTCAGTTGCAGCTCCACAGAGACTTGTTTTCAGCCTCTTTCATTGTCCTGCCAGTCCTTCAGGCAGGTAGGCAGGCAGGCAGACAGGCAGACGCAGACAGGCAGGCACCACAGCTGTGTTGCCCTTTGCAGGAACAGGATTAATTGACTTGTTATCATCTTTAGCAATTAAAGGCGTAATTGAATGGAAAACAGAGCTTGTCGGCAGGGACGTTTTGAACGCAAAAAATAAACACATTCATAAAACAAACACGTGAATAAACAAGGCTGGGGACGCCCGCCTGCTGCATGTCCGCTGGAGGGGGTTGCCAGATGGAGAGGTGAAGTTTCCATCCCATTTGCATACATCTTAGTGCACTCCAGCCTGTATTATTTCCACGATAGGTTACACCGAGAGCAAAAATACTGGGGACCAGCTTAGCGGTATTAAGGAAATGAAGTGTGAAGTAAATCCTACTTGAATAGAAGTGCATTTATGTTGTCAAAGCAAGGCAGAGATCAGGACCAGAGTGCACTTTTCACTCTAACCCAAGTGCCATTGAGAGAATTCAAGTTTTTTTAGAGAAATAGCGGGAACTTGGGGAAGGTTTTCCATGCTGCCTGTATTTGATAATGTGATCATACGGCTGCACAGAAATATGTTACTTTCAAAAATTCAGAATTCTTTGGGCTGAAATGACATGTGATGTTCCTTCCTTATTGCCTAGGAAGTTCAGCGTTTTCTTCAGCCTGTCTCCATCGCCATCCACACAGCTGAAACAAACCCCTGGTTCACGCACGCTTACTTCCCCTGTGCTATACAAGGCAACTTCATGCACCAGAGCATCAGTTAACATCAGTAAAGTCCATACACACCGAACTGAGACCAGCGATATGGGTGCAAAGCAGCAACAGTCCTACAAACGGTGCTTCTATCCTTCTTACCAGTGCCATCCCTCTCCAGGCTCAGGATGATTATACCTGCTTCAGTCCACTGATACGCCAAGCTAGGTTGGTCAGCATCACGTCGAAAAGCAGCTCAGCTCCCCACCACCCATGACAGTAAGTGACACGATCACCACTATTGATAGGGTACCAATAAGCGTGCCTGTCTCTCACACAGCGAGGTCTAATGATCCTTAAAGTATGGGAAACTCCTCACTTGTAGTCCTGCAACAGAAGCAGACCTGGGCTAAAAAAGACGAAAGGCACACTGACGTAAATGTATCCATCTCAGAGCAGCTTTTCTCTGGTGTGGGGATCCCAGCTCTCTGAGAGATGCCAATATCAACACCGGTTCATAACTGCAGAAGGAGAAAAAGCACATTTAAGATGGACTGCAAAAAATTACATAACATCAAGTATAAAAACAGATGTAAATGAGATATTAAAGGCTTGTATAGCAGGATCAGCTGATAACATTCTTCAGTTTAATTCTGTACTGGGGATCCTAAACCATACCACTGAGGGTTGGGGTTGCTGTTGCTGCTGAAGGGAACTGCAGGAAATCACCTTCACTTGACTTTATTTGATAAAACGGCACAATGGAGCAAAGTGTAGCCCCGTTGGTGAGATGAGGTCAGCATCAGTGATGGAAGAGGGTCGGCGGGTCACATACAAGCTGTCTCTCAAATGCATGGGATCAGAAAAGAGGGTGAGGATCAAAAGGAATTGTCCCTCCATCCATTCCATATTAATTCGGAGCATCCAAAGTTAATGTTGCAATTCTTTTGAAGTGTTTTCCCAAATCCTTTCAAAGATGTCCAACACAGCCTTGATGAATGCAGGAGAAACATGCGCGAATTAGCATCTATGTTTAAATGAATTTTATATTATCATATTGATTCTAAATTGAATTGAATTTAGCTTTTGTTGCATTATCTCTTCAGATCCCGCTGCGTTTATAACACGAAGGCATACAAGGTAAAATGTGCCAAAAGCGCAGCGGTGATAAAGTTCTACATTTTTCAAAAGATGCTTCATTCAGGTTATGGCAGGTACGTGTGAGGACATCTGTGCTCAGGTGGGGTTCAAAAGATAGGAAATGTTAGGGACAGTGTGGTATCTTCACAGCTGCCCATCAAAGGACCATCGCTTTAGTGCATCTACAGAGATTAATGTAGTTTAGTAAATAACCTGTCTGAGGTCAAAATACCATGTTGGCCTAAATAGAAGACGGCCCTGGCAATAAGACGAACCCCTCTTTTTCAATACTCGTTTTTAGAAAACGATTTTTCAAACACCATATGTTAGTCTTAAAAAGAAAAATTATATTTGGTCATATTCACCATATTTGCTTTTTAACACAGCCTTTTTGGGCTTGCCACCTTTGAACATGTTCTCTAACTTTATGTTTCTTGGCTGCTTGACAACAGCAGTTGTTTGACACTTCTGCCTCACTGATCACCATTACCTTGAAACTGGCCTCATAACTTCTCCTCAGTCCTTGGTCAGTTTGGCCTAACTTTGAGCTGCTTTTTTCCAGGCCACCTTGAGGTTTCCTCATTTTTCACATTGACCAATAAGGTACCACTTGTGTAACAGTAACAAAATAAAGCTCATTACTATTTGAAAATGGCTAATAAGTGAAAGTAACATTTAAAAACATTTACACTGTAGCAGATTTGCTTTGAAAAGAAATGGATATTCTTTACACATATCTGGTGCTTACTGGTTGAACACTGCTGAAAGCCCCTGGAGCAACAGCAGTGTGTAGATAGATGGACATTTGTCCAGTGCAGCTGATGGCTGGTTAATCAGATGAGACGTCCATCTGTTTTGACAGTCTTTGCTGGAGCTAAAAACCTGGAATAATGAGAAACATTTTCGGCCACATCCATCAGGCTGTCTGCTACCACGAGCACGCAGGAGCCATTCTCCTCCAACCATTTAAGGGGGTAAATCCTCCACTGTTGTTACAGGTGGGAAGTAACACAAGGAATGCTGAGAAAATTCACCCAGCCAGAAAGAAACCAAACCTCCAAACCTTTCAACTTTGCACACTGGTTCAGACGTTTTTTTGTTTGCTACTTTTGTTACAGCCACCAAACAAACAAGTCCTTTGTCCAGGAGTGAGTAAAGCCATCAAAACAAACAAAAGTTGCTACCCTTCTGGTGTTAAATGAACTACCCTAACAAACAAAAGCAAACAAAAATGCACTGTTCTACAACTGGAAAATTACATGGAAAATGGCACTCGCCTCTTTCGAGCAGTTGAAGTATTTACAAAAACAACAGGTTTGAAAGACTATTCAAACTGTTTACAAAGAGTCATCACCACTTACAGTGGTGAAACACAAGAACAACAATGGCAAAGATAGACAGCCTACCAACCAGCAACACAAAACTCTCTCTAGCTTCCACTCCCTCCTCCTCCTCTTTCTTGTCCTTTTCCTGCTCTTTCTCCTCCTCTTCCCCCTCCTCCTCCTCATCTTTTTCACCCTCCTTTCTTCCCCCTCCTCCTCTTTCCCTTCCTCCTCCTTCTTCCCTCTACTTCTCCCCCTCTCCTCCTTTCCCTCCTCTTTCTCATCCTCCTCTGCTTCCGGTGTCCTTGTTAGTTACTTTGTGCCACCTTTGTCGGTAGCTGGCTAGTGGCATTCTGCTACCAGGTGGACTCCATAGCTCCACCTGTTCGATGGCAGAGGTGAGTGAGAGAGAGAGACGCGCGTACACACACGCAAAAATGCTAATGGCCTTGGGACCAAGGCCATAACAACAAAGCAAAAATGCCCAGGAGGCCATGTTCTATTGTTACAGCTGGTCGCCAGGCCCACCACAAAGCAGTGCTGGCACCTCTTACACAGTGTGCAGTACGTTACACTCTTTTTTTAGAAGCTTTTAAATGTCAAAACACCTATTTAATTCAGAGAAAAATGTTTTATTCACTTTAAATAGAAAATATCCTTCCAGCTGAGCAAGCAGTATTTATCTTCCATATTACAATTTTATATTCCATTAAATGCTTTCTGGTTGAAGGTTGCATAGAAATGCAAGAATACATTAATAGGCTGGTATTCCCATCTTAATTTGGTCTCTGTCCTTTCTCTTGGTTTAATAAATGATGCTTTCAAATAATGTGATAAATAAAGAAGAAAGCAGTTAGGCTGGCTAAAATTATTCAAAATAGCTTGGAGTCTTCTGGATTTAAAACTCTTTGTTCAGAAACATGAGTGCAAATAAAGCCGTTTTATTGTAGTGCAATGTGTAGCTCTGAATGCCCATAAATAAAGCAGTGTTTATGCAGAACAATAATGTCATCATTAAAGAAATCTGAGGTACCCTGTAAGACAAAAGTATTAGCATAATGGTATATAAATACAGCATAACAAGTTGCCATGGACAACTGCTCTCAACTTTTGTTGGAAGATAACTGTACGATGAGGTGGGTAAGAGTAGAAAATATTAACACTGACGTATAATGTGGCAGATTTTCAGTTTGTGCTGTAGGCTGAGTCTGTATCTAGGACAGAGGGCTATACAATGTAAGAATAAATTGCATTGTCTATGAACACACATGAATCTTATGTACAGTGTAATGGTTTTTTGTCATTTGGCAAACACATGACCAGAACTGCTGGACTAGCAGTCAGACAGAAGGTATCCCATAATCCCATACACATGAGCCCATAAACAGTTTGTTCTACATATGGGCTAATGGTGTGGTCCCAGTACTGTACAGATGAAGCCCCTGCCATCATACTAAATCACACATGAATTATAATTTTTTATTACATACAATATGTATTTATCCCATCTTTCACTTCACATAAAATGTGGAGCCTGGGTGCTAAAGTTGGTTCGACCCAGTTTGGTTATCAGTTTGCACTCCACAAGGATCCCGCAGGGGCTGGCCGGATTCCCCTCACGCTGGTCCAGCAGTGGCCCGTAGGTGTGACTGTGGTGACAATTTTGTGGTTATTTGACCTCCTTGCGATTCAAAACTTAAGTTCTCGATACTGAACAACAGCGACCAGACAGTTCCATGTGTTGGAGGTAGAGTTGGTCCTGTCAAAGTTGCACTTCGACTCATGGTGACCACTCGTATGGTTGTCATGATCTCTACGGGATTCTTGTCTTAATTTGGGCCCAGGCGTTTTACACTGTTTAGTAAATACTGCCAGAGTAATCTTGTGTTGGAATACATTTCAGAAGGAGTTCATTTCCATCCTCTTGCTAAATGTCATTAATTGGAAGGAAACATGTTCATGCTGAGCCCACTGGTCTCTCAACCGAGAACATTTCTTCTGAGATGACGGCACCTTGTGTATTCCTCTATGGCGTCTCCATACTTACCCACCACTGCTGATTTTATGGTGTCTCTTCATCAGGGCACTGACAGCCACCAGCAGTTGTGTTTGTGTTTATATGGCGGCTGCTCCTCCTTCACAGTGCTGTGTTGCGTGGGCCACATTAATCTCTAACGTAACAGCAACTGCTACCCTATTGCCTGCAGCTGCTCTAAACTCCCACTGTGCCCCTAACCCTAACCTTCACAAACTCTACCTGGCTGAGTTCAGATGGCCCCCCCACCTCTCTAATGGTCCCTTCATGTTCCAGTGTCCCCCAAACAGCCAGCTTGCCATTTAACCCCTGTCCTTCCCATAGGTGGACATCTTTTATCTTCTGCATGACACTTTCTGTCCTGTGCTGTCCCCTTGCAACTCCTCTGCTGTGACTGTAGGGAGCAGCTGATCATGTTGGGATTCTGTCATCATCTTCCATATTTCCAAAAACCACACTTCAGATATTATCGGCGTCGTTTGTGTGTAGTTCTTTTTTGCTCCAAGTCAAGCATTTTGTATAAATTTAAATAATGCCAGAAATTGTTTGAATTCTTTGTACCTTTTGTCCACTTACTTGTGTCTAAATGTGTTGTCCCCTGCACTGCTTCCACAAGGGTTCCACTGCTGTCTCTTTATAATGTGGGCTGGCCATTTACATCTGGATGAGGATAAAACACCTCTTCTATTATATTACAGCCAGATGCTTTAAAAGAGCCAGGCATCAAACTGTCATGTTGTTTACTTTTAGTAGTTGGAGGGAAACACTAACATAACAAACACACTTATCATAACTCTAATAGTGTGGTAAAACAGGGGCCACTGATTTAACAGAGTAAAACACCTTCATTTACTCCGTCAAAGTGGCTTTGAAAGGGCAATCCTAAAGGCACAAGATGCACAACATATATACTGCCAAGCCAAAAAAAAAGTCACCGCTTGGATTTAACTTAGTGTTGTGATCTGGGGTTGTTTCAGTTGGTCAGGTCTAGGTTCAGCAATGTTATGTGCCCCAAAAATGAGCTCAGCTGACTACCTGAATACTATATTGAATGAGCAGGTTTTTCCATCAATGGATTTTTTCTTCCCTGATGGCACAGGCATATTCCAAGATGACAATGTCAGGATTCATGGGGCTCAAGTTGTGAAAGAGTGCTTCAGGGAGCATGAGGCATAATTTTCACACATGGATTGGCCACCACAAGTCCAGACCGTAACGCCACTGAGAATCTTTGGGATGTGCTGGAGAAGACTTTACGCAGCGTGCCGACTATCCCATCAGTACAAGATCTTGGCGAAAAATTAATGCAATTCTGGACGGAAATAAATGCTTTGACATTGTGTGCCGTAATAAAAGCTAAAGGTGGTCCAAAGAAATATTAGAGTGTGTGACTTTTTTTTTGGCCAGGCAGTGTAAATACAGACAAGGGGGTCTATTTACAAAATGCTTTGCTTTCATTTTTAAAAACCCCATTCAAATCCATACATTTGTGCTCTATTTGCCTTTTTATGTACCCTAACACCATCCTGGAGGCATTTTGAGAGAGCGGACCTTCCATCCTAGAGTCTTCACCTTTAAATGAACACAGCTGTACAGTCTTGCAGGCTACTGAGCCCAGACACTCTACTGTCCCTGCTGGGATGTGCGAGTTTTCATTCATATACGTAAAATATATATAACATTTATGTAAAAAACTGCTTCTGTTCTGGAGAAAAAACAAGTGACGCTTATTTAGAAAACAAGGTGGCAAGACAGTAGCTTAAACAAGTTGCAATATAATAAATAGCATTTGGTGCACGTTCTTAGTTTGGAATACGCTAGAATGTGAGCATGCAGTGTTGTTAATTCATTGCATCCTGTAGCACATATTTATGAAGTAGTTACAGGTAGAAAAGACACACATGTAAACATCTGTTGGAGTATGACACTAAAAAGTGCATAACTACAAGTTGTGTTTAGGGTTGTTTTCGTAGTTCAGTTTACTGGCTGCTTTCAGCAAATGAATGATGCAGGGAGTGGTTGGTTCACACAGGGTTGTTTTCTAACCTCCTCAATGAGAATCTGCAAGCAATCACTTTTGTAAAATGCCTTCTTTATCCAGCAATGAAGATGATTTCATTTAAAAGTTATATGGAGTTGTTTGTTGTAATGATAAAGGCAGCATCCTAAAAGCGCTGGACTAGCTTTACACTTGCAGCATTAATGACTACACCGTGCCTGCAAGAACTTTAAAATAAATGCCTTGAACCTAAAAACCCCATTATTTATCAATTCACATTTAAATAACATTTATTTTGTCAGGCACCAGGTACATGAGTAGCATTCCTTGGGGTACAAACACACACTGTTCCTGTGATGCTAGTCAACAAATAATTTTTTTTTCCTACTATAAAAGATTTATCTTTTGGAAATAAAGGGTATTTCAGGGATAAACTAAAGCCCAAGCCCACTTTGTTCCTTACATGAAACTTTGTTAAATGCACTGAGTTTGCATAAATTGAACTGAGATCATATAAAAATAAACAAACTTTGTGTTTTTTAAGTAATTTCCTTTAGCCCTATGAGAAATATGGTTTAGTGGAAATTTTATATTGTAAAGACTTGGATGGATTTAAATTATTTCATATCATTTAAGTTATTCTTTTTATTTTGAGTCTACAGTTATGCTTTAAATTCAGACGAAAGCAAGATGTTTTGAAGAGTAATGAGGTTCAACAGTGGGTGATAAGAGTCAAACAAGGATAAAGAAAACACTGCATACAGTAATGTTACAATGAACAACAGGCAGTAAAACGTTACTTAAGGTGACTATACACATTTAGCACCATACTGTTTGGATATATAGTGGGGGGGGGTGTTTAGGGAGGTGCAGTTTTTGGCTTTTTAGTCCACAGACACACTTTTAAGTCTTGCATGCATCTCATCATAAGTAGTTTAATATTTTAAACAGCTTAAAAGCACTTCACAGCAAATGTTTTCTTCCAGTTGGTATGCTGTTATGCTGACAGAATCAGGATGAGGACATAACTTGAACACCGCCAGCCAGGAGTTTGTGGCTCTTCCAAAGTTGTTTCTCCCAAATGAGGTCAGGAGACAGAACCTCATGAAAGCAAGAGCCATTCCCCTATGAGGCCACCATTCATATCTGCACTTTATAATCTGAATGGCCCTGCAGAGGTCAACATAGACTGAGGCAGCCCAAAAAGTCAGCTGCGTCCTTTTTCTGCAACTGCTGCTGGGCGGAGATGTTAATACTTTAGTTTAGGGAAGATCATAGCACAAATGGAAGCCCTCCCCCTCTGTTGCTACTGGGGAGGTGAGCAAAGCTGGTGGATCCGAACCCTGTGCTGCGTTAGCAGAGGCTGTGTGGTTTGCCCTTTATTTCCCGTCGCTGTGTTTGTCTTATATGAGAATGCAGCCACTCCGGCAGTGCGGTTGCTCGTGCGCGCAGCGCCCCCTGCAGGTGGAAACGCGAACAGTCGTAAAAACCGAAGCGTGAATTCATTTCCATTTCCTAAATTAAACTGCGAACAAGAACGTCACTGAGCGTAAACACCAGTTTGAGTCCCAAGACCTTAAAATAAAATTACTGCATTTCCTCATCCGTTTAATACGTCAACCAGCGTAACCTTCAGGTGTCAGGAGCATTTTTTGACGAGCGCAAAACAGAGGCTGGGCATTTTTGGGCGAAATAAAATGCAAAATGTGTATTTCAGAGGAGCCGCTTGTTTAATTCGAGCCTTTCGTCAGCGGGTGCGAAACAGTGCACGTATTAATTCGACGTGAATTGGCGAACTGGACGTTCCTGTACACTCTTACCAGTATGGCCGAGTACTTACTAAGAATCGGCTCCGGGAGACGATTTAGCGTGTAAGGAAAGCAAAAGTGGCAAAAGAGTCAAGCGAGGCACGGCGCCATGGCGCCTCAGGCGTCCTGCGCCTCCTTCCCGCGCAGCATCTCGCGCAGCATCTGCTCCACGTCCACGGGCCCCAGGATTGGCCGGAGGAACAGCTCGGCCACGGCGCTCGCGCTCACGCGCCTCAGCGTGGCCAGCGCCGACAGCAGGCGCGCGAAGCGCGCGCCCTCCTCGCGCCCTCCTCGCGCCGTCCTCACGTGCTCGTGGAGCGCGCGGTGCGCCTCGCGCTGCAGCCCCGCGATGTGGCGCCGGCACCGCAGGCCCTCGAGATCTGCGCGAGGGGACGAAGGAAGTTACGGCATCGCTTAGCAACGGCCCCGCCGCCGTGGAGCTACGCTGCATTCACGCTGGTGTGGGACCGACCTTCAGACTTCCGCGTTTCAGTTCGCCAGCGGCACAGGGAAAGAATAGTACACGTTCATGCATGCATTACTCAGGAACCAAGGATCGTAGCAACGTGCACCGTATTGCAAAGCAACCCTTTTTTCCCCCGATTTCGGCGCGTGAAAGTTTAAACCCAACCATCGCATGATACTTAGTTACTGACTAATATACACTGCCCGGCCAAAAAAAAAGTCACCACCAGGATTTAACTTAGTGTTATGATGTGGGGTTGGTAAGGTCTAGGTTCAGCAATGTTATGAGGTGAGCTGACTACCTCGTGCGCGCAGCGCCCCCTGCAGGTGGAAACGCGAACAGTCGTAAAAACCGAAGCGTGAATTCATTTCCATTTCCAAAATTAAACTGCGAACAAGAACGTCACTGAGCGAATGTACTGAACGACCAGGTTTTTCCATCGATGCTTTTTTTCTTCCAAGATGACAGTGCCAGGATTCATGGGGCTCCAATTGTGAAAGAGTGCTTCAGGGAGCATGAGAGAGACATAATTTTCACACATGGATTGGCCACCACAGAGTCCAGACCTTATTCCCATTGAGAATGAATCTTTTTGATGTGCTGGAGAAGACTTTACGCAGCGGTCCGACTCTCCCATTGTCAATACGAGATCTTGGCGAAAAATGTATGCAATTCTGGATGGAAATGTGTTGTGATATTGCATAAGCTTATTGAAATGATGCCACGGCGAATCAAAGCTAAAGGCGGTCCAACAAAATATTGAGTGTGTGACTTTTTTTGGTCGGGCAGTGTACTTGAAAGTGCTCAGCTTCTTTTAGAATCACTCTGTTCTGTATTTATGCATGTCACTGTTCTTACCTTCATTCGATACAGTAAAAATAGCCTGTGGTATAAAGTGGTCATTAAAAGTTCAGTTCTTTGTAACTCAAAAGCGAACAAAAGTTTCAGTTAAATTAGAGTTATTAAATGTTAATACTAGTAACGAGAATAATGGGACAAATAAAGAAAAACAAAGTCGATAAATGAAAGTTCAGTTTGTATATAAAATTGCTGGAATTTTTTTTAATGAATATGGAAATGAAACAGCATTTCAGTGTTGAGAACCTGAGCTTGAAAAAATATCCAGCAGAAAACTGAAACCGTTAGGAGCGGTTTTATCTGGGTATGAAGTCCTGGCCCTTCGTTCCCAGTGTCGAAAACCCCGCCAAACGGGATAGCAGGTGTCGTGATTACCGTCACTGTAGTAGCACCAGAAGGTGACTGGTTCGAATCTCGCCTCCTGCTGAAGAGTCATGAGCCTTTCCCAATACCCCGCTGCAGCGCCGATTCACAACGTGTAAATACTCGGGTCGTAAATCTTGCCTAAGTTTGTCAGCGATAGATTTCAACTCCCTGGACTGCGGTGTCAGCTACTGTAAATGCGGAATAGACAAAAACAGTGACAAATGGAGACCTCCCCCAGGTGAGCTCACCTGGGCTGAACAGGACGGCTCCTTTCAGGTACGCGTACTCTTTGGTGCTAATGTGGAGCGCCCAGAAGCGGCGCAGAACGCCTTTGATGGCGCGGATTTCGGCCACCGGCGCCCCGAGCCGCTCGGCCTGGCGCCAGCAGCGCGCCCTCTCCAGCGCTCCGGTGAGGATGCTCTGCAGCAGACTGCGCTCGGCGCCCTCCGTCGTGTCGAAGTCCAGCCGGTCCTGCGCCATTCCCAACACGAGCAGCTGAGCCCAGCCGCTCCGCAAGAGCAGCATCTGGTCGCCGGGCGGCAGCTCCCGGAAGCAAGGCACATTCTGCACGAACTTGAGCGTCTTGAGGAGGACGGCCGAGGCGGCCGTGGACGTTACCTGCGGGCACCGCAGCGCCGCCCTTGGCTCGGGGACACACGAACAGGCTGCGGGACTCTGCGGGATGCTGTCCGAGCACTCGTTCTTCAGGATGCTGTAGAGTATGCTGCTGCCCTGCCTGCCGGTGCCGTTGTAACGAGCCATTTCGTGTCAGGTTCACCCCACGAAGGCGTTCTGCTCCGCGTCGCAACCTTGGGAGGAGACGGGTTTATATTTCCATCCTCCCGCAGGAGAAGTTCCTGCGACGCTCTCATGCTGTCAGACACCTCCCCCAAATGTCATCTAGGAGGAAGCCTAGAGGGAGCCAGTGGTGAGGAAAAGACGAAAGCCACCTGAGATCAGTGACCCCGGTGGCCGCCGAGCACAGGCTGCAACACAGAGCTCCCAACTCCCCCGAAACACGCAGGCACGTCGCTCCCAACTTGGGACTTCGTCTCGCTATACGACGCTGTATCTACAGTGAGAGGGATGCGACTGAACACAAAATCAAAAGCAGCAGAACCAAAATACGCGTGCCTTTTATTTATAATCAGAATAATTTTTTTATGTTTTTTTTTAAATAATTTTACAAAGGTTTTTTTAAAGAATATTTTGTACAGGTACCTACCTTTTACCTGTAGTTATTTTTTAACAGTAAGGAGCTGTTCCCTCGTGCTACTTCTGCTACAGTTGCACTATAAAAATATAATTAAAATGGTTTAAAAATAACTGGCATGTTTATGGGTTTGGGGCACCGATAGACAACGACCATTAGGATCAGACTGGCGACTACTGGGACAACTCAGTCCACATAATTCACGTTTTTCATATCCGATCCCGGCGGACACGGTGGCGCAGCGACTAGCGCTGGTGCCCCAAAGCTCCCGATCTGTGGTTTCCGACGGGTTTGCATCTGTTAACGTGTTCTGTCCTTGTTTAGGTTTCTGTGCGCTCCGGTTTCCTCACACAGTCCAAAGACTAGTGACAGTCTTGGAGGTGGTGAATCCTGAACTGGTTCTATAAATGTATGTAGTGCATCCAGCACTCTTGGTTGCCTTCTACATCCGCTATAGGCACATTTATTTATTTATTCATCTGACACTTCTCTACAAAACATCTTGTACGATTAGACTGCCTACCCATTTATACAGCGGTGTACTTTTAAGTGGAGCTCACAGTAGTGAAGCAGGAGGTGGGCTTCGACGTGGCTTTTTTTTTTTTTTTTGAAAAGACCCCAATAACACAGTAAAATGATATACAGCAAATGACTGTGGTGTGAACTTGCCTTAAAGGAAGCATTTACTGTACTTGGTGTAGTAGCATGAAGCTGGACCGGCATGTGTGCCTGCTGTGCGCTTTACTACTAAGGGCACAAAGCCGCTGTGCTGCTCTGCACCAGAGGACCAGTAGAGTTTTCTGAAGTCCACATCATCATCATCATCTATCTTGGTCTTTGAGAAGACAGTTTTTCAGCCATTGCCTGAAAATAAATACATGGCACCATTTTTATGGAATCAATGGTCTAACTGATAGTATTTTGCACAAAAAGAGGAAGAAAAGTGACATTTGAAGACCAGTTTTTAACCTTGACCTGGACAGTTCGTCTGATTTAATGGTACATGAAATATGAAGGCACGACTTCATAACTGCATTGTATTTGTTATGAACCATCTTCCATGCGGGAGGTGCAAAATTCACAGGGACAAGCATTTAAGGCTTTGTTGTTTAACCTGTCTGCCCACCCTTGGGATAATAACTCAAGAAGTGTTGCACAAATGATTTTTCAAAGGGAGTGAAAATGGGTTTTCAAAGAGCTATAGCCAATTTTAAAAGAGGTGAACAAACTGACAGTGAGACAAATTGTTTAGATGTCGATGTCATTGGTTCATCCGTGCAATAGTTGCAAAGAAATGCTGCACAGATTACTTAAATGATTTTATAAATGGAGTGAAATGGGTCTTTCAAAGGGATTCTGCCCTCTTTTCATAAAGCAAAACAAAGTGACTCTGACACAAGTCCAACCTTTTCATAGTTTTTCCATCAAGAAAGCTTGTTATTTACACTTTTTGAAAATGAATAAATCTCATGCAGAATGCAGCCCTGCTGTGGACTGGCATCACATCCAGAGATAGTTTCATAACCTAGGATCAGCAATTAAGGGATTTTCCCTGGCCGATCATGTCCCTGAGCAGGGTGGAGTGGGGCTGTTTGTCACATCCCCATTATTTGAATATAACTATTGTATTAATTTATTTACGTTGCTACACTTACTATAAAGTTGGTGGTCTTTATTTTTCAGAAAATGGAATAGGAAAGCAGGGAGAATACACACACATATACACACCTACCTCACAGTAACTTTCTTGTGAAAAACATGCACAGACAAACATTGGAATTTTTACTTGTTTGCTCATAGCCTTACAGGTTTATCAGGAGCAATAAAAGCCCTAAGACTTCCTCTTTCATTTTAATTTTTATTCATTTACCATGAATGATGTGAATACTGCTTATTGATTAATGTTAATTCTTTTACTTTTTAAAGTTATGCGTAAAAGCTACAGACAGGACCAAAATGTTTGCACACATAAGAGAGCATTATTCCAGTGCTAAATTTTAACTTGTGTCTCCAGCGTCAAGGGAAGGGAGGTGTGACTTTAAAGACAACAAAAATGATCTAATTTCCACATCAATACACTCTCAAAAAAGGAAAAGATCAAAAGTAAATGGAAACATCAAACTGAAACTACATTACCAGAGAAAGTTGCTATGGTCACAATAGATACTTTTGATGAAGAAGAAATTGAGGTGTTGGCTGCTAATTTTGCTACTTTCCCCTCCAGCTTATCCCTAGAGGTATATTTAAAAGATTTCATCACACCAGTTCTTTGGTCAAATAGAGCATATGGAAGCTAAGCTAGGAAAGACACTGGAAACCTGGCTGGATAATGTTATCACTGAAATGAAGAAACTTTACTTTGGAATTACTTTGTTTCAACTTTGGAATTAATATTCTCTGACCACTTAGACAAACTCCAGATTCATTACATCAAGGACAAAATCACTGGACCGCTGAACTGGAAGTTTTGTTGAAATTAAAAACTCATTTAATAGTTGCTCGGCAGCTGGAGGTGGAGCCGAAAGAAACAAATTGAATGAAATGAAAAAAATTCCCACAAAAATCCAAAAATTGTGAGTCTGCCAGAGAACATCAAAGGTTAATCTTTTCTCAATCAATTCCAGCAGGATAAATTACACTCCTGGGTTGGATTGTTGCCTGAGTTTGCTCCTGTTGAAACTGGCCACACTTACTGATTCCCTCACTGCACTGCTCAGTACTCATCACAGCTTTTAAACAACAGAAGTTGACATTTCTCCTTGTCGCCTATGAATTTAGTCAATGATTGTCTGGGTCTCTATCGCTCTCTCTCCTCATTTCCGTCCCTGTTCCGACCCAGGACCATTTTACTGTGATGGATTTTATTCAAACTTCCCTTTCTGTATGAATGACCAAACAAAGGAACACTTACAGGTATCTACAATTTAATCTGTATGACTCATACAATCTATGCACACCTGTATTTTATCACTTGGATGCATTGTAGTTTTTGCATGTTGCCTTCTATCTGTGACCTGTTGCTGCTACTGATGCAATAAAAAAACTTGTTTTTAAAAAAAGGTTGCCAGTGTTAAAAAAAATCTGTTTAGTTCTACTGAAAACCAGTACAAAAACATAGGGCCAATCAACTCTATTTGTCATCTTGTCACAGTGTCACAGCTAATAATGTTCCCCTGATCTAATCCATGAGGATAAAGGAGGTGTCAGTTTTTGCACATCCACAAGTTGGAAAGTGTCTTCTATGATAGATTTGCATTGAGGCATCTCCATGAGAGTAAAAAGTATGTGAAATAGCCTCAGTGCCCCCTACTAAGAAGCGTTATAAGCTTCTCCTTTATAGTATAGAAAGGTAAGTTAAACTGCTTTATGCCTTTTTTTGACAGGTAGATGGCAACTGGTTTTTTTTAATCTGTGATAAATATTTTTTATCTACGGAAATTACTGGATGTTTATGAAATTATAATTATATAAATAATCATATATGTTGTGACATTGCATAAGCTTATCGATACGATGTCACGGCGAATGCGTGCCATAATCAAAGCTAAAGGTGGTTCAACAAAATATTAGAATTTGTGACTTTTTTTGGCTGGGCAATGTACAAGGACATACAAACACCAAACATTAACTATGAAAACTGCCTATTTATCCCTATCCTAGCCAGCGTTGGTTGAAATATTTTGAAAACATGTATTGTGAAAAGACTTAGTGCTTCTTTTTGTTAAAATCCACTCCCTCTTTAAATCCCTCTGAATTCTTAAAGCAAGTATCTAAGACTTCTAAGTAATGTGTACTTGTATTTTTAAACTGATTTAAATGTGACTGTGAAAGACCAGGGACACACACACACACACCCCATGTGGGCTACACACTGAAACCTGATCACTAAGCCCAGGTAACCTAATGACTATCCTGAAGCAACAGGCTATGCGACAAACTGATAAAGAAAACAAAGAAAAGGTGCGTGCTCAAGGTTACACTGATTTACCATCTATTTGTAAAATTCATACCAAAAAGGAACCCTCCTGCCATTTAGTAACAACCCACTATTTTGCAAACTGAAAGCCTTCAGTGCAGGAAACTGCAGTCATTCACAATTTAATGTCTTACATGTCTTGATTTATTTGAAAATGCATTTTCGTAGTGTATGTCGACATCAAGGCCACAGTGAAGTAAATCGCTTTCCACCGTCTTCTGTGCTGAGCTTCAAATCAACCTTTTTTAAGGACAGGAAACAGAAAATGAAAGCATTTTACATATATAACTAAAATACAGTTTTGTTCAGTACACGGCTGCCATCCAGCCTGGTCACAGTTGAACTGCTCTCAAAACAAGACCTGCATTTACCTAAGAAGCTGAGAGTTCTTTTCTAGGTTTAACTATACTTTTCATGTGTAAGACAGAAGTTATGCAAGACTAAAAGTTTTTTGGTTAACAATTATATATCTGCCTTAAATTAAAAGGTGAACATTTAAAAACTGAAGTGAAGACCATTTCCAAGACTGTATCAAGCGATAATAAAAGGGAAAAACTTAAACATTATTAGTGAGTTGTATTAAGCAATACAGCAAAAGCAGAAGGATTGCATTTCATGGAGCTAAAACACTGAAATGGAGCAGTTTAAGAATGCTGGTTTTTAAGCAAGAATTTGACCCTGCCACAACGTTCAATTGCATAAAGTTTGCAGGTTCAAATTTTAGATATAATTTGATACTGAACCCAAGCACAATGAGTCACTGAGTTATTCTAACCATAAAAGACAGTTTCCTCAAATTCTGTGCTGCAAGCATAAATGTCTTCATCTTTACATTTTTTTCTGTATCATCCAGTCATGAGTTAAAACTTCATTTTTAAAACCGTGTGTGCTATACAATGCTATAACACAAAATAACTTTGTGTTTTCTTCCCGTCCGAGTGCAGCAGGTTCCATCATCTATGCTCATGTTGTCCCAACTGATCTGTTCTGGGCTCTGGGATCAATGCCTGCTGGTCCACAGCCCAGTCCAACCTGGGTCACCATCTTCCCATGAGCTGAAGGAGTCAAGGAGCCTTCTGGGCTGGCTATAAACAAATAGCTAGGCACATGGCCAAGGACAGCTTCTGCATGAGACTTGGCCTGCATAATGAACAGACTTTCCCACCATTTTAAATACAAACGGGCCTCTTTGGATACATGGTTCCTTTAATCTGGAACATAATCAGTTTTCAAAACCCTATAAAAAGGTACTTCAGTGATTGTGGAAAAGGACATACATTGAAAATGACTGATTGCTTATGTATCTCATATACTGTATCTTCTGTAACACACAAAATGCAGAAACTGCTAACTGGGACAGAAAGCTTGTTCTTAACAGTGAACTTTACCTCAATGGCAACTATGAACAAAGTGGGCCATCACAGATACTGACCTTATACAAGGCTTGCTGTGTGAAACTTTTTGGAGAAGATCTTTAAGGTATGACTTGAAATGGCATCTTAAATGATGTGATGCACTGAAGAGCTGTAAATACCTTGTTTTCATTCAGAATGTGGAAGGTGGGGGACCTGTGTGTGAAGACTGAGCTGTTAAGCAAGGTGAGTTCAGTGGGTGGTTACACAAGTCTGGGTCTTCTTTGTTCCAGTGTCAGACCAGATTAAACCCATTTCTATTTTCTGCGCAGGTAAATGATATAATGGCAAATTCAGGATGACTGGCATGATACTGAGACTGAATCAGAACCATTGCTTAAGTCCTTCATAAATCCACTAAGGTCAATCTAGTGCATGACCATGAAAGGACAGCAGGAAGTCTGAAATAGTTTGTTCCTTTTCTGCATTTCAGGCATTGAAAGATCCTCAAAAAGACAAGTTCTAGTAGTTAGTTTCACAGTGTATGCTATAAATTTGCAATGGCAATGAGCCTGAGAATAATGCCATCAGAATAAGTACAGTAGGTTAACCAAGCCAGGCTGACACCTCTGTTTGTTATAAAACAATGTGAGTAACTGTGCAATTGCTTTAACTGTTAAGCAAGTTGGTGCACGTGTTGATATCATGCAGACTGAGTATGTGTTCGCGTACGTGTTTATCTGTGTTGTGCTTCTAACATACAAAGCAAAACATCTGACTTCTGATATTTTTCAAAGCATCTACAACATAAACACAATAATCTGAATGTGCCAAAGGGTACAAATGTTTTTAGTGAGTGGGAGGCTTTTGTGTATATAACAGTAAGCATTTTCAGTAAGCTGACACATCCAAAGGCAACCATAAACAGGTTCCAAGGTTGCCATGACCCAAAGAGCAAGAATATTTGGCACATTGAGACACATTGGCCTTGAGCAACTGGAGGCAGTCCATCAAGAAGTCTGCATAGGATCCCTTTTAGAGGTTCCTTCATACAGTAGTTGCACAGACTAAAGGATGTTTTTTGGAATTAAACATTCACTTTTTTTGGCCCATGTTTACTTCCTGTACTGAAACAGGACTGAAACTGGTTCATTATGACTAGGTCCGAAAGTTGCCATGGTGACTGCCTTGGGTTTTAGCTCTCATCCTTCTGTGACTTTTCCTATTAAAGAATCTGGCCTTGCTTCCTCCAGCAATACAAACTCAATATTGCTCTTTTCAAGGGCTTCTATTATTTTGTTTGTAAATTAAACAGCAAAGGAAGAGAAGTGCACGCGCATCCGTGTGTGTGTGTGTGTGCACACGCGTGTGTGAGTGTTTCATGTTGACCAGCTCTAACTTATTCCTGAAAATCATGCAGACCATTCAATTGCAGTAATATACATTTCATTAATGTATATTGCCATCAGCATAACTTTGCATCTATGTTTTAAAGTTCAGTATCATATTAAAACAGCTTTTAACTTTTCAATGTTAAGCAATGTTGTGTTTTTTGTTATTTACGTTTATATTTGCGCTATTTTGATTTGTTTATTTATTATTACATACTTTTTAGGGATTTGCAGTCATTAAACCCCAAAAATTTATTCTAGCATCCTAACAGGAAGCTACTGTGTGCTTTCAGACAGCATTTGAGCTCTTGCATTGCTTAGGACATTAAGTCACAGCTTGACATTTATTCTTTAAAATTTCTGAAATGACTCCAGCATGTGGAGAACTAAATGCTGTGATGGGGATATTATAGGCATGTTTTCTCTACTTCTGTACCAAATAGAACTGATGTTATTGTCAATATTATAAAGCCAAAAGAATGCACAAGAACAAGGCCGTCATGAAAGTTCAAGGCAGAGAAGACGCCCATTCAAATCATAATCAAATGTATTTAAGTTTGTCCTTCAAGGAGGTAAGTAGGGTCCTTGACTCTTCTGCCTATAGGCTTGGTAGGTAAGTTGTTTGTTTTGTTTGGTTAAAATAGATCACTTTGCTCATCTTGCATGACTCTTACTTTTATGGTTATCACACGCTCATGTCTGTCTTCCTCTTGAAGAACCCTGGCTGATGCAATGAATTTCAAATCACTGACTACACTTTCAGTGTAAGCTATTCTGATAGTCCACATCGATGTCCAGTTAATCACATATTGCAAGTCCTGTCAGTTGGCCATAATGCTTGCAGTCGGTCCAAAGTGCTGCTCTGTGTTTTAAAGAGCAGTTACAATACATGAAACCTTCCCAGGTGCTCATTTCCCCTGGCTGAGCCTTGAATGCCTCTGAATGACTGGTCACCTGCGCAGACTGACGTGGTGTGAAGGTGGGAGGGGACAGCAGTTGTAGCCGGTAGACATGGTGGCCTCATGCTTTAGAGATTTTTGAAAAAGGTTTTCTAGAAAACTTGAGGGAGACAGGCAGCAGGGGGACAGCTTTGTGGTGACTACACAAACTGTTAAATATTCAAAGTGAAGCAATGGAGAAAATAATGTGCATGGGGAGGATTTGTATTTACTGCCACCATTCTTTAATTTTATATTCACATTTAAACACATGCAGTTTTTACAGTTAATGCTTTCTCTATTGTGGAAATCAAAAATACACCTTTAGGAATGTTGAGTACACAGCAGAACATTTCACAGTTAATAAAGTACTGAGCTCATTCTTCCACTGAAATAAATAGATAACCACGGTCACATTCTTCAACTGAAATGCTAGCAATCTGGGCTTCAAAGCTGTCCTTTTATGACATGGGCCTTTTTAAAGTGCCTTCATGTTTAAGTTCCCTCTATTGCCTTAACTGGGAGGCTTCTGATCCTGATTCCTGACTGATGTTCACTGAGACCCTCACTTTCTCTGGGGATGAAATGGTTTTGAAGGACGTATGTGTTCTTTTACTGTTGGACTTAATGCCGAAGGTCAACCGTATCCTGGCACAGGTGGTATGTTACCATGGGCTGCAAATTCATGCATTTTTGTTCAGTCCCCAGATGGAGTTGTCTACATTGAGAGTCTTCCTTTGGCTCTCAATGTAGAATGTGAAAAAGACTGAGGCTGACTGCAAACTCGTGAAACTTGCAAATGTCCAAAGATCTCATGACATGCACTGTGGGCCAAGCAAGCCTGCCACAGTTAAGAATCTATAGAAAACTATAGTTAAAACATAGCAGATACACACACACTTAGGTGGCTGCTTTTCATGCCATATACTCTACAAACAGTCAAAAAATGTTGCATTCAATTGTTTCTCTGTTTTTCAGAGCATGTGTTTGCTTATGTGTCAGTTGTCATCAGCATTGTTCAATTTCAGGTCTGGCAGAAAACCCAGTTAAGATTTTAGATGGCCTTATTCTGTCTATTGTTCTCTGTTCCCACAATGCACATGCTCTGTCAGAGCAAAAAGGGAAAATCCTTTGCTGGCAAGGTTTGCATCTGCAGTATTTGGGTTAGATTAATCATTGTATCTTATAATAAAGGTGTACAGGAGCATTAGGATAAATAATACTGCCAAATGTTCTAAAGTATTTGCATGGATAGCATATGGAGCTCAGTATACAATGTTTGGAGATACAAACTCGAGATAACCCTTTGGTGCAAATGGTTCAGATGCTTCCAAGACAGAAAGCATGTAGATGCATAGCTGCATGACTGGTAGTTGTAAACTGCATTTATGAAGTGAGGAATACAGTTATAAATATGGTATACAATATCTCTTCCTTTTCCTCAACTTATTTTTGGCCTCTTTGACACTGCATGAATTGCTACAAGTTACCATCACTCAAAGGCCACCAGTAAAGGAATAGGATTGCCAAAGAAATAAATGTGTTTTCATTTTAAGAAGCCCTTCAGGTAAGATAGAGGCATCTGATGGAAGGGGACAATTGAACACTTTGGGGTCTGAGGAGGAGTGATTTGTAGCACAAGGCTAGAGGTTCTTTTAGTACAACATGACATTCAAATCAAGTCAGTGAGGCCTCCTTAGCTGTAGCACAATATCTCACCTGAGACTTACAGGCTGCAATTTCCAACTTAGTACAACTAGAGTCTTGCAAAGAGTTATGCCATTGCTTCCAGAATTGATATTACAGTTTGGTTAAGCAAGGAGAGTAAGGGGTGTCTGTACTGGAGCAGCTTCTGCAGGTTCTGCCAGCAGACATTCAAAGATTGATTTAAGAGCACGACCTAGATGATCACTTGGCTGCAGCACATCTCACCCAGCAGTAGGCACTTCAGTGCATGATGAGGGTCAGCACATTATCTCATTCCGGCTGCTAAATCATAAGATGGCTACTGAGAGCAAAGTGGGAACTGGGATGGCACATGCAGGACTAAGTAAGGCTAAATCCTTTGTTTGTCTATAGCTCCCAGTTGCTTACTTAGCTTAAACTGTCCACCTGCTATTGGGTTCCCTGGAAAAGTATGGGAATGGAACTGTTATTCGGGAGATCAGGTTGGATTCAAACGGTGAAGTCTGTAGAGGTAAATGGACAATTTGTGTGGTTTGTTTGACACCGAGTGCAGTTTCTGTTATTAAGAGTCGGTATGAAGAACCTGCAAATGTGAATTGAGCAGGGTTCATTGTGTGCTTGAAGATGTCAAATCCTATCCTATAGTAGTGTTTATTGTTAGGATCAACTGATGTGTTATATACAGTACACACTTATACACACTGATTAGCTACAACATTAAAACCACTTACAGCTGAGGCGAATAACTGATAACCTTGTTACAATGGCACCTGTCAAGGTTGGGGGAGATATTAGGCAACAAGTGAACAGTCAGTTGTTGAAGTTGATGTTTTGGAAACAGCAAAAATGGGCAAGTGTAAGGATGCGAGCAACTTTAACAAGGGCCAAATTGTGATGGCTACACAACTGGGCCAGAGCATATCCAAAATGTCAGGACTTGTGGGGTGCTTCCTGTATTCAATGATTAGTATCTACCAAAAGTGGTCCAAGGAAGGACAACCGATGAACTGGCAACAGGGTTATGGTCAAGGTTCATTGATGCTCGTCTGGTCTGAGCCCACGCACGAGCTATTGTAGCACAAATTTCTGGAAGCCTTAATGTTGACCATGAATGAAAGGTGTCAGAACAAATAGTGTATCACAGGTGGCTGCGTATGGGGCTTCATTGCCTCAGACCGGTCAGAGTGCTCATGCTGAACCCTGTCCATTGCCGAAAGCACCTACAATGGGCATGTGAGCATCAGAATTTGAGCATACAGCAATAGAAGAAGGTGGCCTGGTCTGAAAGATAACAACGGTATTCCCTGATGGCAGTGACCCTGCCGGATTGCAAAAACTGTTGAGGAATGGTTTGAGGAACTTGACAAAGAACTCAAGGTGTTGGTCCGGGCCTCCGAATTCCCTAGATCTCAGTCCGATCGAGCATCTGTAGGATGTGCTGGAAAAACAAGTCTGATTGACCATCAGGACTTACAGGACTTCAAGGATTTGCTGCTAACATCTTGGTGCCAGAGACCACAGGACACCTTCAGAGGTCTTGTGGAGTCCATGCCTCAATGGTTCAAAGCTGTTTTGGCAGCACAAGGAGAACCCATACAATATTAGGCAACTGCTTTCAATGTTGTGACTCCTCGGTCTAAATATTTACATTATATTATCCGAACCACTGACCCCCCTCCCCAAAAAAAAACTGTCTACTTTTAGCCCACTGGTTGTTATGCTCCTGCCCCTTAAATTATTCGTTTCTAATAATTTATTCCAAGATGTACGCAGTACAGCACAGAAATATGAACAGTGTCGATTAAAGAAGTTAAAAATGAAACGTTGGCCTCAGCTACTGAGAGGACTCGGCTCTCCGGGTGACGTGATTTTTTGCTGCGCTGTGAGGTAAATGCGGCCGTTTTGCTTCTCGTCGTTCGGTGTTCGGTTTATTTGGCTTTTTACATTTCAATTCTGCTGCACTGCTGTGTTCATAACAACGTTTAGAGGCAAAAGAAACCGCCATGTGTTGTGAGTCGAAGACAAAAAAAACGGGCGCAACCGACGTGTTCCTCGCTAAGCTTTTTAATGGTGGTTTCGGACAAAAAGAGCAGTAACAAGGGCGTTTTGTAGCTTGCTTCAAAGTTATGGAGCGAAGCCAGCTCTCAAAATTGGAAAACTGTGAAAAAAGCGAGTGACGAGGAATTAGAAGACACTTTTTGTTTGTGCTTCTTATAAAAGGGACGTCGGGGCGAACTTGTTTCTGCTTCCGTTATGCGAAAAAACAATGCAGTTGAATCAAAAGCTGAATTGCTGTTTGTTTCGCATAAACTGGGTTTCTCGTGTGTTTTATTATAGTCATAATCATATTTTTGCTTTATTTGTACAGTATTATATATAAGTGATAATTAGTTGATAGGTAATATCTGCTGTATTTGTGATATGGATAGCAAGCATAATTTACCACATAATGTTTTGTGCAGCACCTTCCAACATGCTTTTCTCTTCCTTCTGTCACTTCACATTATAGTAGGCTGTGCTTATTTTGGCCTCATTTCTTATGAGTTCTGGCTTTAATGTCATTGGATGTCCAGTACAAACACTAAACCTCCATTCCAACTGCTGACAATAATAAGCCTTGAAAGCTGGAACCGGCCATCATCCCCCTTCTTCTTGACTGGAGCAAATAAATAAAAAGCACCCTCTGATGCACAGCCTGGCCAAGCAGCTTCCCATCCCAGACCCCGGTGCTGTGCTCTTATCACAGGAACAGGAGCAGTAGCAGAGCGGACAGTTGGACTTGGCAGCCAGATGACCCACCTGCTACTGTGTCACAGGGAATACAGGGCAATTACGGTCCAAAAATGAGTGCAGCAAACACAGTTCATTTGGTTTGTGCATGAAAAACAGTCATTAATGTGGCATTCTTGGTCCAATATGATAGTATTGTTTTAGTATTTTTACAGTTAAATGTGTTAAAGTTATGTTTATTGTTGGGCTTAAAAATTTTGGTTTAACCTGGTCTTTTGGTGATGACAAATTTAACCAAACCAATCCAGAGATCCGGGCTCACACTGTTGCTGGCTGAACACCTGAATGCCTGGTCTGAATTCTGCAGAGTGTTTTGTAGCCTTTAAACATCTCTCAGTTTACTAGGCTTTTACACACCCCCTACACACATGGCAGTTTCGGGACCCCTCAGCTCATCTCTCCAGGAAAACCCAAGGTCAGCACACAGCTACATAAATACAAGGTCAGCCTGCTCGCAACACATAAAGGAGAAGAAGCGGAACAACCTTGGAGCTCTGTGTTCCCCTCTGTTGACTTAAGACCCAGGCAGACGTTTGCTTGTTCTTAATGGCCTCACCTGGAAAGGCCACGGATGAAAATGCTAGCAAAGGCGGGTGATGATTTCAGTGAAAGCTCACAGGGTTTGCCCAGTACAATTTTTCTATCTAGTTGCAAAATGAATCGGTGGCCTCCTATGTCTGGATCTGCGAGACGTTCTTAGGTTCATTTATTGGCTGCTGTGACTCATTGAACCAGTGTGAATTGATGGCCTTGGCAATGTTCTTCTCCAAATGTACTGCAATAAAAACAAAACTGACAAACTAAGTCCAGTTGCTTTAAGTAAAAGGCAAAACAAAACATTAGCCCACATATGGTCGGGTGGATTTCTGGCTGGTATTCTAGAACATATTTCTACCTTTGAATGTAAAAGTTTAATAGGTACCGATGTGTACTGAAACTAATTCAGGACATACATTTCTGTTTTTACTCGGCAACCAGCATGCATGGGGTATGATTTTGAGTCATTGTTACCGAAACCACTGACGCATTTCTGCATGCCTTTTGTACCTGTGAGGGTAACGGGTTGATAGGTATTTAAAATGATGCTTACACTGGGGATAACTGCTACCTTTTTTCTACAAAATTTATTTATTGGAAGTAATTTTTCCCTTTGAACGTAGTGAAGTCCTTATTAAGTGTGAAAACATTTATCCCCAGTACTAGTTATACAGCATCAACTCACTGAAGCCACAGCTACGTCTTGTCCCAGTGTCTTTAAATTTTTCTCATTATGTAATATATTAATTAGCTTCTGACATATTATGAAATTGGTGTAAGTGGTGCCAAGTCAGTATACAAGGAGTCTAGTATGTATATGACTGGACATGTAGTGTACAAACTGGGATTTGGCTGCATGTCATTGCAGACGTTAGCATCCTGTGCTCTCGTCCAAAAGATAACATGAGCTAGAAATTAGCAGATAACACGGAAAGAACAATTATAATTGTAACTTTTGGAGGGGGTTCATATTATGTTAGCTGAGTCACAAAGACAATTTTGTTAATCATGTTCATGATGGAATGGCATGTCAAAACCAGCCAACCTGTCATGAAGCTCCTGAGGAGCAAAGGAGAAGCTTCAGGAAGTTGTGACAAGTCCAAGGCCACTGGACTGTGCAGAAGAGGCACTTGGATACAACAAGCACAGAAATTCCATTCCATCCTCTCATTAACTGGGGTCTGTTCGTCATACAGTCACTGTGTGACTTTTGAAAACAGCCATTTTATCACTCTCAAACCTACAGACAGGAGTCAAAGTTATAAAACGAATAAAAAAAAGCCTTGAAGTCACTTTCAGAAATCTCACTTGATAAAAGCAACCGGTGCACATAAGCATGTACATATATTAAACAAGGAAATAAGAAGGAATCCAGCCGCATGAAGCCCACAAAAAAGTGGAGAAAATGAACAGCATGTGTCTGACCAAGTTAAATTTGTGTTATTCTCTAATAATTCAGGCAGTAACTGAATTATAACTGAACGATGCTCTTGAGGGGTTGACATAATATGCTGCCTCGGAAATGTACGTGACACTTTCCACAATCCACTAAGCTCAGCATTTATAGTGCAGGCAGACTCTTGTCTGTGTTGGTGTTCACAGTTTATTGCTTTTTACTTTCTCACATAGTACTTTGGGCCCCAGGACAATCACCTCAGATTTCGGGAGCAGAGCAACAGTACCCAAAGCAATGGTGTCAGTTTCCAAGTGACTCTGTCAGTGGGGGTATAAGTATCCACCTTTAATGTACAAACACCTATTTTTTATTCTAAGGAAGTGCAGAAGTGTTCATTTCCATAAATTCAAGACATGATTTACTGTGTTTATTAGTGTAAAAACACATCCATCCATCCATCATCAGTAGCCACCCAGTGCAGCATTACAGTGGTCTAACTCTTATTACTGAAGTATGCACCGTACAACTGGGTTGACCCTGGACACTGTGCCTGTCCCACCCTCATCAGTTCTCTAAAGGAGGAAAATGAGTGATTTTGTGCAATTTTCACACAGGCCAGACAATGCTGTTAAATTAACTCCTAAAATTTGTCTTTTTAAAAAAATTAGTCTAAAAAAAGAATGTGTTTTCTTACATGAATGAGTTAACTTGTCATGGATGAAGTAATAAAATCTGTTGTTGAGCACTGATTCCTTTCAAGGTTTGCGGTTTTGTACCCACACCGTGGCTCTTTTGATATGAACTGTTCATTATTTTAAACTGGAAAAAGTAACTGCATTTTAAATAACATTTGAGTCCAGTTGCTGTAGGTATAGCAAGGGCTTAGTTCACACTGGTGTTGCGGTCTTCCAGCGTTACACAACCCAATGTCTGATAACCACTTAAGTAAGCAATTTGTTTTCCTTCAAGAGAGGAGCTGTGTCAGTTTTTGAGTGGGCGCTGTTCAGCCGGTCAGGGCCGTAGAGCCAAAACTGTGATCTGGAATGTCCAGCTCTTACAGTAGCTGTGAACAGACACAAATGGGAGAAAATGTTTTCAACCTTGGAACTGTAAAGACCTCAGTAAACACATTTTCTACATGGTTTCAATTGAAAAAAACCTAGAAACTGAACAAAAAGTGTCCTTCTAAATCAATTCCACCTACCCCATTGCAAATTTATCAAAGTTTTTTATACTACAGGGTTAGCGTCTGTCATCGGTACAGTAATGGGAACAATCATGTGAAAATAATTAGAAAGTTTCATTTCGGTTCACAGTGCCCACAGAAATGAATTAGGGAACAGGAAGCTATGGCAGTGCAAAGCAAAAACACAGTTTAAATGTGCAAATAGAGTGAAAATACAAGTGCATGGCATTAATAAGAATGAAATGTACTGTAGGCGAATTATAATCTTGGATTTAGACAGCAACAGTTTATTTTATAATTAATATTCCTGCTTGGCTTGAAATCCAAAATATGGTACTTTTTCCTACTTGTGAGTGTGGCAATGACAACTAAGGGTCTCTTCCAATGAGTTTGATACACAAGGATGCTGTGGCTCCCAAGGCCTCCTTTTCAAACTGAGGGCTCAAAAAAGCTTCACATCTGAAGTCCCACAACCCTGCGAAGCTGTTCTGCTGTATTAGGGTTTTCTTAGCTAATTTCACCCAGTTCTGTTCCTGGTCTAAGAGCTCAGGACTTTCCTGCTTGTTTCTGCTTCACAGTTTATTACTGTACTTGCATGACCTTCATGCAAGGGCACTTCGATGCTATGCAAGCAAGGCTGCTTCCGGGCTTCGTAGCATCCATTCTCATGTTAAACATCTCGGTTTTTTTACAGATCCTTGGAAACTAAATTCTGCGGGTGAGTGATGTCGCTGGGTCCTTTGGTGCTCTCTGTTGGCAACTTAGAGAAACTGTAACTGAGTTTTACTGTACACTACACCTCAAACCGTACCTAAGATACATTTGAACTTTGTTCTCGGCATTCATATAAATGACAGCTTAGCGTGAAGCAGGTTTTTATTAACCGGTTTACTTCCAAATTACTGACATGTCAAAATGCATTTATGTCAGCAAACAGATTTTAGTCCACAACCCCATTTCCAAAAACATTTGGACAGGATGTAAAATGCAAATAAAAACAAAAAGCAGTGATCTGCAAATGCTTGTAAACATATTTAATTGAAAACATTAGAAAGACAAGAAATTTAAAGTTTAAATGAATAAACTTCAATAAATATAGAAAAGATACAGGTGCTGGTCATAAAATTAGAATATCATGACAAAGTTGATTTAGTTCAGTAATTCCATTCAAAAAGTGAAACTTGTATATTAGATTCATTCATTACACACAGACTGATCTATTTCAAATGTTTATTTCTTTTCATTTTGATGATTATAACTGACAACTAATGAAAGTCCCAAATTCAGTATCTCGGAAAATTAGAATATCAATTAAGACCAACGCAAAAAAAGGATTTTTAGAAATGCTGGCCAACTGAAAGGTATGAACATGAGAAGTGTGAGCATGTACAGCACTCAATATTTAGTTGGGGCTCCTTTGGCCTGGATTACTGCAGCAATGCAGCGTGGAATGGAGTCGATCAGTCTGTGGCACTGCTCAGGTGTTATGGGAGCCCATGTTGCTCTGATAGTGGCCTTCAACTCTTCTGAATTGTTGGGTCTGGCATATTGCATCTTCCTCTTCACAATACCCCATAGATTTTCTATGGGGTTAAGGTCAGGCAAGTTTGCTGGCCAATCAAGAACAGGGATACCATGGTCCTTAAACCAGGTACTGGTAGCTTTGGCACTGTGTGCAGGTGCCAGGTCCTGTTGGAAAATGAAATCGGCATCTCCATAAAGTTCGTCGGCAGCAGGAAGCGCTCTAAAACTTCCTGGTAGATGGCTGCGTTGACCTTGGACCTCAGAAAACACAATGGACCAACACCAGCAGATGACATGGCACCCCAAACCATCACTGACTGTGGAAACTTTACACTGGACCTCAAGCAACGTGGATTCTGTGCCTCTCCTCTCTTCCTCCAGACTCTGGGACCTTGATTTCCAAAGGAAATGCAAAATTTACTTTCATCAGAGAACATAACTTTTGACCACTCAGCAGCAGTCCAGTCCTTTTTGTTGCGAGACGCTTCTGACGCTGTCTCTTGTTCAAGAGTGGCTTGACACAAGGAATGCAACAGCTGAAACCCATGTCTGTGCGTGGTGGTTCTTGAAGCACTGACTCCAGCTGCAGTCCACTCTTTGTGGACCTCCCCCACAGTTCTGAATGGGTTTTGTTTCACAATCCTCTCCAGAGTGCAGTTATCCCTATTGCTTGTACACTTTTTTCTACCACATCTTGTCCTTCCCCTCTCTATTAATGTGCTTGGACACAGAGCTCTGTGAACAGCCAGTCTCTTTAGCAATGACCTTTTGTGTCTTGCCCTCCTTGTGCAAGGTGTCAAAGGTCATCATTTGGACAACTGTCAAGTCAGTAGTCTCCCCCACAATTGTGTAGCCTACAGAACTAGACTGAGAGACCATTTAAAGGCTTTTGCAGGTGTTTTGAGTTAATAGCTGATTCGAGTGTGGCACCAGGTGTCTTCAATATTGAACCTTTTCACAATATTCTAATTTTCCAAGATACTGAATTTGGGACTTTCATTAGTTGTCAGTTATAATCATCAAAATGAAAAGAAATAAACATTTGAAATAGATCAGTCTATCTGTGTGTAATGAATGAATCTAATATACAAGTTTCACTTTTTGAATGGAATTACTGAAATAAATCAACTTTGTCATGATATTCTAATTTTATGACCAGCACCTGTATACCCAATGATAGCGTCACCTGTTACCCATTGATCCGTTTACCTGTGGAAAGTGTCAAAAAAAACCAGTTTGGAGCTAAAAGGCGCCTGTCCCCACTTTTGTAGAATGTGTTTCAGGCATCAAAATTGGGAGTTAGCTTATACATGTTTACAAATGCATCTTACATTTTTGAGGTAAAACATTAGATAGCTTATCTTTTTACTGTTTTTGGTTAAATGTAGGTAAAGGAGCATTTACAAATCTGTTTCTATTGCCATTTTACGTGCTGTCCTACCTTTTTTGGAAATGGGGTTTTACATGTGATTTTTCATTTCTGATTTAACTATTATGCAAAATTGTATGGATATTTTTATTCCTCCTCACCTTGACTGTGAAGTATTAAGAGAACAGTAAACCACAGTTTAAATAAAACTCTGAACATACTGCTTGGTGAAAAACAACAGGTTATATTTTTCACACCTTTATGTATAGCATGAATATTGACCTAACTTCATGTCCACGTTTATACTGGAACTAAAGATGTGTCAAGCTTTTAACCACAGGGACAATCACATTGAATGTTGAGGATCAGCTTTTTTTTTAGTCTTTTTTGGTGGCAAACATGAGATGTCAAAGCTGAAAGTCAGAATGGGTTGTCTTTATACTGTCTTCTAGGCTATTACCAGACAACTGTGTGGCGGTTTCAGAATGCGCATGACCTCAGGCACACTCAACAAAGTTGTTATTGTGAAATAGTGAGATGACATAGTAATCAGCCAGAATCGTTTGTCTTTCAAACATAAAGTTAAAAACATGCGACACACATAACCCCCAACGTGCATGGTTGCAGAAGCAGAAGCTCCAGTCTGAGAAAGACGTGATCCAGCCTTCAGCGCTGTGGTCTGCACTCTGTCACTGAGTGTGTAGCTGTCTTCTATGCATGCTGAGAGCAGCCTTTTCATTTCTGACATTTTCAGCTTTATACTCCCACACGGTGAGGAACTGTTGAACAGGCGGACGCTGCAAAGTGGCATGCACACCAACTGTATAGTTCAGTGGAAACGAAAACAGGAACAACAAAATGCATACACCGAACTTTGTTACCCTTACAGTGTGCTGTGTCATGTGTACGTACAATATTATGCCTAATTTATCATTCATCTTCACTTTAACAAATTGCTTACTTTTTATATCTACAAATGATTTATTTGTGCAATTATTTTGATAAATTACAGCCACTTTTCACGATCCCTCAATTTTCCATCTCTGAAACACCCACCATCTACTGTACTAATAAACTGCAGTATAGTGTCACCAAACTGTATTTTCTTTAAACTTGTTGCACCTACTGTGTGTATGTGCCAGTTCAGCTATTGAGCTCCACGTATGCCCACTGTCACTCCTGCCTCTACTGTCCTTCCTCCAGCACAGCCTCCATCTCCTTCTGCCTCCCTCTCACCATTCTGTTCTGGCACAGAAAACAAAAACCATCCTGATGGATATGTTGTGTAGCGTAATACCACCACTGCCAAATTTCAAGGCGGTGACTTAACAAACCTGTGCAGAAAGAGCAACCAAATGTTTGAGCTGCACAGATATGGAAATCTTATCACATCCAAGTTCCATCACAGTATCTTGTTAATAGGTGAATGGTGATTGTCTGTGTGCACAAGGTCATTTCTAAACTGCACTGTCAGCAGTTTTTATTGAAGCACCAGTGAGCCTGACACCGCAAGTCAGCAGGCAGATACTGAAAATGGAACAGCCTGCCCCCAGTAAATGTTTTCTACAAAGTCAGGTAACTTAGTCATTTCAGTTTATGGAATTAAGTAAAAAAATAACATTTTTAAAGTTACAGGCACAGAGGTGTGCGTAAAATGTGCTTTGTTGCTAATCCTGAGGTTCTGAATACATAGCAGTAAAACCTTTACACATCTAAACAAACTTTTAGTTAATATCTTACGATAGCTATCCCTTGCTATCTACAATCTATCCAAACATATGCTTAAACACACCATAATTCACCATCTGAATGTAAATCCCACTCATCCAAATTTGGACCCAAAAAAGATTTTGGTGTATCTACAAACAAAAGCATTTAAGCTGCACATACATCTGGTTGACAAGACAGAAGTGTCAAAATACTGCTTTGAGAGAGCAGGGCATTAGGGGAAGTAAACATAGTTCCAGAGAAGTGCCTGTCAGCTACTTTGTGGGTATTATTTCACTAAATGGAAAGCAGCAGATCGATGAACTTTAAAAGTTTCACACATTAATTTTTTTCATCTACGTGTGCATTTACAAAAATACATTTTCATTTTAAAATATTTTTTGGGATAGGCAACTGAAAATACATAAATGGAAACACAAATTGGTTTTTGGACCAAATCTGAAAATTGGTATAAAATAACAAAAAACATTTTATTTTCCATTTATTACCAAAAGCACACACTCATCACACTCATTACTTGTCAGTCTTTGCTTTAGGGCTGAAGAATGCAGACATAGTCTTCATCCCCGTCTTGTCCACTTTGGCCAAAGACTTCTGTGCGGCTGTCATCTTCTTCGGGGGCTGAGAGTAAAACCACAGACAAAGCAGTGCATCATGTTTTACCCACAGCACGTAATACATTTCTGCTTTTTGAAACTGGTGAACAATTCAAGCACACACTCGATTCAATTTAAGAATAACTCCCATGTTTACGTAGTTCTAGACTACATTTCTTAAAATCAAAAGACTTTCTCAGGAAAGTTTAAGAGTTAAAAGGGGAACCTCTTCATACCATTTTTCAAACAGAAAATTCAGTAGACAAAATCAGAAACTAACGTTGTCCTCCAAAAAGCTTAATTCAAAACTGCTAACTCAAAGCAAACCCTCAGATGTTTTCATCCAAATAAAACATCTAAAAGTTAGACGCGCATTTTTCATTAAATTTTCCTCTCAGTGGGGTTCAGCTTTATTGTTATCCCTGTTTGTCCTCAGCAGGACCAACCCCAACAACTCACTTTTCTGGTGAAATCTGTACTGTTGAACTTGGTGTAGTCTTCCCCGGCTTCCACTGGTTTGTCTGACACTTTTCGCTTCTGCCGAACATGAAATTAGGGCGCATGCTCCATCAGTGGAACAAACTGAAGAAGAGGACTACCGTACCTGCGGCAGCCTACGGTTCATTAGCAACAAACACACACCTACTGTCTGGAACTTTGCAGAAAAAGAGATGCAGAAAGAGCCTGCAATTTTAACATCAGTCCCAGTCTGATGTTACCCAGAAAAGTAACAAATGTCCTACCTTTGATGGAGGTTCTGTCTCTTTTGGACTCACAACCTCTGGCAACCTAATAAAAAAGTGAAAGAGTAAATATCAAGCAGAACTCATTATTTCATGTGATGTACAAAGACATATTCTGAGGACAAGCCACACTTACTGTAGATGTTTGAGGAGGTCTTTGCTCAAGTCTTCACTGATGTACTCTGATATTAACCCATGGGCATATCGCAGGTAATCTTCTACACAACAAAACCAGAATTAAAAGTATGACTTTCTCCTTTTCTTTCAGCACAGTTTAAAATATTAGAAAAATGAAAAACCACGTAATACAAAGTGTTTCCACAACATATGGGTGGTTTTTATGTGTTTTTTTTTTCATGCATTTTAGACTTCCTGGACAGATGGACTGTGATTCTTGAGAACGGTACAGTAATTCCCCAGTCAGGATGTGTCTCTACAAGGTGCAGCACTAACTGGAACAGTGCTGAACAAGGGCATTATAACATATTTTACTAAATAGGTGAGAATATACAGTAAAACAATAAAGAATATTAACTGAAAAAAGCAGAATCACATATATTTGTTTCTTATTTGTCTTTTCATTGGATTCTACATGTCTAAGAAAATATGCTTAAAACACTGAAAAGACAGTAAAAATGCAGTAAGGAGAGGGTACGGTTAGGGTTCTCCTCTGCTGGCCAATATCCCAAGTATATGCTTGACAAGTTCTTGTATCAGGTAAAAATTAAAGAAAGGCAAAGATTATAAATAAAGAAAAACATGCAATTCTTGAAAAAGTTTGACACTAAAAGAAAACATTTGATACAAATCTAAAATGGATGAAACAAAGGCTTCAGAATGCCCCCAAGGTCACACACGAGGGAAATGTGAAGCCGTGCACAGGGAAGGTGGGGGAGGTCCACAGTGGATGATACAAGCACCAGAGAGAAGCGGGGACAGTGAGAATTAGGACAGTATTAGCAGCAAAGGAAGATGTGCAACACTGAGCAAACCGTGCACATGCATGTGCTCTAAAGTTATTGCATGCGCGCAACAATGAAATGGTGCTGAACAGGGCAGCATTCCACAGGGCATTACTCTATTCAAATTTCCACAATTTTCTGTTTCCATAAGTTTATTGTTAAACACAGTTTGAGCTTATATGCTGATGTGTGAAGTGTGAGCCATACCTTCGTGCACATCAGATTGTTGCTTTGCCCGAATATAAGTTGTCGATATCACTCCTCCTCCAACTGATATGTTGCTCTTTTTAAGAGCTTTTACAGTTTTGTCAACCTAAAGGAAGAACAGTGTTTTTATGGGCAGCTACTTGTATAATTCACACTAACACAAAAAAAAAAAAAAAAAAAAACTATAACATCGGACAAACTATGCGTCAGCAATCACGTTTGCACCTACAGCTCATTCTTTTTTGTGAAATGTACTTTTACATAAAGTTGTACCCTACTTTGGGGGGGGGGGCATCTGCTCCACAAACAAACAGGCATGCACATATGACCTTGAGATTTAAAGCATAAGTAGATCGGAAGTAAAGTTATGCTTATGTAACTATGGCTCCAACTGGCATCGTATCACGAGTGTCCAAGCATAGTGACTTTGGACCACCACAACCCTTACCAGGACAAGCAGTAAAGGAAGGATGGAAGGAGCTACGGTTAGGCTCTGGATATTGAATTAATTAAATATATAAATTAAATATATAAAGAAAAGTAGGAAACACTGACCTTTTTCTTTAACCACTCCATTGTTTTCTCTTGGCTGTATCTGTGGAACTTCTGACTTCCAACTACTAAAAGACAAAGAAACAACAGATTAAGCTGCACTCTTCCATTTCACATAATTATTATTTATATATATATACACACACACACACACACACACACACACACTTATATATACTTATATATTAACATAATATAAACCAGAATGTGGTACAGCGGCAGTTCTTCTCAACTTCACACCAGATGATAATTGCCTATTACCTTACTGGGCAGTCCTTAGCATTTTTTTTTCCCCACTCTGGTAGCTGCCGCGATTATTAATCTTTTAACTTCTTTAAGATTTCAACAAAATCCTCTCATAGTCAGGAGAACACATGGTCTTGTAGGGGTTACAGGGAAAACCATAACATTTCTAAAGCATGAAAACCAAAATACCAACTCATCTTGTCAGTATATATATTACACACAAACACACTAATGTTTAATCTCCAAAATATGAACGCTCAAAACAAATATTTGGTTTTTCCAAATAGCGTTGAAGACTGATAGCTTACCTAAGTAACAAATTAGCCCAGATGTCATGTACAATCAGGCCATGATATTGACACGATTATAAGTAACATTCTCTAGGTACAAACTTCTCACTTTTTAAATAAAACGTAAGGGGTTCTACATACCCTTTTCCTCAGCTACATGGGCAATTGATGTCTCTGTATGCTTACAGTTCAACAGCCTAGAACATGCTGGGAAATCTTCGTCTATCAGTATCTGCTGCAAAGGCTGGAATTTCCCCTGTAGAACACAATAGATAAAGACATTAGAAGAACAAAATAAAAGCACTAAAGGACTGTTGGGCAAACTCAAACAAACCACAAAAAAATCAGCAGGAGTAGTCAAGAACTACAATGCAAATTAGTACACATTGGGCCATGAGCTGGGGAAAGGTAGAACTCATGGTAAAGTGCCTCCTGAACAAGTCCAAACTCACCTCCTTTGCTGCTTTTATCAAGTAGGGCAGAAGATGGTAGAGTGGGTCCACTGGAGTAATGTACAAAAGTCTTCCATCTAGATAAGAAATAAAAGGGATTGATGATTTTTAAGAAACAAAATGTATCTCAATTTACTCAGACATTATGAAGTTCTTCTTGATAGTCATTTTACTGCTTGAGATGATATTCTGTCAAGCCATCCAGCACAAGGCACTTCTGCTGAACTGTATGAGAATTTGTTTCACAAGACTTTTGCATTCCTGGATTTATTTAAACAGTGAATTGCTATGAAAGCAAAGCACAAGCAAACTTGTTGCGGTGACAAAAGTATGAAAGAAGACAATTGTGCGCACACATTACCTCTGTGCACTGTCTGACCGATGAACCAAGAGTGGTAGTCTTCATCAAACGCCTTTACCTCAAACAGCTGTGCATCACCACTGCTAAACATGTGCAGTGAGGCAACACCTGGAGAAAGAATCATTTCATTGCTCAAACAGCAGTCTTCTCCATATTATAAAATCTTTAAAAACAAAGTTCTCCCAATTGAGAACACATTGGCAAAAGCTAAAAATACAGATGGTCCACTGTGACGTTATTAAACTACTGATAACCACAAAGACCTCTCTAAGTTTAAATATTGCTGCCGAGATGTTATTTTTTTTTATTATCTTTTAAAGATACTTGGGATAAATAAGCTGAGGACGTACATCAAAATTCAGGCAATACTATAGACACTATACCGTTCATGTCATTTTTTTGTCTTGTTAGACAAAAAAATATGAAGTAGGACACAAGTAACATGCATCAAACTGATGCTCTGTGGAGCAGAGCATGGGCTCTAACGCTCCATCAACTACATTCTGCACTGATCTAGTAACAGTTTTTATATAATCGGCCTGGGACTTGATACCTTTTCCATCCATGTGGTTACTTTACCAATTCTATAACAGCAAACCGTTACGGGTTTGTTACAATGGTGTTATGTTTATTATGGTAGCAGTAGCAATAGGTAGAAAATATATTGTACAGTACTATAACCGTCTCCAAACCACTGTTCATATTTAAACAATGACACCGTTTTGAATGAAAAATACAGAAACACTTTCTGATTTTACATTTTGACCCAACACCTGTGTGTCTGCGTGTTTAGGGCCCCCCCACCCCACAGGTACGGGCCACGCCGCGGTTGCTATGGTTACAACACCTGTGGACGGGCTCCTGAGCCGCACCAGCACGGGGTCTCCATCTCCGTCCTCCCGCTGGGGCGCCGCAACAGCTGAGTCTGCCGACACATTTCCACTTGTTAACGCCGAAATATACGTGTGTCCACTGTCAGCAGGACTAGAATCGCGGTGTCCTTGTCACGCTCAGTGACATCCGAGTCACCGCTTCGTTAGAAACGGCGTTAGCGGCGCCATTCTCTTGACGTAAACAAGGCGTCATCGACTGGGGCCCTTCCGAACGCCGTAAACAGAGTTGCCGCTTTTGTCGGAAAACTTTTAATTCTGGTGCAAAATTGTCGCAAACACAATCTTTGCTGCTTTAAAATACCAATAACACGAAACGTACGTGAAATACAAACACTGACATATGCATGCACGGCATCTAAGAATTAGCACGGCACTTTCTACAGTTAAGAAGTCCATATAAGCCCCGCGTCGCACGCGAGTCGAGTCGAGGCGAGCGAGCAACACACAAGTCGTACGGGTTGGCCTACCTGCGGCCACAACCACCCATGTGTCGTTGTGTGCGTTCGAGCTGCGCTTCTTCCTACTGTTCATGTTGGGTAAATGAGTCACTGAAACAGCAGTGTTTACAGCCGCGTAACCGACTCCACAGAACCCCGCCGCCCGGAACTGCCGCCCGGCCGCTTCCGAATCCCCGCTCGGATGGAAATGGCGGTAAAGCAGGCCGTACCACTCCAGAAGTCGCTTTCTACACCTCCGTCAGCGCACACCCTCGGACGGCTCACGGAGAGGTGATCAATAAAACACCCGCGCACGACTGTTTCACTGAAATTGTCGTTTTGTACCAAAGGACATATTTTGTGCAATTATTATTATCGTTATTGCACCCCTACACAATGGAAGCTCCAGTGACGTCACCGAATAATTATGCACCTGGTGACGTAGTCTTGAAAATACAAGCGGTCAGGTGACTGGATTTTGAGTATTTCGAGTGACAAGTAGAGGAATAAAAATGTTGCCCTTGCTTCTTAACTAAATATGAATTTTATTGGCGGTGCAGGTTTCCCATAAAGCGGTGTAAAATTCCACTGGGCGTAAATGAAGCGCTGTGCAACGCAGCGTTAAAGTAGGACTGACCCAGGGCATCGCTGACATTAGGATGAGCAGAAAAGCACACGTCTTGCAGGTGAAACATCCGCCGGTGGAAACCGCAGCAACGAGAAGGAAAACGGGTTTTAAAAAAGGCAGCGAGAAGGACAATGGGAGACGCGGAAGAGATGTTCGCGCAATTCCAACACAAATTTGACTGACGCAGGAACAATGATGCTGTTGCAGAAACCTTTACTTCTTAATACTTGGAACTACCTTGCGTTCCTCGCACCTGTGTGCAAGTCCGCACTTCCGAGCGCTCGCTGTGCTGCCCGCGAAATTTCAAAAAGCGGATACCTGGAGGTTATGGGTTCGAGGGAAGTTTTCCGGAATTGTTGTCGCGGTTGTTGAAGAGCAACACGCGTGTAAAGCGACCAAAAGAGACTGCGCATTCGCTATATGCGCGTTTTAGACAATGGCACCGTCTCCCAAGTTGAGGACAGAAGAGCGACGTTTACTGCTTTGGTAATCGCACGCAGGAGCGAAACTTTCGGCTTTGCTGGGCATGCGATGATAAAAACGCACTGTTTAAACTTTTATTTTTTGGTTACAAATTTTTTGGTAGCAGGAGACATAAATGGAAAGCGATTAACGGTGCGCCCGCGCTTCGGCTCCTCCCTCGCTGCCCCCTCCATTCGAGGGGCGGCTTCGCGCAAACTCGACGCCGTCATGAGACCCCGCCGAGCCGTGTCAGGCGCTCGCACGCTTCCCCGAAATGCGCTTCTGCGCCGTCCTCGCCTCACATCGGTGCCGGCGACCATGTCCGCCCGCGGGGTGCTGCCCAGCTCCATGGCGCTGCAACGGGAGGCCCTGGAGGAGCTGTGGCGGGTGCTGGGGGACTGCGGCCCCCACGGCCAGGCAGTGCCCACCATCGCCCAGAGAGCCCAGCGCAGCATCCTGTCGAGGCTGGCGGACGTCCTGTGTCAGCTGCTGTCGGTGGAGGAACAGCTGTGCTCCGAAGACCTCCGCGGTCGGAGGCTTCCCCTGCGCCTCAAGGTACGCCTGCTTCCCCGCATAACGCCGCCTGTCCGCCGCCCTGTCGTTGCTGTCCCCACCTCAGGGCAAAGGCAGTATTTTCGCGCAAAGGTGCTGCAGCAGGAGTGGGATTGCCCCCACCCAGGGTCATGTGCTCCTTGTCGCCCTGTTCTTACGCTCTGCGACCTCTTTGTCCCCCACATCAGGACAGCGTGGAGCTGAGGAATGTCACCGTGCGGATGACCTCGAGGGATCCCGGCTCCCAGTGTCCTGGGGACTTGAGAGACCTGAGCGAGTGTCTTAAGTGCATCGCGCTCAGCCTTATTTCTCAGAACGACCGCAGCCAAAAAGTGTGTGAGGTTTCCGGGACGCTTGGACAGATCATCGCCACCTTTCCAGATTTTTGAGAAGCTCGATCGGAGACGTCTGAGCCGATAAGAACACAGCTCACGCTCACAGACTTTGCACACGCAGGACCGGTTTATGTCAAAGACGCTGTTTTTGTTCCAAACACAACAGTATTATAATTTGCTATGACAGTGGTGCAGCCTTCCTCTGTCCTCACGGTTAGGGTGAAGGTTAGGGTTAGTAATGCACTGGTTAAGTGTATTAAGTATACTGAGATTCGGCCTGTTTCGAGGTTCGTGTAGTTGTCATTCCGCCTTCTACCGGTGTACGCAAGAGGATGAAATGTAGGCCTTCTGGCCCATGGCGTACAGCACGCTGAACAGGCAGCAACACAACAAAGGACAAGAAAGAAAAACTGAAGCTCAGTGTAGTAGATTAATGAATAAATTTGGCCTTTTTTTAGTGTACCAAGGGGTGCCAATTGAAAATGTACCAAATGAAAATGATACCAATGAAAATAGTTAAAATGAGTATGGAATTAAAATTAGTATCTCACTGTCTAGTGTTTAAAATTATTCTAATACCAACACACTGGTACTGATGTCTTAACTTTTGCAAAGATGAAAGTTTATTTACATACACAGGAGCATAATATTGCATGAGCACTCAGTTTTGGTGTTGCAGGGTAGAGCAGATCTGCTTGATTTTGCTATGAAACATTTATGTGGTGTTTGGCAGATGCGGTACATCATGGTTTACTGTAGTACAGAATATTGTGGTTTGTGTCGTGCTCCGTATGAATGTCTGAATTATTCACTGTGAAAAGGGAGCGTTCGTTCCTGCTTTGTGTGTATGAGCCGAAGAAACGAAACGCTTTTGAAGGTGTTCTTCTGTAAATGAACAATGTGAATGAGTAGCCCATATTTTGCACATTTTTAGCCAAGGGATGCGGTGTTAAATGGCAGTTTTTGTCTCACAGTTCAGGATTGTGCAAACAAGTTTTAGATGAATTCCACAGCAAAGGAGCAACGAGTTCACAATGATGCTGCTAGAGCATGACTTACAATTTACAACATTTCTTGGCTTTTTTAAAGACTGCACATGTGAAACTGAAAAATCATCATTTGTTCAAAAGTATAATTATTTTCGTTCATGAGATTCCATGTTTTAATTTTTTGAAATGTGTTTACTTTTTGGTCAGTGTCTCCTGAACATTTTGTTCATTTGGTCTTTTAAATGTATCATAAAGGACTTTTTAACGTCTGCATTTTCTGCTTTTTGTAAGGGTTGTGTGACTTATTTATTTATTTATTTATTTATTTTTAAAACAATTCTCAGTTTTGTGATTCTGCTCCAAGTCCGGATCAGTTGTGCTGTGCGCTGTTATGATGGCCACTAGGGGGCGCACAAGAGTCGCCTTTGTGTGAATTCCGCGCTGATGTTTCGATACGCTTTAAGAACTGGAACGCAGGCGGACTAAGGAATTAAAACATTCCTGTGGTTTAAGGGGTCTTCATTAATGCAAGCTGTCTAAAATAATACTGAGCCACTTTAAAACATCCTGAAATATGTTTATGAAACAGAAGGCTATGCAGACCCCACATACAAATATGCATCCACTGTAACATTTTGCCCATTTTATTATTTAGGTATCTATAGCAGCATGCCTGTGTTTGTCTCTTCCAGAGTTGCAGTTAAATCATTCAGATTCAAGTCAAAGTTGAGTTTCTAAGCTTCTTTCTGACTCATTTTGCTTGTTACTGGTGCAGAAGTTCAGCATTTAGGATCAAGGCTAAGCCCCTGTGCAGGTCATCATAGTCTGTTTGAGTCGTTTGGTCAGGAACGAAAAGTACAATCATATTCGCAGCTTTCACTAGAAACAATAATATAAATACAAAAGAAATTTATTTTAAACAGCAAAAATTGTAGGAATACATTTTTCATGAATGACCTCAGTGCAGCTCTGTGTAAAAGAACTGAGTGAGATAACAGAATAAAGTGAGAATATCATTTGGCATCCTCACAGGGCCTTCTCGGTTACACAACTAGGGCACAAAGTGACGAAAATAAGCACCTTCTTGTAACAACATTTTTGGAAGGTAAAATTTGTCTTTCATGGTTTTTTTATGCATGACAGCACCAACACTAAGTGGCAACCAAGGATAAAAACTTTAAACAGATTTAAAATCTAAATATCTTTAGGTCATATTCTCTGAAGAAAATGCTCGTTTTTTAAAACAAATCTTATGTCCAGTGTGTTTAAGATAAAGTCTAAATCCAGTTGTTATACATAATGTGATTTAAACTGGACTTTAGTCCTGATCTGCTGGCCTGCTGGAGAATAAAGGCCCCATGAAGTCAGACAGGTAGTTCCCCGCTCTGACAACAGGGGGCGCTCGCTTTCCAGAAGTCTACCCGGAGGCCTCATCCTGGAACGCTGGGATACAACTGCACACTGAAGTTCTAGTTAATATTAGAGATGGAAGAGAAATTGTTTAAGAAAGAAGACACACACTGTACAGTAAGGGAGCCTGGCTGTCGCTGTTTGAGAAAGGGAGCGAATTCCCTTATTCTGAGCTCGAATAAACTGCAGCCCATCGGAAGCACACGGCCGGCCGTAGTAAGCAAACATCTACAAAACAGCGTGTTGGCATTACATTGCAGAAGGTACAGCGCCTCATCTCCGAGTTTTTCCTCCCACAAAGAACGTAGACATTCAACGGGTTTCCACCCACACTCTCCCAGGGGTGCTATAGATCTTTTTTAAAAAGAATCAGACGAGAGTCTCTCTCCATCGGCCGCACTCTCTGGTGGCCCGGGCAGTCCAGCTAAGCACTTGTGCACACATTTGGGGCACAGCATATCATGCCGAGCCTGGATGTCTGCTGGTTCCCTTTTGGCCCATCAGTAGCCCGTAATAGCCATCCAATAAAAGCCTTCAGTCCTTGGGGTCATTTCTATGTTGTCAAAAATATTTTCAAAGGTATAAGGGAAAAGGGATAAGGCACCACATTCCTGAAAGAACGGATGCCTTATTTTGTTAATCTGCTGATATGAGAAAAGTCTGAACATAGACATCATTTCTCAGGACACAGTTTGCCTACAAGCTAGGGTTTTCTCCAGTGTTAAATTCCAGAAACTGATTTATTTTTAACTTTAAGTTGTAATAATTCGGAATATCCACAGTAAGCTGTAAGTGTGAGAGCAGCTGGAGTGTCTCTCTGAGCATTTGCTGCCGTGCTGCTGCATGAGCAACTCTGAGCAGCACAGTCCCAGACATCTTGTCCAGCAGCCCTTTGTGTTAAACCACTTGAAGCCAGACACATGTGTCAGGGTCCACCTTCTGTGTGGAATCTGCGGAAGTCAGGGTCCGAGCATCCGGAGGGAGGGGGGTTCAGTGCGGTCGGTCTCCAGATACCAGTCTCGGCTCTGTCTTTTTTCCACCCACTCAGAGAATCGTCCACTAGACATCACCTCAACACGTGAGAGGGTTCTCATGATGACTCGCTGGTGCCGGCAGACCAGAGCCGCTATCAAATGTCACCTGGGGCAGTATGGAGGCTTCCTGTATGAGAGACAGGGGGTTGGGTTGGAAGTCTGGAAGCATCCATCCTACTTTCCCTGGCTTGTGATATTTTTTTCAAAGGGACCTCCTTCTTGGCCTGATCCCGTCTGTCCATACTTGTAGAGGCAGACTCATCGAGGGGCAACCCAGGGGTTCGTGGCGTGATGTGTGATTCATCACTAAATCTGTGAGTCGACCAATCAGTTGTGTCACGCTCTGAAGATCTGCTCCATTCACACGCTTCTGCACTCCAGGGCAACCACAAAGCCCACTGTATTTTCCATACTAATCATCCAAACTGCTGGAAATGAAGGCTCAGTGTTTTAAGATGATGTCTCGCTTTTAACTGTGCTGTCTGCCCTTCCGACAAGCACTCCTTCTTTGTTAGTCAAAGTTATTTGTAAAAACATAAAAAACAGAATGGTTTGATCTTTACTCACGACTTGCATTATTTCAGGCACTGTACAGTGAGGGACAGAGGACGGTGCAAAGGCTTTTCCTTTTACAGCAAGCATTTGATAATCATACAACTGTTTTGTGGATAAAGAGCCGCTCTGAGAAGAAGGATTTGGTCATGCAGGGAAAATGTTCTTTCTAGGAACGGCTAAACAGGATGTTAGTTTGCGGCTTATACTGAAAGGCCTACGCTGACTGAGATGTGTTTAACCGACAAGCGTGAGTGATGTTTCCCTTGACGTGAATTGCTCAGCGCTGCACTTATCTGGTCAAGCCAACATGTCAGGCCAAGCGGGACCAGATGCATGACTGTGGGCAGAGAAAGGGAGTTATCTCAGTCCAGCTGGGGCACATGGGACACAGATAAGGGCGACACCGATCACTCACTGGCTTCCTTTAAGAGGCTGTTGCATCGTGGGTCTTCGTCCTGTGGCGCTGTGCTATGCGTGTGGTTCCTTATGTTTACAATGATGCATTCTGGATTTTTTTCTTCAGTTATAATGTGTACTAAATGGGACAGAACCAGGGAGCCGAGCATATAGAACAAATGCAAGCACATTAGTAGGTACCTGCTGCTCAGAGGTCAATTTGCCCAGATCCCGTGACATGACAGCAAGTTTCAATGCGCATTTTTCTATTCAGCACTGACGATACATGTTCAGCCAAAGCGTTTTTTGTTCCTTGCTCAAACAATGCGGCCCCCCGTGACCCCGGCATTGTGCCGATGAACAATAGAGGTCAGGTCAGCGGGCATGGATTCACATGAAGTCTCTCCATTTAATCCCATCACGTTAATGAGACACTTGGGGGTAAGTTGCTAAGGGGCAGGTGCTTAGTTTTTGAGATTTTCTCCCATGGGTGATTTGAAAATGTGACATGGGTTTTCTTTCTAAACTCCTAGCAACATTAGCATTATGCTGGATGGTATTATGGGTACCGCAGGTCAATGGTTGGTCTAGGACAATAGTGTGCACAAAGCTGTATGCAAACAAAGATCCATGGCCAAACATCGCACCTCTCATTTTTGGCTCTTCGAGAGCACTGGAGGGTTTAAAGACGGTGAAGAACTGGTACGGTCAATAGCACCCTCTCTATTGAGCGTCTCTGTTCTCTTGCAGAGTGCTTTATTGTTGGAGAAAACATCATGGAAACATGGTCACTTCAATACCATTGCAATGGTTATAAGCCAGCAGTTTTTGACAAATAAACTTTGCACGTCCTGATGTTTTTAAGGGTGATATCATGGTTCTGATGTCAGCATCACATTGTGGTCATTATAGTGTCACATGCACAAAACATAGGGGCGAATGTTGAACTAAGACTGCCAGGCACAAACCAAAAGCTGCCCATCCACCCTTTACGAAAGCTCTGACTTCATGAGGAGGAATGAACACCACCCACGGACAGAGAAACACACAACTATTTCAGGGGCCCCTGATGACTTTCAGCCTACATGCTGACCTTCATATTACGTGTCTGTCTGTACAGTGTATGTCTCTCTGTCTGCACCGATAGACCATTAGCATCCTTTAGGAATGAATCAGACCCGTGATACATTCTCTGTCCAGACTAACAGAGATATTTGGTATTGCAGGGATAAAATGGAATAGGAAAAAATGAAGATAGGGGTTTTTGTAACTGCTAATGCAAACACAGGCATCCCTCATTATTCAGGTCAAACGTGTTTCTGAAAATAAGTCAAATAGCAAATTTTCAGATGCCAGGAGCATGTATTCCACTCTTTTAAATTGGAAAAAAAATATTACACTCCCAGCCCATCCCAAAGTGTGCAATTGCTCCAAATATCACTAAAAGACTCTTAAACACCTATACAACTGTCTACCATTTAGAACGCTAGTTGCCTAACTATTAAACACTTAATGAACTCATTACTGGGTGTTTTTTGTCTTACCCAAACTGCGTTCTCCTTCTACACTGCAGCAAATATCTGCTCTGAGGTAAATAGTAAACGAATATTTTAGATGTGCAATAAATGGAAGTAACACAACATCAAACAAATAAGGCAAATTTAAAGGTATGGCTACTTAAAAATGAAGAGAAGAAGGAAGTTTAAATGACAAAAGTACAAGATGTGGGAGAACAGTTGAGATACGACTGCAGTGCACCCCCCAGCTGGCTTCACACCACAGTCAGAAATTCTAAGATAGTTTCAAGCTGAAAACTCCAGAGTTGGAGTTACTGCTCTGTGATATTTCCCACTTGATCAGATCTCCCAAGGGTGAGTGATGCACCACAGCAGGGATACTGCGAACAACTTTAAAGCTGCACTTTCTGTTCGAAAGCATACTGTACCTCTCTCAGAAAAACCATCCATGTAAGGTTTAGCATCAATTCAATTTCGTAACACATCCCAAATGCCCAACGCACACGTCTATGAAATTGTATTGACTCCCCATAGTGCTCTTAAAGCAATACATTCCAAGAGTTTTTTAGTTTGGATGATGAATTTTGCAATTTGCTATAGCAAATATGCAGATGCTGAGAGTTCAGATAGCAGGTTACTTCTGCAGACCCAAAGTGTGGATTTTTTTTCAGATTTAACCCATTACATATAAAGTAAAATAAAAATAAATTTATTTATATTTATTTTACTTTATAAATATAAATTGAAATACAATGGTCCTATTCCTACTTCCATACTCTTGATTGACTTGCAGGCTCCTTGTGTTATGAATAATAAAGCTGTGAATTTTTGACCATACAATCATTTTTCCATATTATTTATTTTTAATTGTGTTTTCTTCCCTTAACCCATTTTGCTATTGTAGAACAGAAGCAACCTGCATTTCCACAGCCAGCTGTTAGTTGGCAGTAAAGAGCCCTCGGAGTAGGAGTGTAACTGCCTTTGTTCAGTTCCCTTTTTCAGTTTTTACAACTCTTGTGTAGTCTTCTCTGAGTATTTGAAATCAGTAAAATTGTGAGAAACATGGCACACATTTATGGTATTAATCTATCAACAACTAGGGATCAACAGGTTTTTATGGAGGAAAAAAAATCCTTTTTTTTGAATAATTTTGAAGTCAAAGTATTAAAGTATTAATCTGTAGTGTTTTTATATATTGTAAAACAATTTACATACAGTATTATATTTTTATCCAAAATTTTTAAAATCATATAAATATATCAGAAGACATCTTTATTGTTAATCTTAGGGCTGCATAGATAAAAGTTTACAGTGGACAGTAGCTGAACAGTGCAAACACTTATGGGATGAACTGGTCAACTTTTAGAATTGCTTTGGATCTTTTGGATTTTTTTCTTTCAATAATTTTATATTAGTTTTAATATCATCTGAAGTTAATAAGAATAACTTACTTATTATAGCTTTATCAGATGTCTTTGCATGATCTATTCAGCAAATAAACTGAGAAATCTCTTTTATTAAGATTTGACACAGCTCATGGTGAAAATGTCATCAGAAGTTGGCTTTTGGCTCACTGAGGGCTCACAATAAAGAACTTTTGCAAAGGTTGGCTTCTCCCTGTCCCCTTTCCTGGCACAGACAAGCTGGGTCATGGCACCTCCAAGGAGGCATTACAACATAAGAAAGAAAATACACACGTTTAAAGCTCTATGTTTTCAATTTACTGCCACATGGTTCAAATTAGATATCTATTTATTGAGGTCAGCAAGTGGGCAAGTTACCCCGTGGGAAAGAACCTGGTAGATGGAGGACCGGTCAGAGAGAGCGCAGTGCTAGAGGCTCGAGGTTCACCAGAACTGGGCTTCGGAAGCGGTGAAATGGAACTTGCAGTTGTGTGCAATTTGCGCTCGGCAGGGTAATTAAGACCGCCATTTGTTTTCATTATTCTTATTTATGGTGGCTCAGAAGGATCCCTTTAACTGGGTTTCAAGTCATGTAAGCACACATTTAATAGAAATAAGGTCAGGTGTCAGCAGCAGCATCACCGTAACGGCAGTCCTGGTATAGCGGATGATTGGTGTAAAATTTTATTGCATATAATGTGCTTTAAAACCCCAGAGTGCTCTTGTTTTCTTTTGTTATATTCATGTTTGTGTAATTTGTCAAGATGATTTATTGAACAAGACCACGATAATGCGTATAAATATTCACTAGATAGCTGTACTTAATGAAACCCAACTCCCTTTTCTTGACAAGTTAGGTAATGCACCTTCAGATCAGATGTCATTCCTTTGGTGTGTAGAAATGTGGCAATGACGGATTTCATTACGGGAATTCACAGTGACAGCGAGCCACAGTAAATGCACTCAGCTGGTCTGTTAGTACTCATGCCCTTTGAACTGCTCCCACTTTGTTTCACAGAGAAAAAGTGGTGAGCAGAAAATATTCCCTCTCAGCAGCTGAACACTTCTGCCAGATTTGAACACAACCAGATGAAGATCTCAAGCAGGACTGAGGTTAGGAATTCCCATGGTATTCAGATGTGTGCAGCCTCCATGACAAGAGGGGTTGGAGCAGGGTGGCGGAGGCACATACCAAAAACACGCAACAAAAGAAAACAAACAAACACAAACATGCAAGCCAGGTTGTTGGGATCAATTTGTACAGTAATTGTGGAAATAATTCAGATGAGCGAGGTCAGCTGGAACCAGTCAGGATAAGCGAAGGGCCGCAGCGGGGGGCAGAAACAATGCATTTTTGCACACAGAAGTACATTTTTGCATAATATAAATGCTCTAAATTGTAGTGGACAAAATTTATCTGCCTTTAATGTGGATCCTGCATAATTCACACATGTGGTGTGCATTTTGCACAAAATACATTCAAGATTTACAGATCTATGCTGCGATTTCTTGGCTCGGTTATGGATAGTGTCTGTGCTTTTCAGCTACTTTCAAAAAAGAACGTCTACAAATAGAATGACAAATGAAATGACAAATGACACAAAGTCTGAACAGCAAAGTAGTCAAGGCAGCAAAAGCTAACTTAATAATCGAAAAAATCGGCCTCCTCTGTCTTTAATGAAATAGCCTTGGTATAATTATGTTTCCAAATAGCTTTTCCTGGCAGGACGTGTGTTCTGCGTCCTGTCACATCGCCTTCCATCTACTAGTTGTAATCAGTAGGACACCGTGACTTTTGAGCATTTTTATTTGTCAAGTCGCATTGTTATTGCACCTTTTTGGCTTTTAATTCCGCTTTCAGGATCGCAGCGCAAACGCAACTTAAGGTGCTTGTGAAAGGCAAAACTTTGCTGAGTCTGAGAAGAGCAGCAAGCGGGTCTGGCTTTGTGGGATTACATCATGGGCTATGATGTCACCTTTGGGGGGGGGAGTTGGGGGGGCTTCGAACCATGTGACCAACAGGGTGAAGTCATATCTGTTCTTTTACCTTTATTTCAGGAGATATTAATAACAATTGAAAGCTCATTACTTTCAGGAGAGCAACCGAACGCTGGAGTTTTTGTGTTTGTTGTCCAAATAATAACGCTTTTATTTTGAAATGCTTGTGCTTTTCTGTGTTTGCGTGAAATAGCCATGATTTATATTAGACAGCAGTCACTGTATCAGCCACACCCCACCCCCACCCTCAGCATGCGTTCAGCCATTTGGCAAGGAGAAAGTGCACAGTCCAGGCCATTAGAATTGACCATATTTATTCTCCTTAAATTCTGATAATGTTAGATGGAGACGGGCAGCACACGAGCCAAACCCATAAACCCCAGTACCTCCAGCCATTACCTCATGCAGATGACATCATTTTGTCAGTTTCACCTTGTTTGATTGGAGTAATATCATTTATTTCCAGAAAGAGCAATCTCTTTAGCATTTTAATCCTTTTCAAGTTAACTGTCACAGTTAAATATACGTATGTTTTTGCTCCTTTTTCAAAAACGGCTTGCAGTTACTGCTTTTTTGTCACACATATGAAAAAGGATCATATGAAACGCTTTCGAAATGCAAAATAGACACAATGTTAGCCTGACGTTAGGCTTAAGTTAAGATTATACTTTGGGTTCAATACAGCATTGTTTGTGGTTTGAATTGGTACAGATTCAATGAACAGAACCCTTTACATTATTACAGGCAATATTACACCATCCTCCAGCTCACTGGCAAACAAAAAATAATTCAAAATTATTATTTTCTGATTTTACTAATAATTTAATGGCATTATGCAGAATGAAGGATCCATGTCTTGCTGTGTTTGAGTAGAGGCATGAAGCAAATTCTGGTGTACGCCTACAGTTGTGTCTACCTTTTCAGTTTTAAATGTACAAATAGTGGCTTCAGAAATGCAGTGAAAATAAAATTAAGAGCATCAAAAATTCTTATTTCATCAAAATATTTTATCAAAATGTTTGTAAGCATACAGTTTGTAATGGAACTTGAGCGCGGAGCTTGACTGGAGGCGAACAGTGTTGAAGGCACAGGTGTGGAATCTTCAAACGGTGGGGGGAAAAAAAATATAAAGATGGTACAACTTGACAGGTGTTGATGATGAAAACTCGGATTTGGATGTGGGATGTGAACTCTGTTGCACAAGCAGTCCAGTTCAGAAAGGCAGTAACTGTAAGCGATGCTGCAATGCGTGGCTCATTGGAGGTATGTGTGTGAGCGGGGGAGGCTCAGTGCTGCTGGGTTATCCCTGGCCTGGGTGGCAGTGTTTTCTGGGGACTTGCTCAATAGCTGTTAGGAGCCTGGTCTCATGTTGCCAGTCCACTTCAAGCTATGCTTCAAGCCAACAGAATAGTTTGCGGGTTTATTCTAGTTTTGCCATTAATTTAAATCTGGGTCAGCACTGACAAAGAGCAACAGGAATGTAAGGAATGCTGTTATGTGGACACCCCCCCCCCACCTGCATTTTAACATTTCATGCGAAATTTTTGCACGCTGAACATTTATTTGACCATCTGCAACAAATGAACAATCTCATAATCACTTCAGTGTCAACCAGTTCTGCATCCCAAACCCATGTCCACTGAAGCTCTGCTAAACTCCGGACAGCATTCCTCCTTTTCGCTGTGATAAAAGGCAACAGACATGATGCCAAGTTCAAGAAGGCATTCATATTTCAAACTAATCTACATTATTAAAACGTATGGGGTTGTGTTCTGTGTCTGAGAAGGTGCTTGTGTTACTTGACATTCGCTGTCTGAGACTGTACTGTACTTACAGTAACATATGTGGCCCTGTAGGCTCTTCACCTTGGCTCTGTGCACCCGGAGGGACAACAACCAGAAATCCCTTTGCAAGCATGAAGAGGCTTTAAGGAGCTCCTGATTCATTGCAGCAGTTTGTTTCTGTCAGTATGGAAGCTACCGGTGACAACAGACAGAAGTTCTCTTAGTGAGATTTGTCTTTAAATGCATGAACGGCACCTTTTTAAATGCAATTGTACTGTGATTCACTTGTGGTTGTGTTGTGCTTCTGTGACTCCGTGGCAACGTCTCCATTTTCCGCACCCGCATGGCGACTTCACCACGTTCTCTCTTTGGCGACAGAAGCATTAGACTGTGAGACACAGTAGGACTTTATACCTGAAATTGGTGCTCATCGTGTTCATTTTCAACTCAGGCACAAACACAATAAGTTGTCCCGAGGATGCAGAGAGGATGCAACTCGTGCGATCACTGCAAAAGCTCATTTTCCCTTGTGCTCTGCAGTCACTGAAGGGGTTTGGGACCGATGTGAGCACTTTGTTTTCTTAAAGTGCACGAAAGTTCCCTGCCCTAAACAAGCGCACAGCGCAGCTCCTCTGGGACCTGAATTCACTGTTTGTTTAGTCTAGCGAGCATCAGAAAAAGAGCACCGAAAGAGCCTTGCATTGTATTTACCCACAGTCAGACAGTTCTTCTGCGTTTGTTGTGGACCAGCAGCATTTTTTCCCACTGCGCCCCATTGTGAGGCAGCCACTTTTACAGAAAACAGAAGGATGTTGTTTAAGCATTTTTGACATGGCAGCCACATTTTACTTGGAGCCTCAGACATCTGATCCAAGACCAGGCTCTGAGAAAGGTCAGCAGGCCAGGCTTTGCGCACATCCTGCTGCTGCTGACAGCCCTCCGTTTGCTTCTAGTCAAAACTTTCCTTCTTGAAAACAAATAGGGTCCTGTGTGTGTGTGTGTGTGTGTGTGTGTGGGTGTGGGTGTGTACATATTTTTCTTATTTTTCCTCTTACCAAGCTTTCAGAGAAGAGCATATTTGAATGAAGGAAGACAAAATAACTTGGGAAGATTATCTGCAAGACTCAGGTATGCATGCTGTGATCCCTATCAGGCCACAAATTTGCTGGCTTTAAGATATTATTAGGATGTTATTTTCATCTCTTAAGTATGGTGTGAGGCAAGAAGCAAACTGTTTTCTTAAATTGGGGCAGATCTGAGCAAGAATTAAAATGGCGTCATGTATTATAACCTCCTTGTGTGTCAATTTGTCTTAATTTTTCAGGTGCTTCTTAGGTGCAGGATTTTTCCTTTCAAACTTTCAGAATTCCATATTTTTGGCCATGAAATGCTCAGAAGCATTTTGTGATTGTTTTGTTTTTGGCAAAAATGTTGCTGAAGCGCAGTCCTCACAATGTTGGGCTCTGCTGATCCTTGGTTAAACCTTCTTCAGGGCTACCAGTGAACTGGTTCTGTCATTTAAAAACATTTCATTTCAAAACGGCAAAATGGTTTAAAGCCAAAATGACAACAGATAAGGTGAAGTCGTGTTTAGTCACTCTGCCTCTGTTATCACGCCTCTTTGTGGCTTCGGTCCTCCACCAAACATAACGCTACACAACTTGCAGAAAGTGGTCCAGTTTCCAGCAGCTCTTTTATGAGACGCTGGTGGGCAGGTGGGGGACAGCTTTGCTCTATGCAGACAACAGTGCCTCATTGTGTGGTTTGTAACTTGGCCAGCCGTTCGCAGCAAAGCCCCAGTGTGGTCCTGAGATTCTCAAATGCTCAGCTACAACCAAAGCAGAAAATAAAATCATGTGGTAATTAAAAAGTACAGAAGTCCAACCGCTACTGGTAAGCAATCATCTCAGTTCAACCACCACAGGAAAGCCTGTGTCTCAGTTGGACTTTTTCATTTTGTCAGTGTACATGCAAAGAGTGCTCATTTATATTTTTTCCATTACATTCATGAAACAGAAATCCATTTGTGTGTGTATGCGTGTATATGTACTGTGTGTGTGTGTGTGTGTGTGTGTGTGTGTGTGTGTGTCTGTGTGCACATGTGTGCATTCACAGCAATCCCTCAGTATCCAAATGCTCTATATTTGAATTTTGTTATAATGGTAAAATGTATACCTATTGTATATATTGGTATCAGAACGGAATTTTTTTTAAGAATAAATTTTCATCTGAAGATTATCTGTAATGAAAAAAAAAATGCAAATAAAAATCAAAGTTGAAAAAATCAAACAAATAAATACCATACAGTAATATTAAGTGTACTGTAATAAAAAGTACTGTATGTATTACTGCTATATTATTGTTACTAATGTAATGCTTTTACAAAGTTTCATGAAGCAAGACTTGCTGGTGTCTTATCACCTGTTTCTGACCAGCTGTGTGAATGTGTTTGCAGCGTCACTGCATTAATTACTGTCAAACCTTTGTATTATTTTTTTAATAGACTTACTTTATTTATTTAAATGCTGGTTGTTGTGTCAAATAAAGATGTGAACACGGCGGATTAATTTGATACACACCTTCCTTTTATTCAACATCTTATAACACTGAACTCCTGCCCCAACCCCCCCCCCCATGTGTCGCTCATCTCCTGTGTGTAATGCAGTGACACTGGTGGTGGCAATAACCTGCAAAATGTCCTGTACTGTACATATTCTACCATGTGGTATAAACATGCAAATGAATAACCACATTAACGTTTTTCTTATTAGACAGCTGGCACATAGTGTTTTCTCATGTTGAAGTGATAATGGCTACATGGGTGTGTTTGGATGGGCTTGGAGCGCATTATTTGTTTATTTATTAACTTTACCATTTAGCATGATGTGAAGTATCCTTTCAGTCTGGTTGTCTCCACTGAGGGTAGTAAGTAAGTAGACTTTTTTATAAGCACTGACACTGAAAAGAACAGCTGAAGCTCATCGCAGTCAGCATCCTATTTAAGACTTCAACCCAGGACACTGGCCTCAAGCATTATGCACCTTACCAGCACTCCGCACATTCTCGTATAAAGACTTAACCACATTGTCTGTGCATGAAAGCAAGGCTGAGATCGATGCTTCAAATGGAGGACCAAACGTGGCAAAAAGACAATGATGTATCACCCAAGAGGAGACACTAAGGAATGATCCCCTGGTAAAATACTGGGAGGATGCAACTTCCTGTGGCAGTGTACATACCCTGGCCAGCCATGTGTTTTGTGTCATGGACAAATGCAGCGGTATCCCTGTGTTTACAACTAGTTATTTTATGATATATGGTATTATTTTGTGTGTTTGTGGTATAAAGTGCTGTACGTGCCCAAATGCTTTGGCAGCAGTGAAACAGTGAGCATCTCTGTTTTCTTAAACTGGCTCACATGTATGCAGAAAACCAAGCTGCTCACTACAGGTTTCAGGTGAATTTCACCTCTTGCATTTTGTAAGATTGGTCTTAAATGTTCAGTATAGCGATATACACCATGTTGCGTGCTTAGAGCAGTACTGTTGCCGGTCGTACAGCCTCAGGGCTCTGGGTGTGGGAATGTGCTGCTGATAAAAAAATAAAAATAAAATTAAAATAATAAAAATTTTAAAATAATAAATAAATAAATAAATAAATAAATTATTATTATTAATAATAATAATAATAATAATAATAATAATAATAATAATAATAATAGTGGGTGTTTACAGCAAAGTAAAGTGCAATTTGTCGTACCACAACAGCAGGGATGTAGAATGGATATAGAAGAACTGGACATACATTCCTCTGGCATCTGATGTACAGTATATCAGAGAAAACTAGATGCTGCTCTTGTTCAGTAAAATATACTATATTGTTTGTAACATTCTCTCAGCCAGTAAATATTTTATATTTGATTCCATAAGCCTGGATGGTGCTCCTCTGTCCATACCATATGCCTTCAGAGCTTGATACACTGGGGATAAAAAGAGATAAACAGCTTCTCCTGCTATGTTTTACCCCAAAGGTTCACAGTACATTCATGTCAGACAGAACTGCATTGCTTTCGGTGTTCATCCCTCCACAGCAAAATGTGACACAAGCTACTTTTTGTTAATATTTGACTACCCAATAACACCACTGCCCTTTTCAGGTCTCCTTGGTTTCTTTATACAATATTTTTTGTGGTTTTCTATTTGCATGTAATGCGTGGTAAATGGAATTGGGTCTTAGTGAACTGCATAACTGAAGACAAAAATGAAAAACTATATTTACCCTCAAGTGTCACATCACTGATGTTTTGGCCTACTGAAGACCCATATAAATAAGAGTGATCCCTTCAGTAATTCTGACAGAGGCCTCTGAGATGAGGCCAAGATTCAAACAGGCAGTCTTTATAAACTCTCTGTCTGCTACAGTTCCTTCAGACACTTTTGAATCAAGGCACACAAACAGAGGACCAGGGAGCTGTATGTCAGTGGAGACGACCAGACAAAGGAGTTTGTCAGAGAAGACCACCCACTTCACTTTGTCTTTTAGCATCAGCATCTATAGCAGAACAGAGAAGAATAATCCACATTGCTGTTTTAAACCCCTATTGGGACACAGGGCTCTCCAAAATGTCCAAATGAGAATTCACTAAAGGTTGCATTGTTTCTTTACACATTCTGTACAAGGTTGATATTTTAGTAAAAGTTACACTTGGGAGAGCAGGAAGGGCACCCTGAGGTACACGCAAGCGCATGAGCCTTGGGAGTGGACTTTAACCTGGGTACTTTGTGGGTTGGATTAGTAACAGTGGCAATTTGTACAATAGCTACTTGAAACTGCATTTGTGTGTGTGTGTGTGTGTGGTTGTGTGTGTGTGTGTATGTGTGTGTGTGTGTGTGTGTGTGTGTGTGTGTGTGTGTGTGGAAGGGGTGCTGATTCCAAGCATTCCAGACATGATTTTCCGGGCAGAACTGTACGGTTGATGTACGTACATGCTGCTTTGTCATGACAAATGTATTCTACATTACAGAAGGGCCCCATGCTGCATTCTTTCCCAAAATGCAGCCATTCTTCCTGGCCATATTTGGAAGAGAAAGGAAGGGAATCCCAGATGATGACTCATGGCTTTCTGATGCTACAAGATTGCGCTCACTCAATGGAAGAAACATGCTCATTCATGAATGGAGCAAGAGGCTTTCAGATTTTTTGTGCTGACCTACTTTGCATCAAAAATGCCCGCCAATGCTCCTCAACTCCCGTGCTCCTTTTTATTTTAAACTACATCCCACCGGACTGATAGAGAAGCCTTGCTGGAGCTTCTTGAGGATCCATTTTTGTGGGTCTTGTCATTAATTTCAGATTCATTTCATGACAATGCAAACACTTTGGTTGCTTAGAGTGCTGTGAAAACTTGTCAGGGGGCAACTTAATACTTTTCGCTGTCCCATCAGAGGCTGTCCCACAATGGTCAGCGCCTGGGCATGGCCGAAGGGCAGGAGGAGCATAGACACTGACTGAGATGTGAGCAGGCGCTAGTCCTCAGGACCATCGCATGCCCCTGCTCTGGGGTTGGCCTGGAAAATACGTGAATTCTGCAGCACATGTGGTCAAGAGCAGAAGCAGTTTTTTCTCCAGGAGTGAACTGCTGCTCTGACAGATATTCAGGATGAATAGGAAACAACGTTTTTTTACAGTTTATCACTTGATTTGTTTTTTTTTTTTTCATATTTAAACCTTGTGTTAATGTACTACTTCTTTTAATTAACTTCATTGTAAATCAGCATCACAAGTTCAACACTTTTTAAATTTAACGCTTTAGAAGCATCCGGACAAGAACAAGCAGATTCCGGGCCAGTTTTTCCCCCTGCACAATAAGACTGTTAAACCACTGACCCATCCCTTGGACAGTGAGACAGTGTCGATCGGAGTCTGTCTGTATGCCTGTTTTTTTGGGGTTTTTTTTAAAGGCCTTGTATGCCCTTATCGGTTGTGTGGTTGTTGGTGTGGCTGCTGCTGTTGTTAATTTTGTATGCTACTTCTTGTTTTTGTTTGCTATTTCTGTTTTCTAACTTCTAACTCTAACTTCTGTGTATATTTTTACATCTTATTCCTTATTTTTATTTTTTTTTTTTTTTTTTTATTAATTTTATTATTTATTATTTGATTTTCTTATACCTTATTTATATATCCTATTTGCTGAGGATGCCTGGAAGCAACACTTTTCATGGTGACAACACTGCTATGCTGCTGTTAGTGTTTCCATGATGAATAAACCTTGAAACCTTGAAACTTAATTTATGATCTATATACCTCATTTACCGAAAATGATGTCAGTCTTTGCCATTTGGTGCGTTTTTCTACAGTCTCATCCATTCCTTTCCTATTTCTTCCCAGATCTAACCAAACACACCACAGACATAGAGAATTTGAACAAAGCACTCAGACTGTGATAACTTATTTCCAGCGTTCAGGTGGTTACGGCAGAGGATTAAATAATTTCCTATTACAGCCAGTTTAAAGAAACCATGTTTATGATAAAAGCTGTAAAACAGTCAAATCTGACAGGACCACAACCCAACGGTTAATCATACTCTGATACTGAGTACACAGCACCATACACCGTAGTGTCATGCTTTGAGACGAAACGCTGTCTGGAGCTCCAACTAAAAATGAGATTAAATTTGATTTGTTTTTTCATTTATAAATTCTAAGGAAAAATTACGTCATGACCATCTCCTAGTCACTGTGTTGCATTTTGCTTGAAATATGTGACGTGTTGCTGCGTTACTTCATGTGTTATTTCTGCTCTTTAGGAACCACAAGGAAACCAAAACATTGGAGTAGAGAAAGGAGTGGGAGCTGTAGTGTAATTGAGAACTGTGCAAGGGAGAACATGTTAGAAAGCGTATCACCTTAAAATTTATATTGTTTTTTACTGACCAAATCTAACAACATCATAAAAACATGTTTGTCAGAAACACTCACATAACCCTAATAATCAAAAGAGTGTAATAATAAACATCTCTATTTTCTAGGTAGTTTCTGCAAATGTCTCTGGTGTTAATATAGCAAATAAACAACGTGGTGGAACAAATTGTTCACCTCATTGATGCCATCTCCCTCTCCCCATCCCCAAACTGCTATTTTAGTTTTCACTCCGAGTGTGTATTGCTACCCACTGTAGATAGAAAGCAGTAATGCAGGCTATTTTCACTCTGCAGCAGCTAATAACATTGCGTGCTCAATATGACCACAGTATGTAGACTTTTTAGTACATCATCATTTTGAAGTAGACCCTTTCTATCAGTAAATAATCTTTTTAAGCATGCTTTGGCAGTCATTTTCTGTGCTTCAGATCTCTCCCTGTAAACCTCTTGGGTTCTTTAAACAAACAAACACGGCCATTAGGTTTAAGATTGTGATCTGAGGCCACTGGAGCCAGCGCTGGAATCAGTTATACTGTATGTCTTACACGTTGGGCTTTACCAGGCTAGTTGGGGGCAGACTTTTTTGGGAGCGGGGGATCAACCCTTTCTGCACATTTGCCAGGTGCCGGCAGGGCTGGCATGAGAGGTGGTACTATTTGCCCTTTAATTAACTCAGTTCTTCAAATGCAGCTACAACGGGACTGCTGAAACATAGCAACACGTAAGGAGAGTAACACCAACATGTGAATTCAAATAGATGATTATCTGGGTTCTGTCAAGAAATATTCTCCACCACTTGTATGTTTTTTCAACACTGTACTTGTACTCAATTTCAAATTATGAGTTTTGAACGTGAAAGAAAAGTAACAGGATACTTTTTTACTTTGAGCTGGAAAATTCTGGGAAAAGTCTCTTCTGTTTGCTTATTGTCCTCACATTAACTCACGGATGACAGCTGGTAGGTCAATAAAATGTTTAAATTTGCAGTCCAGTCATGTACCTTGGATTAAATAGTGTTCAACGTAGCTTTGTTCAGACTGTTACAGTTTAGCAGGACCTGGAGAAAGCATGGCCTATAGTTTCTGAAGTTCAAATGTGCAGTAAGGTACAGCTGTCGAAGGGCTGCTCTTGAACTGCTCAAGCTAAACTGGTGCATAAAAATACCTATGACGAAAAATTTGCAAAGAAGCACATTCGCTTCACTATTAGCATAAACATATCGATCAAATCATCTCACAAACTCGGGCAAAACAGTCATCATTAGTTCTCCTTTGCCCATTTTTAAAGTTTTCAAAATTATTTATGTCATGTTTTTCAGTTCTTAAGTTTTGCTGTCTCCGTGCCAGTCTTTATTGGAAAAGAACGGAGATCTTTTCACTTTTGGCACAGAGAGTCAGAGTGAACCACGGGGGTCAGCATGCACAGTAGAAATCCCAGCACAATAAGTGGGAGAAAAATATGCAAAATGTCTGGACTGCACAGCATAGAGAAGAAGGAATATGTAAGCTTTACTACTGAAAAACATTCAAAAAGGTCTAAATTTAGATGCACCATATTTGTGTGCATGTTCAGAAGGAGCTCCTCTACTGGAAGCCCCTGTCAATCCATCCTCTTGCTGCTTCTCATAGAAAGGCAGGCTTTGTTCTACTCTCGCCGCTGAAAAAATGCAATCCAACAGACGTTCTTTTTTCAAAAGTGAAAAAAGCTTCCATTGAAAGTCCTCTCCAGCTTCTTGTTATCATCTACATATCTCCTTCTTCTCCTGTCTCTCTTTCAGCCTGTAAACATATGCAAACCAAATTAAATTCAAAGGTCAAACTCGACTGTGAAGAAACAGTTCTGGGAGTTATATATCGCACAGAGGGTCTCTTGTGTGTTTCTGAGCGTGACTCACACTTTCGTGCCCTTTTTGTAGTGATTTTCCCCTTGTGATTGCATGATGCGATTGTGAGCTCTTTCCTGCTTCTGTTAGCTGTGGCACTGCGCTGTCCTACGGGCCCTGATAAGAGGGAATCTTTTCCGCGGCGTTCGGTTTACGGCCGCTGCTGGTTTTGTCTTTGTGCATAAATCTGAAGGTAGCAGCAAAGTTTCTGGCCATTGCTTCTGTTTTATCTGAAATGTGATCCAGCCACTTGCAAGCTGGAGTATTTAATTCACCAGTGTCCTGTATTAACTGAATGGTATGTTTGGGCATTCTAGGTTATTATGGATATTTGCATTTTTTATGAAATGTACAAAGTTATTAAAATTGGAGGCCCGATCAAAATACAGTGTGAGGTAACAACAGAATGCCTGAATAAATGCTATAAAACCACCAGATGTGGAAAGGGTGAACTTGGACGAATGGGCTGGTGATTAACTTTATTCGGGAGAAAATTGAAACAATATTTTTAAAAATGTGACATGCTTAGTTTTTTCTGTATAATGTTATATTTTTTTGTGATGATCTGAAACCATTTCATGTCCCAAATGTGCAATAACAAGAAATCTGGAAAGGAGTAAATACTTTTTCACAGCACTGCGCAAAACCTTCAAAATCTCCATACAGTCTATTGCATTCTGAAAGATTTTGCCTGTACTCGTATTTTTGTTGTCAGATTACCGAGACGCTGCAATAGGCCTAAAGTGCCAACAACAGAAAGCTGAAAAGGTTACGTTGCTGACTTTGAACTGCATGTTACACGGCTTTCAGCAGAAAGCGGCAATCGAGTAGCCGAGCAAGAATCCTGTCAGAGAATGGAGGAGAAGGTGAGTAAAAGGGTTGTTGAACAGTGTGATCCTGGCAGTCTACTGTCAGTGGCGCAGGCAAAGCAGGTGAACTTCATGGATTTTGTTGCTGGCTCAGTGTTTTCATTCTACGGAGTCTAATGGTTTACCTATATGAGCACGCAGAAAGTGTAGCAGCCTGAAGATTTTCAAGCTGAAGTTGAAGTTTTTTAAGAAGGAGATTGGAGCTCATGATGCATCATGTGACCACATCATCGATACCCACCGGGTACCTGGCCACCTACTGACTTTCCAAAGGTTCCAGATGTTAAGAGATGAAAGAGGACAAAAGACAGTGAATGTGGGCACAAGTAATTTCACTTTACAGTCGTCTCAGCTTGTTCTGCATATGTAAAAAAGCTGCAGTCTGTGGTAATAACTAAACGCAAGAGGATGCCTGAAGATGCATTTGCAGCTTCTGCTGTTGTGCAGACAAACCAGAAGAGGTGGATGGAAGAACTGTTGGTTGATACACATCCTGATGGGTTCTTAACAATGCTTCTAATAATGGATAGCATACACACATCCCAGAAAATACCAAAAAGAAAACTCCTGCTGTAAGCACAGCTCCCTTCATCATACAGAGCAGAATGACAAAGCTGCTACAGCCACTGAACATTTTGCACGAATTTCAACTTCTAGGCACTCCTCCAACGCCTTTCGGAGCCCTGGATGGCTGATGGTGAGCACAGCACTACTGCTACTGTGCATTTGTGTCACGCAACGTTCAAAGTCATGCTTTGGATCGATGAAGCCTGGAAGGCCATCACTATGGATCTAAGTGGCCAATGACTGAAGAGAATCTTTCAGCTGTTAGAGAAACATCTGAGTACAATCTGAGATCTATGTCTTACCGCAATTTGACTTCTGCAGTAATTTCCTGCTTAAAAACCATAGCACCAAATCTATAAAAACTGCTCTATGTTTTCCTTAAGGATATAATCTATGGGGAAAAGATTACAGAATACTGTAGTACTTTAGTTCAGTAAGTAAGATTCCTACTGGTGTGATGAGTGCAAGTATAATCTGTAATTCTCCTTGTATAATTCCTTGTATTCTTGAGTTCAGAAAACAGAAAACTGAACAAAACTAATAATTGGTCTATTATTAAAAACAGTCTCACAGCTCCCATACAACCTCGGTCAGTCAACAGGTTTGGCTCAAAACCTTTATGAATGACAAATGCAGCACACTGTTTAGTTCAGTTAACACTTTTCCAAAGAATAACTTTCACTGTTTGGAACCTGCACTGATATGTTCTTGTACAGGGAAGTTTTTGTGTCTGTTAATCCTTTCATAGAGTATTCTGGGTTCACATACAGCATGTCAGAGGTGCGAGTTCTCCAGTGAGCTGTTGAAAATCCCTGCCCTCTGACTGCACAGTTCTTCCCACACAGAGCTCAATGGAGGCAGCTCAGAAGCTGCCTGTCGGCACTGCTAGGCCCATGGTGTGCCACTAGGAGTAAACGCTCCAGTCTTCCCACACTCAGCCTGTGACTCCACTGGGAGGCCACTGTGGCTTGACTTCAAAGTGTTCTTGGTGGCAAGGGCCCCTCTACCTTCCCCTTCTCATTAGAAAAAACACGCTACTTAGTGGCTTGTTAATGGGCCGTGCTATGAGTGCCTTTAGGACAGAGAAAGCAGTAGAGCGGTGCTGTTTAGCAAACGCTCTGGAGTGGCAGCCTGCAGGCCCCACCTCTGTTATGTGGCACTGCTGCGTGAAGCTGCCGACGCAGTCCGACATACAGGCTGCTGCCGGCAGAATGCGGCTCGGAGCACTTTACACACAGAAGATTGCTCACCAAAAGCTACAGGCAGTATAAATCTCAGTCTGAAACAAAGCACTCGTTGTTACAGCTTCTAACTGGAGAATTACATTCTGTCACAAGACAAACAGACAGCCTGCTGAAGCAGCCCGGGGCAGCAGAGAGTACAGCGGTTAGAGCTTTTACTTGACAATAGAAGGAGGCAGGTTTGAAGCCCCACTCCTGCCATAGAACCCTTCAGCAAGGAACGTCTTCAGAATTGCTCCAGTCACCGTGGAAAAGTCACTGTGAAGACAAGTTGTTGAGAAACGATGTTGAAGAAAGAGGATGGGTGAAGAAGCGTAGTGCCGTACAACGTTTAGAAGCTCGGGGTGCTAGCAGCTAGCAAGGTGCTTGTAGCACAGCCTGGGTAGGGTACCTGCATTAGATATGCAGTCTCTTGAAACTCAGCATGTGGGGGTTGGTACGAATAATGTAACCAGGGCAAAAAGGCTTGTGCACAGCAGATGTAACAGCAAGGGCAGGGGGTTGGGTTCTGGCAGAAGTCCCCTTCACAAAGGGGCACCACCCTCCGCCTCAAACTGCCATCCACCCCAATGCCAACCCACAAGCCGTGCTTAGGTCTGTCACAATCTGGAGCCTGTTAGTGCTGCCCCAGTAGACTGGAACCCCCACCCAGCCCCAGAATCCAGGGCTTTTTGCATACATTGGGCATAGCACCCACACTTGAGGTGGGTAGGGGCCACTGGCTGGAGAGGGGGCGTCCTGGCACGTGACTGGAGGCAGACATGCTCAATGGTACAGCCAGGACCCCAAGTCTGCCCACTAACCGTAGACGTGGTGTATTAATCATCACAACTAGGGCTTTCAACCACCTCAACCTCAGATCTGATTCCATAACAAAATAACACTGCATCCCTCCAGTTGAGCCTTGTGGAGTCCACACATTTTGTGCCAAGTCCAGTAGCTGACATCACCACATCATGAATGAGTTGTGCTATGGCAACGTTTCAATGAGAACTATGCTCACTTCTTATTTTGTCATTTTCGGGCTGAAATATTACCTGGCATCGACTGGGCTTGGTGTTTAAGCGTGTTTGGGAGCAGGAAAATAAGCGAGAGCAGAAAAGCAGAAGAAAACGCTTTGCTCATGTAGCACCTGCACTTTTCAACGCATTGGTTCTCTTAACTGAAAAGAAGCTTTTTTCTGCCGAGTCGGGAGTGATGTGCTTTATCTGAGCAAAGACCACAGAGTGAAATGACTGTTTACTGCTGGGCTTTGTGGTTGAATGGTGGCAGTGGAGCACTGCAATTACACCTCCACAACCCCCCCATCCTGCTTACACCCATCCTTCCAACCCTCCCTTTTTTAATATAGTAACAGCAGCAGACTGGCCCAGGCTGGCGAGCAGACCCATGCACAGAGCCTGCTTTTTGGCTCATGTTTGTGTAGCAGCACCTTCTCAGAAGGGTGTGGAAGGAGGAGGGGGTTGTAACGGTGGCTGGGGGCAGGAGTTGAGGTGACGACACTGCACGATGAAGTCATTACCCATGACATCATCCTCTGGGCAGGAGCCAGAGAGACCCAGCGGGCTTGCAAGCCTCTGTAATAAGCCCTGGGGCGAGAATTCAGGCTCCCTTTTGTTTGTCTGTCACTGGCAGTAGCACGGGGACCAGTGGACATCAAGCAGAGTGGGCTGCTCCGGGCCTTGGGCTGTGCTGAGGCAGCTGGGGAGGTTGGGGGGGGTCGCAGGCCCCACTCTCACTAGATCACTGGATTGGCCTGCTGTCCCATCTCGCCTTGCACCCCCACTCGCCTCACATCCTGTCAGCGTACTGTCTGCTGGCAGTAGGAATCAAACCAGGCCACCTCAAATGCCACCAGGGCACGTTCCAGTGCAGCACTTAACTCCAGGTCCCTGTCACACGGTTCCCATTTTGTCTCTGCGTGTCTCTAGCAGTGTCCCCACTCACAGAAATGTGGCATCTGTATTTTGGGCAGGTGTTTCCTGTGTAAGAACCCCATCTGGAACCCCGCTGGCCACTGTTCTTCAACGACAGAGACCCTCTGTGGGAAGACAGTGACAAACATGAGCTCATGTAACAGATTTATTAAAGCAGTGGTAGTCTCTTTGGATTAGGGTTTTAATTACAGCATTGCTATGTTATTGGGATATCTTATAGCATTTTTAGGACTGGACACTTTCATACGGTTAAGGAAAGTGAGCGAATTATCATGTTATGCTACTCCTGCAATGATAGTGGCCATTGGGTCATCAAAGAAAAACTCCTGAATGTATTTATTTTGAGTCTACCCATCTAGTTTTTGGGCATTGCAGCATGTTAATTTACTAAAAGAACGACAAAACTTATTCACCCTCCGTGTGGACATAGTTCAATGATTTTTTTACTTTGATTCCCGGCCTCACAGTCTGCTTGCCCACTTTCCCATTCATGGCTCACCCTACGTAGTCCAATATCCTGGCTGTGATCCTCAGAAGTGAAGATATGAACATCAACACAGCCCAGGAAAGCGCAGGGAAGCTGTTTAGTGGTTTTTATGAATTGTGCTGCTTCTTCAGCTTTTCGTACGCCTTCCTTCTCCTGTCTCCATGCTGCCCGAACGACATCACCCAGTGATTCCCTTCCCCTCAGTCTCAGTCTGCTGTGTGCCTGGTTTGACCAAATCACCGCCTTCTGTCTTCAGTGATTCAGCTCTCTGTCTCTGCAGTAAGAATCCAAACATTTGGTGAGCCCACTTGGTTTTGGACAAGTTTTTGTTGTGAGACAGTATTTCTGAAATACTTTACTTCCACTTGAGTTGTCAGTGGGCTGCTTTGTCCAGTCATTTACCTCAGATGTGCTTTCTTGTCATCCCTGCCAACAAGATAATATGAATCATGTTGAACATAATATTCAGTCAAGGTTAACCTGCTAACATATATGTATTAGTTTAGATTGCATCTCTGAATTTCAATGAGTACATTAACATATGACGTTACAGCATATGTATTTACATGTTCCACATGAATGTGCTTTGTTTCAAGTTCAAAATTCAAAGTTCAAAGTTTCCAGTTAGGTATATGTAAACAGAAAAGTTATTCCGGTGCAGTCCAAACCAAGGACATGTGCTTCATCTGCTAGGACGGCCAGTTGCCGATGCTACGTGAGGAATGACGGTTAGGTGCACGTGAGTAGTATTAGCTCCAGTGAAGTAAGAAAACATGACAGAGGTTTCACCGTGGCATTTTTTGCTGACTCTGATTTAGAGTCCTTCAATGCATCCGATTTCAAAACTGTTCCAAATACAGGAGTTCAAGGTTCGATTAAGTGGCCGCCTCTGAAATTCGAATCATTGGCTTGCACTAAGCAGTGAGACAGGGTCACTGGGTTAAGTAAAACAAAGCACCATTATTGAGCACCACATCACCTACATAAAGAAGTGTTAGGAATATATTTAGTCAAATGGCTATCACATGTAAACAGCGAAGCAAAAACATTCACTTCAAACCATTGCTTACTCTGACAGTGTGAATGTACTGAATGAATGCAACAGAAAGCTGTGATGAGTGAGCACCCAAGATGACTGTAAACAGGAAGTGCTGCTTTGTTGCATATACAGTTACCTGAATGAAATATTAATAATGCCGACATCTTACAAAGCACAAGAGCCACGCACAATATTCTTCTCCACCAAGATCAAAGTGGATCAGGAGCGTGGGTGTGCTGTATATCCAAACTGCAGTCGGTCTTCATATCACATCCAGCAACCACAGAACAGACTTTTTTGTGAAGGCAAGCGCCCCAAAAAGTCCCCAACCGTACTCCCCTGCAACACTGTGCCTTTCAGTTTCAGTCAGCAAAAACCCACCACGTCCCTGCGTCTGCGTCTGCGTTGTGTCTGTACCTGTAAAAATACAGATTGTTTTCTCAATAAGCTGGTCTGTGGGTTACAGCAAAAGGTCCGGTGACCTATGAGCAGCCTACATTTCCTCCTACAACTAAAAAACAAAAAAACTGCTTTAAAATGTAAAAAAAAAATCATTGTTACTCTGTTGTGTTTGCCCACTACAAAAATAAATGCAGATACTGAGATACTTCTTGCAGTTTTGCTAGATTAAGTGCGTGATATTTGATGTTGGATTAAAATGGCTCAAGAAGCTGTGTGTGCCATAGAGCCAACTCTGCTATCTTTCAGTACTTTTCAGTTTCGAGCTAAAATGTAAGCCACTATCTTTTACTGACGCTACGCATGTTTCCACATTAGCCCTAGACTGTCTTGTCCGTAGTAATAGAAAAGCACAGTGTTGCGGCCACTAGAATACAAAATGTGTGACATATGCGTGTAGTTGTGTTATTACAGAGCAGCCTCCTACATGAGCCAGGTCTTAGTCACAGGCCTCTCGCCATCGGGCCCCCGCTGGTTCTTCATATTGGCAGACGCCAGTGTTGCTCAGAGCGAAGGCTAAGGAGAGAAACTGATGAAAAAGAAGAATATCCTGCCTCTCAAAGGCCTGGGGACTGGTGAGTGTCTCCATGATTGTACTCCTAGTACATCTGTGTTTGTATGTATGTGGGTGTGTGTGAAGGAGAGTGAGAAAGAGACCTCAGAATACTGTGAACAGCAAAAGCTGCCTTCAGTCTGTGCAAGTTTATACAGCATTAGGAGGCTGTAGCGTTTAACAAATGCAACAGAGGCAGAGTTTGCAAAGTTTCTTTTCCTTTCTAGTGAGTCACATGCTTCAAGAGTTGGTCTAAATATCCTGCTGTAAAATATTGTTTTGTTTTCCACAGAATTCATGGTCCTTGGTGTTGCTGGGTGTCCTGCTGAATAAAACAGTGCCAGTATTTCAAAAAGGTTGGCGATGTAAACGCTAATGCTTACAGTAATGTACTAACAAGCTGCAGCGGTGAGAAACAGAGCAAAGTCGTAGTAAATTTGGAAAGTATAGACTTAAGTCAATTTTTTTTTGCAGTAATCTTTGAATTTCTGCCTCTGGAGCTCTTTTTCTTCTCTTTTTCTTTCTTAAACAAGTTTCTCAATATAGGATATGGCTAGTTTGTCTGGAGTTCCATGTGGAAATAACTGTAATAACAACATTGTGAAAATGAATTTAGTTCTACAGCATCTCATTAGACTTCATGTACAGCAAACTCATTTGGGATACATACCCTGGATACTAAAATGGTCACCTCGTGGTTAGAGGAAAAGTTGCCCCAAGTGACACTGGCAGCAAAATTAAGTGCACATAATATCATTGCTCATTCTTTGCCATTGTTGCTGGAATTTTCATAATACTGAACAGGTTCTGCACCTGATATTTGCTGACTTCCACACCTTGCAATTCAGCACATCACATAGGCTGACCAAGGGCAACGTGTCCCAGAGGAAAGACCCCATGTAAGCGTCGAGTCTGATTTCTGATGCCAGGAGTCAAAGGGGCAGAGCTCAGCATTTTGCTTACTGTAACACTTTTGTTACACAGCCAGAGGACAGCTGGTGGTTTTACACACACAGTGGGCTTCTGTCTGTCTGTCTGTCCGTCTGTCAGTCAGTCTGTCATTTTGTCTGTCTGTTTAAGCCACAAAGCTGAGGTGGAGCCAGTTGTTATTTAGCTCTACACATCATTGGCATTCTGGGGAAAACTGCAAATAAAGACACAAGGTTTGCAAATGAAAGAGATTCATTTTTTTATCTTTGTGCCTTTTTATTGAAGTTAAATGATAATGAGTCCCTGCATGCCTTTCCTACTCAGATTCTAAATTTTTCAGACTTGTTGATGACTCAGACTCCTTTTAGATTTGTTAACTCTCCTTCTCCTAATGTCCTTTTGTTGCAGAAATGCATTTGAATGCATTTTAACGGTAAATTTGCTGAAAGTACAATACACTCTTTGCTGTCAATTGTAATATGCAAAAACACCACTATTAATTCTCTGGTGTTTTTGTTATGAGTGAAATATCGGTCTCGGATGGCTGACAGTGACATAAAATCTCCCTACCAGCAATTGCATGGCTGCATCGCACTATCAGTCACGAAAAAATTAATCTGATGAGTCAGACTTAGTCTAGCTGATTTAATACAGTTCAGTTCAGTGGAGTTAATTTTTATAAAAGTTCCTTTCCACCATGGCCACTCTCAGAATGCTTTACGTGAGATTTATTTAGAATACCTTGAAGAACAATGAGAGGTCCTATGAGTTGAGTTACCTCCTATCTGCATCCTCCAGCAGATGCTGCATTGACACCTTCTTTACTGGGCAGAAGAGAAGTTGCTCAGATACCTTGAACCATGAGAATAAAGCATAAGAAAGAGGAACTTGGACCAGGTCTAATGGCCGGGGTGTGCGTTGCTTAAAGGATATGCACTACAGCCCTCAAATCTCACTGTCTCAGTGGTGGCAGTACATGATTTACAGTGTGTAAGCTCCTGTATGTAAATGACGCATAGCCGCAATAATAATTCAGGAATATTGTTAACTGGTGAACTTTTAGGTTTATAACTGCAGTCCCCTGCAAAGGCTACCATACGGTAGCATTTAAAAAATGATCAGTCGTGGTGAAGTGTACTTCATCAGAACACAGCTTGCTGCATAGTAGTAGCCAGCCTTCATCCTGTAGAACTTAAGAGGCCTGGATATAAAGAGATTCCTTTTGAGTTTCAGCTGTGGAGAAGCTCTTTTCCTAGTAAAGGCATGCGTGTAAATTCTGCACTGATGAGCTTGCAAAATGCTGTCCTTACTGCCTTAAATGTGGGGCACAAAAACCCAAGTCCATGTTGAAGCACTAATTCTATGAGTTCCTTGGAGGAGTTTGGATAATGAAAGAAGTAATGTCTTGACCATGTCTTGACCATGTACTCATTGAAGGAACACCATTTCACTCACTATGTCTCGTAATTTTATGAAATATCAAGTTATCGCAGCAACCCAAAGATCAGCTACACACTTAAATTTTAATTTATAACATTCATTCACGGGAACTCGAGTTATCCAGCCCTAGATATGCTGTCAGAAAAGGACCACTTGATGGAAGACCTAATGGGGAAAAGTTAACACAGCATGCGACCCGGTGGGCCAGGGCTGAATACTTCTCAGCAGCTGCCATCAGACTGTTCCCTCTGCCTCTGTGTGGCTGTTGTGATCAAGTTCAGCTCTTCCCAGAGATCCCACAGAAAAAGCCTGACACCTTCATGCACAAAGGGGCGGCGCTGTGCAGGCTGTGAGGAGGAAAGGGCCTGTACATCACTGCACTGACAGTGTGTGTGCAGTTTACCACAGCAGGGCATCCTAATCCATCTCTTGTAGTCTAGTGCTGGAGAAAAATTGTACATCAGTCTTTCATTACATATTCATTTCACTGCTTATTTTCATTGTGTTTCAGTAATTGCTTTTTTCTTTGGTTGTATTACATGCTTTTCTCCTGAATTATATTTAGCAAATTTGAGAAATTGCCCTATTCAGGATTTTCATGGTGTCAGCAATGGTGCTAAAACCTCCACTTAAACACGTACTTTTATACACTTATGCTATTTACAGTGAATACTACACTCAATGCCACGTGTTTTATATTTGTGCCACCACATACTGGAAGTTTCAGAAAGTGAATTTTGTGGTACTCACACAGCAAGAATAATGGTGGGTGAAATTTCTTCGAGACATGTAGTGAAGAGACTTCCTCTGGACAGGTTTGAAGCCCCCTTGAGCAACAACAGGTAAGAACAACTCCTTAAGTGTTTTCTTCAGCTCAAACACAAAGTTCATGTGAGACATTCCCTTCCAACTCACCTCCTTCCATTAGACAGGAGAGACAGCAGCTGTTGTTTACTGTGTAAGATGGCAGTTTTCAAACATAACAACATGGTAGCGGATGCTGTATATAAAGCTCTTCTGTCATATTTTTAGTTCATTTTAAATGTATTACACTAAAAAAAACAAGATGCAGGCGATGCAGTCCTCTGTGTATTTTTATACAAAAAGTATTGTAGCCAGTCAGATAAACATTAGTCAGTCAGATAAATATTAACCTCTTCATTACAGACTCAACAAAAATCAGGTTATGCTTGGCCTGTAATGAAAAGGTTAATGTTTAACTTATTAGACTGACTGCAAATAGTTATTCCTCCTACATATTATAACTGTATATTGTATATACCTGACTGTTGCTATGAGGTTAAGCATAAAATAAAAATGTTATTCCAATAAGTTGTCCTTTTTTTCTGATGTCATGTTACATTAAAAAAAACATTAATTGGCATGATTATTGCAGTTTATTACTGAGTTTACTCTTCATACACGTGTTGTGTTTTTAAAAGATGAACGATGACTCTTCATACATTTCTGGGGAAATTCTTAAATAATACAATATACTGTCTTCTAGTCACCTTTAACAGCCAGCAGTGTATGCAAATAATCTGAATTTGAATTGGAAAGCAGACTGACTTTTATACAATTGGAAAGTATGTTAGTATAATTTGTGAACACATTAAGAAGGGAAGACAGAATTATCAAGTAAACATTACTGAGTAAGGACACCTGCAGAGGCTAAGTTCTGACTCAGCCTTAGAACCCCTCAGTAAAGCAATAAGTACATCCTGCAGCCGAGAAAGCTAGAATTGCTAGACTGATCACTTTATTGCTTTGCATATTAGCTGTGCGGCAGCCAACTCAAATGCAAATAAGCAAAGGCATCCAAAAGTGTTAACCACCATTCCAAAGGTGTCCAACTCCACTAAACGTACACCGACTACATTTACGCATTATTCGACAGATTTGCAAATACACAAAAATTAACAAGTGTTCCAAGTGCAGAGACTACAACAGGTAATATTTCATTTTAATTTTGGATAAATAGATATTTTTTTATAAAAAATAACAATCTGAAGCCACTTTTTCCCCAGTCTGATCATGATTCCTGCTACCAAGGGACTACAACTTTATCCCCAACACTAATGGTGCCATCTCACAATAAAATGTAAAGGATTTACATTTTCAGGGACATTGATTAACATACTTTTTGTAAACGGAAGCTTCCCCTTTAACAGCCATGTTTGCTTTAACGAAACTTCGTGGGATTTTGCATTTTCTCTGTACTAAAAGCTGGGCAATTTTGCTCTTTATTAGCTTTCCAATATTTATGAAAGAACAGAATAATTTGACAAGAAATTCAGCTTTAAGTGTGAGGCTGTAAGTTTAGAAGGAAGTCAGTTACCTGAGTGCAGGGGCGACTCCACCACAAGGTAAGCAAAGGCAATTGCATGAACGTGTAGTTGCACTACTGAGAGACACGGCCACGAGCCCCCCCAGGCCTCCCATCACTCAGGGTCGTCTGCTCAGCTGCTCCGCGCATCGCTCTGAACTGTGGGACATCCTCCATCGCTCGGTCTTTCTGCTCAGCACATGGGCCATGTGCTCCAAAGCTGATCGAGGCCTTCAAGCTAATATCAAGGCTGGTAATAATTTTCTGCTTTGATTTCCATTTTCTTAAACTGTGGAGATGTAATTACTGCAATATCTGCATGCCACATGACACAAACTTTCATTTTTATTCTCTTCATTAAACCTAGCATTCCATTTCAGCCTGAGTAGTAGCCTCTCATCACCCATTGAGTGTGGTGGGGAAATGTGTATTAATTCATGTGTAAGCTCTTTTGCTGCTAAGACACTGGCCAAAGATGCTCTTATATCGTGTTTTATTTATTTTCATTCATATCATTCTTAGTAGGGCTATTGCATTATTACAGGAGTACAGCATAGCATTGGTTCCAAAGTCATCTAATCATTTTTCCTATTATAGAATTAGGCTAAAGTTACTGGCGCTCTTTATCCAAAAAAGTGAGATTCCCTGTCAGGGGAAAAGTGTTTGTCAAAGGACTGCATATTAATTGAAGGGGAATCATTGTTAGAGTCATATCAACCACTGCTAATGTATTGTACAGTCATTTAGTTATGGATTTTCAACAGCAGCGATGTTAATTCCCTGTTGTTTTATGAAACTAAATTGTAAAATATGATTTTATAAGAATCGGACACTGGAGTTAACAACTGCGTATTTCCATTAGTTAATGTGAGGACACACCTGCAGTGCGCGGCTAATAATTTGAAAACTATTAAACAACGAATAAACGTTAACTTATACTGTATATATAAATAATATCATTTCCTACATTAAAGACATTATAATGTTCTATGAAATATTCTAACTCGTTGTCAATAAACATATTTTTCATGAATGTGTACTATTTCGTTGTGCCTGATTCTGTATGTAATTCGTATTGTCATTACAATTAGAAATGAATAATCGGCACGATTTAAAAAAAAATAAATAAAAAAAAAACATTTTTAAATCTCTGATTTTATTTTCTTAACCTGGTGAAAAGGATGACTTCGTTTTTGTGGCCGCTTAACTTTTGTCAGTGAGCCTTTTTCTCAAGGAACTTGGCTAAAAATGGGTGTTTCCATTCATTAAAGTTGAACTACTTTTGTTGTTTTTTATTGTATTCATGCATTATTTTGATCAGGAACGCCGAGCCTTTCAGACAGTTGAGTGTAAAGTGCGGTAAATCGCGCAGGATACGGGATAAGTAACTGGGAATTCGTAATATTTAAATTTGTAAACTTGCTTAAGGTAGGAGAATTTGTAAGAAAACGGACGTTGTGTTGCTTTTAACGTTACTTAACAAACCCATAGTTTTTAAACGGCATTATCTGACAAGCGAAGGCAACTCGACTCCATCTGAACAAATGAAAACGTGCAAATTTGCGGGGGTTGCAAGTTTAACACAGGTGAAATAAGGACCGAAATGTTAGTTTTGGTCAGGTTCATGGATACGATTTAAGGACTGCGCCTGTGCACTGTTCGTGCCTTGCTGTCCTGTTACAGTTGTGAAGCGACGTGAAATGTTTTCCTTCTTAATTTCAGGTTGCCTTACTGTATGTTTGCGGAGTTCGGTGCACCGCAGCCGAAACGGGTCAGCGCATTTTCCACAGCGGATCTCTTCGTTTTCCTATAACTGGACCTCGGTTACCAAAGTGCAAAGTCCACTTTCCTCCTCCTGCTTATTGACTGGGCAAAACGTTAATAAAGTTGTGCTCGAACTCTGTGCCGGTTCTGAGCAGCTCACCTGTGATGCTCGTGTGAAAAAAAGGAAGAAAAACACACACACACACACACACACACACACACACACACACACACACAGGTATTTGTTGGTGCGTTCAATAGTTTTTACAAATCGATTTCGTTGCTTATAGTTGCATGACTTTGCTAAAGTGTTTATGTACGAGCATGTAAAATAATGCGGTAACTGCATAGCCTGTCCATTCGCTTGCGTTATGTATGAATCCAGGGGTGTTCGGTGGACAGGAAACGATTTGAAAAATGGAAATCTTATGTGCAAGTTCTTTATAAAAGCACTGGTGCAACCGCCAAGTAATATCCTTGTTTCTGAAATGCCCCATTTTAACCGCAAAAATTAAACGCAGACATCCGCTATAACGTGCGCATTATTTTATGAAAATGCCAATAATTTGTGCGCGACGCCCAGTCTTTTTCAATGCAGTGCGAACAGAGGAAAAGCAACAAGCCTTAGCATTGAAGAGGAAAGAGTGAAATTCTAGAAAGACGTCACTAAAGACGTTCGTAAAAAGTTCAGGCTGCTTTTGGCTGCAAACTGTCACGACTTCAGTCAGCAAGTTTCGCACTATTCGCCTAAACTGATAAACGTGTGCGCAAACGTTACCGCTACTCTTACCTGAGCACGTTTTTCTATACATCCTGCGTTAAAAGTGCAATGAAGGCAAATGTGCATGCTTTATTGCTGCGTGTAATAAAAGCTGCTTCTGGCTTTTTGGTTCACTTACGAAAGTTTTGAAAAAGTTTTTTTTTTTTTTTTTTTAACTTCCTCGCTCTGTTGAGAGTCACAGGGAGACGATTCCGAGCGTTTCCACTTAAGCACGCTGACAGCTATTCAAACCCATTTATCCTCGCACGATTTGGGCGAACGACGCATTTGAGCGATGCGTTCATTATCTTTGCTGCCCATTTCATTTCCGCGGGTCACAAGAAGACTGCGTGGGTGCCGCGCTCGCCCTCCTGGCGCGCCGTTTTTCTCTTCTCTTCTTTTTCTTTCCCTCACAGCGCGGAAGCGAAGGATTCGGCGACAATCGCCCTCGTAAGGAGCACCCGCTTCCTCACGTCATGATTCGAGGTGTTGCTGGAAAGGCTGTTAATTCACTTGTTAAGGTTTCCGAAAAGCAAAGGCTGACCACGCAACGTGCGTTAAAAGAATTTTAAAGATGCGCAGTGAAAGTTGACGCCGCTACATTTCAAATAGCTGGTACCATCCGCGCAACGTCTCGTAAATAGCAGCAGGCACCTGTGTTTTAAAAAAGACCGCACGGTTGTCAGAATTCCCCCCAAACTCTGAATTTCTACACAGGCTGCACATAAAATAACCCAACCCAAATGCGCAGTCGTCTTTAGAACCGACTCGCTGGCTGTTAAATCACTGCAGGGCGGTGTTAGACACAAGCACATACAGTAAAACTGACTCAGAAATAGGATGTTGAGTCACTTTAAACTGTGCACTTAAATATATTCTATCTATATCTGGGGTCAATTATACGAATACGGAATTTGGACTTTTTTCTTTATGGTTTCTAAAGCTAGTCTGTCATTTGCTGATTTTATTTTTCTTGAGGAAAACAGGTCACTGGTAGAAGAAAAAAAAACACATCTGCTCACCTCAGCTGTGTAAATAGTCATGTGTACATGTGCAAGAGAAGCCTTTTCTGCTCCATGCACGGCACCTTCCAAACAGCCGCCTTCAAACTTTCTTCTAATAACACCGTGCAACTTCAGCTGGATTTGGGGCAACACGGATTGAAGCAATGTCACGTCAGGCGGGCTAATAAAGAAAAAATATTCATATAGGCCCACGTGTTGCTTATTTATTTACACGGAAACTGTTTCTATGTTAAAAATGGTTTAAGAAATGCGCTCGTCCGTTGCTGACGAGTTGTCTAACAGCAACAGGGAATTCCTAAATGGGTTTAAAAATTCAGGGAACACCGCGCTAACTCAACTCGCTAGCGCTTCATTCAATAAATTAGATATTAAACAAAATATGCATCAAACTGTTGCACAATGACATTTAATGTAGCTGCTTTTTGGAGCAAAAAACGCTAAATATCATTTTAGAAAAACTTCCCATATTTGACCTCATAATGAAAAGTAATTTTGTGGCGTATGTAAAATAGGCTTTACTTTTAAAACAATTAAAATATAGAGCCTTTCATATTTGACAAAAGATAGTTTAGATTCATGTACGCACTCCTTCCACTCGACCGCCAAGTCCACATAGGCTGCGTTTCCGAAACATTCCCACGTATGACATGAAGGAGTTCCATTAAAAGTTCACGAGAAAGTATTTTGATGTCTCCGGAGGACAAGTTATATGGTATCTTATCATTGTTTACCCTCCTTTAACGAACACTTTTGCACTATTAGATAATCGACTTTACAATAACGTACCCGTTTGTGCAGCAGGGAGTTCTTTCTCCGTCAATTCAAGATAAGCACCTCGACCAGATGGGCAGCAATGGGACTCGAACACGCAACCTTCAGGTTACAAGGGACACCGCGACACCACTTGTCGTCCCGGCCTCTGGTTGTTACAACCGGACTATCGCAAGAAAGCGTCGCTGCAGCTCTTTCATACGCGCAGAACGGCCTTTGTAACAATTTAGCTCGAGTGTCTGTGTTGGGCTTTAAGGTGTTCGTTCTTTTAAGCAGTTGTAAAATTATGCAGACTTTTCATATAAGCTCTTCTGGAGGGGATCCGGTTCCTTCGGCTATTTCAAAATTTTCTTTCTGTATCTTCCGCAACTTAAAATCGTAGCCCAAACTATTTATAACACTTGTCTGTGGGCCACCGGGAATCTTCAGACATGAATTATTTCAGTTCTTCACGTTTGTCTCCGATTTATGTCTAAATATTCTCGTCGTCCAACGTCACCCCCGCTACAAATATTTGCTCCGTTACGTCTATGGAGCTGCTGTAGGCCCCGGCGCCCAGTCAAAGTGGCCCAAGTACCGAGTACTTTCTGTTTCGGCGAGGAGGAAAGTGCGGGGATGCTTAAAATGGTTCTGCCTGCTGGGTTTCTGCGTGCGCCCTCAGCCACCTAAAGGCGATGTGCACCTGTTCGCGGGCGCTGATGCTCTCGCTCGCAGGGGAGCGCGACGACGGCGCACCTTCACTCCGCACGCCACGCCGGAGGACACTGCCATGTTTACTCGGTGTCAGCAAATTGATAAGCAAAACTTCCTGACGCAACTCGGCTGTAATCGGGAGAAACACGCCGCTCGCTTCGGCTTTAAGTGCAGCTGCACGTCCACCAGCGATCGCCGGGACCTGCAGGAAATTCCTTTCCTGCGCTTCCGCGCGAAGTGGGACCGCGAAGCTCGTTTTCGTCCAGGTGCGAAAGGGCTTCCCCAGCCAGCCCCAATCCCGCGGACCGGCGCTCCACACGGCCGGCGAGCGCCGGGGCTTTCGGGACTCGGCTGCCGTAACGCAGTCTAATCCGCTCTCCCGCTCTTCTGCACCCCCCCCCCGCCCCCGGCGGCGCGCGGTGCGGCACGTGATCCGGCGCGAGCCCGGCTTCTTCTTCTTTTTTTTTTTTTTAGGGCGCGCGCTTTACTTTTGTGTGCGGGCTCTTGTCTCGTGCATTCCCCCCCTTTCCCCCCCGAGTGCTCCCCGCTCCGCCTCCTTTCTTCGCAACGTTGACGCAATGTATAAATTCTGGAACAAAAGGACAACTTCCTCGAAGCTTGCTGAAACTGCGTTTTTTATTTGTTTATTTTGTTTAAAACGTAGTAAACCGAGGGCGTCCAGTGCATGCCATGTGGAAGTGTGAAATGGGACTGAAGAGTGGCGCTCCGGCTGGTGGACGGGAAGCCCCCTTGTCGGCTCTCCACTGGCGCTCAAGTAAGTGTCATTGAGGGCTCTTCCCCGGCGCCCCTTTCCTTCTGCTCTTCCCGGTCCGTGTGTGGGTTGTCCGTGCTGTCGTCGGAGCTGCCTGCTCAACTGAGATGGGCGAGAGCACTCTCAAACGGTGGTACAATTTCGGCTTAAATGTCAAAAGTTATTGTTGCAAGGAGTTCAAAATGAGAGCAAACCGAAGGTATGCAGTTGATCAAAACTCCCGTGGCTTTAACACAGGTAAACAACTGACACTTGGACAATATCGGTTTATGAAAACAAACAAACAAAAAAGCCCCAAGACGCTCATTAATACATTTAAATTTTATTTAATCTAAAGGCTACATATTGACACAAAAGTTACCGCCATGTGTAGCTGTCAGAGTGAAATTGAGTCTGTGTGCACAAGAATTGTGTACGCTTACTTTAAGCCTAGTGAAATAAGGAAGATCACTCTTATGATGCAGGAACGTGTCGGTTTAAGCGGAGTGCACACTCGTGCACGGTGTGATCATGGAGCTCAGCCCCGGTCTATATTTAACGCGTCGCGGAGGGGAGTCAGCAGAGCCAGCGCAAGCGGGGCGCCGGTTTTGTTCGCGGAGGCATGTGACGATCCCATCCCGCGCACAATAAAGTGGTTTCGTCGCAAATGAAGAATCGGACATGCTTTGGTGCGGGCAGTGCGGCCGCCTGCCCCTGGCGACAAATACACACCCTGGCCCGCAAGGCGGTGCGATCTTGCGCGCAGTGCGAACAAAGGACCGCCGCCGCTCGCGTTCGGAGCGAAGCGACGTCGGACGGCGGGCTCCGTGTTTACAATAATAACAGGAGCGCTGTGACGTCATGTGACGGACAGCGGGCTCCGCCAGTGAGATGCGCTTGAAGCGTCAGCAACATGCTAAATTTGGAAAGGGGTTACATCATCCGAGCGAAGCCACATGAGGAGGGGCAGGACTTCCGCTTGTGATAAAGTCCGTCCCCCCCCACAGTAGCTGGTGTGTTTACAGGCGATTTTGGAAGGCGATTTTGGAAGACGGTTTTGCCCCGGTTAATGTGCAAAACAAAAGCAACGGCTGTCGCACACAAGTCTTCCTTGCTTGAAAATGTGTGCTGTGTTATTTTCAATATGCGTAACGCACTCAATCTTAACCCAATTATTCTGTATATCCAGTTCGTTTTTCACCGCCAAAATATTGCTGTCAATTCAAGTCACAGTAACTTAAAGAGAACCTGGAGCTTGGCTTTTATCTGCCTTTCAACGTTGTGATTTTGGTTTAAAGACTGTCATAACAGCTGTTTTCTTTATTTCAATTTTTAGGTACTCAAAGAATAAAGGAGTTAACACTGAAATGTAGAAATTACACCATAGTTCAAGGGTGCGTTTGGAAAGTCAAGTCGAATGACAATTTGACGCATATAATATACCCTATGAAAGATAAACTGGTTTTCAGATTCTGTCCAGGACACAATAAAAAATAGGCCACCTTGCCCTTTGGTTCTATACCAAAATTACTTTAAGATTATTATTTTTTTTTTACATTTGGGACGGTTGATTAATAGGCATAAAAGTTTCTCTTTGGAAGTTTTTCATATGATTTTCATATGTGAGGTAAATCATTTTTTAGTGTAGGAGTTTTGGCTTTGTAAGTAGTTACTTATTAATAAGGTGATTATTAGTTAATTATTTAATGCAATGGCTGTTTTTAATGACGAATGATAAGTTTCTGCATAGATTATGATAATAGCATAGTTTATCATGATTTCATTTCATTAGAATTTAATAAAATAACATTATATATACCATGTAATAATTGATCAATATAGACGCATTGATACAAAAGTGGCAGTCTTGTTGAGTGTTAATGATCTTTACAAAGCTGAACTGTTCCAACTTATGTAGACTTTTTATCAGGAAAAATATTACGCTATGTTAATTCACAAACTACGCTATCTGGTTACGTGGGTGTGACGTGAATGTAAAATGAATGTAAACTGAATACAGTTTACATTAAAATGTTTTTGGCTGTCTATTAAAAGCTCTTCTACTCTATTTGAGTGACTACATAAGGTGGTTTTGAGAGATGATAAGATACTGTATGTCTTGACACAGTGCCTGAGACAAATTACCTGATGAAAATGAGTCTTCCCCCTTTTTCCTCCATACTGGTAGGATGCGAATCAAATGTGTTTAGTAGTGTGGTTTGCTTCTGTAGTCCTAAATAAATGAGGTTTGTATTCTGACATTATATGTAGTTAACCCTATAATTTTAGAGTAAATCAAGTTAATTTTCAATAAAGTGTAGAATGACTTTCATTTCACCCAGAACACACAGAGTGAGCAATAGCTTGCATGTTTTTAGCCTTCTAAGGAAGATAATTTCACCTTAAATTATTTATTTGTCATTATTTTTTAGCACAGACAGCGTGATTTATGTGTATTAAAACAGATGTAAAAAAGAATTTGTTTACTTTGTACCTTTTTTAATCACCCTAACCCACTATATTAAAGAACCATTTCTTTCTAGTAAAGAAGGCACGGGGCTAAATGATTTTACCATGCTTGAGAACACGTAAAACACACTTAAAATGTTTACTAGTGAAATAAATGATCTGGTTATGAGGACTTTTAAGGTTTTCCCCAGATAGAAAGACATTGTTTGAAAGCTACACTAAAATCATTATTCGCGGAATAAATCAGTGAAAGAATAACTCAGTGACTTATGCAACTAGCTAAGTGGTTTCTGTTGAGGAAGGTTAAAGGGCACTGTTGTATTTTCAGGGTGACGTGTTGCTAACTATTGCTTATTGATAGAAGTGTTGCTGAAGTGTGCTGGTTTGGTCCATTGTAGAATAAGAGGCGGACTTTATTCCCCCCACCCAGCCCACCCTTAACAGAATCACAAGGGTGCAGCTGCCACAGATGTCTTTTGCAAGGGGAGCAGCATGGGGGAGGGTCTCCCCTCCCTATTAAAGGGGGAGAAGACTCATGATCCCCCCCTCCCTGCAGCCTCCTCACGCTCTGCGATCACAGGGAGTCACAGCTTTGTTTGAAAAATGATGTGAGGGAGACAATTCCCTGTGTTTATGGTAATCTTGTCAGTTTTTCTTTTCTTCTGTTATGTGGGCCTCAAGTTGTAAACTTGGCTTATAGAAATCCTCTTCAGTTTGTTGATAAATATGCTATTATCTGAATACAGTAACCTTTGTTACATTAAAATAAATGTCAAATGTAATTGCAGGGGTTTCACTATTATTAGTTTGTCCTAGAAAAATCTCACACTTAAATTTAATGCACAGTCATGACACTGTTTATGGGAATTTTTTTCTTTTTGGGGTGGGTGGAACAGATTATAATTTTTCCCATTTATAGTAATGAGAAGTAGGCTTCCTATTTATGCATTCCCTGTTTAAACTCAGTCTTCAGAAATGGATTAGGACCATAAACAGGGTACACCCGTACATTATAAACATCATACACTGGTTTTAGTTGTTAGAAAAAAATCTGGTTCTGATTGAAGCCTGTTAAATAAGATTTGATAAAAGATATTTTCCATTGTATTATCCTTCATTTATGTGTTCTGGTAATGTTGTGGCAGTCCCAGACCTATCTCAGAATCACTGGGAGCCAGGCTATAAAACTCCATCATGGGTGGGATGCCAATTCAATAAAAGATATTTGCTAAATAAAAATATCAAACTGCATTATGATATAGGTGGACTGTTGAACCAGACAAAAAGATGTCTAGTCAAACACAGCGGCAGTCAAGAGAACTCCAAAGTGATTAAAATGCTGTGTTTTCTCTTCTTTATAACAGGGAGGTGGTAATTATTACATGCTTTCACTATGCACAATGCTACTCTTATAAGAACTACATAAAACGGTGGTCATAATGGAGGGATAGCTGGATAAGTACTATAAAGCTGCAGTCTACATTTGTGATTTTGTTAGTTTATCAGAATAAAGCACACTTTTCCTATGTTTGTGTCAGCTTTGTTGTGTATAGCATGTATATGTGTAGTCTTGACATGGGGCAGTATTACTTATACATGCACTGGAAGGATGTATAACATGATGATGATATAAGCCTCTGCAACAGAGGTGCTCAAGGCCTGCAGTGTGGGATTCAGGGTCTCAAGGAACACATTTTACTGAAACTGCCACAAAGGCACACTGACCTCTCAGTTCCAGCTGTATTTAATATGAAACCTGGGAATGATCTACATAAAATTTGATTACTTCAAACTAAATCTGCACCAATATAGAAACTGTGACAGAGGTTTTCTTTTTGGGCCTGCATTTTGTGCCGTATGTTCAGTCTGTAGGTGAGAACAATGTTTCTTTCTATAACTTCCTCTAAGTACTGAACTTCACAGACTTGTGCGGTGGCTGAGAGAGGATCTTTTTTACTGGTCATCCTATATGTTGTTAAAGTGTTAAAGTATTTAACAGTACTCTTCTTTCAGCTAAATTTCCCATTCAAAGCATTTTATAGTACTTGGAAGCTGGCCATTTTTTCAAAACTCATTGTTCACATGTGGCTACAGATAACGGCACAAAATGCATGTCTTTTTAAAGTTACTTTGGACTTTACCATAAGTTTTCCATTTGACTTATTTTGAACCAAAAATAAAAACAGAAAAGAAAAAACAGCACTAGAAAAATGAAACATGTAAAATACATTAAAATTAAATTACTTGGATATCTTGGTGATGCAGTGGGTAGCAGTGCTGCCTCACAGTGCTTCGGCTGACTTGGTATGAGTTCAAATGCAGCTCAGCTTGTATGGTGTTTGCATGCTCTCATTGGGTCAGGGTAAGTTTCTTCTAAGGGACTTGCTTTCCTCCCTCAGCCCATAAAGATCCATTTCAGATTCACTGCTCACTCTAAAATTGCCTATAGTGTGTGTCTAGCTAGCCATTAGATTGACATTGCTGGTCTCTAGATGGGTTAATGGTGAGGACTGACATCAAGAAGGGTATCCTGTCATAAAATTCCTGCATTAGATAGGACTCCCCACATACCATGCATTTGCCTTGCATCTAGGAGCAACCATTAGCTTGGGGTTCACATGGACTAAATTCTATAAAACTGAGAGAGATTAAAATGCATAAAAAATTATGCCACCTGAAATATTTTATTTGTTTTTATAGAACACTCTTTTCGCACAATGACATAGTCTCCTGAAAAAAGAATTTGAGACATAGCAGAAGCAGGTATAACAGATATAAAGTGAGTCTAGATAAAAAGAAAGCTATAAATATAATGGCTATAAAATAATAATAGCAGGAAAATATATAGAATAAGCTAACCGGCAACCAAGGCGATGGAAAAAAACTCCAAACCAGAAGGTGAGGGGGAAAAAAGAAGTCCCTGGGGGACAAAGTGCCAGTGGGTGCTGAAAACATTGCTGAATTCACAGTGTGTTTACAGTGCTGTAAATCATCACACTGTATTTGTCCTGCGAGGTGTCCATTGTTTCTTTCTGACACAGGAAGCTTCTCGTAGGCCTTCTGCATTGGCTTGGCATATCAAAGCAGTCATGCCTTGTCTCCTGACAGAATGCAGTGTGTTTTCCAGGGGCTGGGCAGGGATCATATGCTGAATTTGCCACTTTAAGAAATGAGTATGATCTGTCATATTTACACTGCCTAAATATGCAACTCTAGATTTGAAGGACCATCCATTCTGTGACTGTGTGGTGTATTGGCCAAGGACTCCAGTTTCAGTTTCTGTTGATGTGGCTTTCTTCTGTCAAAATGAATAGTGCTTTGGCTTGGAATAAATTTTGGTTAAATGTAGAGATGTGAATTGGAGAGGGTAGAGCTACAGTAATATGTCCAGGGCAAGTAAACATTTCAGTAAATTAGAAATGTTGTGATACACTAGAGCTGACTGGCTTTTGTTAGCACATATTTCCAATTATGCTGCAGTTGTGCTACTTTTTTAAACCTCCCTGAGGATCTTGAGCTGGTGAAGAATAACTCTGCAATGAACACTCAAGCCAGGACTGTAGCACAGGATTTAAACTGTACTATTTCAGTTGCTCAAAATCTAAATCAAGATTTGTACGGTTGAACTGATGTAAAGTAAGTCAGCAGTTTGAATCATGTTATTATACTTCTTGCCTTTCGGTAAATTTATTGGGCACATTGTTGCAGACTTTCTAAAAGCCTTTAATTTAATAAGGACAGCATGAAGAACAATTTGGTGTATACTCATCTGTGATTTTTTTTTTTGCTGAACTGTATCAGATTTGATCTGGTACACTGTTACAAGTTCTTGTCTGGAAAAAATACAAATATAAATGAGCTCTCGCATACTGTACATTTCTCTGAGCCACTCTGAAAACATCTCAAGAGCTGTCTATCTATTACTTTGCAAAGACACAATTGCTGCAGATTGCAACACTGATTTCAAGTCCCAAACGTAAAATCAGAAATATTAGGTGCAGTCAAATGCGCACTCCAACATGAGTTCAAGATTTAAAGCAGCTTCGCAAAGTCGCCTCTGGCAAAGGATGCTTAACAACATTTCGGCAGTTCTCCGAACAGATCTGCCTCAGCCATCTCGGCATGTTGTGAGGAGCGCTCCCACGCTCAGCATCAGTATGAGTGTTGCTGGGTGGGTGTGGCTCGAGGCGGGGGGCATCCATCGCGTTCCACCCACGCAGCGGCCCTCATATGGGCACAAACCGCGCTGTCCAGTGGGCTGACAGGCAGCCGCACACGCCAGCGTTTATCACATCTCGCCTCTAAAAGCGCATCCTGGCAGCAGCAAGAACGTGGAGCAAACAGTGTGTAGCCCCGTAATATCAGCCCGATGCCAGTTTGTTCAGTCTTGCAGCTTTATTGTAACTAAATCCTCCCCAATGAGAACGCTCGGATGACAATAGGAGGCAAGACGCTCGAGTGCTCGCTTTCTCCACAAACGTCTGTAGCATTCGGCTCCCTGCGCGGAAGGGACTCCGTGCCGGGTTTTCCTGAGGGCCCGCGCGAGAACGAGCGTGTTTTTCTCTGCCAATCCGCGGCAGAGGACTCACTCCCGGCATGCATGCGCGGGGAGGGCGGGGGCCCGGGCGGCTCTGACGAATTTGAATGAAGAGAGTGGCTTTCGGCGCCATTTTCGAGTGCGGAGCGATTACATCAACAACAGGCACGGAGAGCGGCAGCAGCAGACGGGCGAGCCGACAACGACTTGTTTTATCCGTTATTTTTTTGCTAAAAAAGGAAAAACATTTTTTTAAAAATCCACAAAAAATATTTTAAAAATTTGGACTGCATAAAGAAGCTTGCAGACGGCCGTGTAAGCAGAGGACTCGGGACTAACTGATGATTTAGCAGACAAGACAGGGGACGTTAAGAAAAGAAAGGATGGATATACGACTTGGCTCGATATGGGAATCCAACGTTTAAAAAAATCTTTAAAAATACCCAGGCCATCCTAAAAATATTCAAAAAAATTCTAAAAATTATTTTAAGCATAAATTTGCGGAATGGGCGAACGTTTGTGCCGGCTGAAGTCAATTTAGGTGTTTTTTGACGTAACATTTGAGCGGGAGCGCAGCGGCAGTTTGATGAGAGAAGATCCGGTCGACGGGCTGTCAGCGCACTTGTGCTAGGTAACATTATTCTTGAAAATACCTCCGTATGGTCCACCTTTTTCTTTTTTTTAATCTTTTTTTCAATAGAATGTGACTGGTTTATCATTTTAAATTAATGCTGCCATTTGTGGATTTTTAACTGAAACAATGTGTAGAAATAGCGTCTTTTTGAAAGGGTCGTTTCATCCTGTTTGAAAATGACGGACAGTTAATGGTTGTTGCTGAGGTAAGTTGTTCAACTTCCATCCTGGTAGATGTCATAGTAGTTACACAGTAGCGCTGTTTCTTTAGTTTCGCGTCGTTTTTTTTTTATTATTTGAATATTATAAACAAATTGATGTCATAAATGGACGCTCCGCGTCGTTAACCAGTCAGTGTAGAGATGTTGGTGTAAATGGTGGGTTGTAGTCTGGTTAGCTTACACCGTCTAGGTTGGCGTTCCCCATCTTCAGCTCCTTCTTCAGTATTTCTCAGGACACTTCTTGGTGTCTGCGACTCGTTTCTCCATGCGCCCCAGTGAAGCATTGTCACGGTGTCGGCGACTGTACGCCGTTTTCAGTCATATTTAGTGATATTTGGCAGGGCGCGCCAGTGTCCCCACGGTGGCGTCGCTTCTGTTGTCACCTCACCCAACTTGGTGAGAGTCCACAGCGGTCTTTATTGTGCTGTTATTGCGCTGTCTTTGTTTCTCGCGCGAGTCCCTGTCCGTTGCTCACTCTCCGGAATGTTTTGTGTGTTTTTGGCGTCGCGATTGTTGCATCCCATCCACTTCCTAGCCTCCGTTTTTTCAGTTAAGATGGCGATAACGTGTGTATTATTTGTCAGTGTGAATTTTTTTTTCTTTCTACATTTCGGGCAGATTTTTAGAAAGGCCGCCAAGTCCGCTCGGGATGTTGCAGTTGGTCTTTTCGCCGGGCGTTGAGGCAGGTACGGCGTTGACGCGAGTTGTAGGGCGAAATGGCAACGCAGCGGAAAGTCACTTTGAAGTGCTCGCTTCGTTCGCCTCGCCAGATCTCGTACAGAAGCAAACGCAGCTGCAACGCCGTGGGCTGTCGCCATGTGTCTGTATGCGGGGTGCACTTGGTTTGGGCGCATAATGCACCAAAGAGCGTGCGAGTGTCAGGTCGCCCTGCGACCTGTTGTCCGGTGGAAGAGGGCGGCCGGTGCTGCGTGCCTCTCTCCGCCTGTCCTCTCGCCGATCCGCATGTGCTGTGGGGGTCCTGTGTCTCGTTGACCTCTCCTTTGGAGAAGGCCAGTGGCTGCGTGTCTCCACAAGCACACCGTGACCACACCGAGACGCCCTTTTGAACCCCTTTGTGCGAAACGACCGTTCTCAGCAAAACACAAGTGGCCTCATTCTCCGGGGGCAAAATGGTTTAATTTGACGCCGAAGTGACAAATATGGTGACAAACTTTTGCCTGAGCAACACACTACTAGAATGGCTCTTATTCCTGCCTTACCGCTACTAGCTTACATTTAGAAATTATATTCTGAAAATCCTTTCTGCCTATCATTTTTACACTGTACTGTAGGTGTCTAACTTAACATGAATAAATGATTTTATGAACATATTTACACACATGGAAAATGAACTTTTTTGGTATAAATCTGCTGCCCAGTCTTTTTTTTTTTTTTTTGGTGCTGTTACTCCAGAGGTGGAACTCTTGATATCCTGGCTTTTACAGACTTTGTTTAACAAGTACAAGTCTGTATTTCATTACAAGTGGACATAAAATGTTATGTATGTGTCACTGTTTAAACATTAGTTTACATAATATTTTAGATATGATTTAAAATGCCTTTATTGAACATCAGGTAAATGATAATTCTGTTGTGCTATTTTAAATCTTATTGCATTTTTCTTTGCGAACCTATCATATTATAAAATACTTTTCCTTGTCTAAGAAAATTCTTTACTGAAAAGCATTAAGTATTATTAATCATGTGGCTTGTGCTGAATTGTCTGATTTGTCCTTTCGATTTTACGTGGGTGTGAATTATTTTAATTTTTTTTCAGAGTGATTATGTTTTTGTTTATTTGTATTTACCTTCCACTCTACCAGTCTCCCTGTTAAAAAAAACAAAAAAAAAACTGTAGTCATAAGAAACATCTATTTTGCCTCTTATAAGATCGTAAGATAAAAGGTGATGTTTTGGTGTGAATATTTTGCTTTTGTATTCTAGCTCTATATTGAACATTTGAGCAGAACTTAAAGCCAGAAAAAGATTAATTACAGTGGGTACTCCCTTGGCTGGTAGTTTATTGCTGGCATAAGAAGTGTGGGTTTAAGTTTGCTTATGCCCTTGGGAACACACCCTTAAGCTAAATTTAATTTTACCCTTCCAAAATATTTGATTTTTGTTATTATACAGGTGCTTAATAGGTGTTTATATAAGTCTGAGGCAGGTATTTTTAACTGTCCTAAAACATACATGCACACCTGCATATAATTATTTTATAACTTAGAGTTTGACGTATTTGTTTAAAATTATGGTCTTATGCCAGACTGTATTTCACAGTGGCACTTTTGTACATAGTGGGGGAAAAATGTGTTGAGGTGTATTTATGTTTATTAATATGGACCATACATTGTTGTCCTAGCTACAAGTGAAAAGGCATAGAATCAAAACAGTTGCACACTGAAAAAGAGGAGGTGTAGCTTAGGGTACTTCTTGTTGGAGAATGAGCTGGTTATTCAAGGGTTGCTCCCTGATAAGCTCGTGTGTGCCTGGCAAGGAATATGCTACTCTTATAATGTGACATGTTCAATGAAGGGGAAAGACATGATAGCAGGAGACAAAACATGCTGTCTGGTTCATGGTAATTGTCTAATAGATTTTTCCAAAATGCCAGAATGTTCTCTCACAAATTTTGATTTTTCTAATGGATCTGATACAGAACCTAAATTTGCCTGCTAATTTTATTGTCTTTGTTATCACTGCAAACCTATGTTTTGTGTGTAATATTCAAGTGATTCCAGGTCTGTTTGTTGTTGGCAAGTAGCTGTAGATGTCCACAGGTTTGCGAGGATTCTGAAAATGGCTGCCCTTCACAATTTGGATTATTGTATGAATGCTGTTTTTTAAGGGGGCAGTGATGCTATCTGACTGGGTCTAGCAAGAAATGGAGGTTCTGGTTTATCCTTTTTAGCAGTCTTTTATTTATTAATAGGAGCTCTCTTAGGCAAGTTGAATTATTGCATATAAAATAACATGTATTTGCGTGGGCATGGTTTGGGGATTCAAAAAGAGGACTTTCACTTTTCACATGTACACATTTAGCAAATTGGCAAGTTTATGTGTACAGTTTTAAGTACTTGGTGTAATTATATTTAATTCCGTTTTGAGGACATCTTTTCATTATCTGTCAAAATAGTTTCAAATTGATTGCACTGGTTTTCCCTACTGCAGTTTACTTTTCTGTGAAATGACAACACTATAATTGTGTTCAATATAAAATTATATGAATGTGGAAATGGCCCAAGCTGTTTTTGAAGTCTCCCTTTACCAGATGACCTCATGTGTTTAGAGATTTGTATGTTTGGCACCTCTTATCTATGAATTATTTATGTTTTTGAAACTGTAGTTTTAGTCGAAGTCTTTAGTTGTGTGTTGTAGGTTTCCTTATACATACCACAAGTAAGGAGAATGCCAGAGAAAGGGATCATGATTATGGTTGTGAAGGGGGGGGGGGGGACTTTGTGAATTTGACCAGATAAGTCATCTGCTCTCTTAAATCTTCTAAAGATATTGTTGGCAAAATATGTAATGTTTTCTCTTTGTTATATTTCCATTATTTCTCTTGGTTTGTAACGTCTGTTTAATGCAACTAACTTCGGTAAAATATATTTTCTTAAAATATAATTGAAAGTTGGTTGGGGAATATATATTTTTTTAAAATAAGTGCTAGTCTGATGAAGTCTAGGGGAGAGTTGACTGACAAGATTAGCCGAGGAACGTAATAACAGTAGTGGTGTAATGAAATGTTAAGTTGTGTCTTTCTGTCTGGTACTTTTGTAATCCTTGCCAAGTTTACTAGAAGTTATGACATTGCTCCCTTTAGTTTATCCTCAGCATTCTATTGTGATTCATGGCACAACCCCACAAGGTTACAAATTGACTAATTCTTGATATATATTTTAATTTTGCATGGAATCTGTAGTCATTCTGATATAGGAAAGTGAGTAGCTCGTATATTACTGTATTCTACCCAAATGATTGTTGTGCTCACATAATGGAGTACTATGTATAACATCTAATGTGTGCATATTTGGAAAAAATGTAAATTAATCTGTAGTACTGACTATGCGTTCCATGTTTTTGTTAGTGTGATTACTTTTGTAATTATTTAAGGATATAATTTCTGTTGATGTACATATTGGCTAGTTAATTACACATGTCAGTGAACTTAAGCCACTGTGTTAGTCATTTTATTAACAGTTCTGAAGCAGCAGTTATAGTTGAATGCTATTGGACACAGCCTATTTCCTGCAGTCTGTAGCAAGCCTTTCCTAATGTTTCATATGCAGTCTTGTATTTTTGTACAACAACCTGGGTTTAAGGGGTTTTTTATTTTTGTAATCTGGTAAGGACATTTTGCCATTAGACAGTATTTTTGAATCAGGGGAGAAGTAAAGCATAGATGACTTTTTTCCTTTGCTTTCTCTTACAGAAGGGAAACCACTCCCTGGAACAACCGAAAAAGGTAGTTTGGTGCTGTCAGATTTGTATAGGTGAGGAAGTGTCAGCAGAGCAGACAACCCAGTGTCTACAGGGACACATTTCAGTGCTCCATATCAGCAGTTTTGAATTTTGGGGTGAAATGTAATCACTGGGAAAAATGGATTGTTTCCTCAGCTTGAACATAGAAGCCATCAAAACAAAGTCCTGAGAGGTCATATTTTTCATAAATGGAAAGCTTTGTTCTTTACCAGCTTGTAGCATTTTAAAAATGAGACTTGATTGGTTTAGCATAATATGTAATTCAAACTTTAAGAAGAAGTTTGTGTTGCATGCAGGTTGTTAGAGGCTGGACACAGAACAGGGAACCAGATATCTGAGCTGTAAAGGTCTGGATTCACAGTGCAGAGGAGGTAAAACTGCAAGCAGCTCTAAGCATTCAGTGGGGCAAGACACATGGGCTCTGCACTTGGCATACATACATACATACATGGCACATGAAGTGATGGTAGTCTAGTGTAGGTATAGTGCAGCATTAATTTTACGTTCAGTCTTAACAGCTGACCCACAGAAAAAACTTTTACCACCATTTTTAAAAAGTTTTAATAAGTGTATGTAACTTATACTACCAAGACAGGAACAACCAACATGATTGCTACAAACAGATTCTTAATTTGCACTGCTGCTTTTTTTTTCTTTTTTTTTTTTTTAAACCTATTATCTGTCGAATCTGTCTATGCAATATGTGAATTTTATAATCTGTGTACTTTATGTGCTGTTTGTAACATTTGTATAAAATGTTCTCAGTTACACCTGGCTACATTCTCAGTGGCAGTGGAGAGCCGTGTCCGTGAGTATATCCTATCGGAGTTGCTTTAGTTATTGTACTATTTAAGTTCACTGTATAAGGGTCTAGTGACCACCCCCTCACTCCGGCTGCCGTTATAATATCAAAATAAACATTCTTTTCCACAATAATTTGGTACTTGTTTGGACAAACCCAAGAGATTGTTTGAATTGAGGAGCAGAGATTTAGAGTGCTGCTCATTTTTGGCTTTCTTTATGGCCTAAAGAAATTTATAATTTGTAGTTTAGGTGGTTTACAAGTGACTGCTTGGTTCTTCATTTTTTTAAATTAAATTACATCTTTAAGTAAACATTGTGCACTTAAACACAATGTAGACTCATGCTATTTATGCTATTTACACTATAATTTTTCATATCCCCTTTTCAGTTTAAAATTTACTGTAGTACTACCAGTCCAACTTTAACAGAAATGCAAAGTCATTTTGCTTAAGAAATATTTTGAATACGTATATTTTTAGCCCTTTTTTGATGTTACTAAAACTACTGGACCATTAGATACAGAAGGTGTGCTGATTAAAATGAAAACCTCTACCATTCCAATATGTCGTGGATATTTATTTATTTTTAAACAAGTATGTATAAATGTTGAGTAACTGCTGAGTAAGAAAATGAGAAATTATTTAGATCTGGCTTTCATATGTTTACCAAAATCTTTTGGTTAAGTCTTGGGTTCTTCCATCATTGTATTTTAACAAAGAATAGTTGTGATTAATGTCAAAGAATGTAGGCTCATCATCCGTATGTATATCTGAATTGCACTGAATGGGATCTGCGACAAGTCCTTTAGATACAGGTAGGAAATCTGAATATCTTTGAACTTGTGTAATTGTATAGTGCAAGAAATTTAATGTGAACACACATTACCACACTTAGGCAATATCATTATTCAATCAGCATTGCCGTCACCTCTGGCTTTTACCACGGAATTTAGTTTGGCCTGCATTTTTTTCCTCTTACTAACTTATTGCTGGTTGCATATAATGGACACTATTCACACATTTAGGCTAATCTAAAACACATAGTTGGACATTAAGAGATTTTTTTTCATGTTAGTATGCAAAAGAGAGAAAAATATGCACTAAATTTGTGTACATTCTGCCCCAAAAATCTGTATATATAGAATTACTTTTATTCTAATTAAGTTAGTTTCATGAAGTTATTGAAGTAGCAGGAAATGGCCCCCTGTGTTTCCTGTTAACTTGTGCCTTGTGTGTTTGTATGCTTAACTTTGACATGCTTGATAGGCTTCTGTGGGTTTATCTTTTTAAATTGCTTGTTGCAATTTGCAATGTCTTTTTCTAAATTACTGTCAAACCAGAGTGGTATATTTTGTATTGTGCAGGTAAAAGCAGTATCTAGTCATTTTAAAACTTTGAATCATGTAAGAAGTTTTCTATACATCAATTTTAAACTGGAAGATTTATTCTGGGCCATTTAGTTTAATAAAAATGTTAGATATTGGTTTTGTTTTTGCATGTAATAGTGTGCTTCATCCTCATACCGCTGACATCACTATATTTTAAAAAAAAAAAAAAAAACAAATCGACCCCATGCACAAATGCATAAGACAAGACCTCTGCTTTTGTGGAGCTGAATGATTGTATCTTTGCACCTGTGAGTCTACGTTTGTCACTGCATCGTGAGTTATAGTTGTGGGTGCAGACTTTTGAAACTTATGATTCATTGGCTGTGCATTTCAAGGTGAAAAACATGACTGCAACAATGTTTTTTTTTATTATTTTTTTTTATTTATTTATTTTTTTTGTAAGCTGCAGAACCAGAAAATTAGGACTGGTTTTTACAGTGGGAAACAAGTTTTTAAATTTTTTTTTATTTTTTATAAAAGCACCTAGGACCCAGTGTTAGCTGAATTGGCTGCAAATAGTAATTATGGGACCATGCAAGCCTTGCAGTTTTTGTGATGTTGCAGTGCATTTGTGTTGTTTCACTCTTACTGTAATTGCATAGTCGGAGTTTACTGGTTGGGTTTATTGTGCTCTGAAATTATTTTGTCATTTTATGGCAAAATAGTGTCCTTTGATTTCACATACATGCATAGTTTATTAACATTTGTATTTTGTTCCAATAATTTTAGCATTCACTGCAGAATTAATGGTAGAGCATGTAATTTTTTATTGCATATCTGTTGGCTGCTGTGGTGTTTTACTGTATTTTTCTTAATTTTTGCTGAGGTAAACAACTGGATTTTTATAGGTGTAGAAGGAACTTTTATTTTCTTGTGGTAGAATTATTGTTTAACAGTTACTGTTTTGGAAGTTTTAAAATGAACATACTATACTTTCTAAAAGTAAGAATAGCACATGTTTTATATCAGTGGTTCCAGCTTTGTAGGAGTGAACCAGTCTTTAACCTCATGGTAAATAGCTTTGAGGTAGAGGGCTCTCAAACAATGGAATCTATTTTAAAAAATCAAATTATAACTGTAAACAAGTACAGTAGAAAGTTTGCTAAAAAAAAACTTTGGACATTTTCGACCAGGGTTTGGCGCTCTTGAGTAATGTGATTAACGAAGTTCAAGATATGTGAATTTCAAAATTCATGTGTTACTGTAACAGTGTATGCATACAATAGCAATATGTTTTGGGGAAGTTATTTTTTAATGGTATAGTCAACATTTTTGTGTATTTGTTCATCCCGTTGTAGCAACTTTTGCTATGTAGATATCAATCTCAAAAAGCTTGGTGCCATATCAGAAAATTGTTAGTTTTTTTTTTTTTTTTTTTTAAATTTTAATATAATTTACTCATATATCTGTCATACTCATATATTTTTTTTTAAGTTGTAGCAAAAGCTTGAAATACTGAATGTTAGTATGTGTGTATGTAACTTGTAGCAAACATTTGTCATTGTTATTTTATCAGCTGTCATTTTGTAAGAATTGTTATTTAGGTTAACTGTGTGACATTCATCCCATTTGGGTGATGAGTATCATACTTGGTCATGACTGAGATCGTATGATTTCAGTGTGTATGGGCTTATTTGGCCACATCAGTAACATGCAAGTCATTTTGGAAGATCGTTTTTAAATATTCTTTAAAGATTAATTTAGCTACATTCACTGGGAACATTGATACCCTTGGGTTTGTCAAATGTAACTTTCACTACTTGCTATTTTCCTGTTTTTGATAGGCTCAGCGAGTCCCCTGGGTTTGAGGCATAGTAGCTGCTTCATTTCCTGGCAAATGACAATTGTATCTCTGCGATAAGGATTAACAATTGTGAAAATCATTTAACAATTGTGAAAATCATTAATTTTTTTTAAAAGACTGAGAAAGCTGGAAGTGTGATTCATGTAATAGTAAAAGTGAGGTGTGTAAGTACAAATATGCAATATTAATCTGAAAGATAAGCCGTATGATCTTTTCAAAAGTGTTAAAAAGCTCTGTCCACAAGCTGTATTCAACTGCATCAAGAATGTATGGAGACACGCGCACTCAATCAGTGTGAGCGAGCACAAAGGTAAATGAATAAGCAGGCTTTAAAAAAATTGTACAGCACATTGCACTGTGCCTGTTTTTTGGTTGGCAGGATTTGGCGTGGATATTAAAACTGGTGTCAACATGTAGTCTCCATATGACCACTTCCATGTACTGGAAGCATGTTCTTGATATGAGTGCTTTTGTTACTAGTTTAAGTGTTTCTGTCCTGCCTTCAGAGTCTACCAAGAACAAAAGAGTAAGGCCATGTATTATCCAACTTTCTTTAAATGTTGTCTGTAGTTCAGTGAAAAACAGTTTAGTGATGGATAGATGAATGCATGGATGGATGGATGTATGGATAAAATACAGGGAGTTTTGTGGAGGATGAATGGCTATGAAAGCATACACCATAGATAATGAATTCATGTTTAATAATCTGTCAGTCAGCTGTACATTTTACTAGTATATAATTTGCTAAATTTTTGTTGCTTCAGCTAAGTTCTGAAACTTTCTTACTATGAAGGCATTTGTTTTTATTTAAACAGTTGCAGCACTACTGCAGGTGTTCAAATTGTGTCCTTAATGGCAGTTTAGGTTTTTTTAAAGTTTGTGTTTAGTTCTCCAGATGCATCTGAAATTTTCTGTGCTTTCCAAACCAGTGCATTATTGTAAAATACTGAAACTAGGTAGATGAGCAGGTTGCTTTTTTGCCTCTTCTGTGATTGATCCCTATGTCACAGTGTTAATTTTGCTTTCAGCTTGAAATGTATGGGTAGTGTGATTTTATTTTAACTGCTTGAATACAAAAATGAACAAGTGTGTAAGTATTTTGTAGATCAGTTCATAGTATGAACTGTCTGAAAGCAGTAGGAACTGTTTAATAAAATACTTAAGTACAGCATATACATATTTCTTCAGAAGTCAGGCCAGAGGAACTCCAAATTATTGGAACTTTAAAACATGTAATCTGTGATATTGGCTGTGCATTTATCCTGGAACCAGCCCACACTCTTGTTGCCTGCACTTAGTGTCTCTTGTGAAGAACCTGTTTCTATGTTTGCTCCATCTTAGTAATTTAAACAAAATAATCTGTTATGCAAAGGTTATTTCACACGGCACCTTTTCCAGGTAAGAATCCATATTTCCATACATTTAAAAAATACTTATTTTTCAGCCAAGGTTATGTGATTTTTTTTTATTTATTTACAGCTGTTTAAATGCAGACCTGTGATTCCACCTGCACTGCAGTCTCAGGCCTTTACTTTTCTAAAATCTCACTATATATTTATGTAACAGTTGTAACACGTAACAATGTAAAGATTGATAAGCTTATTTTTGTCCTGTTTGTAAATGAAACCAAGGGTTTTCTAGGTACATGTTAGCTCATCTCTGTTTAAAAGTGAATAATTTAGGTCAGACATGTTAACGTGAGCATTTGTCATACATCTAAATACAGGTTGCTCTTAAAAACAAATGATCAAAGTGAAACTTGCATTTATGTGTGATAAATGTTATTTTATCACATTTCTTAACTTTCTTTGTCTTACCACTGAATTCATGCTGATGCATAGTTTCAAGGTTATATACTATAACAGAATTGGCTATTGAATCATATTTATTTGACATGCTCTGAGTCAAATGTTTTGGTTTTGCTTTTGCCAACCTCAACATCTTTAATAAATAATGCAGACATTTTAAGGTCTCATTTATAACTTTAATTTTGTCAGGATGCAATAAAGGACAACAAAGGTCCTTTGTTGTCCTTTGAATTCATTTATATTGTTTTTTTTTTTATGCCTTTTTCTGAAACAAAATCTAATGTCAAGCTACTAACATAGTTGTATTTTTATGTGGAGCAAGTGAAGTATCATGTTTGTGGGTACCACAGCAAGGGATGATCAGTTTGCTGCCCATTTTCCAAAGTACCCTAAGTGTGACTTTCAGATGTATTGTGCTGTGGGTGTTGAAACAAAACACTTGAAAATACTTAAATGTGTTGGTGATATATATTGTATTTTTGAGTTACTTGCCTAATTTAAAATGAAGTGAGTTATTTTCATAATACAGTGCATTTTAGACCCTTCAGTTTCAGTTTTTTAAATTTCCATTTCCTGTAAGTTGTTGAAAAGATGACATTTTAAATTGGCTGTGCAAATGTTACAAGTGGTCAGTTTAGTCATAGCTTACTCCATACTTTAACATTTCTGGAAAATGCACTACATTCAAACTATTGTGTAGTTTAACAATGTTTAACCTTAGTTTCACTTTAAGTTACTGTGTCATATCCTGTGACAAATTAGCCTTTTGCTGAAGCACCTCATATAGACTTCTGGTTATGTTTTTTTAATAATACCATAGTACTATTTCAGAATTACTTCTCTTAGTGCTGTTCTGTTACAGCACTTTTATTTTAGCCATTTGAGTAGTTTATTGTCATAATTTATCTTTTTTTTTTTTTTTTTTTTTTTTTTTTTTTTTTCAAATCTGAAAATATTTTGAAACCTTTTTTGAATTGTGGAGTTCTCATAAAACCCTACACTTGTTCTAATGATATTTTATGCTGAGAATTTCTAACAGTTCTTTATGGTTTTACTAAAATATAAAATAACTGAGTACAGCTCAGTTTTACATAAATATTTTAAGCTGTACATTTTATTTCCTAAGTCTCACCTGGTTTTGTGTGTGTGCGTGCGTGCGCAGTTGAGGGTATCATCTTTTGTCAGAGGAACTATTTTTAAATTGTAGGTTTTCTTGCATGGAACAGTGAAGTGGTTCTGAATGTATGGGTTGTAAGCTTTTAATCTGTAATCCCCCTATTTACCTGTACTGATCTGAGTGATATTGGAAGGATTTAGACCTGTCGGGCCTTGAGCATGAAGTTCTTGACAGGAGTGCTTTTATTACTAGTTTAAGTGTTTCTGTCCTGCCTTCAGAGTCCACTGAGAACAAAGGAGTTTGAGATCATCACATTTAAATTCCAGGTACTTTATGCCGGCAGTCACACAGGACTCTGAGCTCCATTCCAGAAGAGGGGATGGTGCCATTTTATTCATAGCTCTGCACTGGTAATGATGCTGCCCTATCTTTATTCACATTTAACACAACTATAAATCATACTGAAGAATCACCCCAAAGTATAAAACTTTAACATATAACTTTTGGCTAAAGCAGTATATTTCTTGTCTAATTCTGTAAATTTTGTCAGTGGAATAAATTTTTACCTTGTGATTTCAGGATAGGTTCTGGGACCCCACAATCCTGGCAGAATATAGCATTTAACAGTGACTGATGTTAAAAGTTAATGGATAGCTGGAGTTAAGAGCAAATCTCAAGTAGCTTGATACACCATGGCTGTATGCCTATTTTAAGCGATTTATATTTCTTTAATTACTTATTCTGTTATCACAATGAGGATAGTTCCTGCTTTCCGTTAGTTGAGCCCTGATTTGCTTTTTACAGCTCACACATTAATTTTTGTCACAGCTGTAGTGCTGCACTCATAACATTTCTGGAATTCTTCTGCTTCTTGTGTGTTATAAAAGGACATCATCAGTTATTAAAATTAATATGCATTCACATGAAACATATTTGCTTGTGCATTCCTACTAAATACCATTTAGTCTGGGTATTGTGAACATTTTAGTACACTTTGCAGTAAAAGGAAGAGAAGATCTTGGCTAAGGTTTAATGGGTAAGTTACAAGGATTTCTTGTCACTGATAGTGCTGAACAATTGATTTCAGAAGATAAATTACATAAGGACAAATACAGTCTCAGTCTGAGTAAAAGCCTTTTGTGTCTAAGCAGAATGCTGTGATATGAGCTCACACTGGTGAAAGCAGAGCAGAAATTAAACCATGGTCATACTTCAGGGGAAGCTTCCACACGTTCAGAATATTAACATGTAAAAAAGGATAGCTTTCATACTGTCAGTATCATAACACAATCTTTAGCATTGCTTTACTGAAAACAAATTTGAATGTCTCAACATTTATGGTTGTCTGATGGTAAATCTCTCCTTTTTCAGAGGACTTCTGTTGGACTGATAAACAGGAAATGTTAGTGTGAAGTAGCAGCTTACGAAGGCACAGAGCTGTTCATGAACCAGAGTGGTGAGGCTGAGGGAAGGAGGGGGCTCCAGCTTCAAAGTTACAGTCAGTGATGTCTGATGGGTTCACAGACAGTGCATCTGTGGAGAGGAGGGGCTGTGGCAGCAGAAGAGCATTTAGGAGGAAAAGGTGGGAAATGACTGAGGCAAGATCTTTATTCCAGTGGATTGCTTGAGGACAAAAATTGTTTTAGCAAAAAAAAAATAGAATTTTGCATACACAAGTAGCATGTGGTAAGCCCAATTGTTAAAGAAGCTGAACATTTGCCTCAACTTACCAGTGGAGGCAGTTCAGATACACAGCAGTTTTATCAGCACTCAGTCTCTTTTCTTTGGTAATTAATAATTATTAAACTCGCACGGTTGCGCCAGAAAATTTGAGTTATATTATGTAGACTGACATCACTTTTAAAGAATATTACAGTGCTCGTGGATGTGGGGGGTGAGTAGTGCCATATGAAAATTAGAGTAATACTTTAATTGTTAAAGCAATTTGAAAAAGAAAAAACTAAATTGCAAAACAATGCATCAAATAAAGTAAATGATAAAACAATGCAGGAAACAATTAGTGTGATGATGGACTGTAAATCCATGTGTAAGAGCGTACATTTATGTGCAAATTAAAACTCATTTTGAATCCATGTATAGATATTTATATGCAAATTATTTTTTTTTCTCAAGCCAGGCAAAAGTAGATTAATTTAAGCACAAATTAAAACTTACTTTCCCATCAGGACCTTCCATTGCATAAAATGCATATGCATTTTTAAACTCTTTTTGAGTCAGCACATTCCTTTGCCCACGGCTCCTTTCCATCCTTTTTCCATTTGGTCAGGCTGAGGGTCATGCGCAAAACAAGGCAAATGAGCCGTGCCTTTGTGAGTGTAATATTTTTATCGGTCACTAATTGATTGTTGTCTTTGATTCCCACTGGTCAATAACCAACAGTTGAACCGCCTCTCTGGGATCTTCATTGGTCGTTTCCTCTGTCATTAACATACTATTTCAGCGTACCCTGTTGAACCCGTTACACCTATGCTTGCTGTTTGTATGCATACCTGTAAGTACCTTGAGGTGCTGATACAACATTGTTTTTGTGTTGCTAAGATCTACCCCACCAGTTCTGTTTTGGGCCATGTTTCTCCGTGAAAGACAAATCAGTCTGTTGCTTCAGCTTAAATTTCCCTTTAAACACATACAACCAAAATGTATACAAAATGTACTGAAATATGAAATTCTTATGAGGTAATGGCAGTTAAATATGACACATTGTCCTGTCTTATGTAAATACAAGTCAGAATAATTTGTGATATTACTAAATTGTCGTGCTGTAAGTTCAGAAAGCTTAGAAGAACATAGGTTTATAATGTGACTACTGCTTAAGTGGAATTTGTGTTGTTGCTTTATGCAGTGCTGATCTCATGAGGCAATGCAATAAAAATTGATTTTGAAAGGTGCATTATAATTGCATTTTAGTGAATAAAGGTGCTTTTTTTGTATGTCATTTTGTCTAATTACCCATGTTTTCCATGGTGAAAGTTAATGTTTATAACATATTGTTTGTTTCTTTTTATCTTTAATATTATCATTGTAAGACTAAGTAGATGCAGCTTTGAATCAGCAAGTTTCTAGGTGACTTGTAGCTGCTCGAGTAGGTTGGCATCTAACCCGAGCTGTTAGGCTGAAGATGCACATTTGACAAAAGATAAAGATTTCTGTTTGTAAAACCTGAAACTTTGTGCTGATTGTAATCAAACACGATTGCACTGTGTGCATCGTGGCTGAGCATTGTGAATGTGGGCAGTTATTCCTTCACATGTTAAACAATGCATCTTGTTTACTAGTATTGTCACACTGCTGACTGGAAAGAGAGAACTAAAGCTAAACCCATTCATGCATTAGCTGGTGAGCAGTTGGGTGTACCTGCCCCCTACTGGTTGGCGTATGTGCAGTTCATTAAAATGGGCCAAACCTTAAAATGAACGAACTTATACGAAGTCAGTCAAACTTTCGATACATTTAAATGTTCTGTTTTTGTGTGTCGTGATTTCTTACAAATTCAGTGAGGTTTTTAAACACATGTGAGACTAATGTTAAGATTGTGATTAACTTTGGTGCCTTAATGCTGGGGTAAAATGTTTAAGGTGACTGCTAATGGGAAATCCTGAAACTTAATTACATATCTAGATTATTTGTGCTCTGGTTTTTGATATATGCTGTTAACAGTTTGTATTAATATCCAATTGACAGAGTAACATTCAAAATTTCTGTTCAACTGGAGTGAAACTTTGTATTACCATGATACCCTGAATTTATTGTATGAAAACCAGACTTTATTTGAGAATATAAAAAAATCCAAATGTTCATTTACTTAAAATAACTAAGTTTCAACAAGTCTTGAACATTGGTACACCTGTTATGTTCTTTGTGTATTTCAGATGGAATGAAGATGGTGTGTTGATGGGTGTGCTGTGTGCAGTCCTGCGGTGCTGTAGCAGCACAGAATGGTTTGTGGGTTACACAAGGATGCAGACCGTGCTGTGCTGCCGCAGTAACGTCTGGACAGAGCGGCTCCGCTAGCACCAGGGACGAAGATATGTGAGGCAGAGTAGGGGGTTCCTGAGGACAGCACCCCTTTCCCCCATCTCACTGGCTGCCATGCTGTAGCAGCACGTAAATATTGGAGTTAAAACACTGCTGATGCCTCCAGTATTGATTGTGCTGCTGGAGTAAAGCTGGCCTTTGGTGCCTGAGGACTGTCTGTTGTCCTGTTGTGTACACATGGGTCATTGGATCAAAGCGAAAGACCTTCCTCAAATGTATTGTCAGCACAGGAATTGAACTTTTGCTTTTGTTTAGTAATGCTCTTAAGGGTTTTTTTTTTTTTTTATAAATAAAAAAATTTTTTAAAAGTTTTTAATGCTTTTTTTCTGTTATGTGTAGAAGATGTACTTAAAGCCAAATAAATTATTTGCATTATAAACAGTTATCATTGACTGTGTAGCAGTTTAATGTTATCAAAGCTGTTTTGTTTCTCCGTCTTATATTAACCTCTTCACAACTGTAAAGTTTTGACTTGCCGCAGACTAAATGTGGTTACTGTTCTGTTTGTCAAAGTAGCCCAATATTATGGGCAAAAACACTGTTGTGGAGGAAGTGCAACAAATGCTTGCAGATTTTCAGTTTTTTGTCAATGTTATATACTGCCATTTTATTTAACAAATACCATATTTGTAATATTTTACCCAACAAAATACTTCTCACTGAAATATACAGCTGAAGAAATGATAGGATTGTGAAGTATACACCTGTTCAGTGTTTTTCAAAAAATCAGTTTTTTTTTTTTTTTTTTAACTGCAGGGATTGAAATATTAAGTCCTTTTTTAAAACCCAAAATCAAGTCAATTACAAAGCTCAGTAAATTGCAGATGGTTATATTTTGATGGCATACAGTGCCTTGTTCATGTTACAAAGTGCAGAGTTCAGTCTACACAATGAGATCCATTTTTAAACCTCTAGAAAAACTGATTTCACAACATGACATCACTCCAAAGAAAATGACCGTCCATCCATCCAATTCCTCTTGCTCTCAGACTTCGAGCCATTCTCTGCTTTCCGCTAAACCATTTGCTTATTTTTTCCTGTAAAGGCAAACCTTTATTTACCACAAACATTGTCTTTAAATACCTTTGTTCCTTTGCGTTCTGTTCACTTCAAGTTAATATCAAAACCAGTTCAGTGTCCTTGTTTTGGAGAGATGAGACTGGCAAAAAGTGTCCATGTGTGTTGTAGTCCCTGTCCCAGGTAAAGTAGAGCAAATTTCTGTCTGTTGTTAAACTGCTATCTGTGAATGTCTCAAGCTGAACTTTGAATTGCTTACAGTATCTACATAACGGTAGGAAAAAATTGTTGTGCTTGGGCACCTCAGTATCTTGGAAGTGCTGGAAAGGAGACAAGACACTCGGTGTTTTGATGCTAACGCACACCAAACGTACTGCATGCAGGCTTGTTCAGCTTTGAGGCTGGCTTAGTTTCTGTTGGGTCAACTGCTGAAGATGAATGGAAAAGAGACACAGAAGTTGGCACACTTGCAGGAATTCACATTTTGTGCAAAAAAAAGAAAGGGCTATTAGCACACAGAATGCAGAATGAACAACATGGCTCCTGCCATGTACAAGAAAAAAATAAAACAATTCTTACTCTCAGACAATAACTTCCCGTATTTACTCTTAGTCCACACTCGATTTCCCAGACATCAGATATGGTGAATTCCTGCAAAATTAAGTGATTTGGATAACTTTCACTGCAGCTTGGTGAACCACCGTGTACTACAGTAATGCTTTTAGACCAATGTAAGGTGTGCTGAACAGACCTAAAATGTAGTACTGACATAAATGTGAGTTTCATGAAGGTCATTTTGTGGCCTTCATGACACTCACAGGGGAGACAGCTGGATGGATACTTTTTGAGACTCGGTATCTAAATTGTTTATTTTTTCAACAATGCTAAAAAGTTGTAACGGTCTGTAAAATCTTTAAAAGTAAAATTATGGGGCAGCTGAAGTGAGGACAGTATTTTCCTAATGAATAGTTTGGTATACTGAGGTCATTTTAAGGTGGACGGTTTCTGTGAATCATGAGCAGAAGCAGCAGCAGAAGATAAAGGCTGCATCCTCCTGAGCTGCAAAGGTGTCTGCATCCTGATTGCATACTACAGTATTGCCTAAACTGAGCATCCAGCTCTGTCAGCTGACAGCCAGCAGCGGCATCGCCTAGATTTCACACTTGGACAGTATTTACCCGGCTAGTGTTGGAAGAAGATAAAAACACGACTTTAGCTTTCAATTGTGACAATTCAACCAATATATTTGCACAGTTAAAAGTATTTTATAGTTAAATACTCTCAAGTAAGGAATGATCCATCTGCAAAAAATGTAACAACTAAAAAGGGCTTATGTGTATTTGCAGTGATATTTATACAGTTCAAACTTAAATGAACATTTACCAATCTGCTGGACAGTTTGCTTTTGAATCTCTGCAGTGAAGCATTTGGAAGTTTGTTACCAAATGAGCAAAGTTAAGCCCACCGGCATGGCAGTTTGCAGGTTTGTAGCAGCCTTGGTGCGAGCACCACCAGCACTCCTGGCAGCCTGGTTTAAAGTTGCTAAAGGCCTTCAGAAGAGCATTTCTTGGCAAAACATTGCAAACAGTTACAAACTCTGACCTACTTGAATGGTTATTTTTCTCAGAGTGGCGCAAGTGCCCGTCTGAAAGCTGCCCCATTGAGAGCTGTTTTGTTATGGCATTATTATTTCTGGTTCTCGCATCTCTCTGCTGATCGGGCTGTATGTGCCGGCCTCTCCCTGTGTGGCTGCGACAAGCTCTCTCTCTGCTTTTTTTTTCTTTCTGCAGCTCCAGGGTTTGCTGTACACAGCTGTAGGCATGGAATCTCCCACACAAGCAGCAGTAGTTCTGGACCCTTCTTTCATTTACCATGTGCATCACATTTATTTAGTCTCGTGCATATCTGAAAATCAAGCGTCTTTTATGTGCGTCTGCGTGCGCTTGCAAACCAGTCTGTGTACGTGTGCTTGTGGGAGTGCCACCTCTCTAAGATATAAAACAACCCTGCTAACCAGGGTCTTAATTTATATGCTGTTGCCCAGTAACCCTTCTTGCCAGCATTTGACCTTAAAAATGTCTATCACTGGGTCACCTGCAATACAGCAGTTATCTAAACAAAGCTAAATAGTAAGAAAAAAAATAAAACAATGTGAAGAAAGTTGTTCGCTCATTTCCAGCTTGAACACAAACTAAACGTCATTGAATTATGGGTTTGCACAACTCCAGAGGTTCTGTAGAGCCACATCAGACGTGGACTGGTGAGCTGCTCATCTGAACTGCTTTTAGGCACACGTTCATCCCCACAGGACCTTCAGCTGGTGATGGGAAAAGCAGCATCAGGACCAGAGAATCATCACAAATTCTCGTGACAACTATTAACTAAATAAAACTTGCACATGAAATTGGCATCCTACATTGAAGGTTAAGTGGTTTCACAGTCCAGCCAAAACTTCCAGATGACTATAAGCAAATCACAACATATAAAAATTCTTGATTTGGTTACAAAAAGACCAAAGGCAGCAGGATACTTAAAGACTGACAGCAATGTATGCATGTAAAAATGTGTATAATGTAAAAACATTTCCATCTCTTTACAGGACCCATAATCCCTTCAAAATGTAATCTAACCTAAAGTTGGACCAGATCAGGTCGGCTGTGGCGTTAAGCAGATCTAAAACTCTCGTGTGCACCAGTTCAATGAAGGGCATGCACACATGTGCCACCTCCCTCCAGTACTGTCCGGCACAATGGAGGAGCTCCGTCAGAGTGGCTACGCAGGAGTGGGCGGCAGCAGAGAGATGGGACACATCCGGCCCCTCCAAGAAGAACGGTGTAAACAGGAAGAGACAGATGAAAATGGCCAGCAGCCACGTCATCCTGTGCCAACTCCAGCTGGACAAACTGCACGCCTTGTTTTCATGTCCAACTGCAATTTTGTCCACATCTCCGAGGCACACCATATCCCACACCTTCACATCAAAGTCCTTCACAACAGTCTCTACGTCCATGCACGTCTGAGAAGGAAGAGAAGTTCCATGAATCACCTTAAGCTTCTCCCTGAACTCCTGCATCTGCTGGAGAAAGCAGAGGGGGTCAGCGGTGTCCCTGAATGACTGGGCAATCTTCAGGGCCTGTTTGTGCTCCTCCAACACTGCACTCAGCTTGTTTATCTCTGGGTCGTACGCCTGCATGACCATCAGCTTCCATGTCTCAAAGTCAGAGACAATCTCATTTTTCTTCTGACTGAGAGTCTTGACCAGCCTATCAAAGTACTCTGTCACCTTCTCAGCATCCCTTGAGATGAGCTGTAGGGCTTTCTTTTTGTTTCTTTCCAAGGCCTCCAGGGAGGACGAAGCTTCAGCGCTGCACCAGGTTTCAAACCCTCGAAAGAGATCTTCAAAAGCTGCCCTCTCCTGCTCGTAAGCATCCTCCAGAGCACAAAACTTGTGTCCATTGTGATCCCCCATGGTCGCACAGAAGCCACAGATCAGTTTAAGGTCTGTCGCACAAAATATGTTGAGCGGCTGGCTGCTGTGCTGTCTGCAGAGGGACATCTTTGGAAAAGCTCTTATTTTGTTGTACTTCTCCACTATCCCACGTAGAGAGTAGTTGATCTGCAGGCTGCTGGCACCATTGTGGTGCGTTTCTTTTCGGCAGGTGGGGCATTTAAAGGGTTGTCTCCAGAACTGGCCCCTGCTGTTTCCCTCCAGAATGCCCTCCAGACACTTTCTGCAGAAGCTGTGTGAACAGGGCAGAACTCGGGGGTCTTCAAAGAGGCAGCAGCAGATGGCGCAGGTAAGCTCTTCCTCCAGGAGCTCCATCACTGCAAAGCAACAGCAAATCCACCAGTCAGAGCGAGAAATCTCAGCACTCCACCAGCTGCTAACAATGAATTATTTATTACACCTTTATTTAATCAATTTCTTTGTCCAAGGCAACTTGCAATACTAATCAGTTTTAAGTGATCTAATCATCACACAGCATGGTATTTTTTTACTGTATCAAATCAGTCTAAGTACCTTGATCAAAGCAATAGCAGTAGTAGGGATTCAAGCCTGAAACCTTCAGATTGAAAGAAACAGCTTTAACCAGTATGCCACCTTGCTGGCTAGACTATAATCAATGTTGATGTCAGCAATTATAAAAACTAGCCGTTGTGGTGATGCCTGGGTAAAAAGAAAAAAAAAATGGTGTAATGTAGAAAAGGTGAAAAGTAGTGACACATAATCCTCAAACTATTTTACAATGAAAGTGGTTGTATTTAGTACATAATTATTGTTACTGCTGTCAGACCGGTAAACACTACAGAGATGCGTACACTAGTCCTAGTGAAGTGGAAAGGAAAAAAGCCAAATATATACCACCAAACTTTATTACCCTAAAGTATGCAACTCAGTTTTGTGTGTAATTTATTCATTTTTTATTTAACAGCGTGCATTTTTTATTTAACATTTAACAGCGATTGACTTCTGTGGTTGAACATGGAGATGGCACTGCCAGCCGAAGTGATTTGCACACAGTCATAATAAAGTATGAGGACGGGCGGGCTGACATGCTGACTACAGTAAGCAGCCTCCCAATTTGTGCGGGTAGGCAAGAAAATCAGTCAGAATCATCGACATGCGCCTGGGTGTGGAGCAGGAAAACGTCAGCGTCACGCACGCACACACTGCGTGTGACGTCACCGCTCCCCAAAGTCTTGACAAAGACCGAACGTAACGTTTCCTAAATTTTAAGCCGCATTTTTTTGGTCGTTTAATGCGCTTGAGTATGCTACAATCCCACTTAAGGTGAGAAGTACCTGCGTACTAAATTTCAAGGCTGTGGCTTGAAAACAAAGCCGTGCATAAAGACACAGACATGCAGAGTGATCGAACTTTATGGATACAATTGCTTGTTACAACGGACAGTCCCCGCTAAGTTTACGATAAAATATCAGTATTGCCGCGACCATTAACTAAGCTGAAAGGTTAAATCCAAGCTATATTATCACTTCGTCCGTTTACAACTCTCGACGCTCAAATTTAATCCGTGAACGTTTTTCGGGGGAGCCCGAGGGGCGCTGCAGGCCAGCGCGGTACGGGGTTTTTACTGAATGACGAGCTGCGGGAACCTCGGGCGGCGTTGCGGCAGCTCTAAAAGCAGACTTGCAAACATGGCCATAAATGTTATTCCGAGTGCACGACCGCGACTCAAAGGACCGTCCCGGAAGCGCTTTTAACGTCCGCACGCATTTGAAGCCACTAAACAGACACACCGTCGTGCCGAATCCGCGGAAAACCTCGCAGCCTGTACTCACGAGAATTCCCCGCGCGCGCGGGCGGGCGAGCGGGCAGACGTAGCAGTGGCGCCGCGAGGAGGCGCAGGGCGGCGCGCTCACGACGCACGCGGCGGCGCGGACCTGTCGCTCTCTCTGCGCACGCCGTTAACCGTGTCGCTGCCGCTGGGGAGTTGGGCCGCGGAGCGCAGTTCGCTGCTTACCTTCGCGCAAACGCGTACAAAGTTGGCGCACAACAGGTGCGAGAAGAGGCCCTGGTCCTCGCTGGAAAGTTAATGTCGCCTATGAACTTTTAAGTTAAAACTCGGAGACGCGGACTTGCAGGCCGTTTTCATTTTTAATCTTCTTACATTACGCATACACACACTACGTTCTGCGTATTTACGTTCAACGTCTTAACTATACTGTCGCGGCACAAATGTGTTTTTTGTAAACTTTGCTGCTCCAACATTTTTAGATTTTTTTTTTACATGTTTCTATGGTACATTGAAGAACAATTATAAACAGTTCATAAGTTTCAAAGGCTTTTGTTGGCAGATACATCACATTTTTGAGAATTGACCACAGCTTCTCAATGGGATTAAGATCTGGGGAGTTTCCTGGCCACAGGTACAAAATTGCAATGTTATGATCTCTGAGCCACTTGGTTTTCACTTTTGCCTTGTGACATGGTGCCCCATCATGCTGGAAAATATACAGATCATCACCAAATTCCGCCTGGATTGTTGGGAGAAGTTGCTCCTGAAGGACGTTTCGATACCATTCTTTATTCATGGCAGTGTTCTTGGGCAGAACTGTGAGTGAGCCCACTCCCTTGCATGAGAAGCAACCCCACATATGGATTGTCTCAGGATGCTTCACTGTTGGCACGACACAGGACACATGGTAGCGTTCACCTTTTCTTCTCTGGACAATCGATTTTCCAGATGTCCCAAACAGTCGGGAGGATTTGTTCGAGAAAATAACTTTGCACCAGTCTTCTGCTGTCCAATCCTTGTGCTTCCTGCAGAATTTCAGTCTGTCCTTGATGTTTTTCTTGGAAAGAAGTGGCTTCTTTGCTGCCCTTCTTGACATAAGGCCCTTGTCCAAAAGTCCAAAAGACTTCACTACATCCTGAAGCCTTCTTCACCGCAATTGAACTTCTCACCTTGAAGTTCTTGATGATCCAGTAAATGGTTCTTTCAGGTGCAATATGCATCTGATCGCTCTGCACAATAATCTAAAAACAATGTGAATTGCCACCACAAAAACTGAAGCTGCAAATTTTGCAAAACACCACATTTGTGCCACTGCCAAAACTTTTCACAGGAATAATACATCCGCTAAAAGAAATAACCCTAAATATTAATATTACAGTTCATTTCTGAAAACTGTTGCTATTACATTGAAAGTGGGATTTGTACAAGGAAATGTGAAAGTGACTGCCTGCATGTTTGCAGTTCTGGGTGGGAAACTGAGGATGCGATTGCAGCCAGCACTGTTAGAAGTTAATAAGATGTTTCTGTCATGGAAAGAGCACCTCTTCTCCCCACCTCTGTCCCTCCGCAGCCCTCCATAATGGTTGAAACTATAAGAGTATTTTTATGCTCCGAAATGGAGTGGGGGTTGTGTATAAAAAGTGCTATAATTTCAGCAGGGTGAAACCAAAATATATAAAAATACCCTTTAATAAAATGAGACTGCACTTCAATCGTGTGTGAATTGTTCAATTACAAATGTAAAACTGTGGAGCGTGGGGGCAAATCAAGGAAAAATGTGCCTTTGTTTCAACTATTATGGAGGGCCGCACTGTATGGGTCGCGCTTGTTGTCGTTGCCAGTGGTAGCGGTTGTTTCATGGCTGCAGTGCTCTTCATTGTGGCAGGTTGTACATACAGTGGGGCCCAGCATGGCCCCCTCAGTGAAATCCCTGTCATCTAGGTAGACACAGGATGCAATTTATGTCCAAAGTTGCATTTAATGGAACAGCAGGCAGCGCAGGTTCCTCTGTGGGTTTTTTCCCATGGTCTGAAGGCATGTCCTTCAGAGAAAATGGGGACTAAATTGAATGTTTCCTGGGATGGGCTCTGGGCTACCACGAGGCTCCACTGAAAATTAGTTATTGGTAATGAAGAGATCTACATTTAATGCATCCCCATATGTGAATTATGACCCTTGAGGAAAGAGGAACATTAAACATGAATGATTATGTAAGTTAAATTCCTATCAGCTTAAAGTTATGGAAAGGTTGCATTTTTTGTGCTGTCTGGCAGGTATGGATGCAGTCATGTTTGAAAGTGGCAGGAGGATTTGTGGCACTGGGGGGTGCCTGGCTAATGTGCCTTTGCACCAGAACAGGAGCTACTTTGAGCTGAAGATCCACTCTGCAGGTGAGTTTGCCTTTATTCTCTTCCCTCATCCACAAGGAGTGGCTCTGCCCTTTGATTCTTTCAACATCTTACAACCTAGGTACACGTTTCATTTTGTAGTCATTACAGCTCTGAATGATGATGGTGAAGAAATACTGGCAGGATGAAGGGTGGTCCGATACACACCAAGTAAATGTCAAATAACCAACAAAAAATGAGGTTTGATGAAAAAGGAAATACATATGCCATCCTTAATTATACATGATCTCTTCATTTGAATATTTGCTTTGGCTCTTGAAAGTCTTTGCCCAAAATTCACCAACCAAACCGAAAACCCACTTAAGTGAAAATGTCTCAGAAGAAAGTTAACAGTATGAAGAAGATAGGTGAGGCAATAAGGCCCAGATGCAATATGTGGGACAATACTCTGTCATGATGCTTCCAGTCTACCACGCAATTGTTAGTGTACAGAACTGATACTCTGCAGTGCTGTGTTGCCAGCACTTTTGTGAGATTACCCCACTTGTATTTATGTTGCGTTTTGTGCATCCGTCATGTCTACAAAATGCCCATCTGTGTCTTCTGAAAGCGGCATGAAAGTGGAAAGCCTGTAGTGACTTTTAAGGTAGGGTAGGCTAGGCTTGGCTATGATGTTCACTAGGTGTTATGGCGTGAGTGGGCGAAAGCAATCGCAAGACAACACGGTAATAAGTTCTGTTACTCCAGGAGCTAGCGCTAAACATTAGCAAATGACAGTAAACAAAAACAGAAAATGCCACAATTCAAAATAAACAAAATACAAGGTTTTAGCAAGACAGTGCTTGCAGGAAAGTTCACAAGGGGCAGCAGAAACTGAGCACTGACAGGAAGTCCGGGTAAGACATAAATCTTGTCCACGATTGGTTCCAAACGCCAGTCAGTCAACCAATCAGTCAACCAATCAATGCTCAGTCTGGAGGTTAGGCGTGTTAAATGCATTTTCGGCTTGCGATGGGTTTGTTGGAACGTAAGCCCATGATAAGTCGGGGACTGTCTGTATATAGAAGAAAACAAAATGTAGTTTCTCCTAGATTGTGCTGCATAGCAAACTAAACAGCAGGATGAAAAATGATTTTACTCATTTTCAGAATTCTGGTAAACAAATGAGCATCTTAATACTTACTAGAACATGTATACATGCACATCTTGTGATATACAGTATATGTAGGACGTCATAGCATGATGACAGCATCTGCTGACAGCTGTATGGAAACATACAATGCAACCGAGTGTGTATAATTTGTACTATAGAAGAAAAATGCAATGAAAATGCATTAAAACATGCATTTCCATGTGTGTACATGCACAGTATGTCCTATTGTAGTGTAAGGACTGCCCAAGGTGCAAACTTTGTGAGATTCTGCTACCACACCATGGCAGTGCCCCACCCATGCACAGCCAGCCATCATCTCCTCACACCTGGTCCACCATGGAGCTCTCCCTTTTGCAACTAAAACTTTGTGCAGCACGCAGGAGGTTGCACTTTGGAGGGGTTTTCCATTCCAGTAAAGCTGTCAATCGAGGGCAGGTGCCACCTGTCAGTCATCCAGAGAGAGCTGTCCACAGCCCCTGAGGATTCTATAAGGAAACCAAGGGTTGTGCTGTTAGTTGTTCCCATGAGTGTTAAATCACACGTATATGCAAAGGTGGCAGGTTAATTTGGTACACGTTTTTTTTTTTGCATCTCACAGAACTGAACTCACACTAAATATTTCCCACGACTACTGTTGTATCCCCCTTAGCACCACATTTGCCTGACCAGTCACTCCACTGACCTATGGCTGGCCATTCACAAGCTTTCCGATGGAACGGTTGCAAGAAATCACATCACTTGCGCTTACTACATCTCATTGTTGTATGGCACAGAGTACAGAAGCATTTTAAAAAAGTGACCTTTTTAATGCTATGTACTTTTTTAAAGGAAACTTTGTAAAAAAAAATACTATACAGTTTGGAATTATTTAATAATAGTGTGGATAGCATACCATACTGTGGCCCACCATAAAACAAAAGAGGTAAAAAAGAACACCCAGAGTCTCATGCTGAGGACTGGCTGCCAGCCAACAGTTTACTGCTGGAGAGAGATGTTGTGGTGAGTTGTTGATCACGCCTCAGATGTTCTCCTTCAATGAATGCTGTGAACCTCATGAATGAGAGGAGATGCTTTGCTTTGGAATACAGGAAATGTCTTAGGGCATCGGGGGTCCTGACATTTTGTGCCCAGTTTGGTGCCCAGACCACAATGCTGGTCAAATAGCGTTGATGCTTCCTGGTCTAAGTCTGTCTCTGGGTGGCTCACTATGAAGATGATAAAATGAATAAATCAGGCCCATAATGCCTTATTTAAAAAAAACATAATTCAAATAGTCATTTGCAACATAAATTGTTATTTAGTATAATAGCACTTTAATGGAAATAATGTGCACTGTCCAGATTCAAGAATCCATGGAACAATTTTCCTGTAAAGGTCTGGTAAAGTGCTGCTTGAATGTATGGTAGAAATTAAGAATGTTTTGAAGAAATCCCCCCCCCATAGTTTATTTGGTGAAAATTCTTGTGACCCAGTGGCTGCAGTCATTAATGTGAACTGGTTGGGGGTCCACATATGTTAAAACCACAATAAGCAACTCACTCAGCCTTAAATATGTAAATGTAAAAAAAAAAATTGCATAATGCAACAATATTAAATACATGAATTACTTTGACAGGAGATTACAATTATTAATTTAGCTGAGTTTTCTTCAAAGTGACTTTGAATATTAAGCCAATTACAGTGAACTTAAAATCTGAGTTCAGTGTGACAGGAAGTGGCCCAGGGGCTTCTCATCTATTCTGTGTGCAGCTCTAGTAAATGATGGCGAAAGCAGTTTTAATGGAGTAAGTGACTGCACTTTGAGAATTGTATGTTTGTATCTGTATCTCTCCATCTGTTACAGTTTTGTTTACTCTAGTAGATGGTTTTTGCCAAAGAAATGCACATTTCAAACAATATAATGCAAACGACAACTTGGACAATTGGAGGCAACAGTGGAGTTTTTCAGAGAGGAACAGAGCAGCACATACTGCACCTTCTGTCTAATTCCAAGCCCCTCACTGTGTTGAGCCAGGGAAGCTTGTGTACGTGCCTGTGCAATCTGAGCCTCCCTAGCAGGAGTATTTACAACACAGTGTAAATAAAAAGGCTCAGTAAGAAACCCTGGCAAAATGCCATATCTTGGGTAGCTTTGCTGCTGGGGAGGAATGAATGAGTCTCCTACTAGTACATGTGGAAGCCACAGGAATCCAAAACTCCATCTTTGCTTTACTTGTTTTCCCTCTTGAGTTTCTACCTGTTGGCACATTGTTGTCTGTCGGCTCTTTGGGTGTAGAATGGGAGTGCCTGTCGGGTTTTCAAGTCAGGACCCAATCACATATTCAGGGGAGTGCAGGAGATTCATTACTGGGGGATCCAATTTGCAGGCAAAAACAGGGTCTAAACTGGTGAAACAAACAGAGACCATTATCACAACACAAGAAAACACAGTCAAAATCTGACAAAAAATAGCTACAAATACAGGACTTAAATACTCAAAGCAATAAAGCACCAAGACAAGCTGTTGGGAGAACGCAAGAGGCAATAATGAAGGTAGCAATGGAGATCAGTTGGGGAAGGCCGGACAAGGAGTGCACAGAAGTAAATGGGACCACATGCCCTTGCAGTACACACAATGTCCCCGTGCAGGCCAGAGTCCTGATAACGCCAGATATTTTTGATAAACAAATATGTGCTACTTCTCTGAAAATTTTACTTTAAAACCAAGTGTATATTGGTGCCACAGAGGATGGCTGGGCATAGCAGGCCTGCCGTCCACTATCTGTTGTTCTCATTCACTGTAGTGCGCTGTACTGTGTGTGACCTTCACCATCTCTGTTATCAGTAGAAGAAAAGCAGGGGGGGGTATTGTTGCTCACCCATGATATGAGCCCCTCAAGTGGAAGTGTTTGTACAACACAGGGGTACTTGTTTTTATTGCCAAAACCTGTCTGGTTTTTCCACATACCGCATAGGTTGTTCTGGCTGAGACATGGCTGTGCAGATTTGCCCCTGTTCCCAGAGTCCTGCCTCTGGAGACCCTCATTTGTAAGCCTTCCGACAATAGGGTTGAGGTGGGATATTACAGTGTACCTACTGTATATTAACGACGCACAGAAGTTCTCTTGCGCCACATGAAATGGGGCAGTGGCGGTTGTCAGGTGCAATACGAGTCGCTACCACCAGGTGGTGCAAAATGCCAGTTAAAATGCTTGTCAAGGGGGAAGGCGGACCTGGTTTGAAGCTCAGTGCCTCATGGTGGGCATTGGCATTTACCCAAGCGTGGTCCTTTTCCACCGGTCAGGTGTTCTCTCTTCTGGGGGTTCGCACCTTTCCAAATTGTGAGAAAGATGGGCTGGATGGTTATCCAGGGTGAAGGATAGAAGGGTAACCCTCCCATGTCCCCCTGCCCAGTGTAAATAAAGGCTGTGTTAGGCCCTCATTCCCTTCACCAGAGCCCACACCAGTGCTTGCCGCAGTATTAAAGGGAGATCATTTAAAATATGACTTAATAGACTATGGGGTGAAGTGGCCAGAAGTACAGCTGTAACCTTTTTCAAATAATAACCATAAATCTGCTGTATCATTTTTAAATGTTTGTTCTCTGCTCTCCATTTCAGTGGATGACGACACCACATTAGATTGTGAATTCAGTGGCTTTCCGAGAAATCCTGTTTGAGCAACAGATCTCCTGAGCAGCAGTGAAAAACAGTATTCGCTCTTTCCCTTTGTTCACTCTGGTCTGCACTCTTGCTTCAGGTTTGATCTTACCTGTTCTAGTCATACATACAGTAACTGTTGATAGCAGTTTATATACTTTTAACAAGTTTAAATTAGTAGCTGGTGTCTGAACTTTATTTGAATTAAAGTTGAATTAATCTTACTAAATGAGAGCTTTGGGACTTACACCCCAGGAAAGCTCCAACATTTTCAGTTGCACTGAATGTGTGTCAGTATTTAGGCCAATTTGTATCCCTGTTTAGTCTGCCTGTATGCCTCTGGAGCGCTAGTATGTATTCAGTCTTCATTAAACATCTGCCATGTTTGATTCCAGGTACACAGTTACTTTTTGAAATGATCATAGCAATTAATTTAAATGTAAAGTACTTTTTAAAATAAAATATTTGTTCCCCGAGTATAAGTATGCATTAATTTTGGTGTTGTGACATTCATTAGGTTTTTAAATGAGCACGGTGTAGCTTTTGTAACTTGTAGTGATGGTAGCATCTGCTGCCTGGTCCTGCCCAGATTGTACCACACCTACCCAACTATGGTTCCACAGTGCACTCCAGATCAACAAAAACTTGCATTTGCCATCAGCTATTGATAATGCATGAATGAACGAACGAACGAATGAACAGTCTCTCCATAAATAACAGAATGATTCCATGGAAGATACAAGATGATTTCAGCATTATTCCTGGATTACTCAGGTCATAGATGAACTTGTTCCCCAAAATGTTCAACCAAGCCCTCCATTAATATTTTTTGGTCCCCACAATATCTAAGTTATGTCACTGATTCAGACGTGAAATGTACTAGTCATAGTACATTAATGGTACAGTGTGATACAATGGGAAATACATTCTCTATTATGCAGAAAAATCTATGTATCCAAGCTGTGTGATTATTTTGAGATACAACATAATACAACACTGTATTATGGAGAGTAATCCTTTTCATTACATAATGGCAATTGTCTGAATTTAATTCAGAATATAAAAGTTTATGATCTGATTCTTTTATTGCTAGAAGCAACAGTTCGCAGTGTGACGTCTACCATTAAATGATCTACTTTATTTCTTTTATGCTCTTTACATTACGGCAGTTTAAAATGATAAAACATTTACAAATTTACACAGCACAACACAGAACTACTTTTATTTTATTGCCACTATGCAGTAACTAGTACTTTTAGCACATAAAAAGCATTGAAATCGTCGTCATTTAAAATTAAGTTTTTGAAGAATTTCGTATAAAATCGAAGGCAATCCGAAATGTTGCTGAAATTGGTCGCAACCCCTTCCGTTATGTTTATATAAAAAGTAACTACGAAAACTTAAACATCGTCTGGGTCAAGGTAACTTGTGATTTAAAAAAAACTGAAACACATGGCTCTCATTCATAAATGTATGAAAAGTGAAAGATAAAATAAATCATTCAAACCTCCGGGAAATTTGTTTCGGAAAAGGCTTAGTTATATATTTTTTTAAACATATTAAATCAGAGGGCCCTCTCACGTAGCTTACAAGTGTGAGATCTTTGCACAACTTGTTGCAAGAGCTATTTTATAAATGTATATGTGCGCAGTTTTAAATCAACTTTTCTGCAAACGAGAGCCCGCAGCGACACCGGGGAAGTCCGCTAATCCGAACCGAGCGGCACCAGAAGCCTCGGCTCGGCCGCGTCATTTTTTGCGTTTGTACGTAGGGACGTTGTGACGTCAACAGGATTCCTCCCGCGAGTGTCCGTGCGTACGGAGCTCCGCCCCTCGTCGTTCCGTTCCGTTACGTCAGGACCGCCCCCTCTCCTCCGCACGTCCGATCGCCTTCGGTTCCGCTGGAGCTCCAACCGCCGGACTCTGACTCGCACAGCGCGGCAGCCATGGCAGAAAACGCCGGCTTGGAGAACCACCGTATCAAGAGCTTTAAAAACAAGGGACGCGATGTGGAGGTAAGCGGAGCGCCGGGCGACGGCCGCCGGCCGGAGTGGAAGCTGCCGAGGAGCTCGGGCGGTTGTTGGTGGCTGCTCATGGTTGGCGAAGAGCTCTTGTTCAGGAAATCCCTCCACCACAGTAGTCGCACGGAGCGGGCGCGGCCTCGGGAGAAGGCCTCTCTTTCTGCCGCGGCGAGTTCCGAGAGGCCGGATCGGCGCATTACGGTCGAAAAAGTTGCGGCTCTTTGCACTCACGTCGCATTTTCCACAGCCAGCCAGTTGTCGCGTCCTGTGTTTGTCTTCGTGTTTACCAGGAGGCTCATCCTGCCGTACCTTGACCGGCTGTACCGGGGCTGTACCGTGCAGCACCCTGGGTCCCAGCCCCGGTACCCTGCAGTGGAAACGCACACCTCCCCTGGAAGAAACGGCCACCGACAGCACGGCACACTGTGTGGTGACACCGGCCGTTCTCCGCAGTCCTGCACCTTTTCCTGTGGATGTTATCGGTAGAATTTAATTTGAATTGTACTAAATAGTGCGTATTTGTATTGTGTTGTGTGCTATTTAGTCTCGGGTTGTAGCCCGTTTGGAGCCGGCCGGTGGCCTGGCTCACTCCCCGGGGCCTGTCGGGTAGCGGAGGGAGAAACTCCGCTACCTTCGCCGGTTCCTCGTTTATCGGCACTTTATTTCCAGTCTTTAAAAATATCAACTTATATGGCGATTCTCTTTGATCGCATGGCTTCAAATTGAAGGCTATCGTACATTTAAGAATCACGTACCGGCGTGTTGCGTTCCAGATAAAGGCTCGCCGAGGAACTTTTTAAATAGGATTTCAATCTGCACGAATCTTGAGGTACGAAACAATGGCATTAAATTCAGACTGCGCACGTTTCTCATTGCGCGTTTCGTGTGAAATGGAGGAGCTTGGTTTGCTCTCGGTTTGGGCTTCAGCGGGAGGTGTGCGCGGAACATGGTGATAACATGGTGATAACATGACGAGACGCGTGCCGCTCTCTTGGTTCAGGCGGAGGATCGTCGTGAGGGACCGATGCTGAGGAATTCGTTCTCGGTCTTTCCCAGCCTGGCAAGATCTTCGAAGTGACCTGCGTGTCGGTTCCTGATTTAGTTGCGTCCCCGCGGAGAAGTCCCCATTTTTTTTGTCCCCTCATGTTAACCCCATGTGACACGTTTTGCCTGAAGGACCGCGGGTCGCTTGGCAGTGGAGGGTCTCTTGAGCAAACCAGTTTCTAGCACAGTCGCATCCTTTGCTCCCCGTGTAGTTGATGTGGCAACTACCTGTGTAGGCAGTTTTGGGCAAAGGTGTCAGGCAAACGACGGATGAGACTAAAATTTGGGTGGAAGGAACTTGAGAAAAGTATATAATGTCTACTAGCTCCTCAAATTGTGAACACAACTGAGACCCGAAGTCTGTTTTAAATTCAAATTCATTTTGCTTGCGACTTGTTTGTAAGTTGGAGACATTCTTTCATTTATTTACAATTAAGATTCACTAAAAATGTTATATAAGTACAAGTACAATATATTTTTTAATCTTATAAATGTTTCGTTTCCGTAAAATTAGTTTGAAAGGATAGAAACGTTTTTTTTTCCCGTTTGATCCAGAATGTGCAACCTCATCTTTCTACCTTTCAACTGTCGGAAGCCAACGATGGTCACCATGGTAACAGGACGCTTCTTACTGGCGCTATTAGAATCTAGTAAACACAATGGAAACGATTGTAGCTGCGTTTTGCTGACATCTGTTTGCTTCTTGCCGAACACGAGTTGCATTGGCCCTCTGGAAGATGAATGTGCAGTTTTTGTGGGAAAAATTGGGGAAAGTTGTTGCATGTTGAGAAAGGTCTTGACTAGAACAGTATGCTTAGCCATAGATCACTTTTAGAATAGTTCTACTTGGACACATTAATTAATGCTTTCATGTACTAACTCATGAAAACAAATGTGATCATAGAAAATTGTAAACTCATGTTTTTTTGGAATCTCTCTTGCTGTCAGCTAAAGGATACCAATAAAATGGCCATTGAGTAGCGTTGGCTGTTTTTCTCCCATGTGTAACTAACAGTTTTGGGTTCGTTGGCTTGTATTTCAGGTTTTAACCTAACATTAAACTTGGACAAAGGACATTTTCCAAGATTTATTGAAAATCTGGATAATATTAGCTGGTTAATATTTTGTATGTTTTGTATTTTGAGCAACGCTGGAATTAGGTACAAATATAACAGTAGGTTTTTCTATGTTTTTTTAATGGGAAATCATTTCAAGCATTTGGCTGGCTGGGTTTGAATGCATTCATCCCAAGTTTGCTTTTTTTATATAACAAATATTACAACACATCATTCAGCCATTCTCAGGAATTGTTTATTTTTCTTCTTCTCCTTTACAAAACTGCACTTTCTTATAAACCCCCTCTCATCTATTTGTTTCTGGTGTTTCACAGCATCTTTTGGTCTGTTACTGACACTCAACTCAAAACAGACAAATGCGCTGTACTGTCTTGTGTTCGTGTGCAGTGTTGCACAGTAGTATTTAAATGGCATGATTTTATCAGTCCTTTCTGGTAGTAAAATAAAAAGATAGTTTGGTTCTTGTCTTTGTGGTTGTGTGTGTTTCTTCTTTTCCAAGTATTTTCTGCTTTTTTCATTTCAAATGTTAAATGCAGCAATGTTGTGCAATGAAGTTCATGTCACGTAAACCATTTGCCATGACAAAATCAGATGAAATCATTTTAGCACGTTTACATTTTTGGTGCAAAATCATATCTTAATGTTATATCATTAGACCTTAAGGTGCCTTTTAAGTGAGTTTGGTAGAGAAATCTTTAAAAAAATCAGATATGTTTGTGACCTAGAGCTGCATAGGCCGATGTTATTAACAGGGTATTCTGTGTCACCTGGGTCTTGGGAAGTGCTCTCCATACCAGTGAATATGATCTCATGCGAGTTGTTAAGCTCACATGTGGTCTGTTAGGTTCCCTACTCTGTGCCCCCCTGGACCCTAAGTAGAGGATGATGAGCTAGAACTTGTTGGTCATATGCTAAATGTAGGCATGAGGAGGCAGAAATGTGTGAGGACGTTGTTTTGAAGAGGGGAACCAGTGTCACTTGCACATAGCTCCCGGCCCGGCAAGGCCACAGATAGAACCAGGGTGCTATTCCAAGTATTTCAAAGGGCCGGATTGGGTTTTTGAACAAGATGCGAGCGAAGTGACGGTGGGAGTAGGGTGTAACACCCTGCACTTTAGCTGCTTGTAGGAGGGGAGTAGAGAAATATCTGGAAGCTTTAAGTCTTTGTTTAGAGGCCCTCTGTGTTCAGTTTTTTTCTCTCTGAGATTTGTAGTGGAGTCAGTGTAAAGTGTTCATAAGCACAGAGATGATTCAAAGATTGTGTGTGTGTGTGTGTGTGTGTGAGAGAGAGAGAGAGAGAGAGGAATAAAAAAGAAGACTAGAAGTGTCTCTGAAGTCACTGCTATGGGCAGTGATGTTGTGGTAACCCTGCACAGAGATGTTGTTTCAGCTCTGGTAAACTGCAGTACTTGCTATTGAATGTGTGACTTTCAAACTGTCCTTCCATCATGAGGACTGTAGAAGAACTGTATGAGCATATACATCAGTCTTCATCTGTGTGTGGCACAGTTCCCACCTGTGCAGTCCTGGTCAAATATGAGAACCCTGGGGAAGAGTACTGGTGTGGGACAAACTGGACAGAAGAGTGAAAGCAAAGCAGCCCAAAAGTGTCCAACACCTGTGGGAAAGACTGAAGAATTGCGGGGGGGGCGCTTATTTCATGCTCAGAGTTTTTTAATTGAATGGTTTGTGAATAAAACTAGTGTCTGGCAAGTAGGTTCAAACTTTTCACCGGTTTTCTATATAGCTACATATTGTTGAGGACTGAACTGGTAGATCCAGTTCATTCCCATAGCTTTCTCGGAAGGATATTATCTTTGACGTACACCAAGTGACCTTCCTCACCTGCTTGTTTCTCTTTTACAAAGTGTTAGTTTAGAGGAAAATGGACCAAATGCTTGCTATGTGGTAGGTGCTTGGTACATTTAGTCAGCATTTAGTAGGTGCCTAAACTTGCCTTGAAGCTGATACATTGCTCAGTCAAAGGTATCAACCTTTCTACAGGAGGTTATCCAGGAAACTTAAGCTCTGTTCTGTCCTGGGTCCAGTAATGCCACGTGGTGTTCTGCTGACAGGCAATGAATAACAACTTAGACTTGAAAAGAGTTCTTAGTGTTTGTACAACCTTGGCATCAGAAAGCTTCCTACCTGCTGCAACAGACACTCCACGTAGAACTGTTACCGTTGCACATCTCTACATTACTTAGTTTCATATTTAGGGAGAGCCTTAAGATGCTGAGATTTTTCCAGAGCAGCATCAGATCCTGAAAGGAGTCTTCAGGTAGTAAAAATAACCCCTCATTTGATTAACAAATCGCTCATCTGCAGTCTTTGCTTTGGTGTCTTCAGGGATGCCTGTGATACCCTGATTATATAAGTGACTATTTGGGATTGTAACCTGAACCAGGATGCTACCGCGCAAGGACCGAGGAGATGTAACGCGGGGCCAGTCGGTTACATTTTGCAGGGTTTTTTCTGTGGACAAGCTGCTCCTTTGGCTCTGCACTATTGGGATATGACTGTTAAATTACAGTAGAAATTTGCTTTGTGAGAGGACCCTGCTGAGAGCAACATTCTTTGCTTCTGTCACATACGTGGCCTTCTTGCTGTAGATTGTGGAGGGGTGTGCAAGAAGGAAAAGAATGGTGCATATGCATTATGTGGCTGACTGAAGTATTTTCTGCTCTTGTGGATATGAAACCCTTGTTTGATAATGATTTTCTAGTGCAACAATCACTGTTGAAAATTTTAAAATATCGGGAATGCGTTTCATGCATTTTGAGCTTCAAAACTGAAATATGCCAATCCTGTTAAACTGGGCTCAGTTATTTCAGTACTTGGCATTAGTTGCCATAATGCAACATAAGACAGTTTCCATTTACCAATTAATCCATAATTTTGTATTTATCTATTTGTCTTTGTTGACTATTTAAAAATGTTTGGTTGTTTTTGCTGTTTGTTTTACTCGTTGAAATGGAACCACATACAGTCTCCTGAATCAGGACACATTTCACTACATGGTATACTTGGTAACCGTGTATGTGACAAATAAATTCTTTTGATCTTTTGATCCTTGATCTTGATCTTTGACTGTCTAGTTGTGTGTGTTCAGCTGTTTCATTGCTGTTTATGTACTGTACACATAAGATGATGACCACCAAAATGTATATTCTCAATATTTATACATTAGTTCAGCCTTTATTGGAATGAAACAGGTCACCAAAGAAATCAATAAAAATTGCAAATGAATGCTCTCCAAACAAATTGGCATTGTTAGGTTTGTCCAAACAGGGGCCATGACTACTAAGGTTATAGCAGGAGAAACTGGTGAACAAGTGGCAATGGAGGTGGAGAGCTTAATGCAACATGAGCCAAGCTATTGCTGCAAAGATCACATGTTTGTTCTGGTCTCACATTGCACAGAGGGTGAGAGGTATGCAAAATCCAAATTCAGTCCTTAAATGCAAAGAAATGCCTACTAAGCTGAAAGAGCATTAAATAAAGCCACTCAAATTTGAATTCTTGCAACCCAGATGCACTTATTTCATGGAGTGACTTCATAACAGCTGGGTAATTCCTAACTCTTTTGAAGTAGTAACCAATGGGTCAGTGTTCAAACTTGACTCATAAATGTTGGGTTGCCAGGAGCTTATTCAAAAATGGGTTTAGCTCAGGCCACGATGGGTACTGCAGAAACTGGAAGAATGCTGAAGTGCTCTTGATTTTCTGATGTAGAGAATTGGTATGATGGGTATAAAAACACACATGGGCATTATTTGTCCCAATTTTACTGGTCATATAGGTGCCGTTCGTGTATTAAGTATTTGTCAGTATTCTTGTCCCACAATAAATGTATCATTTGTAAGTGCTGTCTTGACTACTGCTTTTTCACAAAACATGTAAAGTAAAATTTTATCACCTGTTTTCTTACCATAATTGTGTTAATTCTGTTATGTCCTAAATTGTGTAGTTATCAGTTACTCAACTTAACACTTGAACACTTTATTTAAAGCATTGCACAAATTGAAGGGCAAATAAGAACAGATGCGTTTTATATGCAGTATGGTTAAAATTTCCTGTTTGTATACTTACCTGGAAAACTAGCTACCATTGCATAGTTGTCCACATATGGTATTTTTAGGTTTGCCTGAAATAAAGTTTGTACTAATGTAAGGTAATATTTGTCCATCATGTAGTTTTGCTGAAGACATTTTTAGGACAATTTGGTCTGCACATCAGCTTTGGTGCTCTTTCTTCAAAATGAAACATGGAACTGGAACTTACTTGACATTCCAGGCCTATTGCCCGACACTCAGCAGTGTTAAGGGCTTTATGTGGAGACCTACACCAGGTTCGATGTTTTCCATCCTGCACCAATATGTTGGGAACTGATAGTGATAGTGTATGAGGAAGAAACTTGATGAAAGCAGTTAGTCACAACATTTTTTCTCTTTTCAGACCATGAGAAGACATCGGAATGAAGTAACGGTGGAGCTCAGAAAGGTAAGAATACAACTAGGTCAGAAGGTGCTGTGTTTGAGGCATCTTTTTGGATTTGGTAAGATATTCTTGTTTTTTTTCTAATAATATGGTGTTATATGTAATGGGCATACCAGATTTCCTTGTGTCATTACTGTTACCTTATTGTTAAATTTGGGGGTTTTTTTTAGAACCTGTTGCAGCTTTCACAGAGATCAATGCATGGTATAGTGGCAAGTGGGGTTACTGTGTGAAGTTCAGCATGACCCAGTGTGACGTATGGGAGTGGCATGGAATGCTGTAGAAATGTTTGTGTTTTGTGGTGTCTGTCACTGGTTCCAGTGCTGAGTTGCTAAGCTGACCAGAAGAGCTCATTCAGGCAGGAAGATGTAAGTCTTCGATGGCCTTTGTAGATAATATCCTGAAACTGAGCTGATTGTTGAAGTTGCTTGTGTGGCCCTTGCTTGATGATGTTACAGGCTGTAGTTATGAAATCTGTACAGGTATTTGTGGTGGACATCTACAGTATACAACATAAATGAGTATAGCCACTCTGAAAGCTAACAAATCCAGCTATCTGTCTTCACCAGTAAGAAAAACCTGGAGTTCCTATATGATGGTAGTGTGTTTGCAATACTGTTTTGTCAGTTACCAATTAAACATGTCAGTACTAAACAGGAAAGTGTTTTTGTAACAAATGATAAAAGGCCATTCTGCAAAAATGAGTTTACCCTTGTAAAAATGGCATAATAGAACTCCAAAATTTGTTTGCTTAAGGATAAATGATCAACAGATGACTCTGAACCATCATAGTTATTAAGAGTGGTACTTAACCCAGTGAGAATTGTATGGAGGCTTTTGAAGAAAAATTATTTAATTCTATAGAAGAGGATAAGGATACAAGAAAATTGGCAAATCACTACTAACAAGCCAAAATACAGTATGAAAACATACAGAAATTCAGAAATTATGCACTTACAACCCTAACATCCTGAAACGTTCGGGCTGTTGTCATAAGCTGTTGCCTTGTGGTGAGCACTTTTTGGTGAGAAAAGTGCAGGAAAATTGCAAAGCACTGGTTCAGAGTCAGTAAAAGCTGTGGAAAGCCAAACTGGAGTGACTGTTTCGTCTTGTACAGTAAGATGCATATCCTGCACAGAAGTAGAATGCGTGGTTGTCATCCATGCAGGAAGCTGCTGCTGATGCCAAAGACTTTGCCAAGACCCATATTAACAAAGGTAAAGACTTTTAGGAATGTATTCTCTGGTCTGATGAGACCAAAAACAATCTTTTTGTAGCTGTTGGTGCTCAAAATGTATGGCAACACAAAAGGGGGAGGAGTACAGTGAGAAGTGCATGGTTTCCACAGTGAAGCACGGTGATGGTAAAGGTTTTATGTGGAAATGTATGAGTGCTGAAGGTATGTGAGATTGATGGCATCATAAATTCACAGATGTACAGCATAATCTTGAAAGCAAATATTGTCAGGTAATTTTTTTTTTTTTTAACATAATGAAGCCAAACATTCTGCCGAGGCCACTGCTGCATTGTTAAAGAACAAAGTGAAAGTGCTCGAGTGGCCAAATATGACACCGTTTTGAAAGTACAAGTCATGCAGCTTCCTTCTCAAACATCAAGACACTCAATGAGGTTGACCTCCAGGATAGATGTGAGATTATGCCATGTACTTGTACACTCGATGCCAAGATGGATCAGTGCAGGCTAAAAAGTAATGGTGGACATCCAGCATACTAGAATGTTACACATTTGTAGAATTTAACCACAGATGTACTCATTTTTGCAACATTTGATTTAAGTAATGTCTAATTTTATATATTGATGACACATCTTTCTATGTTGTTGTTCAGTAAATGTTTAATAACTTTATATTTTGTTTTCTTTCTTTGAATTATAATTGTCATAATTTAGAAATAGAAGCATATTTTTATGTTTGGAGTGGCTGTGCTCATTTATGCTCTGTATTGTATGTAACTTGTAACTTCAAGTGGCCTGGATCACTGTGGCACGATAGAGCAATAAGTTTCTGGTGTTTCGGTTTAAATTCAACTCAGTCTTTGCTGAGTTTGAATGGTGTTCCTGTGTTTACGTGCTTTTTTTCAGGTGCTCTGCTTTCATCCCACAGTCCAAAGACGTGTTTCAGCTCAACTGATAACTATACTGTGTCCCTAGTATGGAACCGTGCATGTTGCATTGCTGTGCTGTGTTGATGAGCAGAAGCCTGTAAGTAGTTCAGCATAGCGTGCTGTGTCCAGTATAACCATGTAAGTCACCTTGGCCAAAGACAACAGCTACATACAGTTTACTGTTTTTGGTAGCTGTGAAGCAAACCTGTTTGCAGTCACATTGCTGCAGACCAGTTTGACTTGAAGGATTTCCACATGTTCCTGTCAGATGAATATTAGCAGTGTCTGTATCAGCACAGTATAGTGGTCTAACTGTATGCTTCTCCCTGGTGTCTTGGGCAGAAGCTTTGTTTCCATGGCTGTACTGCAGCTGTGTTGTAGAGAATGGTGGAGACAAATATTCCTTATCCACATTTGTACCACCAGGGCTCATTCATGTGGCCCATAGTGGAAACCAGTCCTTGTACTTCAGCAAGAGTGCTAAGAGTGAAACTTTAGGAAATTTTATTTTGAAGTTGTAAAGTGAATGCAGCATTTTTATCTGCACATATTCAAATATGATCTGGTCAGCACAAATGCAGTGCCGGTGTAGCACTAATAAATGCAAAACAAGATTCTCTGGGTTATAAATGTTATTTCCTCATCTTAAGATTAAATTGGCTGTCCTTCTTCTGTTCTCTCATTACCCCCCTGCTCTATTAATACAATCCAGCAACATTGTGTGGTTTAGTTTTGGTGTAATTTGGTGCCTCGCCTTCTATTGATGCCAGCTGTCGTTTGTCCAGCTGTCATATGCACACTTAAATTCAGCCTCTTCAGTGGGTCCCTTTCTTATTGAGCTCTCTTTGTGGGCTGAATGGAGAGGTCAGGCCCTGGGGCTCAGTCCAGCATGGCACCCCTTCAGCCCGTAGCCAGTCCTTCTGCGATGCTCCCATGCTGCTTAGCATGACAACGGTGGATGCTTGGACTCAACTGCAAGTAGCCCGAACGCGCGGCTTTTTTCCAGTCAATGCTTTGTTGTCAGGCAGGAATGAATGTTCCTGCCCCAAGTCAGCTCCTTCATGGCCTCAGTGGTTGTACATTCTAAGGGGCTTTCATTTCTGGGTAAGGAACAGTAAAGTGTGATTTTGACTGAAAAGCTGCTTTGGGGGATTTGTCTTTATGAGTTGTGCAGATCCCTTATTAAGCTGCAGGTTTTATGGCTGTTTTAGGGCACAGCCTCTTGCTTCTGTGTTTGAATGTGTTGCTGTATGAAAAGGTGAAAGTGCAGAACACTGGACAAATGGGTTAGCCAAAGTAACTCCCAATAGTTACTGTAATAATTAAAAAAAAAAAAAAAAAGATCCATAGTCTGGTTACTCTTTGGGCTAAATATTCTTCTCAGCAGTCTCTCCCTGTCCTATTCACAGTCCACTTGGTTATGCTGCTGAACACGGTGGTGTGGACTGCTCAGCACTTTCCCTGGCTCCTGCAAGCCACCTGTGTGTGTAGTACATATGCAGAGGTTTTGGGGTTCAAGGAATCCTGCAGTGCTTTGGTTAGGAATTGAGCAGCCCCATTCAGGCCGCCTGTAAAGCGTTTCATTCTCTCTCTGTTGGGTCTGGGAGCCTTTTGAATTTGAAAGTTTTAGCCATTTTTTTCCTGTAGCACTTTTAACAACAGCTTTGTTCCGGTTTTTAATGCTTCTGTTTGTAATGTGGGCTTTATCGGTGTAGACCAGCTCCTAGATATGTATCAGCACCTCCGTATTCCTCTTTCACGTGGCATTTCAGAGGGCAAGTTCAGCTGATCTACTTATTGAGCTCTGAGTTCTCAGGCTTAGTTGTGTCCCTGGGCAGTTGTTCAGTTTGCATCCACCCTTGCTGCTGGACTGACCACTATGGATGCTACTGGACCACGGGGCAGCTGCAGGGCAGCTCAGGATGCTAACATTGCACTGCCAGCCCTCTTTTTTAGTGACTGTTGCAGTGAGGAGTGTGTGGTGATTTTTAGCAGCGATTTTACTGAGGAGAGCGGAAAGGTCTGCATTAAGGCAGCAGACACTTGGGGGGGGGGGCTCACTCCAACAGAACTGCTCTGATTAGTCATCATAAATGTCAGAGGCAGACTGCAGAAGCACTGCTAGAATCCTAAAATCTCACGTCGCGTATGTGAAATGGAGAAAAATATGAACAATGTGCTCATTTCCTCATGCACGTGGTAAATGTCTTTGTCCCAACATTCCCATTGGTCATCAGCACAGTTTTTCCTGAGAACAGAAGTTTATCAGGATTTTTTTTTTTTTTGAGTTGCTCTTCCTTTGTGTCCCTCTTATACTTGCATTTTGCTACTTGCTGACCTTAAAGTCATCCAGCTGCTGTCTTTTCATCCCCACAGGGGCCTCTTCACATTTTTCACCCACAGTTCTGGTCAACATTATTGGCACCTTTGCATTTTAGGTACATCGTGTACAATATGTTCAAAGCAAATCCTCATGGCCACCAAACCATCTTAGCCTTGCTCCTTTTCATTTTAGTGTGTGTGGTGCATGGTATTGGTTGAAACCATCAGTCCAGATCTTTCCATGTCAACTGTTAGCTATTTGGATGTTTAACCTGGTGTTTTTTTTTTTTTCTTCAACAGTTTGCACCAACCTGTGTACAAAAGTTTTCCTTTCACCACCACATCCTGGGAGGTTCTTGACAGTTCTGTGAACAGCAAACTTCGTAACATTTCAAGCTATAGAAACTGGTTTCTGGAGATGGCCTTGTTGCCCATATTTTTATGTTTAGTGCATTGTTTTTCTGATTAACTTGGACAGCTCTCTTGTCTTCACTATTGTTGGAAAGGAACAGGGAACCAAAGCGAACTTTTTTAAGTATTCAAGCCATTCTTTATTGCTTAATCGTTGGTTAATTCATGCCGTATGTACTGGAAATTCATTGCATGTGAGTCCAATTTCACTGCAGTAAGAATCTAGTTCTTCTAATCAAACAGATTTGAATTGTTCAAAATGGGCCAATAATTGTGTCATGCAGCTTTTTAGTTTTATATCATTTCCACATGTTGTTTTTTATTTGTTATCGTTTTATCCTGTGCTGCTCTGTATCAAACAAATGAGTGTATGCAGACCAAAACTGTTTGACTGCCCATATTTTTCCAGGAGATGTTGTACACGATTAACTTAATATGCAACAGCATCAAGGATGTTAACCAGAACTGAGGATTGAGTCGAGTTTCAAGAAAGCAGTCAGAGGTGCTGAACTGCTGCAGGTGTGAAAGGCCAGCTGTGGGGCAGTGCTGGTCACCTTAGCTGGTGGTGAGATCACATGGAAAGTTTGGTGGTGATGGGAGAAATGTAGACAAATCATTCATTGGGGGGTCCAGCACACAGTGTTGAATAGTTTAAAAGCTTCGTGGGAAGATGGACTACCTGGATAGGGCTGAAGACTGTCCCAATTTGTTTTATTGGTCACTATGGTACTGGGTTCATGATTCCCAAAATGGCCAAGTGTGGCATCCTCAGGAGAGTCTACATGTCTACAGTTTTGTTGATATTTAAAAGGGCAGCAAATTAACTTATAACAATCGTGAGTTATAACATTGAAAATTCCAACCATACTCAGACATGCACTTCAAATTCTTATGTTATTCCAGGGGAGATGATCTAAAGCAACTATGTTAAATGGTTTGTGCTGGTCCAGACCCTATCCTAGAAGTATCAGCTGTGAGAGCGAGTATGTCCTGTATAGGTTGCTGGTCCATCACAGTCCAATTGTACACACTCATTCAGTCACACATGCACACACAAAGGGCAGTTTAGTGTCAGTTTAGAGTTCACCTCCAAAATTTCTTTAGGCACAGAGGCAACCAAAAGCACAAACATGGAGAAAACACGTATGTCATGCATAGAATTAAATCCACAGCCCAGGAACTGAGAGGCAAAAGTGCTACCTGCTGTGCCAACATTTTTGTTCAGACTTTAATGTTTCTGTATGACAAAAAATACTGTCTCATCTTCATAGGATGTTTAGCAAAATACTTTTAAAATTATTTTATTATTTTAACGTTTGTCAAATGTGCTGAAGGTTCTTCTGATTCGTTCTAATTCCTTGTGGAGAGCATCCTTACGTGTTCTTTGCTGTACTAAAGTGTTCACGAAACAGGTGTTTTTCATTTCAACACAAACATTTTGATGCTTATTTAAGGATTACATCTTTATTCTTGATCAGTATGAGCTTGTTCATTTTATAGTTTTTCTTCATTCTGTAGAATATAGATGACTATTAGAGAAAAAAGAGGAAGTTCACTTAATGTGCATAAATCAGGTGATTTGATTATAGAATAGAAACCAATGGGGGGGGGGGGTCCTAGGTTTACATCTCACATCTATTATAGTGACCCCGATTAAGGTACTTGGAATAAAAACTATCCTTCTGCATAAAAATGGAAAAAGTACCTTGCTGTGGGAAGAACATCACATTGTAATTTGCTTTAGAGAAAAGTATCATATAAACAAATAAATAATTACAGAAATGTACACATGTTATATTCATATTTTGCCAATTCATATGTCAGCTACAGCTGACATTACAGTAGACATTAGTACAATAGATGTGAATATAGTCTACGGTGAAGAAAAACATTGGCCATTATTGTGTTATAAAGTGTGTACTAGTACTGCACACAGGTGAAACTTTTACACTCAGCAGTGAAACGGGAGCGTAGATATGGATGTGCTAGTTTAACTGTTACTGTCACAGTAACAAAAGAACATGTTTTCCCACTGGCCTTAATCCTTGTACAAGTGCATCTGTGCTGCCAGCAGATAAATTGCTCAGCAAAGCAACGTGTAAAAATGGAATATAAAACACTCAGTCCTTATTGCAAAATTGCAAGCTGGGTAGCTTTGCACATCACTTTCTTCTAGTACTCTGACATGTTAGACTTGTCCCAAGCCTACCAATTTAACATTGCTTTCTTCAATCACTTTTCAGTGTACGAAGAAGATGTCTATGTTTCTGTCAAGCAGTTTTCATAAGGATGTGCTCAGCCAAGTTTTTCGATTCACTACAAAGTTCCGTGAAAGTATTAACTAAATTCCATAAATGATCTAGTGGCTTTTTTCTGAAAGAAACATGCATTCAGCTACTGTTTGGTAGAGATGTGGCAATTGTCAGTCACAATTTTTTTGTTGTCTTAGAACAAAAGAGATGAACACCTATTGAAGAAGCGAAATGTACCGCAGGAGGAAAGCCTGGAAGACTCAGATGTAGATGCTGACTTCAAAGGGGTAAGGCTGCAACTTGGGGTCCTGTCTGAAGAGGCACAAGTCCTTCTGACTTTGAGGTTTCCTTTAGCTCATTACCATTACCACTGAAATTTTGTCCATCCATGTTCACAAAGGATCAGAGTTGCCGTAGATGTAGTTGAAACAAGCTACCCTCTGTTAGATTGAAATAGATTGGTTTATAAATAACCTTTTTGTTTCCCTCCCCCAGCAAAATGTAACACTAGATGCCATCTTGCAGGTAAGGCTCACCTCATTGCCAACTGGTTTGATGATGAACCCTTTTGTCAGCACTCGGAATGGGAGTGTCTGAGAGATGTCTCCAGCAGACCTTGATTTATCTTTGGCTTTACTGAAAGGTGGGGGATTGATGCCCTCATTTCTGCATGCAGTGCCCTGCCAGCCTCAGCCTGTGCTTGATTTAATTTTGTTTTTGTTGTTACAGAATGCCACAAGTGACAATGCAGTAGTCCAGCTCAGTGCTGTTCAGGCAGCCAGGTAAGCATAACAATATCTTCAAGTTGAGCATAATCATTACAAGAGTATTGCAGCAAGGTAAATCCACACATTTAGTTATTTGTACCGTTTGCTTTTATCAAATGTAAAACTTCTCTGTTCTGTTAGGCTGGTTCTTCTATGAATATACTGCATTTCTGTATCATGATTTGTGTGGACGAAAACATTTTCCACATGTGTTGCATGGATGTCTGCAGTCGTTCCAGCAGGCTTCCATATATTCTGTCTTCTGCAGGAAACTGCTTTCCAGTGACAGGAACCCCCCCATTGATGACCTGATCAAATCAGGAATACTGCCAATCCTCGTGAAATGCCTGGAGAGGGATGACAAGTGAGAGCGTCATGAATACTGTTCAGTTCTTTTCATATGACTTCTTTGCTGGGACGATCACTTGCCACATTTCGCCTTTGGCACAGTAGTTGCAGGGTTACGACACAGATGGAGCTGGAAGTCTCACTATGGGGTTGGCAGAGTTGTAGGAAGTGGTGGTTGTTGAAGTTTTAGGACTGGGAGAGACAGTGACCCAGTAGAAGCTGTGCAATGAGCAGTATTGCAGATGGACCCAGACTAAAATACTGTGGGTAGTGTTCTGATGTTTACTCCACTCTGTGTCCTATCGACAGGCCTTTCACATGATTTCATCAGGCTGCTCATGATCTAACTATTTTCATATTAATTTGAAACATGGGAATGAATTCTTGAGACACATGATCCATATCCATATAGTGTATATGCTGTCACCATTATTTTTGCCTTGGATGTGTTGTGTTACCGCTTTGGATTGTAGCCTCAGCCTGTGTACTGAGTTCAAAGATCTACTGTGACACCTTTTTTTGTCTGATTTAAAATGTGGGGCTTTAATTCTCTTTCCGCTCTTAACACTCAATAGTCTGCTGACCTCTGTTGGACACCCACAGAAATCAATCTGCATCCACGCCATATGGTGTCCGCAGTTGCCCAGGTCCCGGTGTCTGAACCAGTGCAAATGGCAGCTACGATGTGTGGAGTCCATTTTTAATCTAACTACCCCAGCAGCACAAAACAAAGTCAAAGCATGCAAAAAAGTTATTTTTTTAAATTTATTTATTTATTTATTTATTTATTTATTTATTTTTTGTATGCCGAGCTTTTGATTTGTAGCACAGAATTTTCTAGGTCATTTGTTTCCTGAAGAGAAGGAACCTGTGCCTTGGGAGATTTATCAAATTCCTTTTTGAAAGGACCTTATTCAGCTGAGTTCTGATGCAGAATTAAAATGATCTCTGGCTGCATGACTGAGGATTACAGTTCTGAGAAATCCACTCCACAACTTAAATATCTATAATGAGTCCACAGTCTCTATAAACTCAGGGTGCAATGTGCCATGAGTTACTCGTTGCCCGATTGATTCGGCTTCCTAGAGTCTGGGGGGTGGCTGAACATCTGCTGTAGACCTCACAGAGTCTCTTTTTACTCCAGTCCTTCCTTGCAGTTTGAAGCTGCGTGGGCGCTGACCAACATCGCTTCTGGGACCTCTGCACAGACTCAGGCTGTAGTCAAATCCAGTATGTTCCCTCTGAAAGCCACTATGATCCCACAGTGTGCCAGATCAGTATTCGTTCTGCCTTGTGTCTTCCTGCCTGTATTGTGAGTGTGAGTTACCTTGTCTTCAACCTGCAGATGCTGTACCCCTATTCCTGCGACTGCTCCACTCGCCACACCAGAATGTTTGTGAACAGGCCGTGTGGGCATTAGGCAACATTATTGGTGAGTGAAGTGGGTTGCTAACCTTCTCGCTTCCGTCATGCCTGATCTGTCGCTCCCTCTGTGGACAGCTTGTCAACCTTACCAGGCAGTCACCAGTCATGTTGTTTGTGTGTTCCTATAGGGGATGGACCACAGTGTCGAGACTATGTCATCTCTCTGGGCGTGGTCAAGCCCCTTTTGTCCTTCATCAACCCTTCTATTCCCATCACCTTCCTGCGTAATGTCACCTGGGTCATTGTTAACTTGTGCAGGAACAAAGATCCTCCTCCACCTATGGAGACAGTGCAGGAGGTAAGGCCTTTGTATAAGAGACTTCCCACTGATCATTCACAAATTCAGAAGTGACTTATGGAGGCCTTAGTCCAAATGAATTATGCCCACCTTGTTAGGAGAAATGGTATTTCCAAGACACATGTTTAATTTTTTGTAGCATCCAGCAGCTGATCAAATGTGTGCTGTGTGATATATATTAATATATACTTGATATAATATATAATATGCATACATGATATGCAATATATCATGTAAAGGGAGATAATCTCCTATCTATATAGCTGAAAGTGGACAAATGTCAAATGTCTGTCTCTGGCTCTAACCAAAACAGATAGGAAGATGTGCTGGATTGGATTGATGTGGACCTGGCCTGTCATTCTGCTGTTTTCTCAACATCTTTCAAACGTTACCCTATTCTGAGGCCTTAAATAGCAAAAGCTGAATTGTGGCCGTTTACAGTTATAAGGAGTATGACTAATATGTCTGAAGTTGACTTGCTTCATGCTGTTTGAGTGTCTTGGGCACCAGTAGTAGCTAGGTCTGTTTCCACTGGCCTGGTCTCCTCGCACTTGCAAATGAAAATCATATTTAGTAATACATCTCACATGTAATTCCTTCATGGTTCATCCTTCCCTCAGACTTTGGCACAGGTACTCAGTTTCATGTTTTGACTTATTCCTCTTACTGTAATGTTGTGGAATTACTTTATTTGTACTTAGAGCTCTCTTGTCCTTTATCTGACAAACATTTTTGTGTTTATTTACTCTAGATGTCAGTTAACAGTCAATTATCAGGTCAGTGTATCAGTGTGTAGTGTTTTTCCAGGCAAGATAGAAGAATGAAACCACTTTGCACTTAACACATGTAAAGGGTTGCTGTGAGTCACGGCTGTTGACGTGATTTAATGAACAATGTGATGCGCTCTTTGCTGGGATAGGGGTTTCACACATGACTCCATAAAACTCATTATTTTTATTTGTATAAAAATGAGAAAACCTTTTTCTTCACCATTTCCTTTACTCATTGTCTTTATGATGTGTAACTATTGAAATGAATGTGATGGTATTTCATGGAAGGTAGGATTTCTTAAAATGCAAAGGTGTTTTCTTTTTGTTCAGCTCATTTTGGTAGCTGCTCTGCGATCATTATTGTGTTTGTACTGCATTCAACCTGCAGCATCACTAGCTTACACCAAGCAAGAAAACACAACTGCAAATATACTCTAATGTAGTGTCTTATTAAAGGGTGCGTAAATGAAATGAATGATCCAGTTGAGGTTGTATGAAGGAAATGTGAAGATTTGAGACTTGTTGGCCAATAATTTGAGCTTGTTGGTCATCCTACAGTCACTTTCTTGTAGCATAAATGTGAATCCTCCCTCAGGATCAGCTTTGCTGTAAGCACACTGAGGCCAGGGTGGTAGACACATGCTGCTGCTTTTTCTAAGCTCTGTCTCCCTGCACCTGCAAGTCCACCCTCAACATGACTTATGGGAAATTAAGTTCTCACCTGGACAGCATGTAACCAGTAACACGATATCAGTTGCATAGAGTAACCTGAGTTGTTAAAACCCCTTAAGCTTCTACTGGTCCTTTTGACTAGTCAGTCTACAGTCTGGGTAAACTGTCATTTGCTTAGGCTCATGGTATATCTAACAGTTGTCTCATACTCTCCCTCAGATCCTTCCTGCCCTGTGCGTGCTAATATACCACACTGACATTAATGTAAGTATCCCCACATTTCCTATCCAATATGTTGCTAGTGCAGGTAATACCTGCAGGCAATTCTAATCTTGTTTGTTGTTTGAAATGGTATGTCATAACATGGTCCACATGAAATAGCCACAAAGAAGCAACTCTTTAAATTCAATAACATCCGATTAGAATATACAGAAATGTGGGTGGACCTTCTTTCATGACCCTTTCTACCACTGTGAGCAGGATGTCTCCATTCAATGCTTCATTGCCTACCTGCCTTGGGAATTTGTTGTTTGGTTATTGCTGCTTATGAGCATTCCAACTTGAGCTTTATTTTCTGGAGCACTGTTTTTAAAAAGGTGCGTAACGGATAAAGTGAGTTGGATCATTTATTACTCTATCGTGTATCTCTTGTGTAATTTGCTGAGATGTGGAGAACGTACAGTGGTCTTCGACTTAACAATTGTTTGAGTTTACGATGGTGAAATAGTGATGCACATTCAGTAGAAACTGCACATGAAATTTAGAATTTAGACCCCCCCCCCCCCCCCCCAAAAGGAAGCAATATGCGGTACGATACAGTGTCGTGATGCTGGGCAGTGGCAGCAATCTGCATCTCCCAGTCTGCCACGCAGTTGATAGTGTACATAACCAATACTCTACACCGTTCTGTGTTGCCAGCATTTTTTTTGGATTCTCCCTCCCCCCATCTACGTTTTCTGCATCCATCATGTCTTTGGAAAGCGGCAAACCGATAATGACTGATTAGGCTATGATGTGTAGTAGGGCGTGATGGCATGCGTTGGTAAAAGCAATTGCGAGACACCATGATAATAAGTTTAAGTTCTGTTAAACTCTTTACTGAGTGTTGTTTCTGACAAAGAACATTGCTGTTAGCCAGGAACTAGCACTAAACATTAGTGCTTCTGTTGGCCCTGCTCTTATTCTTTTACTGCTTTGGTTGCATACTTAATAAATGCGTAGGAACTGAAGTTTTCATGTATACAACACAGTAACTGAGCAGTTTTCAGTCTTTGTGTATCTCATGAGGAGACTCTGCTGTCTTCAGCAGTCATTTCCCCACAGTGCAAATTTGGAAATCTCTCGTCTCATAGTTAGTCATGAATGAACTGTTCATTGAATGAATGGCATGACTCAAATTATGAATATAACAGCTAAGATCTAAGATTTTTTTAATTCACGCAATCTGGAATTTGTATTGAGGAATATATAACACAAATGTGTGTAATTCAGAAGATGGTTTGGTTGATCATCTATACCATTTAGTTGCTGCTTTTTGAATTTAATGTAACAAAAATAAATACGAAGGACATTGGTTATCATTTAACCACTGCAAGTTTCATTCAGCTAATATGGTTATGTAACACTTTCAGTTGGTTTTAATTGACTTGTGCAGCCAGCAATTCAGTTGAAACTCTATCACTCCAACATGCTTTGGAGTGAACAGGACCAGAATTAGAAATTATTTTTCTAAAGCAGCCATGCTTTTTCTTCTGTTCTGTCTTGTGCTCTAGCATTGATAAAATGCACTGCATACCATTCCACCCAGCTGGTTGGGAATCCTACATATTTGCACCAATGTGTAATGTAATTACATCTGTAATGCTGGAATGAAACACTTGAAATGATTTCCTACTTTTCGCCTTGAGGTGGATGGAGCAGTCAGCAGACAGCTCCTGTTAATGTTCCCATACTGGAAAAACCATGGTGTAGGAAAGGCTGAGCTCCTGTGAAGTGGGACTGCCTGCGTTACACTCTCATGGTCTCACATCGCATCTTTAAGAAGAGGCCCTCAAGAGTGTATTATGGGTTGTCTGTCTAATGTTCCTCAGATCCTGGTAGATACAGTATGGGCCCTGTCCTACCTGACGGACGGGGGCAACGAACAGATCCAGATGGTCATTGATTCAGGTGTGGTTCCCTTCCTCGTGCCACTGCTCAGTCACCAAGAGGTCAAAGTTCAAGTGAGTGAATTGATTTTTTTTTTTTTTTTTGATCACTTATTGAGTTGTTCATTCCAGTGGAACTGTGTTGTTTTGAATTATTGTATGTGCTGTGGGTTGTCGTGTGATACAGTTTTGCTGCAGGACCACTATATTTGTAATTCTCACAGCATTGTGACTTCTTGACAGCTATTGTTTTGTCAGTGCAGGTTAATGTGTCATTGCCTGTTTTCAGACAGCTGCACTTAGGGCAGTTGGCAACATTGTGACAGGGACTGATGAGCAGACCCAAGTGGTGCTGAACTGTGATGTCCTGTCCCACTTCCCCAACCTGCTCACACACCCCAAGGAAAAGATAAACAAGGTGAGCTCCAGAAGAAGCCGGACAGGCACCGTTGGACACTTCAGGCTTCTAGGCCAGCGCAGTGACAGTTGAGGAAATCTCTGTGTATGTCATGTGAACCACCCAAATGGCTCACAGTCCAGGGGTGACGGGATTTAAACCCACCATGACAGTGGTTGGTTCTACATTTTGTGATGGAGACGGGCTGTTTCAGAGTTAAATACTGTGTCATTTTGCTTTTTAATATCAGTACTGCAGTGTTAATAACAGTGTATAGAGGCAAAAGAAACCACCATGTGTTGTGAGTCGAAGACAAAAATGACGATTATTAATAGACTGTAAACGGGCGAAACCGGTGTGTTTCTCACTAAGTTTTGTAATTTTGGTAAAGCAGTTGGTATCAGACAAAAAGAGCAGAAACAATGAAATTGTGTAGCTTGCTTCAAAATTATACAGTGAAACCAGCTCTCAAAATGGGAAAACTGAAAAAAGCCAGCAATGAGAAATGTCACTGATAATTTTCATTTCCGCATTTTGTGATGGACACTGAGGCCATACAGAAGGTTTCCTGCAACTGTCTTCAAATAAAATGTGCTTATTGCAGGCCTCCCCTATTATCTCACCATCACTATAGCAATAGGAAGTTTTGTGCCTGAACAACTTTCTAATTTGGTTAAATCCTACTAAAATGTCCATGAGGAAAAGAGGAAGTAGGCTTTGTTTTAGAGGGAGCTGCAATTGGGACAGTAACATTGAAGCAGATTTATTTTGGCAAGGTGGTGCTGCTAAAATGGAAACAGAACCAACATCATGGCCATTAAAGTGGTTGATTGATTCAGTTTAGATGTAGAGGAGCTGAGCTATTTCAGAAGAATCCACACTCTAAAGAGGAAATATATGGTCTTCAGTTTAGTCCTTAAGTATTTTGAATTGAAGGGGAGGTTATTTTTATCATTATTTTGTGTTACTTGCACTGAGGCCACATTTAAATAGAAAAATTGACGTGGATATCTGTGGTTTGCAATGCTGCATGCACTGTTTTCTTATGTGTTGTGTAATGCCACCAGCCATCATGTGTCTGTGTTTGTTTCAACAGGAGGCCGTTTGGTTCCTGTCCAACATCACAGCAGGCAACCAGCAACAGGTTCAAGCTGTGATTGATGCAGGTCTCATCCCTATGATCATCCACCAGCTGGCCAAGGTGGGTCCCCCTATTTCCCTGCAAACTTCCTGAGTAATACCTCCATTCAGCTGGCACTCTGCCAAGTATTTGGCTTTGGATTTCAACCTGTCTGCTTCTATATTTGTTTTTCATTTCTGTAGTTCCATAGGTATTTATCCCTTAGGTAGCTTAGCTTAGCGGTTAACTGTCACTCGGGCTGCCACAAGCCGCTGCACTGTGAGGTAACTGCATCTGTTTTGTTTCTCATCATTTGATGTTCCAGTTTGTTTGTGACTGTGTTATTTTGCTTTTTAATTTCAATACTGCTACACCATTGTGTTAATAATGACGTTTGGAGGCAAAAGAAACTGCCATGTGTTATCAGTCGAAGACAAAATGACGAGTATTAATAGATTTTAAATGGACAAAACCAACATGTTTCTCGCTGAGATTTTTAATGTTGGTAAAGCAAAGTTGGTATCGGACAAAAAGAGCAGAAACAAGGGCGTTTTGTAGCTTGCTTCAAAGTTATAGAGCGAAGCCAGCTCTCAAAATTGGAAAACTGAAAAAGTGAGTGATGAGACATTAGAAGACACTTTTTGTTTGTGCTTCTTATAAAAGGGACGTCGGGGCGAACTTGTTTCTGCTTCCATTATGCGAAAAAGCATAACAGTTGAATCAAAAGCTCAATTACTATTTGTTTCATATAAACTGAGTTTCTTGTGTGCTTTATTATCCGAAACATTTGATTGATCAAACCATGCTTGGTCCCAAATACTTTTGATAATTGCATTCTACTGTATTATTGTTAGTAGTAGTGGTGGTAGTACAATGTATTCTATTATTTAATGTATTTAAGCAATGCCTGATAATTGGTTATCCATGCAACACTATGACACACAGGTAACCATTACTACTGTATTAAGTATGCAACCAGAGCAGTACTACTGTACACCACTGTAAATGCTACACTTGGCTAAATAAAGGGATTTCTGATATCCTTTATTCAAATTTTCTCATAATACTATGTCATATCTAGCCAATAGTGCGGTAACATGAAGACCTTGTTTATAGCCAGCAGGAAATGTGAGGACATTGATATTCTCGGCAAAGCAAATAGGAAAAGCAAGTATGTTTTTACTCTTGCTTCATCTCACCCAAGGGTTTCTAGTCTGTCAGGCCATTAAGTCACTGAGCCTGATGTTCTGTTAGAGTGCAAACTTTGCACTTGGAACTACCAGCATCCCCGCAGAACTTTCAGCAGACTTCTGCGCACTGCACTAGACATGCATAGTCAAGCACAAATAGAAACCCTCACAGTACATCAAAGTACAGTACAATGTTTTTTCATAAGAAATAATAAGAGAATTGGGTGTTCAGTATATGAATATTTGGTGTAGGCACGGTTGTCAGAAGCAAATTCAGAAACGTGTAACGTGTTTGGTTCAGATTCTGTGCGAGTAAGCACTGTGGACTGGTTGAAGTTCCGTCAGATATGTCATTCCAGATCATTAGGGTTCTTTTCATTGACTTATCTGCAAAAATGAGGGTGCCTGTCTTTCTTTACAGGGTGACTTTGGCACACAGAAAGAGGCTGCTTGGGCAATTAGCAACCTGACAATAAGTGGAAGGAAAGATCAGGTAAACTTTTCTGTATGGGAGACTGGTTTTAATTTGTCCTCATAGAAGTACAGATTGATTTTGTTTTAAATTGATTGTTCTTGTGTTATCTTACGTTTTCAAACACAGGTGGAGTATTTGGTCCAACAGAATGTGATTCCACCCTTCTGTAACCTCCTGTCAGTTAAGGACTCACAGGTTATCCAGGTAGTACTCGATGGGCTTAAGAACATCCTAATTATGGCAGGAGAAGAAGCCAGCACCATTGCTGAGATCATTGAAGAGTGTGGAGGTAAGCATATCATAGCTTCTCTTATTTTGCGTAATATCTATGGATCCTACCACTCATTTTCCCCCCCCCCATTCATCACAGGCTTGGAAAAAATTGAAAATCTTCAGCAACATGAGAATGAGGACATCTACAAATTAGCATTTGAAATCATTGACCAGTACTTTTCAGGGGATGATGTGAGTATTTCGAAATGTGGAACTGTGTGTAACACTGCGGGGAGGGTATTTTTATGAGATGAGTTGCTTCAGATATCTGTAAGACTTCAATTTGTAATGAATGTAAGAGTTCTTAACAGTTGTACTTTGGTTTATAGTGACCTGATGTTAGCGTTATTATTACGACTGTCAATTATTATGGTAAAATAGAAATATTTTTGATTTTTATCAGATTACATCGACATTTTGCTTTGATACGAATATCAATGATAATTAGTAATTTCATGGCAGCACTATAAATTATTTCATATCATTGTTTCACAGATTGATGAGGATCCCAGTCTGATCCCAGAAGCTACTCAAGGTGGAACCTTCAACTTTGACCCTGCCTCCAGCCTGCAGACCAAGAAGTTCAAGTTCTAGAATAAAACTGTGGTCTGCCATCTGCACATCTCCTTTCGTCACTTTCAGAACATCACAATAGACTCACTAACCCAACACCACACTCACCACAGCCACCGCCATGCACTGAAGAATCAGCGTTATGGAATACAAATAACTGGGGGGAAAAAGAAACACTCTGCAGTTGCCAAATGTTTTTTCTCGCATACACACTGACAAAGGAGTACGTGTGCATGAACATACAGAACCACCATATCGGTAAAGGAAAGAAAAGCCTGATGGTGGGTGATGGTTATCTTTTCCTTTTCTTGCCTTTCCTTCTCTGGAGTCACATCCACGTAACTCGAGTGATCACCGAGCACCGGATGCAGGAGCCACCCTGATTGAAGTCACGTTACCCCAGAGTGTCAGCCACCTTACGGAGAGGGGCATGGTCACCCAGGTGGCCTGGCAGCTGTCGCCACTTTTCTTAAATTGGTTTCTTTTGAATCATTGTGGAAGAATGCCTTTTGTATGGGGAAACACCTTATCAAGTTGCAAACAAAAATAAATTTAGTCATTGGTTACAATAAATTTTACTCCAATTCTGAAAGATGTGAAGGAGGAGAAACAAACTTTGTAGCATTGATCTCTTTGTAGGACTGCAAACCAGGAGACTGAAAGGAAGCAAAAATCATTGTGTGGAAAGTAGTTAAACTGCTGGAGCTTCAGATTGATGGATGGATTCTTTTTTTTTTAATGCTTTTGAGAGACTGAAGTGATGCTGCACTACTGATGTGGCAGCCTGTGTCCCTGTTCACCGTGCGCTGGATAGGAGAGCGGGCCCTCCTCTCCCCACCCCTGCCCGCTGAGGCTCCTTCAGGAGCCCTGCTCTGAATATGCTTCTGAGCAGTCATCTTTGTTCATTTCCTTACGGAACCATCTTGGCATACAAATTTGTTACTGCTGACCTTGCTTTGGCTTGTCCCCCCCCCTTTTTTTTTGTTGTTCTATTTCCCTTTTTAGAATAATGTGTTTTAGGTTAATCTTTGGTAACAGTGATTGGATATTTTTGGGTTGATCTGTGGAGATTCCGGGTCTTTTTCTTCAGTCTTGTGCACACCAAGTTATGTTCCTGTGCTTGCTTTTCTACCGAAGGCAGGATATGAAAAGACTTACAACAGTGACGCCAGTGACTCATGACTTAGAACATTGCAGTATGTGTGTGTGTGTGTGTGTATATATATATATATATATATATATATATATATATACACTTTTTTTTGCTTTTTTTTTCTTCGAAGGCTACTTGCTAAAGATCTAATTGTACAAATTAAAACTAAATCTTCTGAACTTTGTCATGTGTACTATAGCACCTGTATAAATCTGTTGCAGCTGCTAGCCATTCACTGGGACACTGCAGATCAATGCCATTGTATTTACTGTTGAAACCCTAGCAGGGAGTTTGGCTCCTGTTGTGCGTATCGCAATAACGCATGGCGCCAATGTTGGAAATGGGTTTTCTTTCTGTCGTGACTGGACATTTTATCTTCGTCTCCCTGTGCATTGAATTGTAAAGGGATTGGAAAAAAATTGCTTTTGGACTAATGTAGTTATGTTTGGGCTGCTAACTACTGAAGATGTGTGGAATTGGAATAAGCAGCCAGAGCTTTCTGGACTAGCGAATTCATAACTGAACAAACCTTAGCAGGTGTACAGTCATGAGTTAGACATGTCTAGACACTTAAACAGAGCCACTTTAAAGATTGCAATTTTTTTTGTCTTGTATCAAAGAGTGATACAAGCTTACGTTTGTTGCAAGATTTTTACTTGCTAAAGAAAACTTGTTTTAAATAGGAAAAAAAGCTACAGCATTTTGGCCTCTGTTTATATCTTTTTATAAATTTTAGATTCAATTTCTCTTTAAGGTGGCTCGCTGTTCCTTTCAACTCTTGTGCATATTAAAGAATGAGTTGAAATTCATTGTGCCTTTTGTTTTTCATTTCTAAGCAAAAATAACATTTCTTAAACACACCTAATGAAGGAGGTATATAAGAAATTGGATATTTGGGTGTGGTGTTTCCCTTTCACTGGAGTGCACTATGGGGCTTTTCAATAGGGCTGTTCTCCATTTTCTGTACTGCAGAGCAGGATTGTTCTAGTTCTATTGGTGACCATTGTATTCCACTGACCTGCCTTCCCTTCACGTTCTGTCCCACTCATAACTCCAAACATGGCCATACGTCTTGCCAGTCGAGGCTTCTAGTGAGTTTCGATGGCAGCGTGACATCATCTCCCGCCCATCACTCCCTCAGGACATGACTTCTGTATTAATGATGCTAACCAAAATAAACTTGCTGTTAGCCATTGGCTCCTTACTGCTGCAAGCGTCCTGATTGACACCTCTGTATGCTAGTGTGTGCTTGTTAAACATCTAATGGTGTTAAATGACGTGTGTGCGCATGGTGTTTAACGTTTCACAAGCAGCGTTTATCCTTTGCATACAGTTCTGTTTGATCTCCTTCCAGTGTTTTCTCCATGTAGCTTGTTGAGACTTGAATTGGAACAGAAGTGCAAATGTTAAAATGGAAAACTGTCTCTGCAAAACCAAAAATTGAGATCATTAAGTATTCCTGGAAAATATGACTTGCTTGCTGCTGTCTCTGGTTAAAGTGAGTGGACACTACATACTAATTTCAGGGATTGAGTGGGGAAAAAAGGGCATTTTCTTCATGTTGTTTCATCAGTATTTAATTGTTTTCAAAGGCCAGAGGTAAGCAGCTGTGTTAAATTCCTATAAAATTATTACATAATTTTAAGTCCTGTGGTGGTTTCTCACCTGCATAACATGGTATGTGTTACAGGGACCCCTCAGTACACAAAAGGGTCAGTTGTTTTGCATTGCCTCTGTCTTCGTGTGTCCTTCCAGCTCTTTATTCTTATTTTTCAGTGTTGCAAATTGAATTGTCATGCTTAATTTTGCCTTATGTATGTGAATCTGAACTTAAAAGGTTTATTTTGTTAGCTCTGTACTAGTATTGCAACCAACTGCACCCATTTCAATATAGCCAGGGTACTGAGGTAGTTTTTGGCTGATAAAGTGGAGGGTAATTGGACCGTGTGTCAAGTGTGTAGTAGCTGAAGAATTGTACTTTTCTACATCAGAATTACAAGTTCTCAGGATATTGCTGTGCAAAGTATAGAATTTCTCTGGATTGGTGATGTGTGACCAAGAGGTTTCACAAATCTGTAGCTGATTATTTATTACCACTTTGGTTTTTTTCTTCATTACCCCTTAACCTCTGATGGCTGTTCTAGTTCCTCCCATGGTCTCAAGACTCCGTTCCAGGTGGACAGGTAACTATACTGCTGTGTGTGTGTGAGTGACAGAATTGGGTCCCATCCATGTTGTAGCCTGCCACTAGTCTTGTGCTTCTTGGGTTAACATTTACACACTGCATAGTGGCACTGGGCAAGCTGATGCTGATGTTGGATGGAAGAAAAAATGCATCACATTTGCAGTCACTTTCAAATCCCATGGCCTGTCGAGCGATCTTATTTTCTTATATGTATTTAAACTAAAGGATGCTATGAGCCTAAATCTGTGAATGGTGAAACATATGTACCATTGTTGGCAACCATCTGCCTTAACATTTTGAATCCTGAAATTGTTCAAAATGGCTAAAGAAAAACAAAATATGGTGCTATTACAGGTGACCAAGCAATCATCCTATGGTGCAAATGCTGACTCCTCAGCTAAAGTTTGTGTCACAGTGTATAGAACATAGTTGAGGTCTAGACTAGTACAGACAACTGCAGCAGCCCCCCCCATCATTAGCAAGACCTTTACTCAAAACAGGAAAATTATCAAACTAGTTTAGTTGTACAACTGCAGTCACAGAGTAAAGCAGATCTGCGCTACGGAATAGTGCACAGTAGTGAGTGGTTAGAGCGTAAAAATCTGCCAAACCAAATATGCGGACGAGCCGATCCGCTGTGTCGACCCCTAACGGGAGCAGCCGAAGGTCGGTTTATTGAGTGGTTAGAGCATTGCGCAGCCAACAAAATTCCGAGCACTGGCGCACGTCTTTGCACAAACGTAAATATTTATCCAAAAATGATCTACCTATATTGTGACTACACAAATATTTGAAACGGGATTAACTGACAAATGAAGCTCGAATTAAGTTCGCTGCTGCCACTCTGCGTTCGACTGATCCGGTCTGGCCTGTGCCCGTTTGACCTCATTGGTTTCTTGCGTACGACCGGAAGTTGCAATGGCAAACGCTACTTCCGCTCAACCTTTAAAATAAAAAAAAAAAAAAAAAAAAAAAAAAAAAGGCGAGCCGGGGTCACGTGACTCGGGCACGGCCGTGACGAGACTTCGCCCGGTGAGAAGCTGCGCCGACCCTGGATCAGATCGCGGTGGTTAGGCGCAACTTCGGTCGGATCAAGATGAAGAGGGACTGGCGGCAGCTAGAGGACGCTTTTCGCATCGTTGTCTGCTCTCTCGTCGCCGGTAGGTTTATTGTAGATGGATTCCGTTTACAGGTGGTTTTCGAGAGTTAGCCGGTTCCGGAGCCACGGGCGCCTCGGCGAGTTCTGGTTCCAGCTGATTTCGCGTTTCCTCATAGTTGCACGTTTTGTTATTCTGCGCAGTGTTGCTCCGCCCGCAGCTGGGATGCACCGTTTGAGCGTGATTTAATTCGTTTTGTTTAAGATCTGTTTGCAGATTGACACGATTCTGCTCCTAAATTATTATTATTATTATTATTATTATTTTATTTTAACGAAAGGACCGTATTGATGCGAGTAAATAATTGCTCTTCGGCTAAATTAGCCGGCAGCTAATTGTTGTGAGCCTTTTCCAGCAGCACCGGTCGGTTATCCGAACGAAAACGAGTAAATATATTAGGCAAATAAACGAATAGTTTGTCCGTTTCGGTCAAAACACTCTTGTTTAGGATGCTGTCACTTTGTTATTGTTCTTTAATGGGTTACAGAACTGTTTAACCGGATATGTTTGAGTGAATTTATTAATTTCAGGCAAAATACTACAAGTTCCCACAAGCGCTCTGTGGTTGCACTCTGGTTCTGAAAAAAAAAAAAAAAAAGGGTAAATGCACTCTTGTTAGAATTTGTGCTTTTTTACTGCTTATTTACAGTTCATTGTCGAAATTTCGATAGACGGTCTCGCACATCATTAACCCCAAGGAGACCGAACCGAACCCATTGCCGAGAGATATTTTTCTTTTTTCTTTTGTTTTGTTATGTTTAGCGTCCCCCAGGAAACCGGGAGCACCCCTTCACCCTCCACCTGCCGTTTCCCAATCCTCAGGGCAGGCACCTTAACCCCACGCTCCAGCCAGCATCACTGAGGCCCCACAATGGATGTGAACAAGTGGCCTCTCTTCATGCTGCTGGGCCCTCAGGAAGTGGCCTCCGTCCGACAGGCTTGCGTCTTTGGGAGTTCTGCCAACGAAGCCATCTACACGAACCATAACCGTGAGGTATTGTGCTTCTGGTCCACTGGAGTAACTGGCTGTCTGTGTGGGAAGAGATGGCGGTGGAAGATCTTCAGGGCTGATAAATATGGATCGCAGCTGTGTCGCTCAGTGTTTCACGCAGTTTGCTGATGCGAGTACAGGCCGACTGCATCGGTTACGATGACGTTTGTCCCATTGAAAATGTCCTCATAAGCATGTTCGGTGTTTGGTTAGTGGGTCAGTCAAAACATTTTCAAATTTAATAAAAGTAATAAAATTTCTTTCTTTGATTCTCCCTTCATGTAATTGAGCAAGGCCATTTTTATATGAAATGACAAAATTTGCTCTATCTTCCTCAGTCTGGCTTCAGTGCAATAACCGGTATTATATGTTTTTGTAGTAATTTTATGACGTTAATTCTATAATTCCACAAATAACTATTATAAGTTAAGTGCCATTGAGTCGATGGTGACTTTATGGATCGTTTCCCCAAAAAGCATCCAGCCTTCAGCAAGTTGACTAAGACTTGACAAAGGGGCATGCGTGACTGTGGTGGCCATTTCTATCCATTGCAGTGCAGGTCTTTTAACCCTCTTTTGCATTTTATAACTTAGTTACTGTAAAGGTCTTTTTTTTTTAACCTTGTGGGTGGTGTCTTGCCTCTCCTACATCCTTCCTACACGATGCCTAAGACTCTGAGATTACGACAGAATATTTTTGCTGTTCATAGGATTGTGCTTTTATTCACCGAGACCGGTATTGTCATTCCTGGGGTCTGATGGAGCAGCTGTTCCATCTTAGAGGTCACAGCCCCAATTGCTCATATCACCAATAGAACTAACTTTGTTTTTGCTGTCCATATTCTCTCTAGTTCCTTGCTCCATGTAATATTTCTCCAACTTTTCATATTCCCTCTTCCTTATATTTCTTGAAATCGTCACATCTGTCACCTCAACTGTTTTCTTCACTTTTTCCATTATCACTGTGTCTGTTTGGTTAGCCATTACCTTTATCAGTCTTGAGGCAGAAGTCCCGCAGGATGTGGTTTGTGTGTGTGTCTGTGTGTATAATATATTCATTTTAATGTCATGCTTTGAAGGTCTGCTTGAATTTAATTTTGCATTAATTAAAATTGGAAAAAATAGCTTTTTACTGCTAGTTAAATAGTATTACTAAATAAAATAATTTTGAAATTCATGAATAACAAAACTCTTTACAGTGGAACACTCAGAAGGTTTTTGTTTTTACTGTTAATTGCATATCTTAAGATTGGAGTTATGGAAAATTGTCTAAATTCAGAAATTGTCCCACTGTCCCTTTTTTCCTTAGGTTTATGTATTTGGGCTCAATTGCAGTAACTGCCTGGGAACGGGAGACAGCCAGAGCACTGTTGTGCCCAAAAAAGTGACATGTCTCACTGGGAAGAAGGTGATGAGCTTTAGTTATGGTAGTGGTCCACATGTCCTGCTGGCCACTGAAGGTGAGTTTCTTTCCATGTTTGTGTCATTGCCCTGAGCTCTGTCTGACAGCCTTTACATTGGAATACCTTTTCTGCATTTCATTGACCTTTGTTATGTTGTATTGTCTTGGTGCTCACTACAGTATTAACTACATATATGTTTACATGCATTCTTGCATTAGAGTTCCAGCAGTATGTTCATGTTTCCCTTATTTTTGTCAGTACCATTTGTCAGTAACTGGCCCATAACGGTAGCTCTTTGTTATTTTGCCCCCAGAGGGAGAGCTGTTTGCCTGGGGACACAACGGTTACAGTCAGCTGGGCAATGGAACGGCAAATCAGGCAGTTTCTCCTGTCCTTGTTTCTGCCAGCCTTTTGACTAAGAAAGTGACAGATGTGGCCTGTGGTTCCCATCACTCCATGGTCCTGACCAGGGAGGGAGAGGTGAGACTGCACATAGGGTGTGGATGTCATCACCCTTTAGTATACAAACCCAGCTTAAGGGGGGGGATATATAGATAGATATATCTATATCTATATATATATAGATAGATATATCTATATCTATATATATATAGATAGATATATCTATATCTATATATAGATGGATAGATATATCTATATATATAGATAGCAGAAGTATGATTTTTTTTCATAGCCATTGAGTAGTGATGAATTTTAATGACAGCACTATAATTTCTTTTAATTGTGTTTAGCTAAAGATTAAAAGGTAGCCATTCACCTTTTTTTTTTTATTTTTTTTTTTTAAATAACCAGTTTTTGGAATTTGCTGAAAGGGACTTTGTGTTGTTTGGGACCTGAGCTATGAAATGTGGAACACTTCAGTAAGCTTTTTCAAGGAAACTTTTATTTCATAATTGTGCAGCATAATCTTTTAAATCCTTCCTGGGTTTAGAACTTTTTAATTTTCTATGCAGAAAAATGCTGCCATTGTTCTGTTTTCTGCCTGAACTGGGTGAATGTATGGATTTAGGTTACTACAATACTAAAAATCAATTTTTATTTACAATAATCCAGTCAGATATTGCTACCCAGTTTATCAGGTTATGCTTTTTAAGTATAAGGAAATGGCCATTTTGTTTTTCACATATACTCTGAAACCATGATTACATCGTTGACAATTTGTTTACCTAATTGTCTGCTGCAGATGTTAGCTGTCTATTAACAATGCAAAGCCATATTGCATTCTTGTATAGCACTAGGTTATCTAGAAGAATACACAGAATCTGTGCAAAATATTATCCTCTCTGTGTGTGTGTGTGTGTGTGTGTGTGTGTGTGTGTGTGTGTGTGTGTATTTTTATTTTCTTCTTTCATAAATGCCCGACACTTATAATTGTCAGACCTCAGCTGGATTCTGAGGCATCAACACATCTATGCCTCAACCTGCACTCTTCTGCTCATTTGTTGCTGAAGGTGTTTGCCTGGGGCTACAACAACTGTGGCCAGGTGGGCTCTGGAACCACCACCAACCAGCCCACCCCCCGCCGGGTGTCCAACTGCCTGCAGAACAAGATAGTGGTGGCCATTGCTTGTGGCCAGACCTCTTCTATGGCTGTAGTGGACAACGGTGAGGTGTGTAATAGCAACCATCTGACATTTTGCACTTGACTGGCACCAGCCAACTAGGTTGCATTTGGCCTGCAAAAGAGCAGCATATTAATCTGGAGCCGCAAAGACAATAAATTGTCTTGTTTAGCAAGCATGAAACATTTTTTCATTTTCATGTATGGCTTTAATCATTGTGACGGTCATGTTCATGTTGTTCATATTCTGCTTTATACTTTTTGGAAATCTACAATTCTGTTCAAATTCTATTAACTTAATGTATCCCTTTTTTAAATTTTAATTTATCCATTACCTGCAATTATTCATGTTACAATTTAGAATTGAGTGACCCTGTAAAGAGAGAAGTATCTGCTCTCAGTAGCTCTCTTTGTTTTAGGTGTGTGGTTGGGGATACAATGGAAATGGCCAGCTAGGTCTTGGTACCAATGTCAACCAGCTGACTCCATGTCGCCTGACAGCATTTCAGGGCCTTTGCGTGTTACAGGTAAGGCTGCTTTGGATGCTAAGCACCACACTTGGCTTCCGCTGTTAGTAACTGAAATGAACAACATGTGCAGTACCAACAGCAGTTCTAATATGTTATTTTTGCACAAAGATGAAAAGCCTCTTCAGGGGCAGTATATCCTCTGATGGAAGCACATCACGAACTTCCTGTGTCCACTGTCACTCCTGTCCAGTACCAGTGTTTGCATTAATGCAATGTGACACCTCTACTCTGCCTTCCAGATCGCCTGTGGCTACGCTCACACACTTGCTCTAACAGACGAGGGCTTGCTGTACGCCTGGGGAGCTAACACTTACGGCCAGCTTGGCACAGGCACCAAGAGCAACCAGCTGAGCCCTGTGCAGATCATGGTAGAAAAGGAGAGGTAGGAGAGCTAGGGTGCAACCAGTTTCAAATACAGTATCTTATGTGGATTCTGCTCCAATACCAATACACTTTTACTCATCTTGCAGAATATTAATTTCATAATTTACTATGTAGCCTCTCAAAGCCCACAGAAACAGCTGGGAGAGACTAATTCTGAGTGCAGGGTGCATCCTCATATAGACCTATGCATGTGCTTAGCTACTAATGGTGCTTGATCATCCTCGGTAGTCGGTTTTGATACTTTTTTATTATCTCTTTATTCCTGATAAAGTTTTGCTATCAGTCTGTTTTACTCATTATATTCATCTAGCTGTGGTATTTAGTAACCACATGGGAGTTGACTGTATTGATAGTTGTTATAGCACTAGATCTTCTGGTAGAGTTTAGTTTGAGTCCTGAATGCATTTTGCAAATTATATAATGTTTTATACTAGTTCCAGTTCTGCAAATATTAAAGAAATGATAAATATTTATATGTAGACATTAAAAATGCATATTTTAAAACACTAAAATACAACATATTTAGAAGAGCTGTGGGTAAATATAAAAAGACACAAAGGAAAAAACAAGCGTTTCTATTAATTCATATCTGATGTACAGCAGCATACAATTCAGGAGGAATACAGGTCGTGGAGGAGGGAAGTCTGGCACCAGTGACCTTCTCCGCAGACCTGACTAACACGGTGCAGCTCCTTTTGAGGAGCTGACAACAAACTCAGTGACTGCCGTGTAGAACTGGATCAGCAGCTCCTGTGGCAGATGGAGCTTCTTCAGCTGGTACAGGAAGTGCATCCACTGCTGGGCCTTTTTTATGACGGACACCAAGTTGGTTTCCCACTTTAGATCCCAGGAACTTAAAGGTGTGCACCACAGATACAGTGTTGCTGAGAATGAAGGGAGGGGTGGAGGGGTTCCTCCTGAAGTCTGCTGTCATCTCCACAGTTTTGAGTGTATTCAGCTCCAGATTGTTCTGACAAAGATGGCACCAGAGGGCCAGCTGTCCAACCTCCTGTTTATATACAGATTTGTCACCAATTCTGATGACCTGTGAGTGTTGGGTCATGTATGTATTTACTGAGCTTGACAGAGGTTGAAGTGCAATTGTTGGTTAGAGGGAGAAGAGCAGTGAGGAGAACACATCCTTGAGGAGCACCAGTGCTGTACTGGAGCTGGATGTGAACTTCTCCAGTCTCACCTGGTGCTTGTTATTTGTCAGAAAGATGGTGATCCACTGACAGTGGAGGCAGGCACAGTAAGCTGGGCAAGTTTACTATGGAGGAGTTCTGAGATGAGGGCATTGAATGCCAAACTTAACTGGAACCTTCCACGAGTTCCTGGATTATGTAGGTGCTGCAGGATTTAGTGGAGACCCCATGTTGACTGAATCATCTACTGATTTGTTTGCACGATAGGTGAATTGAAGGGGATCTGTGATGTCCTTTAGATGGGCCAGGACCAGTCTTTCAAATTGTGTTGGTATCACAATTTTTTTTTTTTTTTTTTGTAGTCAGTGTAATCCAGATTTATTATAGTGTTATCACATCATTTTAATCACAATCTGTGTTATGATATAAAAAATCAGATTAAGGTGTGTCAAAATCTTGATTACAGGTATTACATGTATTACAGATTACATGTATCAATTCAGTGCGTTCACAAATCTTGTTAACTGATAACAAGGAATAAACAGTATTGTGGCTGATGCTTTAACTTATTCACTTGAGTAATTTGTTTATCGTACTCTTGTTGTGTGGCACTTTTGTTTAGTCGGGAGGTGTTATGCCTTTGGTGAAAAAGCCTTTACTATTTGTGTGTCTGTGTTCTATGTCCCCAGTTGGAAGAATCAACCAATTTGGAAAGTATGTAAGGAATGAAATCACCTGGAGAAGAGGGAGAGAGGAAAGCTGAGATCTGTGCCAGAGAGAATTGTGTGGTTTATTATTCAGTGACAGTTAGTGAATTGTCTGTTTAAAGTTCATATACTCAGAGTGATCTGAATCTCTGTAAATACCTGTGATTATGAAGCCACTGTCAGAAAGGGATGAGTCTCTGTGATCAATTTTTTTCTGGTTTTGGGAGCCAGAGTGGAACAGGGTTTTGTTTTTTGCTAGTGTTGTTGTTTATCACCAAAAGAAGAGGGGGTTTTTGTTGGCTTAGCTTACCCCTGGATGAAGGGCTTGGGCATTGGGTTGCAATAATAATAAAATACAAAAAAAGAAACTTTTCACCAGGTTTTGGTTCCTTTCTTCTCTTTCCTCGATTTGTATTGCATCCCAACCCTTGCCTGGGTGATAATGGTGAATCATTGAAATGCTACAAGAGGCTGATGATGTATGTACAGTTTTTCATTTCAGCATAAGAGCTCGGAAATTCTGTCTGCATTGTTGCCAACTTCTTGGTCACCTTTCTGACAGTTGCCCTCCTTGTCTTGTTTCTCAGTTTGATATGACAGACAGTTGTTCTTGGTATTGTGTTGAGTTGTGCAACCCCCCGATTTTAGACTTTAGTGATGTTCCTAAGAAGGTACAAAGCTTTGCCACTGTTTTTATCACCTTTTAGCTTTTCTTCTTGAAACCGTAATATGAACATTTCACTTGTAGCTCCTTGGCCTTCATGACAGCAGCACTGATCTGATCTGCTCTTTTAGTGATGACCTCAGTTACTAATATTTATTGTACAATTAACCAGTTGAACACAGGTGATTGGAAATGAACAGATTGGTCAGAGGAAATCATCCGCACCAAGAATGTATCTGTTGTTGAACATCTAGTACTCGCCTGTGTAATGAACAAAAAGGGTAAAAACTGTTGTTGTGACCTGAAAGTACTCGGTAAACTACTTCCTGTGTAAAGCCTATTAAATGGCTGTTTTGAGTTTGCTACAAGGAGGGAATAGTAGGAGAATTATTGTTTGTGGACTGCATGAGGATTGATTGAATTGTGTTGTCTTTTTGGCTTTCTTTTGGCTATGTTGAATTCTTTAGGGTTGTACAGTCTTGTTTGTTTCATCTGTATACAAAAAAGGTTGAGCTTATAATTAGTCACTTTACCTTGCTGGCACAATAAATACCTTTTTGCACCAACCCCCTCTGCTTGCTGGAGTGGATTGAGATGGCATAGCTCCCAAGAGGTGTCTCACATTGCTGCTCAATTAAACTGATCACTGATGTATCTGTGGTGTCACAAGTGGTGTCAGAAGTGGGATGCCATTCCCTTCCCACCAAGCAGAGGGTGCTGAGTTGCAGTGCAAGCTGCAGAGCACTGCTGCCAAGATTGAAAAACATGATGTGGCAGTCTCTTCCGGGTCAGCAGCCAACATTGAGAAAATTACAGTAGCTGACTTGGGCCTAGTCCACATGTATGCAGATATTTTTGAAAATGCACCTTTATCCTCTACGTTTTGACCTTTCGTCCACACAAAAATAGTGTTTTAGGATACTGAAGAACTGAGCTTTTTGAAAACTTCTTTCAAGGTTTTTTCAAAACTCCAGTTAGGATGTAATTGTGTGGACAGGTAAAATGGAGATTTTGGGCAACTGTGACATCATTGCTTCACGTTTCGCAAGGTGGTGTACGGGTACACTGCACACACTCCAGACACTATAATCAAAGCAGTGGTGGACTACCTGTTATATTATGGGTGGTCAGTAATATTGCCGTTACTTTCAGGTTTACACGCAAACCTTATTTTACTATAATGCCGCCGTGCAGAGACGTATGAATATAATCCAGCCATTACTCATTTGGCCTCACTGTTCAGGGAAAGCATTTCGAAAACTTAGAAACTCAGATTCGACATTCTCCTGACTCTTGCCAAAGGTAAAATTTAGCAGCAGCTCCACCTCATCATCAGTCCAGATGAATGCTTCTGTTCTTGCTTGCTTTTTTGCCATGTTTGTGTTAATCATTTTTTTTCCCCTGCTCTATTTACATTTGAGTCAGCTTCACTGATCATTCTCGAAATGTTCTTCTTTGGTGTTTTGACCTAGTTTCAGTGCCACCTACTAGCACAGCATGATTATGTGAGCATTTTGCATCCTTTTTTGTTCTTGTGTGCACAGAGAAGTTTTGTAAAACACTGATTGTGGTGTTTTTTTAAATATGGATGTGAAAAATTTGTGCTACGAAAAACATTTGCATCTGTGTGGACTAGGCCTTAGTAGCTGTGCTAATGGTGCAACAGATTGACACAGATTCTTGGATTGAATGGTGGATGGAAAGGATGGAATAGTGCTAGGGCAGTATAAAGAAGCAGTTTTGAGAAATCTAGCAGGAGCCCACTGAACCAAATAACCAGTTGCTGTCTAGAGGAAACTGACCGTTTGGAGTTTGCTCCGGACCTGTGGCTTCTACCTCTGCAAGAGGAGTATGGTATTGAGTAGTTTCTGGCAATATCTGACAGGCTGGCTCATGCTTGTGGGTGACCACCGCACTACTGGGCTCTTTGACTGATGTGGCTGGTGCATCTTGTTAATGTGTTTAATGTGTTATCTCTTAAGATGAATACCTCATCCAATTTAGGTTGTTAAAACAAAGGGGATGAATACTTATCAATTATTGATTAGGCTTTTATTTTTAATATAATTCTGAAGACATCTAAATATAGGAATTAAATAATAGAATCACATTTAGACAAGTGCAAGCAAAAGTTGTGGCATTAAAAGGTACAAATGGCTGAGTACCAAAATATGTGCTCAGCATTACGATTGGAGGAGTATTTGAAAGGTTGTAAGGGATTTATGTTTTATCATGAAGAATCCTATGTTTTTTTTTATTTTTTTTATTTTTAAATTCTTAAAAAAAAAAAAAAAACTAGCTGCCACAATATCAGGAAGTTGACCATCTCAAATTTTCAAAAGGTTTTTTGTGTTAAAGATGTAAGACACTGACATTGTTTGTTCAGATTGCTTTTACTTCTGAATACCTATCTGCAGGGGAAAGAAGATAATGCTGTGGCGTAAAACTTAATCACTACATATTTCTCCATATTTTAATGCAGAATAACTGTTCATTTGCTGAATTTAGCCTTGATTATGCTAAGCACATATGTTTTAACTTTTATAAGTGAATATTTATGGTCATTTTAATTGATTCATTAGACCTTAAATTGATTGGGGTCAAGACAATTCCAGAGTGGACCCATGTAACCTCTCAGGATTCTCCACCTACTGTTGACAGCAGCGGTGCCATTTGCAAGACTGTGTGTAAAGAACAGACTATATACACTGCCCGGCCAAAAAAAAAAGTCACCACCTGGATTTAACTTAGTGTTATGATCTGGGATTGCTTCAGTTGGTCAGGTCTAGGTTTAGGAATGTTATGTGCCAGAAAAATGAGGTGATCTGAGTATCTGAATATAGCGAAGGACCAGGTTTTTCCATCAATGCATTTTTTTTCCTTCCCTCATGGCATGGGCAGATTCCAAGATGACAATGCCAGGATTCATGGGGCTGAAATTATGAAAGAGTGCTTCAGGGAGTATGAAAGAGACATAATTTTCACTTTACGTAGCGGTCCGACTCTTCCATCATCGATACAAGATCTTGGTGAAAAATTAATGCAGCTCAGGGCGGAAATAAATGTTGTGACATTGCATAAGCTTATTGAAATAATGCCATGGCGAATGTATGCCTTAATCAAAGCTAAAGGCGGTCCAATAAAATATTGTGTGTGACTTTCTTTCTTTTTTTTGCCGGGCAGTATATGTGTACTGTATGCTCTACACACAGCTACATTTTTCAAGCTTGCCTAATAGATAACATGTCCATAGTTCTGATACCAGGTGTATCATGCAAATACTGTTTCACCTTCTATTTCAGCAGGATAGTGGAGGTTGCAGCCTGTCATTCTACACATACATCAGCAGCCAAGACACAGAGTGGCCAGGTGTACATGTGGGGACAATGTCGGGGACAGTCAGTTGTGGTGCCCCACCTGACATACTTCAGCTGCACAGATGATGTCTTTGCCTGCTTTGCCACACCAGCTGTAATGTGGCGCCTGCTAACCATGGGTACGTTGTCACACACTCAATGAAAATCCCATAATACACAAACAGTTCATGGCTCTAGCTGTTAATGTAGTGGCAATGCATATGTTTATATTTATGCCATTCTTGACTACACATGACTGCTGCTGCCTTTGTTCATGGTCTGTTGATGCTTACTGCATCAGTCCAGCACCCTGAGTGACTGTGTGAACCGCATAGAGTATAGGCAGTTCTATATAAATCGGTCCACTTTTCAGCATTTGCCTGTCCAACGTTGATTGGATCAAGAAAGGTTTGATAAGTATAAACTGGGTTGGCTACAATAAGTAGTTGTTCGGTTTTAATTACATTTTTCCATTTCAGTGTATATTGCAGTTGTTAACATGCAAAAGGTTGAAATTCACATTTCCTTGAACTTTCCTTGTTTTATTGCAGAGAATGATGACTTTCTGACCGTATCACAGTCCTTGAAGAAAGAGTTTGACAGTCCAAATACCTCAGACCTTAAATTTATTGTGGATGGAAAGTGCATCTACGTCCATAAGGCTATCCTGAAGATCAGGTAGCTCTTGTTAAAATTCCTAGGTACTGCCTTTTAACAGATTAAATCAGTGTATCCTTTTACTGGGTGTTGTCCTCCTCCATATAGGTGTGAACACTTTCGGTCTATGTTTCAATCCCACTGGAATGAGGACATGAAAGAGGTGATTGAGATAGACCAGTTCTCCTACCCTGTGTATCGTTCCTTCCTCGAGTTCCTCTACACTGACTGTGTAACCCTGCCCCCAGAAGATGCTGTTGGTGAGACACATACCCCTACCTATTATACACAACATAGTCCCTTATCAAGTAGTCATATACAAACCTCTTTGCAGTTAAAACTTTTTTTTTAGCTTTGAACTTTAATTTTGGGAGAATTCTCTAGTTTTTCTAATGAGGGAAATGGGTGTAAATGCTGTTCAGAGACCAGGCTATACATTGTCCTGTTTAGTATCCTCAATGACAGTGAAGTATGCATGTCTTCAGTCTAGATCTGTACAGCAGTCATGGTATGGTGAGTTAAAATCGCAATCCACTCACTAACTGCTTCATTATATTAGCAAACGATACACATTTTAACTAAATTTAAATAATAAACCTTAACAATAACCTTTCAACAGTCTTTTTTCCTATGGTTACCAGTTATCTGCTTTACTGGCAAAGGTTATAATGTAAAAAAAGAATAGACAAAATCCACATGACACAACACTGGTTTGTTCCTACTGTAATATATTTCATGAATGGTCCATAATCTTTCTATCCACTCAACTCAGTCCTAATACATACCTTGCAGGGGTTAAAAGCCTACTTAATCCCTTTGTTAGTTGTTTTTTTTTTTTTGATTGGACAAATGAGGAATGGTTTGTGAGAGAGAATTTAGAATTATGTTTTGGAACGTTTGTCCAATGAATTTCTGTGTGTATAAGTAAATACTTACTCCAGATGTATTTTATTATTTGCTGTGGAATCATCAGGTTCACCCTGCTTATTAGCAGCCTGCAAGTGCTGTCCAGCCATCACAGGGCAGCCATGATACAATACAGTCTGTAAGCATTTAGACAGTTATTTTGGCTCTGTTCTCCACCTTATTGGATTTAAAGCAATGATTACGAGGTTAAAGTGGAGACTTTCAGCTTCCATCTGATGCTCAGTCTTCAGATCCTGCTTGTTTTCGGTGGCTTTTTGCTTTTAGTCTTAGTAAGTGAAATGCGGCTCAGTGAGATTCAGATCAAGTGACTGACTTGGCCAGCTAATAACATTCCACTTTTTAACCCAGAAAAACTCCCAAGTTGCTTTTAGGAGTAAATTTTGGGTTATTGTCCTGCTGCTCAATGAAGCTCTGTCCAGTGGTTTTGAGACATGTGGTTACACCAGAGCAGATAAGATGCTTCTGTACACTTTAGTCCTTCTGTTGCCATCTGCACTCTAGTTCCAGTGGCAGCCAGATGTGCTCAGGCCTTGACATCACCACTACCGTGTTTCACAGATGTGGTGGTCAGCTTCTGATCATCAAGTTCTTTTGTACAAGTTAATCTTGACCTCATCTATCCATAAGACTTTGATCCAAAACTCTAATGGTACTATGTATGTATGTATTTATTTATGTTTGCATCAAACTGTAACCTGGCTGTTAGTGTTCTTAAGACTTGCCACTGATAACTTGAGTAGTTTTCTGTGGTTGCTCAGATGATTTGCTATTGCTAACTGCAAACCATGTGCATTTTTGCTTTTTAATGTGCCAATTGGCCTAATTCAGTAGTGTTGATCTCCACGGTCCTAGCGTTGAGAGATGGCAACAGGCTGTAAATACCACATCTGGAAGCAACTTCAGACCTTTTTAGGTCTCTTGAGCATAAACTTAATAATATAGTGAAACACTGCTGGCCAACAAACAACTGGGCACCCAGTTGGCCTGCTACTTTGACCCCTTGGAGTGTGGGAACATAAGCAAAACTGCAAGTCAATCTCTACATAAAATACTCTCTTCTCAAAACAGATAATTGAGAGTCTGCACTTTAATCTCATACTTTTATTTCAAATCCAGTGTGCTGGAATAGAGTCAAAACAACAAAAACTTTTGGACGGCCCTTTACGTTATTGGCATCTATTTGTTGCATAACTTTTTTTAAAAAAAAACTTGTTTACATGATGAGGTGTACATTGGTACAGCTGTGTCTTTGTAAAAAAAAAATGCAGGCCTTTTGGACTTGGCCACCTCCTACTGCGAGAACCGACTGAAGCGTCTCTGTCAGCAAATCATCAAGAGGGGTATCACAGTGGAGAATGCATTCTCCTTGCTCTCTGCAGCCATCAGATACGAAGCACAGGTGAACCTAACTCCACAGCCTAACCCATCACCTGGTAATTTTTCTCTTTGTGAGTGCTAGGGGATTTCCAGGAATTTACTGGAATGCTTTGTACAGTTGAATGAGGCAAACTGAAAGAAAATAAAATTTATGTACTTAAAATACAGGTTTTGGTAGGTTTATGTGTTTAAATATAGATTTACATTTGATGTCAAAAGTATTATTGCATTAGATTAGAATAGTATATTCTATTTAAGCTGCACTTTTCATTTTCATGCCCAGGATCTGGAGGAGTTCTGCTTCAAGTTCTGTGTGAACCACCTGACAGAGGTCACACAGACAGCAGCCTTCTGGCAGATGGATGGCAACACGCTCAAGGGGTTCATCTGCAGGGCCAGCCGATGCGGGGCCTTCAAAAACTGACCTAGGAGATCCGATGGACCTGATACTGATGCACTCTGGTGGTTTTGTTTGGAAGAAACAAGGAGTTTGAGCCTGTACCTCCATGGGGGGTATCGGATCTGAGTTGGCTGTGTGAGCTTTGGCAAGAATTTTATTCCCTGAGTAGAAGTCGCAAGGGAGACGGCAGTGTTTTTTTGACTCTGATTGTGTAATCAAATAGAGAATAAGGACTCTGCATAATATGCACTGTATTTGTAGGAGGCCCAAGTCTGAGGAGGGACACCTTCCATAAAACTTCCTGCCTTAGAGTTTTGTTATCAAGTATGGTTTGAAAAAATTGCTGCTCCACTTGTCCAGGGCTGCATGCTTAGGGTAGAACGGATACATGATAAGAATGTCCTATTGCTGTTCTTATAAATGCCTGCAGGTAACTGCTCACAGCTATGGTGTAAGTAGCAGCACACCAAACAGAGTATATAAAAAGTAAAATTAAAGTAGAATTTGATGCAATTTCTGGTACAACTGTATTTTGTAAACTGAGGTAAAGCTTTTTTTTTTTTTGTAAACATTACAGAAACTTTATTTTTCTGGTGCTATTAAGTGAACTATGATCTGACAGTAAATAAATGTTTTAAGTTTTTATGGCTTGTTTGCACTATTTTGAATACATTTAAGGGCTGAATATTAAACAAAATTTATGGAAATCATTTTGAGTTTGAATGATGCATCTTTGAATTTTTTTTTTTTTTTTTATGTAAACTGTCAGCTTAATGACAGCAGTGTGTGTGGTGGTTTTCCCTGGCATTCCCCATAGTGCTCTAAGAAACCTGCATTTGGCTTAAAATGTTTTAAATGATGTGTAATCAGTAAATTCTGATGGTAGCTTTTCTAATTGCCAAATATCCTGTTATAATATTTGATTCCCTTAGATTTTCAATCAAAAAGAAATTGAAAGAATTGGAAGGAAAATTTTGTAGTACTGTACTTCATAAACTAATGTGAGACTGTGAGGTACTTTTTTTATTTTTTATTTTTTTGGCTAAATATTTTGCTCTCCAGATTGTCTTGTATCTACAGACTGTAGTTTATGTGTAATAACATGCAGTATAATAGCGTGCCATCACATTCCCTGCTATGCATCAAAAAAGCTAAGGGAAGTCTTACAACCTTAAATTTAACCTGTAATTAAATCTACAACAAAGTTTAAAAATATTTCATTTTTATGGAGTGCGTTGAAAAGGAAGCAATACGGTGAGTGTTGGTATCCTTCTGCCCCTCACGTTATGAATGTCTTGACAGTCCTATAGTGGTGGTGGTGGTGGTGGTGGTTGCTGCTACCCATGAACAACGTGGACCTGGACCCTTGCTGAAGATGCAGTTTGGTCTTATTGTGGTAGCTATGGTCTGATCAGTAGTATCCTGTACCATTTCTGCACCATGTGTGCAATAGAGTGGCTGTGAACATTTACAAATGTTTTTCTTAATCTCTGCATAGATGGGGCTTGTACACTGTATGTGGCCTGCTTGCTGTATGTGGCCTGTTTGCTGTCGTGTGTGGCCGGAGATGGTAAAAAGGAAAGAGTGTTTCACTTCCCACCTGCATATGTTCAGTTCCAAAGCAAGTACTGATTCCCTTCTAAACTGTTAGAGAGGTTGTCATCCTTTTAGTGCCCCCGCCCCCTCAGATGTCCACCTGGGGGATTCCAGTGCCCTTTACATCAAGAAGACAGGGTCTTTGAAATGTCCAGAGGGTGTCGAGTGTAAACCAGAGACAGAAAAAACATGGTTGGGCACATTCACAAATTAGATGAAAAAAGCGGGAAAAACCTGTGCAGCCGGTGCGTCATGTTAGGGCTATGCAGTATGGTGCTGGTACGCGGTGCCAAAGTCATTTTGAAGGTGTCTTCACACTGGTTACACATTAGGCAAAACTGGCTGTAGACAAAATCTGTGAAATGAAAAGTATCAGTTCATGCATGTAAAGAGATTTGCGTACAGTATCTCTGTAAAGTCAGTGGATTTTGCCTCATTTGAAGAGTTACCTAAGCTTTTCGTGGGAAGAGCATCCCTGAAATGGTCATCAAACTGGCTCACTGTTGAACGAAACTTTCTGCAGTTACACCGAGTTGGGTCACAAATGTTTTGCGAGTTGTTCAGCAAGCGCTCGATTCAGGCACAATCCTTCATCTCGAGTGGTCAGTTTGGCAGAGCCCCTGTAATATGTGATTGAAGCAAATGTGTGGATCTATCCAATTTCTAAATCTTACAAAGCTCAGGTTTATTTGTGCTTGGAATTGTTTTTCAAGCTGAGAAGAAAAAGGCCTGGAATGCAGTCCCACAAACATTTGCACACCACAAAAGAATTAAACTGGCAGAAGGCTGAGGCTGTATGAGGTGTGAGTTTCTAGTCCTTTTGAATAGAGGTGATGTGTTGATTTGCAGGTAAAAGCACAAATGTACTAGGACTTCTGCTTAGACTGTTTTGCATACAGTACTATGTATTAAAAGCCATTGTACGATTTGGTCGGGGTGTCATGGACCAGTCAGCTTCTGCTGAAGCCGAAAATGAGCAACCAGGTGTAAAAAGCCAAAATAAGAGGTTCACTTTGCGTCATTTGTCACAGGAAAAAGTAACCAGGTGGCGTTCTGCAGCCGTGTTCCTGCAAACTGCTGACTGGTCTGGCGCAGTTTGCATCGCTGAGATTTGTTTTGCAGAATTTTCAGATGGGAATGCGTTTCACAGAACCCCAAAGCTGTTTAGAATCAGAAACAAAGTCCCCAAGAGGTGGTGCATTTAAAGCCAGTTTTAGGGATTTTGAAGGTGGTGGCAGAAACAACTGCAGAGTTTGCTTTACTGCACTTTGCAGCGACTTTCTTTTTTTCAGTGTGAAGTATAGAACTTATCCTAATGTATTATTGCCTGAAAACCCAGAAGGACAAAGCCAGGTTACTGTTGAGGATCAATGCTAAATATTTGCCGTACTGTCAGCCCGTGCACTTGAGGCGCTCCATTTGAGGAGGTGTTTCCGAGCTGTAGTCCGTGTCTCAAAACTGTTTAAGACGCCGCGCTCGCCACTCCGCCGTCGTCGCTGTCGCTCAGCCGGAGGCGTCGGATATTGGCAAATATTTGGCTGCGCCCTCTGTCGTGACGTCACGCGAACGCGGAAAGAGGCGGAATGAATCGACGTTTGCGCCGGAGCGACGGAGTCAGATGTGGACGCCCGAGCGCTGCCTCGGCCGACGACCGTCCTGCGCCTGAATGGCCACGTCGGACGCGAGCGGCCGAGGAGCGGGGAAGAGCCGCGACGCCCCGTCCGGCGCAGTGAAGGAGGCGAGCACGCAAACCGACACGAAAGCACAAGGTGACGGGCGGTGGGGCGGAGGGACCGCTGGGCCCCGGCCGGGGTTGCGGGCGGTGCGGCTGTAGGACACGTAGGACAGCGTGGACACCGCGTCCCACCGTCGTTTATTGTCGTCATTATTGCTGGTGTTCTTAGTTGACTCCTTTAGTCAAAGCTGCAGTGTTACGTAGTCAACCATACAGCAGGATATTTTTATTATTGGGGCAAGAGCCTTGCTCGCATGTTCAGAGGGAGAGGGACTCGAACCCAGGAACTTGGACTGTAAGACATCGCCAACCCACGCACCAGCTACTGTGTCACTGACGTGAATTTTGTGGAGTTGAACGAAAGGCGTTAATTTCATATTTAATCTCTATCTCCAGTCCCTACCAGGTAATCTAAATCAATAAATTGTGGTCTGATCGGTTTTTTTAGCAGGAACATTTTTTGCTTGTGTTTGTGTCCCTTTGAGTAGATGTGGAGTATTGTGGCAAAAGCCATTGCAGAATATTATTATTATTATTAATAATAATAATAATAATAATAATAATAATAATAGCAGCAGAGCATACAAAGGGACACTTTGTGGGTAAGGGTGTGTCCATCGAAGGTAAATATTGTAAAAGTTTATTTTATAGCTTTCAAACCTGTTCATGGCTTCCAAACCCTCTTCACTGACTCATTGTACAGGCCATGGACCCAGACTTTCCAAAGTCAATCTGTTCACACTGCTCAGTCTCTGGATGGAGCTCTTCCCCCGAAACAAACCTGTGCAAAATAAAGCTCAGCAGGTAGTCTGTACTTTCCTGTTCTGGGGATCTGCTGGCGGGGTGGGGTTCAAGAGTACCACCATTGTTTAACCTGGGAACCACGGTCTTCTGCTCACGCTTTATCCATCGGCAGACCAGAAACACCGGCCTCGTGGTGGTCCAGGACCACAACATCAAGGGTCTGCACTGCTCAAGTGCGGAGCTGCATGCAGGCCAGATAGCTGTACTCAAACATGGACCGAGGCTCCGGGGCTGCGATCTCTACTTCTCCAGGAAGCCCTGCTCCACCTGCCTCAAGATGATTGTGAACGGTCAGTAAGGGTCTCCGGAATGACATGCGGCCTTGTGTCGCGCACATGTAGCTGTAGTCACATTTCGGCCGGACAGTCTGTGAAACCAGGTGTGCGCCGAAGTCCAGGTGTAAAATTCCACAAATTGTATCTAGAAGTCTGTAACTGTGGGTAGGCTCAATATGTGTGAAATTAAATGTGCAAACATTATAATCCTCATCCATACTAGGTGTAGAAACAAATGGCACCTTTCTTATCAAACATTATTGTGCAGCCAAAGTGAAACAAAGAGCTGATGAATTTAATGCGGAATAAATGAAGGAGGTGTACCAGTAAAGTGGAAATGGTCCTCATTTGTTATTGACTACTACTTGTTTCAGCCGGCGTCAGTCGGGTCTCCTACTGGCCCAGTGACCCAGAGCTGAGCCTCTTGTGGTGCGCTGGAGATGGTGGTGACCGTGAGCCGGTCCGCAGCTCTCAGGAGGCTGTGTTGGATGCAGCGGCAGCAGAGAGACTCAAATCCAACAGCCGTCCGCATATTTGCGTCCTGCTGCAGCCCCTGGCCAGCAACATGAAACAGTTTGTGGAAGAGACCTCCAGCAACTGTGACTTTTTGGAGAAAGTTGCCAAAGAAAACCCAGAACTGAATGTCGCAGAGCTCTTCAGGGAACAGCAGAGACGCCACCTGGAAGATTTAACAGTCGCGTTCTTCCTCAAAGACGAGGCTCAGCACCGCAGCGTCCTCAGCACAATGGGCCTCGATAACTTCTGCATAGAGCCGTACTTCAGCAGCCTGCGGCAAAATATGAGGGACCTCATCACAATGCTGGCTTCTGTGGCATCCAGCCTTCTGGACCCTCAGCGGGGCTATGGCTTCTATGAGAAGACCACTATGCAGCCTAGCAGGGTGTTGTCTCAGAGTGTTGTTAGACACTGCATCATACAGGCACAGCTGCTCTCCTACAGGACTGGTGAGCTGGTCTCTTTCCCCTTTGCATTTGTACTGGGCTCATAGTTATGGCTTTGCTGCCTAAAGCATAATGTAACGCAATTTCCTTAATCCCTTTTAGAGGATCCAAAGGTGGGAGTTGGTGCTGTCATCTGGGCTGAAGGAAAGTCTGTGAGTAACCATTTCACACCAACTGCTCACTTTACAAGCACAGCTGCGACCCAAATCTGTTCATAACTTAATTTATTGATAAATCCAAAGTCATCTTTACTACGAAGGTAACAGGTTACAGGCAATAAACCTTTCTAATAAAAGTGTCCCTCAGTTTATTAGCTGGTTAGGTTCTATTTTCGACGGCCGGCCGGGCTTAGGGCAGGTGCTTCACGGGACCTGAGCTGCGGGTTCAGATCCCGCTCTTTTTATGTAGAGTTTGCATACTTTTCCCCTTTTTGCATTGTTTTTCACTTGGCGCTCCAGGTTCCTCGAGGGCAAAGTCATCTTTCGGGTGAACTGGTGACCCTAAAATTACCCATAATACTTTATCATTGTGTTACATTAATGCCAAGTGTCTAGCATTGAAGATAAACTAAAAAAAAAACCCCAAAGCTATTTAAAAAGTATGGACTTATTTCATTATTTTTATTAACTTCATGCATCATAAAAATTACAACATTCAATCCTGAGTGGTGACGTAAGCATAGTTGGTGTTTGTGAATCTCTGGCCAGTTTTGTGTTTTTTATTATCTATACAACATATCAGTAAAAATAATACATACCACCGAATTTATTTACACATTGGGAAATTAAAGCATTTCAAATAACTGAAAATCAAAATGAATGAGATTATCTCTACAAACTCACGTTTCACAATAATTTAACACATTCAACCTATAAACAAAAACACCAGTGTGAGCTGTAGACACTGTGGAAATGTTTGAGTTAAGGTGGTCACACTGCCATTCTGTGTGTTTTAAACAGTCCATTTGTGGATGTGACGTGCAGAAATTTGTCTCACTGAGCTGCAATTTCAGGGACACGGTGATGGCACAGGGCAGCTGTACCTGGTCGGCTGCGGGTACAACGCCTATCCAGTTGGTTCCCAGTATGCCGAATTCCCCCAGATGGACAACAAGCAGGAGGACCGCCAGTGCAGGAAGTACAGATACATCATTCACGCAGAGCAGAACGCGCTCATCTTCAGGTGCTCAACTTGCAGGGCGACAGTCCCGTTTCACGCGTTTATGATGCTTTGCATTATATGGGTTTATGCACACATATAAAGTAAGACAGCTGCTGAACGCAACAAAAATATTTTCTTGTGTGGGGCAGGAGTGCAGAGATCAAGGAGGAAGAGAACACAATGATCTTTGTCACGAAATGCCCTTGTGATGAGTGTGTGCCTTTGATAAAGGGGGCCGGAATCAAGCAGATCTATACCACAGATCTGGACAGTGGCAGAGACAAGCATGACATCTCATACTTAAAGTTTGATCATCTGCAGGGAGTGAAGAAGTTTACCGTAAGTAATTGTTTTATTCTCCTGTACTTGTTTTCCAAGTAAAATGCTTTCATCCTGTACAATGACTATTAACTTATTATAAATAGTATTGTCCATTGTAGGATTAAAAGTTATGCAAGTTGTGCATTTGCCAGACAGTGTTGCGTTAACACAGTGGAGGTAATAAACATACTGGGAATACCCAGCATTGCCCGGGTTAGGAAGTCCAAAGATAAGGAGTAATAACACCCTTCACCATTATACAATAACACCATTAAAGCTGTTGCAATTAGTACATAAGACAAAAGTAATAACATGGTATATCAGCTTTATTACCCGTGTGTGTCATGTACATATTTCTTATTTTTACTTTCATCTTGTTCACATTCTACAGATTATTTTTTGTCCACATTAGTTGCTGAGTCCTGTTGCCATCATAATCATTACGTACACCCTACATGGTTGCACACAGAGCGTTTTGTATTAGCCAAACTGTATAACCTATAAAACTTACTGAAGTGAAGGGAGAGAGAAAGTGAGACAGCTTGCCTCTGTGCATGACGGACATATATGCGGTCAGCATTGTGTATGCTCTATGGCATCGCTGTTCCCACAGCTCCAGCTTTGGCAGAGACCAAATTTTACATTTTTCAAAATGGTCTTTTTGGAGTTTAGTAAACTTTATGCAAAAAGTAAGATGAAAACCACACTACATGGCCAAAAGTATGTGGACACATGAGCATCACCCCATATGTGCTTGTTGAACTTCCCATTCCAACCCTAACCCAAAGGTGTTCAGTGAGGTGGAGGTCAGGGCTCTGTAACCACTTAAGTTCTTGCATACCAACCTGTGCCAACCATGAGTTTATGGAGCTTGCTTTGTGCTGGGGGCCAGGGCACAGTCATGCTGGAGCAGAAAAGGAGCTGCTTCTTCCCCCAACTGCGACCACAAAACTAGGAAGCACACAACTGGCTAAAATGTGTTTGTGTGCTGTGTGCGTGTGGCTGAAAGCTCAGCCCAGTCATTAGAAGGGGGATCCATATTCTTTTGGCCATATAGAGTATCTGTGTGCCAGATTTTAAGTCTTTGGCTGGAAAAACAACGCTTTGCAAAGACCAAACAGATTGAGCTTTATAGATGTCCATTATTGCTCAAGCGTGGGCATGGCTTCACTCTTCATTGCGTAAATGTGTTGACTATTCAAACCCTTCCACAGTGGCAGAAGAATTTGCCAGATGAATGCGTTGCTGCACAACCCAATTTGCCTTTGTCAAGTAAGACCATTTTATTTTCTACTATCTGAAGAGACCGATATTGTACAGGCTGCTCTGAGATGAATAAATCGAGTGGATTATTGACCGGGCCTTTGTTGTGACAGATGGCTGTGTGGGGAAACATGGCAGACAGCCGGAAGATGAACAACAGCTCACCAAGAGGCAACGACTGTAAAAAGACAGAGCTTGGCTGATGGACTGCTTCATTACGATCCATGATCCAAACACACACTTACAACCCGGTTATAGTCAAGTAGTAAATATTTTTGCTTTAGCAATCAACATACTGTCATAATAAATGGTTCTTAAGGATTTCACTCTAGAGCTGAAACTAAAGTAATTTCTTTGTACATGTCCACGTGTTAATTTTATGGCTGAAGGAAAACTTTTAGAGTAAGAAGTGGAGTGCTGTGTTTTAATAACACATTAATGATAACAGATATACAGTGCAGTCTATCCTCTCAGCTTCCAAGACAATAGGAAGAAGGAGGATCTGGCAAAACCCCAGAAAATTGAAAGGGTGACTTCAACACAATTTTACTACAGCAATAACCACATTTAGTGTAAAACAAAGTGGTAACCAGCAGTTCTCCCAACATTTAATAGTAAAAACTTTCCTAACTAAAGTTCAAGATATGAATCGGTAAATAATTCCATTTCCAATTTTTCACAAATCAGCAACAAGTTTTAAAATGCCATGTATGCAGACCCCTATAAAACAGTCCAGTCCATATTATTGTATAATTAGGGAGTAGAAAGGTGGAGGTACCAGAGGTCAACAGGAAATTCTTACCTGCAGTGCCACTGGAAGCCCAAGGTACAGAGGGAGCACCTGGCATGAACGTGGGCCACAGTGGCCCTACTGTCAAAAGGAAAAACTGAGCGGCAAAAAAATAACCGCATTTCCATATTTGGCAACTGTTAAGGAAATGTTTTTTTTTTAAAAAAATAAATAAATAAAATTTGGGGACAGGGGTCGTGCTGCTGATGTAATTCATTGCTGATCAGAATTTCTTCATTCAGGGTTTTATTCTCTTTCCGAAGCTTCTGCTGCCTTTCATGAAAATCTGAATGGGGAGAAAGTCAGGACAGAGTCATTAGCATAAGATCCTCAATAAAACCACACCAGTTTTACATTGGGGGGCGGGGATCCCTTCCATACCTTTCCCCCCCTTTGAGCTAATATTTGTGGAAGTATTCCAGAACCCTCCAGCACTCTCAGGGAAATGGCACAGTCTACAGTAAGGCAAATTGAAAGCAGAATTACACACCTTGCACTGTGTAGGCTTACAGCAGTGTTTAAACCACGGGTGGGGCAAGAAGTATGTCTTTCCAAACAATGAATCATCTCAGAAACATCGGAAACCACAGTTCCTCTTCCCTGTAGCTCAAACCTGCTAATATGCCATAGTGATACCATTAGAACAGAACCAAAGTTCTACTTAGCCTTTTGCCCGTGTCAATCAGAGGGATCCAAAGCAGGACCCTGTCAAGGTCTACCAAATGGTTCTCACCCTTCTCGGTGGCCTCGTCTTAACATTATTCTCTCTGAAATTCTGCTCATTGCACAGAAGGAACGTGGAAAAGAAGGTCTGAACACAGCCTGCTTCTTGACTTTTCCTCCAAAACTGGGCCGCTGCGTCAGCTGGGTCTCGCAAGGCACATGCAGACCTGCAGCCTGAGAAGGAGGGGGGAAATCACAAAGTGGAAAAGAACTGCTTTGTCATACAATACTTAGTTCAAATATCCATTACTCCCTTACATAGCAAAAAAAATGTTCAGCACACTTGAAATTCTTGTTCTACAGCTAAATACACTGCTCAAAAAATGTAAGGAACACTTTGAAAACACATCAGATCTCAATAGGAAAAAAAAATCATGCTGGATGTCTATACTGATATGGACTGGGTAATGTGTTAGGAATGAAAGGATGCCATATCATTTGATGGAAATGAAAAGTATCAACCTACAGAGGGCTGAATTCAAAGACAACCCGAAAATCAAAGTGAAAAAATGATGCGGCAGGCTAGTCCATTTTGCCGAAATTTCATTGCAGCAACTCAAAATCGTACTCAGTAGTTTGTATGGCCCCCACATGCTTGTATGCATGCCTGACAACATCGGGGCATGTTCCTAATGAAACGACAGATGGTGTCCTGGGGGATCTCCTCCCAGATCTGGACCAGGGCATCATTGAGCTCCTGGACAGTCTGAGGTGTCGAAACATAATGTCCCAGAGGTGTTCTATTGGATATAGATCAGGCAAGCGTGTGGGGGCAGTCAATAGTATCAACTCCTTCATCCTCCAGGAACTGCCTGCATACTCTCGTCACATGAGGCCAGGCATTGTCGTGCACCAGGAGGAACCCAGGACCCACTGCAACAGCGTAAGGTCTGACAATGGGTCCAAGGATTTCATCCCGATACCTAATGGCAGTCAAGGTGCCGTTGTCTAGCCTGTAGAGGTCTGTGCGTCCCTCCATGGATATGCCTCCCCAGACCATCACTGACCCACCACCAAACCGGTCATGCTAAACGATGTTACAGGCAGCATAACGTTCTCCATGGCTTCTCCAGACCCTTTCACGTCTGTCATGTGCTCAGGGTGAACCTGCTCTCATCTGTGAAAAGCACAGGACGCCAGTGGCGGACCTGCCAATTCTGGTATTCTATGGCAAATGCCAATCGAGCTCCACGGTGCCAGGCAGTGAGCACAGGGCCCACTAGAGGACGTCGGGCCCTCAGGCCACCCTCATGAAGTCTGTTTCTGATTGTTTGGTCAGAGACATTCACACCAGTGGCCTGCTGGAGGTCATTTTGTAGGGCTCTGGCAGTGCTCATCCTGTTCTTCCTTGCCCAAAGGAGCAGATACCGGTCCTGCTGATGGGTTAAGGACCTTCTACAGCCCTGTCCAGCTGTCCTAGAGTAACTGTCTGTCTCCTGGAATCTCCTCTATGCCTGTACTGATGTGTCATCCTGGAGAAGTTGGATTACTTGTGCAACCTCTGTAGGGTCCAGGTATCGTCTCATGCTACCAGTAGTGACACTGACCGTAGCCAAATGCAAAACTAGTGAAAAAACAGTCAGAAAAGATGAGGAGGAAAAAATGTCAGTGGCCTCCACCTGTTAAACCATTCCTGTTTTGGGGGTTGTCTCATTGTTGCCCCTCTAGTGCACCTGTTTTTAATTTCATGAACACCAAAGCAGCTGAAACTGATGAACAACCCCCTCTGCTACTTAACTGACCAGATCAAAATCCCAGAAGTTTATTACTCTGATTAAAAAGTGTTCCTTTAATTTTTTTGAGCAGTGTATATACATACATTACACACAAATGACCAATTTTGGATTTACTGACTGAATGACACTGATTTTTTATTTGTTGCTTGAAGTTAAAATTTGTTTCAGAAACAAATACCTGAGTGTGTAGAGAGGACTGACTGCCCTTGTTCAACTTTTATTGTCTGGGAGTTTTGAGAGTTGCGGTCTTCATCCTGGGGGTATAGGAATATGCTGGAGAATTGAAGTATAAAATTAACATGGGCATTAGGGAATAAAGCCACTCTGCCCAGGTGCACTAAGGAGCAAAATGCCTCAAACTCTTATTGGCAGGAAAAACAGACATGCATATCCTTATTATTGTACTTACAAATTGTCTCAATTTATTCACACCACTCTCTTTTTTAAATGGTCTGTCTGATACCTTAGGTGAGGTGACCCACTGTCCAGTCAAATACTTCAAGCAATTTAAACCTGAGACTCAGCTAAGCAGGACACTGCAGGCCTAGAGCTCCAGAGCTGTGGACATGAATAAAGGTCAGTTGTGCTAAAGCAGCTGTTCACTCAATGAACTGTGTGACTCAGCTGAGAACTAGAGGAGCAGCTTCTGAATGCCTTACAGGAGAACCTGTTAGAGCAAAGACAACAGAAAACATCTCTCTATGCTACCATAACGTTCCCTTGCTAAGAAAACTTTGTACAGGTTAACCCCTACTGACGTTTGCAATTCATTTCTGGAAATGGGCTTGCAAGGTGAAAGCTCCTAAGTCTGAAATTCACTCCATGCTTGGCTTTTATCGGTCAAGTGTAAAAATTAGCATCATGTTTAGTTGTAACTCCAGTAAAAGGTATTAAATAATTTCACTTGTATATGTAAAAACCCATACATCAAAGGCTTGTATCTTGAGACATCCTGTACTGAGTTTAACTTAAAGGCAGACAAATTGATAGTCATTCAGTAGAATTACTTTTCTGTTTTTTGAGAACAAAAGAGGAAACTGTTTCTGACAAAACCAGTGTAAATGAACATGCAGTTTTCGTTCTGCTGCTCTTCAAACCCGTTCTGAGGTGACGTGAAGTGTGTCACTGAACACCAACATGCTTTTAACAACAGTGCAGGCCGAACGCGTGAGAAGCAGTAACAAAGCAGCTACCTTTCACCCGTTGTGGCACTTCAGGCATCGGTTAAACAGGGAGCGCCATCCCATCAAAGCTTCTGGGGTAGGAATGCCCATCTGGACCCAGCACTTTCTCGACGGCATTCTCCTCCACACCATCTCTCCACTTCAGCAGAGTACTTTTCTGAATGCTCTCATGCTCTTCTGCAACACAAGTACATACCATTCACATGCACTGGAGATCTCCAACTGTGAGCATCAAAGAACCTTTGCCTGGATTTTCCAAAAATAATGTCCAAGATGCTGTGGCCTTGACAGTAAAGCAGTAAACGAAATAGATAGAGGAAGGAGGTAATCTGAGAGAAGAATCAGAGATGCAAAGCAGTGCTCAATGGGGGCCTTGTGCCCTTTACACCTTCCAAAAATGTTGTTTCTGAACAGATGTCCCACATACCTTCTAAACCTTACCTTCTAGTAAGTCTTTAAAAGGGAAAAATGCTTACTAAAGATTTACTAATGCCTTATTGATAAGACTAACTAAAATACACTCACTTATTGGGAACAGAGTGCCATGGTGTGGGAAACGTTTACTTTGTGCCCAATGGGGTTTTAAATACCATATAAGCATCGTTTCGGTGCCACAAAGTACCAAAACATTGTTGCTGACCAGTCAGTCTAGTTTTTCTCAAAAAACTGATATTACATGCAGGGTAACGCGCCATGTCATAAAGCACAAATCCTGTCAGGGTGCTTCCACAAAAACAGCGGTGAGTTGACTTTACTCCAGTGGCCTTCATTGTCTCCATTATTTATTCATACTACCGTGCAGCATCGTACTAACAAACTAATGATTCTGAATATAAGAAAAACACCTTATTGTAGTTAGAGCTGTGAACAATGCAACATTCAAAACTGTGACAAGTAGTGTATGAGATCTTCGCAACAAAGAGTTTACTAACCTTTCTGATATCAGAAAGGTTTGTGAACAATGCAACATTCAAAACTGTGACAAGTAGTGTATGAGATCTTCGCAACAAAGAGTTTACTAACCTTTCTGATATCAGAAAGTTCCCAATATTTAGGCTGCACTGAACAAGTGGCATTTGAAATAAATCAGACAGCACTTTGTGAATTCTAGTATGCTATAAATACTGTATACAGTTTAAAAGCAGACTTCAGTCGTCTAAGGTGCATTTTTCTAGATTAATCCCATTTTACTTGCCTCTGGCCAGATGGCCGGAAAAGGAAAGAGCTTTGAGCAGAAGCTTGCAATACCGCCACTAAATATCTGAAAAAAGGCTTCAGCACTGAAACCACTACCTTCAGCCCAAAATGCAGCACATTTCTCCTCACCCCAATTTGTACTACTGAGGCATAAAAACTGTGGTCCACAGGGAACTGGTGTCCCATTCAGGGTGTACTTTCACAGCCCGGCACCCAGCGGGGTCTGGGATAGGCTCCAGACCCTGTGATCCACAGTTTCCCAACCTGGGACACAAGTCAATTTCTTCTTCTTTCGGCCGCTCCCGTTAGGGGTCGCCACAGCAGATCAAAAGCTTCCACTTCCTCCTGTCCTCTGCATCTCTCTCTGTCACCCCCACCACCTGCATGTCCTCCTTCACCACATCCATAAATCTCCTCTTAGGCCTTCCTCTCTTCCTCTTGCCTGGCAGCTCCATCCCTAGCATCCTTCTTCCGATATATCCAGGATCTCTCCTCTGCACATGTCCAAACCAACGCAATCTCGCCTCTCTGACTTTGTCTCCAAACCGTCCAACCTGTGCCGACCCTCTAATATACTCATTTCTAATCCTGTCCATCCTCGTCACACCCAATGCAAACCTTAACATCTTTAACTCTGCCACCTCCAGCTCTGCCTCCTGTCTTTTGGTCAGTGCCACCGTTTCCAACCCATAAAGCATAGCTGGTCTCACTACCGTCTTGTAGACCTTCCCTTTCACTCTTGCTGGTACCCTTCTGTCGCAGATCACTCCTGACACTCTTCTCCACCCACTCCACCCTGCCTGCACTCTCTTCTTCACCTCTCTTCCACACTCCCCATTACTCTGGACTGTTGATCCTAAGTATTTAAATTCACCCACCTTCGCCAACTCTATTCCCTGCATCCTCACCATTCCTCTGTCCTCCCTCTCATTTATGCACATGTATTCTGTCTTAGTCCTACTGACCTTCATTCCTCTTCTCTCTAGAGCATATCGCCACCTCTCCAGGGTCTCTTCAACCTGCTCCCTACTCTCACTACAGATCACAATGTCATCTGCAAACATCATAGTCCACGGTGCCTCCTGTCTGATCTCATCTGTCAACCTGTCCATTACCATTGCAAACAAGAAAGGACTCAAAGCTGATCCTTGATGTAATCCTACCCCCACCCTGAAAGCATCCGTCACTCCTACTGCAGACCTCACCACTGTCACACTGTCCTTGTACATATCCTGTACCACTCTTACATACTTTTCTGGCACCCCTGACTTCCTCATACAATACCACAGCTCCTCTCTAGGTACCCTGTCATATGCTTTCTCTAAGTCCACGAAGACACAATGCAACTCCTTCTTACCTTCTCGGTACTTCTCCATCAACACCCTCAGAGCAAACAACGCATCTGTAGTACTCCTTCTCGGTATGAAGCCATACTGCTGCTCACTAATCGTCACCTCCCTTCTTAACCTAGCTTCCACTACTCTTTCCCATAACTTCATGCTGTGGCTGATCAGTTTTATCCCTCTGTAGTTACTACAGCTCTGCACATCACCTTTATTCTTAAAAATAGGTACCAGTACACTTCTTCTCCACTCCTCAGGCATCGTCTCACTTTCCAAGATTCCATTAAACAATCTGGTTAAAAACTCCACTGCCATCTCTCCTAAACACTTCCATGCTTCCATAGGTATGTCATCTGGGCCAACAGCCTTTCCATTCTTCATCCTCTTCATAGCTGTCCTAACTTCCTCCTTGCTAATCCATTGCACTCCCCTATTCATAGTCCCTACATCATCCAGTCTTCTCTCTCTCTCGTTCTCTTCATTCATCAACCCCTCAAAGTACTCTTTCCATCTGCTCAACACACTCTCCTCGCTTGTGATTACATTTCCATTGCTATCCTTTATCACCCTAACCTGCTGCACATCTTTCCCAGCTCGGTCCCTCTGCCTAGCCAATCGGTACAGGTTCTTTTCTCCCTCCTTAGTGTCCAACCTCTCATACAATTCACCATAAGCCTTCTCTTTAGCCTTTGCCACCTCTCTCTTCGCCCTACGCCTCATCTCCTTGTACTCCTGTCTACATTCTTCATCTCTCTGTCTATCCCACTTCTTCTTCGCCAGCCTCTTCCTCTGTATACTCTCCTGTACTTCTTCATTCCACCACCAGGTTTCCTTGTCCTCCTTCCTCTGTCCTGATGCCACACCAAGCACCTTTCTAGCTGTCTCCCTTACCACTTCTGCTGTAGATGTCCAGCTCACTGGTAACTTTTCACTGCCACCCAGTGCCTGTCTTAATTCCTCCCTGAACTCCACCTTATAGTTTTCCTTTTCCAACTTCCACCATTTGATCCTTGGTTCTGCCCTCACTCTCCTTCTCTTTTTGATCTCCAATGTCATCCTACAAATCACCATCCTATGCTGCCTAACTACGCTTTCCCCTGCCACCACTTTACAGTCTACAGTCTCCTTCAATCTGGCCCTCCTGCATAAGATATAGTCCACCTGTGTGCATCTTCCTCCACTCTTGTACGTCACCCTGTGTTCCTCCCTCTTCTTAAAATACGTGTTTACCACAGCCATGTCCATCCTTTTTGCAAAATCCACTATCATCTGACCTTCTGCATTCCTCTCCTTGACACCATATCTACCCATCACCTCCTCATCTCCTCTGTTTCCTTCCCCAACATGTCCATTGAAATCCGCTCCAATCACCACTCTCTCTCCCTCAGGTACACTCCTCGCCACTTCATCCATATCACTCCAGAATTCTTCTTTCTCATCCATCTCACACCCAACTTGCGGGGTATATGCACTAACAACATTCAGCATCACACCATCAATTTCCAGTTTCATAACCATCACTCTGTCAGACACTCGCTTCACCTCCAAGACACTCTTTACATACTGTTCCTTCAGGATAATCCCTACCCCGTTTCTCCTCCCATCCACACCATGGTAAAACAGTTTAAACCCCCCTCCGATGCACCTAGCCTTACTCCCCTTCCATTTGGTCTCTTGCACACACAATATATCAACCTTCCTTCTCTCCATCATATCTGCAAGCTCTCTCCCTTTACCAGTCATACTACCAACATTCAAAGTTCCTATCCTCACATCCACTCTCTTAACCTTCCTCCTCTCCTCCTTCCTCCTGACATGCCTTCCTCCTCTCTTCCTCCTTCTTTGGCCCGCAGTAGCCCAATTTCCGCCAGCACCCTGTCGGCTAGCAGTGCTGGTGGCGGTCGTTGTTAACCCGGGCCTCGACCGATCCGGTTTGGAAATTTCTATTTTTGTCCGCATATTTAGTTTGGCAAAAATTTTTACGCCGGATGCCCTTCCTGACGCAACCCTCTCCATTTCCTGGCTTGGGACCGGCACAAAGACATGCACTAGTTTGTGCATCCCCTTGCGGCTGGATTGGACACAAGTCAATTTGAAGGGTGTAAAATAAAATGTATTAAAGAGCTAAAATGTCATTGTGAACATACTGAATAGACTGGCTGCTCTCAGCCACCATGACAGACAAACACAACCACTGCAAAAAAGTGTGTAAATTAGCTGTATGAAAATATAACTTGCTAAACTGTTCAAACAACTCCCTTTATAGATGAAATGGCAAAATGGCATACAATTCCTGTTTAAAAAGTCACGACAATTATATAAACAGATAGAATAACTAAATATACAAGCTTTCAATATATAATAATTTTTATAACAGATTTCATTTTTATACAGTTTGCAAAATTATGCTCTGTAATTTCAAATTTTCACCTGTTTTGCACTTGTGTTTTTGTTAACCGTTCTGTTACTTTTGAAATATATAAATGTCTACGTTTGCATGAACTTTGCCCTTGTGGTGGGTTCAAAAGCTGTGAAATGAATCACAAGTAAAAATGAGGCCCCTCGACAAAAAGGAAACCATTACGATATCCTCATGTGATGATTATTGTGTTTGGATGGTTTAGACAACGTGAAGTACAGTAAGCAAATAACACATTTTACAGTTAAAAAACAAAAAAACAGAAAGCCACATTTTATTGCACTCTACGCTCGGAGCGCCTTTAACGGGTAGGCGCAAAGTTGGCAGCATCTGAGCTCGAAATTAGTCGTGTTCGTGAACTACACTACCCATGGTCCTTTGCACCAATGTTTTGTATTTAAGAAGATGGCGACACGCCTCACACGTGTATTTATGACACAAATAATTTCGTGTGCATAACCTGTCCTAACGTAAAAGCTAATTTAACGGCAAAGATATGATCGTTTTACGTGAAACATGACGTGACGCTGAATCCCAAAAGTTCTAACCCACGCATGATCAACTTTTACATTCTTGATGAGGTCATTTCAAAATTGTACACGCCCAGAACAGCAACATAGCGAGTCCCAGAGTTACAAAATTGTTCACATTGACTATTTGCATTAACGTTTGTGCCGTTTGGACTGAAAACAGGACGGGTTACCTGTTCAGCAATGTGCGGGTGCCGCTGCCTCAAGTACCACTTCAGATTAGTCGTGTTCTTTCCGCTCAAAATGTAGCCGCACAGGCCGACGTTTCCCTCTGCCAAAATCCTGCACGTCGTTTTCTTCGCCTGCTCGTCGTAGCCAAACTATTCCTACACTCCTGTTCTCTTTCTTCCAACCACTCAATAAGGCAGCGCTGGCGGGACCCGAATATGCCACCTTGCTCGCCGTCTCCGCTGGGTCTGCCGTGCGAGCAACTGCGGCTGCAAAGCAAAGGGGGAGAAAAAACACAGAGGTTTCATATACAGTTTATTCCCAGACTGCCCCACAACAGTGGCCGTCCTGATTTTACAGAGAAAATGGCGAGCGACAACGCGGCGACCGAATTCACTTTACATCCGATTTCCGTCAGTCTTGGGCAGCGCGAGATGCCTTCGCCTTTCTCTTCCGCTTTCGTCACAGATTTCGTCAAACGCCTCAACACTGCGGCTGAATCGCGCCAGAGGCCATTCGTAGCTTCGTGATATCGCAAAAATATCTTTTTTTATGTCGGCACTAATAATGAATACAGACGCTTTTTGCTCTGCTTTGCTATATCACCGCCCCCTTTCATTCGCTTATATTCATATAATAAATAACATTATTTAAGGAGAAGAACTGACAGCGACGGACCGCTGTTCCGCTTATTTGCAGCACTCAAGCACAGCGGTCCAAGAAATTACACACTTCTTCACTCCTGCATTTGTTTTATATTAATCGCATTAATAGGTGTACAACTTAATAAATGACTATGATGTCCATGTTAAGGTCTTTAAGTTAAAATAAAACGAGCATAGAGTGTCTTTGGACCCGATACGCGAATGAAGCGCTCAATATTCCCAATGAGGGCGGTCGCTTTAATCTGCTTACAAGTGTAAATCTTTCTTAAAGCTCACAAATTTCACATCAAGAAGACATTTCAGAAAGGCAGCCAAGAAATATATGCTGCACAGAAATATAGACAAAAAGTAGTGTGACTGTTTTATTAACAAGCGCTTCAACGACTGCAGTCCTGGACGCAGAAACGCCACCAACGTCGTCTTATCTACGCACTACAATACACGCTGCGCACTATTTTTAATATTTATTTTTAAATAATATTTATTTAGTTTCTCCTTCGCAAATCGACGTACGGTGATTTTACGCTTCATATCCTTAGCGCGTCGGTGTTACACTTAATTCCAAGCTACAGCAGCGTTGGAGCCCAATTGTAATGTACGTCGCAAACACAGCGCCGCCTGCTGGCCATCGAAGGAAAGAAATTCCACCTAAATTTCAGCACCCGTGTTTGCATCGCAAACGCAGAACTTGGGTCTGGGTTTGACTCCCAACAGATCGCAGCGAGGTAGCTGCTCTGCAATGTACGAGACCCCGACCCAGAACCGGGTAGTCTGCGAAGGTTTTAGCACCGAGTTCCACACGACATTATTTGAAGGAGAGTTTCTGGTCTGTTTATTCACCATTTATGGAGAGCTTTTAAAACAAATGATTCCGCTCATTTATTGCAACTCTGATGGTTTTCATTAGGTATCAGGGACCGACAAAAAAACCACATTTTCACGCACCATTTCTGTTAAATAATTCCTGGCGTGAAATAGCTTACAATTTCAATTTTTGGTTTCATCAGAAGTTGTGGGCTTTGTTCTCATACAGGCCAGTTTGGATTTTGGCCTTTAAGTCGCTGTCCATCAAAGTGAGTTTTTTGGAAAAATAATGAATCATATAACTCTCAGATGGACAAGTTACATTCATGTGAAGCTTTGAAACTGAGTCAGATACCATGGTTAATAAGCAATAGAATTACCATGAATAAAATGTAAATTCATGAAAAGACTTTGAATACAGTTCTCTGGTTAGTATCTACATAACACAGTTAATGTACTAAATGCATTTGATGACATTGTGGTGGCGATACAAAAACTAATTTTTAGATTCAGATTATGGGTACAGTTAGTTTTATACTTTATTTTCTGTTTCTACACAGCTACAACAGATACATTTTCTTTTATCCACAGTTTAATTGCAATATAAAAAGATGCGGCAATATGCTGCATAAAAGGTGATACAATACATTGAAATCCATATCATACAGAGAGTGGAATGAAGGAATGTAAACCAGAAAATTTATATCTCAAAGAATGACACTTCAGTTGTGTAAAAGCTACAACAAAGAGCAGATATGAGACACTGAGAGGATCAGAAGTGACTTTGACAAGACCAATCCAGTGAAAATGCCTAGCTGAAAAAGAGCTTCATATCAAATCTGTAAGATGGAGGAAAACCCTTTATTAAATATGAAATAAATACACACATCTGTATCAAAGACAACATATATTCACCAGTGAAACCATTGCTTGAGCAATGAAATAGTAGACATTTAGGTATCTGAATACCATGTGTAATTTAGAAGAGTACAGTGGAGATGAAGAGTATGGAGGTGACCAGACCCAAGTGCTGTGGTATACGTGTGCAGACAGGTCAAAATCCTGGTTTGAAGAAGCGGAGTAGTTCTGCCTTTATATTGTAATTATGCGGAAATCTATATACCAGGCCTGCTAGCCCTACACAGAACATCACGCATAAATAAGATTGAGTATCCCAATAAACTTGCTTATGGTTTTAGGATACAATTCTATGTACATATATTTACATTTATAACATAAAACTGTATAACATTTTTGTACATGTATTTAGTTTTTTACAAGAAATAAGTTAACTCTATGCAAGTTGCTCTTATACTGTGTTTTGTCTCAGTTTAGTCAATGTTTTTCAAAGAAACAGGATCATACCCTTATGAATGGCTGTTTTTCAATGGAAGAGTAAATTCAGTTAGTGGGAATATTTACTGGGAAAAGAGGTCTTCATGCCGGTACAGGAATGATGATCCATGTGCTCTGGGCTGCTGGGTGTGGTGTGGGCTCATGCAGCTTAACAGTGCAGCGTCTCTATGTATTTGGTAAAGAAGGCCGGAATGCCGACTGCATTGTGCTTTCACTGCTTCGTGTCTCTTTGCAGCTTGGGGGCCTGACAGGGCCACAGGCCTCTTACAGTCCTGCCAGTGTCTGGACCCTTGCCACACTGCTCAACAGTGCCGTATATGCCTGCAAATGATAACGGAAACCCGCTGTGAGTTTTTCCAGTTTCAAGGAGGACTGGCGGACGGGAACAATGGCTGACCCCTAGGTGGCGATGTATGTTGTGGAAACTTTAGGCTTTGATTTCGGAGAAGTTGGCGTAGGTCTCGCTACAGCTGGAGGAGGTACTCAGATTTCCGGAGCCCTCTAACCCATAAGCACAAAAAAAGTTAGTGTTCAAGTCTGTTTTGTAAAAAAGGTCATAAACAGTAACAGTCAATAACAATAATAGGCATAATATACAGTACATATGATGATGTACATAAAATGGTGAGTGCAGTAATATTCATTCAGATCAAGAATATAACAGTAAGCTGAATGCACAAGAGTTTGATGGTATATGCTGAGCTGTATGAGGAAACACAGTGGAGAGGACTGATGTGAAGGCAGGCAAAAGGACGTTACCTGAACTGCTGAGAGACTGCAGGGACTTGGACTGCCTCAGAGACAGCAGACCAGCAGCTGGGACCCAACCCTGTGTGTTGCTTGTCATGTTATGCACAAGCCTGAAAATAACACATCTTTCATTACTGCTGTTGGATTGCTATGCGACCGATATGACCGATTCCCCTGAGGTGCTGGTCAGCATTTTACTGTGAGTATCTGCTCACCACTGCCCATTGTCTCCCTCCTTGATCAGCTGCACCATGTCCCCGGGCTTCACAGCCAGGTCTTGGGGCCGTTCCTGGTCACAGTCTGGCATCACCGTGTACTTCCCTCGCAACTGGGCACGACAAGGAGGGGACTGGTTAGAGCACACAGTAATGGGCATGATTTGCACAAAGGATGGTAGACTGTAAATATCTTCCAGGAGAACGTTTCAGGTTCATTCTGGCTGCTGTTGTATTAGTTCAGGTAAGAATAAAAAGTTGTATGTTTCATGCTTTTTATTCCATTGCATATTAAAACAACAAAAACAAACACACAAACACAAAAGGCCAGATGGATAGGTGGAATCAACACATCCCAACTCACAAGTTTCTTTCCTCTCTCATCCTCGGGGTCAGAGTTCAGGGCATCGTCAGCACTTGAGTACCCATCATTCTCTTCTGAAGGATCTGTGGAGAGCGAGGGCTTCACCCAACCTGGTGGATGAAAAGAAAAGAGAGTTTCTGCTTCTGGAAAATAATATTTCAAGCCCCATCTCCAGAATGCAGTGATGAGAAAAAGAAGGCACACCCCATGAAAAGGCATGTTTTTTTGTACAAATTTTGACAATGCATGACAGTCATTCCAACAATATATACAATACAGTAGATCAAAGTCAAAAAGAGAGAGAAAAATCACATCCTGCACTCATTTGCACTATCATGTTAACAAAAATGCATTTTCACTCTGTGGAAAAAGTAAGTACACCTTTAAAATTGCATGAAATGCCTCCAAGTAGAATCAGGTGGACCAAAACAGGTGCAAATGATTCAGAGATCGCAGGAGGAACTAACTTGGAGGGCACTGTCTCGTATGAATAGCAGAAACCTGTGGTTTGCTTTTCAGAGTTGAAATGTGTGTCTTCATAATTGCAAAGGTCAAAGTAATTCTCTGAGGACCTTGGATTAAGATTGTTTATGCCTGCGGTATGAATCGGACAGAAGGGTTTTAAAGCCGTTTCCAATCACTCCACTGTCAGAAAGATCATCTACAAAAGGAGAAAATTTCAGTCGACTGCTAATCTATCCAGGCCTGGTCGTCCATCCAAATTCAGCCCAAGAGCCTACCATACGTCTCCAAGAACCCCAGGATAACGTCAAGGGAATAACAGGCAAGTCTTGCCACAGTTAGTGTCAACGTTCTTGAGTCAACCACCTGAAAGAAACTGCACAGCTATGACTTACATGTAAGGCCAGCAAGAAAGAAGCCTCTGCTCTCAAAATAGAATGTAGCTGCACAACTGCAGTCTGCCAGACAGCATGTAGGAGAAGAGCAGGACTACTGGACCAGGGTGTTCTGGACAAATAGGTAGAGAGTCAAAGGTAGAGCTGTTTGGCCACAATGCCAGACATCATGTTTGTGAAAACCAAAAACTTGGATCAAAAGAATCTCATAACAGTTTTAAGGCATGGAAGTAGAAGCATTATGGTTTGGACCACCACTGGGACAACTATGAACTCCACATTGCACCAGGGAGCACTTGGGAAGAATGTGATGCCATGAGTCAGAAAACTAAAGGTGGATTACAAGTGGACCTTGTAAGATGACAGTGACTCCAAACACTCAAGCAAATCCATAAGAGTAGCTCAGAAAGAAGAAATGGAGGGTCATGAAGTGGCCAAGTCAAAGTCCACATCCTTATAGTAATGCTGTGGAGGGACTTGAAGCAGACAGTACATGCAAGAAAGCCCTCAGACATCATACAATTGAAGGAGTTCTGTAGGGAGGAGCGGGCAAACATTTCTCCATGTTGATGTAGGAGACTGATCAATAATTACAAGGAGCAACAGCTACAAGAAGGGACTTCTGCTAAAGGGGGCAACATCAATTATTGAAGCTGGGGGTGTACTTGTTTTTTCACAGCAGAATATTGCATTTTGATTTTTCCTTTTACTGAATAAATTATTGAAAAGTACTTTTGTCATTGTTATTTTTTATTAGAAATGTTGTATCAATCAATATTGTTGTAATGAGGATTAAATATCCATTCATCCAAATATATTGAACTACACAATTTGTCATGGGGTGTAGTTACTTTTTCTCACTACTGTATATTAACTATTCACATCTCCTTTTAATCTTGAAGTTGACCTCCTATTGTATCCTAGTGAGTTGAACCCTATAATGTACAGGTAGCCACTACTTACAAGTTTAATGCATTCCTAGAAATTGGCTTGTAAGGTGAAATCTCATAAGTTGGAAATGTAGTTACATAATTGAGTGAGGTATAAAATCTGCCCATGGTCAGCTATTGTTTCTCAAAAACATGGAAAAAAACATCCTTATATTTGCTCTTGAACTGGTAAAGAGCATTCAATTATTATACTTTTGTGCATAAAAATCTCATTAGCCCAAGACTTGTACCTTGAGGGATACCTGCACTGTATATATTTTTCAAACACAAGGACAAATGAGAAAAAACTCAGGTGTGAGTATTTTAAATGGAGGCCATGGAAGAGAATACCTTTAAAGCCAAATGGAGTTGGGTCACTTTTAATTTCATGACGCTTGTGTTTGTTGTTTGAGCTAGGAGGAGACCCTGGCATTTGTGAAAACAGTAAAAAGAGGAGACAAAAGATGAAATCAGAACAAGAAAAGGCAGGTAAATAACAGTCTTAAACAGCAGAAAGTCTCGTAAGCATGTGGTCGCTGCAAACGCACATTTTTCTGTTTGGCAGATTAAGTGAGGAATGCATGTCAGCATAAGGATCACGTATCAAAGACAAACTTGAACTGGTGGTAGCACCATCACTGTAAGGATGACATGAAGTAATATTGGGCTTTCATCTAACCAGAAGTGGGTTATACACCATTCCATTAAAGTATGGGAATGTGGAGTAAAAAATATAAATGGCGTTAATGGGTCAGACATATTATTTACTAGCTGTGAGCTAGCTTGTATCTATCTACGTACAAGATACCTGTGATAGAGAGCAGCGCCATGGGTAATGTGAGGCTTTTAACATCAGGAGATTCGATCTCTGTCAAGGGAAGCATGCCGTATTTCTGCTTTTAATAGCAATATGGAAACAGAGACCTAAGTCCTTTTCACAAATAAAGTTACCATGATAATGTAACAACACAGTTAGGTCAGTAACTTATGGTAAAATTTTTGTTAATGTGACAAAAGCTCTTTTATCTCAATTTTGTGTAACTGGAGAAGTAACTGACGTAAGCTTTCTCTGTAGAATGCCATATTTTGAATAAACTAAATCAAAACATGGTGTCAAGTTAGCATCAAGAGTATTCTTTGCTTATAAATATTTTATCATGGTTATACACCATATTTTGCAGCGTGCTCCTCTGTGAAATATATACTTAGATGCTGTACTCCTTCACCAGAGGATTATTTTGCATTGGATATTGGATATGAGAGCTTGTACCACAGTAAGGAATTATGTTTTTGTATAGAAAGAAGAGCTGTGATGTAAGTGTTCCCATGGAAAAGCCAAAGAGAATATGGCACCATTTACCTTTCTGATTCTTCAGGTTGCTAAAGCCCTGCAAAGTAAAGCGTTTTTTAGCCACTGCAGCCCTCTCATCGCAGGGGCTTGTTACAGGCTCATCTAGACCAATGCACACCACGAACAGCCAGAAAGTAGGCGTAATTGTGGGAAAAAAGGGAGAGAAAAAGGTGGATGGACAGGAGAAAGACGAAAGGGCACAGATTAGTCCTTTCAGCAGTGGAAAATCAGGAAATGAGCAAACGGATTTTGCATGCTTAGGCAGTATGGCACAAAAAGCAGGACGTAACAAATGGTTTGACTGTTTTTTTCTCTTTAACTGCAATATTACTACAGCACAGCATTTCATTTGACAGTTTAACGTGCAAGATGTTAACAGTTCTGTTGCAGGTTCTCACCTTTGCTCTTGTCTGTGCTGGTTGCGGAATTGGGTTCTGGGCTGCATGGCTCACCCCTCCTTTCCTCCAGTTTCTTTATGGTCTTTTTTATTGGACTGTGGAGAAAAAGTTCACACAAACCAGCTACGCAAGACAAAGTCACTCAATATCTGCCAGGTAAACAGTGTGTGGACATTTATTTTCGTTCAGAAAACTGCCTTTGTTAAAACTCACAAGCTTAAAATTATTTATTCAAACCTTACAGTACAAAGAAAAAAGAAAAATAAAGATGTGGAGATCACCCACAGAGGTAGAGACACACAGAAGGTTTTTGTCATTATTGTTACGGCTCATTGTCTCTAAGAGGCAGCCATGTGGATGAGGAAAGTATAGTTTTACCTGAGGTTACCCGGCGTGGGATTTATCACAGAAAACTGGAGTGTCTGGTCTGATAGCCTTTGCTGGCTAGCCTCTGGAATTCATATTAGAACAAAACTTTTGCACCAAAGTGGTATGAAACTGCACATTTCACAAAATTGTGAAGCAGTGATATTACATATGAAAATTTCCTAAAAGTATTGTGTATGAATACTAAAGCAACTGGCAAATAATGGACCTAATAAACTAAGAGTAAGTCTCTTTATAAAACTCTACAAAATTTGGTTATTAATATAACCAAAATATATATAAAACATGTATAAAAGAATAGTTGTATGTGTCCAAAACTCCACTTTAGTTCAGTCCACAGTAATGACACTTCAATCGTGATTTTTGTGAATGTAGCTCTTACCCCTGCACGCTTTCAGCTGACTGGTGAGCACCTTACGGATTTCATTCACCCATGCTGTTTTAATCTCTGTCGTTGGGGCCTGAAAATGGATCACACATTACCAGAAAGTTTATTTTTTGCCAATAAACTCATTGTAAAACATTTAGCAAAGTCCTGATTATTGCAGTGCAATTGCAATGCTGTCATCTACTGCACCTGCACAATGTACACCTCCTCTCTAGAGTTGCACCAGATCTCAAATTTCTTATTGTCTCCTTTTGCATTTTCTGTGATGCCCACAGCACTCATCTGTAAAATGAAGCAGGAAGATGTTCATTAAAATACAGAAATACAGAGAAGAACCAAGGAAATGTTTTTTTTTTAATTACACAGGTGGAGGAGTTTACTGGTGCAAATCAGGTAAAGTACTTTGCTCAGGAGAAATAACTGTAGCATCTGGGTTTGAACTGATAATCTTCAGAGTGCAAGCCACTGTCCTTAACCGCTACATTACCTGAAGGCCACCTCATGACTAAATAGCACCAACTCCAAATTATGTGTTTGTTAAACCAGTACCGTGTCTGTTCCTGCTTTGCCTGTCCTGCCTCATCCCAGTTCCAACATCTCATACTCACACTAAGGGAGTGCTTGAAGCTGTAGGAAGGGGCCTTCTCGTAGCCTTCCCCGTTCTCCTCCCTCTTCTTGCAAAAGAGCAGGGCCTTCTCATGCAGGAAAAGGTGTCTCTGCATGGGCTTGAAGCGGGCCAGGTCCTTCACCTTGACATGGCCCTTTTTGTGCTCAGTCCACACACTGAATGAGCCTTGCATTAGAAGCCTGCCCAGGTCACTCAGGTTGCCCTTTGAAGGAGCAGAGTTTAGTGCTTAGAGTGTGCACTGCTCTCCTTTCATTTCCCCATTATGCATGAAAAACAAATCTGGCAGACATTCAAATATGTACATTTTTACGTGTTAAAAGACTGTAGACATATGCTGTGCAAACAGTGCATATCCTAGCACCCACCTCATATCCTGTGATGGCAATCAGGTGCATGGAGTCATTGACAGCCTTCAGAATGCCTATGATGGCTGTGAGTGCTTCCTGCAGGTCCTCTGCTCCCTCACAACCCTTACTGTACTTTAGTAGCTCCTAACAGACACAAATTAAACAGGATCACAAACACATCTCAGTGAAGGCTACTGTAATATTCTTCACACTTCGAGAGAGTAATCAATGTAACACTTAGAATGACAGTTTTTCACTTCTGAGATGGGAGCAAAATTCTTGAGGAGCCCTCGAATACTTGGGTAACAGCTATGCGTTCAGAATTAGGGCAGAAATTGACTACATTGTAGAATACAGCATTACAGATAAGAAGCCTAAATTGCTTTATGCAAGTACCCAACAATGACCTCAGTGTCAGGTCCTGAACCTACCTTCAGTAAGAGCTGGTATTTTGTTATCCTCTGTACAGGTTTCAGGAGGTAGGAGTCCAACCCCAGTTTATGTTCAAGCTTTTTCTGACACTCCTGTTTTACCAATACAGAATACACTAGGAATTAAGCAAGAAGATTGCTAAACACGGGCATGGATAAGATAAGAGCCATGAAGGAGAAGGTGAGAATGAATGAGAATACCTGGAAGAAAGCGCAGTCAGAGCACTGTCTCCACAAACTTTCTGATCGTGGTTTGTTCTGGCAATACTTTTCATAGATCTGTAGGTCAGTCATCTATCAGAGACCAAAGCGGTCAGTTTGCAGACAGCCTCAATTGCACAAAGTTCCCTGATTTCCTGATCATTCTAGCAAGATTATCATTTTTCTCAGGAAGATCCTTGTCCTTGATCAACCTCAAGTCATGTCCACAGACTCACCCTTTGAAGAAAACAGCGGCCCACAAGCTCAGGATATTCTGTGTACATCTCCAACTCTCTGAGAAAAGTTCTGTCAAGAGACATGGACTGAGTGCAGAACAGAAACAAACCAGGAGTTTTGAATCCATGGATGGCGCTAACAGTAATGTCAAGTGTTTTGTACTGATTACATCTTCAGACTTTAACACTTCAACAGATCCTGGAAAAGGTACAAGTATCAGTGTCATGACCAGTATGCTGTGTCACAGGTGTTTTATTACTTTACCAAGGCCAACATAGCAATTATCCTGAAAGCTGGAAAAACACAAATTTTTCATGACAACTTTCTCTACACTTCTTATTTTAATATTTTTAATTTCATTTGGGTAATTTTTTAAACAACCCTTAAAAGTCAGGCTTAGACTTTTTAAACTTTGGATCACAGACCAAAAGGACAGAAGCTCAACCAGAAAAAATTCTGTCTGGAAGGAGCACCACAGTTGTTATTACCTCTTGTGGAATTGGTATATCTCAAGCATGTTGCCAAAGAGGACCTCCTTCTTGTTCAGCAGCACACTGGGAATGAGGTGTATCATTGTGGGGTTGTCCATCTCAGCAGCATAGCCCTGGAATAGGGTACATATAATTTAGGATGACCTGTAGTATGGAATACCAACACCCAGCAGTTCATGAGGGAGAGAGAGCAGTTCTGTGAGATAACTTCAGGACTCGGTGTAATAGTGAAGTTCTACTCACCTGAAGCACACAGAGTAACTCCTCCACGTAGGCCCTTTCTGTCTCCAGAAGTTCGTTCATCACATGTCTGCAGACAGAAAAGCACTGATTCATTGCTTCAAATTTCTTTTATCACACAGCTGTGTTAGGTTGTATGGACTTTTTTATGTCTAAGGATAGATTTTCGTTTCATTGTGTTACTATGATGTTTTTTACCACTAGGTCACATGGGCCCTGAAGATGCTAAAGCCTCACCGCCTCAGTATGGCCAAATTCTCCTCTTCATCAGACAGGGATGACTGTTTGCTGACCTCCACCTGAGAGTTAACAAAGAGACCATGAACAACTCTGAAGGTCTGAGAAACACAACATCCTTGCAGCACTGTTCACTGCTGATGAAGGATGATTTTTGTCTTGATCTCATAGCAATGGAAAAGCAGAAGTTAAGAATTCAGTATTTTGCCTTTGAACCGTTTCCTTGATTCACTGGGTCTGCATCACTTTTGGTTTTCTCATATCCTAGGTGGGCTGAAAGAGAGAAGGAGAGAAGCGCTGAAAGGTCCTGCTTCCATTAGATATGAATGTGAGGAATGAACTAACAGAGGGAGTACAATGAGAAATATGGTAGAGTTTATCTTAGAGGAAGTAACACATTGTGTAGATTTCTTCATGAATGAAACACTCGACTGAGACAAACCAATGCAGAACTAGCAGGGACAGATAAACTTATGTGTAGGTGGTGTTCAAGCTTATTATTATGGGGCTCACCAGGAGAAGAGAGCGGTGACTTAATGAAGGCCTCCGGCCTCGGGGCAACAGGCTGAACAGGACGGGTCTGCTTTGCCGCTAACTTCTTCAGACTGATGCGACGCTTTTCGAACATCTCCTCCGTGGACACCTGCTTGCTGAACACCTTTTCTACATGTTCCTGCCAGGACCATTAAGGAAACCCCAGAAGGGAACAGCAGTCAGACTAATGGCTACCTTTTTATTTAGCTTTCCATATTTTTTTCTACTGGGAGATTTACCCTAAATTCAGGATTGAGCACAGAACTGTAGTCCCTCCAAATGGCATTGATGTCTAACAGTGCATTGAGGTGTTCAGCTGTACTGAGGTAGCGCTCTATCTCCTGCAGTGCAGACTCTGCTCCATCCTGAGACTGACACTTGTCCACCGGCTGGGAAGCCAAGAGGTAGATGCCATCCTCACACCACCTGGCAGCCTTAAAATGAGAAAATATAACATAATCAGTCATTTCAGGGAGAAGAGGAGGAATTTTCTTTAGCTCAAGGAAAAATAATGCAAAGTAAAATATTACATTACAGAACAATAAAAGATATAATACTGAGAAATGAAAAAAAAACCCTTTTGTGCAAGTCAGACACAAGAAAGCCAAATAACAGCAATGAACTTGAGGAAATTCCACACACAAGTTAATACTGCTTGATGCTGTATGAACTATGAACCCATCTCGAATGTCTTTGGTGTCCACACTTTTGTTCACCACATGATACTAAAGGTGTGATGATGCCTGCTGTCTGATTTTTATACAGGAAACAAAGTGCATCATCAAATGGCCGCACAATGGTGTCACCAGCTATTATGACTCGTAATCCTGTGTGTTTACTTTAAAATGTATTTGACAATGGAGTCTTCCTGCTTTTTCTGAACAGGGCATCAGTGGAAAGTACCTGAGCAGCTCAGATACCACAGTGGGACTGACTGGAAAGAAGCATCAAAGCAAAACAAGTCACAAGCACCCTACATTTTTGGTATTTGCTACTGGGAAGATGAGTCAGCTGATTTCCTTCTTAAAACTTGTGGTTTGTGGAGAAAAAATGGTTTCTTCAAGTGTAACATTACTTTTGAATTGTCCTGTTCAACTGTCCTTCTGTGAAAACCCCAAGCTGTGCTTCCTATGTTCAGTATAAGGAGCTATGCATGCAGTGTATGTATGCTTTCTGAGATGGCTACTGTCACCTTCTCTAGGTTCTGGTGCAGCTCCATGGCCTTCAGAAGGTGGGCTTTCCTGGCATTTAGGTTGGTGGTGAGCTCCTCACTGGTGGCTCGCAGCTCACCGCACTTGGGTACGATGGAGTCCACTCCGTAGTGAGAGTTCTGGACAAGCTGATCACCTTCAAAGGCCAACGTTTGGGCTTGGTCTAGAACGTCCTGAATACGCAAATGTATTAAGATGAGTAGCAGGATGTGTTTATTGAAATGTGTCAAGTAGTAATAGGAAAGCAGGGATATAACAGTGTAATCTGCACCATAAATTTGGAAAATGTGTTTGCTGATGAAACTGTGTATGAATATATAGCAGAGTAGAACTTACATTAGTTCTCTCCTCAAGGTGGGTCAGGTCTCTCAGAATGTGTTCCAAATGTGCAGGGCTGATTCCCACCACTGAGAAACAAGGTGCCTTTTGGTGCTCTCTCAGCAGGTCAAGTTGGGCATGAACCTGTTCAACAAGTGCAATGAGCATGTGCTTGAAAAGTCCAATCTATCACTTGGCCAGTCTGGCTACCTCACACCTACCTCCCGAAACCTGTGTTCAAAATGTCGAAGCTGCAGACACTGCTCCAGCCTGGTCTGATGCCGTTCCCAGAAATCATCGAACGCTGTCTCTGTCTCATCCAGCTGAGAAATTAGTCTGCAGAAACAGAGGTTTAGATGGCAATGAAGTTCATGGTGAAGGTGGTCCAACTAAAATGTATGACAAATGACCACTGACCAATAAGTATTAAGAGGGACAGTCAGGGCCAGAAGCCTCGGAGGTCCCTCACCTCTGCACTGTAGCCAGGTTGTCCAGCTCATCCTGATTCATTGCATAGTCTGGCTCCCTCACTAGTGGCTCATTGATGGTGTCCAGCAGCATGTTCCCTTGGCTCAAAGCAACCATGAGGTCCTCCTGCACAGACAGGAAGCAAAGACCAGATTCATTAAAAAATCTCTGGACAACTTTATTTTTCTGAAAAAAAAAAAAAAAACTATGAAAAACTAGCTAAATCTTTACTGATAACCTAGGCTTGTCCTCCATAACCTGCCTTCATTCTGTCCTTCTTCTCAGTGTGGATTCCCAGGAGGCTGTTGGTGGCTTGAATGTCATTGGGAAGCTCAGTTTCAGCCAGTTCTGTGCCAAAGACCTGCAGTGTCTGAGCAGTCTTTTTTACCATCAAAGCAAAGCCCTCAATGGCCTGGTAGAACAGGGACAGAGATGAAAGGTTTTTCAATACATACAGGAGCAGACTCTGTGTTGCAAGAAAATTACAAGAACACAGAAGCGGTTTTGCTTGTTTTAGTAAACCAATGATAGCAAACCAGGACACCAGTTATGGCCGTTATATTTTTGTGCAGGGAAGACTAAGGTCTTACTCAAATTTATTAGAAAGAAGAGTCTTCATTACAGCCTCAGCATACACCCGTGTACTGAGTTTGTCTGTCTTGCCTTCTCAAATTCTCAGCTGTCACTTACCGTTCGGTGAGATATCCACTTCTCATGGCAGTACTCTTGCGTTCCACCCAGCTCCTGTGTCAGCTGGGCCCTGTCAATATAGCTGTGGAGCTCAGTAACTGAACTGAGCATGATCACCTAAAGCAGGGAGCAGGGATACAGGAGGCATGATGCATCTTCAGAGAACCTCTTCCTTCCCTGACTCAGCTTTTGCATAGATGCTTACAGTAACTTTCTACATGTATCAGTGCATTACTCTGCAAAACACCATACCATCACATAACTGCCATTGAAAACCAGAGCCTAACAATGCTGTGCAATATTAAATATTTCTACATGCAATGGTAAGATCACAAATTTCAGTTTCAAGTTTCAGGCTGATCCATTTCATGAGCTCCCCCCTCTTCAGAAGACTTACCGGCACCTTCATTTTGAACTCATCTCTGTTGAGCTTGAAATAAATGTCAGAAAAGGTACGGTGGAACAAACTTGTGGGGCGCAGCACCAGTACCAGCTGTAGATTTCCAGGGAATGAGGTCTACAGATGAGAGAGAGACAAAAAAACTGAATTAACAGCAATTGTTGTCTAAGGATAAGAGGATTTTAGCCAGTGAAAAAGTCACAACAATAAAATACAAACCTAAGCTGCAGTTGGTAGAAGAGCTTCTAGATGTTCTCTAGAAGTTTTTTCAAGGAAACAATTCTCATTACAGCTATCCCTCAGAATATGGTTTTTCCCAAGTTGCATTCAAATATCAGTCAGATCTTTTGCCTTTACAAGTAATAAAAGTTGTTTCACACTATAATAGTAATTACATCTGCAACTTAAGAAAATTTTAACCTTGCGAACCAGTTACGTTCCCCTTGTAAAATACTGGTTACAGATTCAGTCCTTCACAGACCTGAATTAGGATATTTTGCAGACCTGGTTTGACAGTGTGGTGACTGACAGTCAGTGACACATGGGAGAAATTAATAAAACAGATCAGCACCATTAGACCAGGTCCTCCAAAAAGATTTCTGGTGGAAAATCAGACCTTTGCTTTCTTTCATTCTCACAGACATTTAAAAATATGACGGTCCTCAGAGTAATTCATGAATTTGCTAATTCATTTTTTCAGTGTGCAGATGAGGTTTTACCTACTGCATAAAGAAGGTTAAATTCTGCCAATTTCTTGCTCTTTTCTTTAAAGAACTATTAAATTTAATGAAGGAGACATGCTGAGTGCACTATCTACTCAAACAAAATAATTTTCACTAAGACTAATATTGACCCGGTAATTTACAAAATTTTGTCAATTAAATGCTGGCTATAAAATAATAGCAGCAAACTGTCATGAGTGTAGAATGCACTTTTTGTAAAAATCATCTGCTGAATGAGCAAATTTAAATCTAAATTTAATGTAATGAAATTCATTAAGCAATGAAATTTATGAAAATTCCTGTCTTGTTGCATTTATGTAAAATTTATTTAGAATTTAAACTTGCCTATACCTTTGTGTGCCACAGGCTGCATCAACATTTGTTTTTCACGCTGAGCAAAATCAAAGATGTACTGAGAGGAACACTGAAAACTACTGCATGTGATTTGAGTGATGGGAAATCTGTCAGTGTCAATAATAAACAACGGCTTAGAACTGCTATTAAAAATAGCAGGACATGAACTGAGGCTATGACATAAAAGTAGTACTGTACCCTCAGCGGATGCCGGGGTAGCTTTTCTTCAGCAGTTGATTTTTCAGGCTTTCGCCTGGTCAATTATAAACACTTTATAAATAATACAGCAAAAATGTTGAAGCTCTATAGAAACTGTATAGCCAGTGATCTTCTGTTCACAGTGGAGACGAACCCACATAGCTGTAGGTTTCTCAGTGGGTCACCCACAGCTAGTTTCTACTCATTGGATTCTAGCTGACTGGAAAGTGTGATGCTGCATCCGTGAAATGTTTCCCTTCCCCCTCCACACACACACACACACACACACACACACACACACACACACACACACACACACACACACACATAGGCCACAGAGACACACAGGCCTCTTGAGGAGGCTCTTTTCAGTTTTGTGCTTCTACTTGAGGCTGCAGTGAAAGACGAAAGGAGCAGCCTGTTATTGAAGCACCACGGCCTCTTGCTGTTGCATTATGTTTGCTGGTGATGGTTGCTGAAGACTTCAGTAAAAGAATAAATCATGTGGTCATTACTGTACGCCTATAACACTCATAGAGCCCCTGCAGTTTATCTTTTGCAAACCCTTTCTGTGCCAAATCTCTAGCGTGTCCCGAGAGGGTGAGTTTCAGAAAGACAGTGGCACAGAAATCACATAAACATGCATACACACCACTCTTTGAGACTCATGTTAAACAAACATCGATGGATGCTCAGAAGACTACATACTAGATAAAGTGCCAGGTTCTTGCTACAACTACATTTGTATGCATTCTGTCAAGTTTTTAACATCACAATGCTCATTCCGCACTTGAAAGGGCTTTCAAAAAAACCATTGTTAATTCTTGTCATACAACAAAATATGAAATAGTGGATTAATAAGAAAAAGTGGATTAATAAGAAAACACTCTGGTAGTCTTAGTTGTAAATGCATGCAGCAAGATAAACAATTAGCAGTTAGTTAGTTAGTTATGGTTAGCAGATATGACTCCCCCAAAGCAAATTGCCATCGGGCTGACCTGAGCAGAATAAGAAGAGAGAGTCAAATTAGAAAAGCCCATTGGAACCATAAAGTTAGATTGGATAAATTTATTGGATTAGAATGTGCAATTCTCCAGAGATTAAACTGGAACTGTCCGATGAATGAAAGCTTATGGAGCACACAATATTTTTTAATGGATCTGGAGGAGATTAAACTGAGCAACCTGTGAGAGAAATAAATGTAGGGATGCAGAAGAATATGGGTGTCATACTTTCAGAAATAGCAGGTTATGTAAACTAGTTCTAAATATTGCTATTCAAATTTTTTACCAGATCAAGCATCTTGGATGGATTAAATTAATCTTTTGGGAAGATCAGAGAACGCAGGGTTGGCTCCAATTTGCCACAGTCCTAAAATTTTGTGCTTTCAAACTCCACAGACTGAAAAAATAATGGAAAGGACACTGAAGGCTGATGGGAGGAAACAGAATAGGAAGCAATAGACTGGATGGAGTGACAGTATAGGAGCTGAAGAAGGAGCATGGAAGGAGAGAGTAATATATGGGAGTAGATATGAGGCTGTCCTTCAGTACAGGCAGCTCTGAGCAGGAAGGACAGCAGAGTCCATAGCAGCCATTCCTCCCCTAAGGACACTCAGGGAAATTAATAATGCTGAAATGTAAAGTGTGCATGTAGATGGGGCAGTTATAGGGCACATTCAGCCACACATTTATTTGCATCTTATGGATGTGAACAGTCAGCAGAATGAAATGCAAAGTTTCCCGTTCAAGTATTCATGTGTTTATGGTTTGTTGCCAGTCAAATAACCCTGCAACTTTTCAGTGCAAACATTGCATTAGATTTCAGCTACAGTTAAACAACAGAGGATTAGTCATGCATCTTGATGACAGAGATTTGTACAGAATGTTATTGTGAAGTATTAAAAGCACACTTTTAGAATGTCAAACAAACACACACACACACACACACACACACACACAGAAAGAAAGAAAGAAAGAAAGAAAGAAAGGGAAACAAGCATCAGTCACAGGGATAGGCTACTTTCGCCTCTATTTTTTGGTGAACTGTGCACTCACCGCAATCCTCACAAGGGTCCCCTTCACAGATGTCCATTTGTCCAGTCGGCGGTCGATAACAAGGACGAAACCAACTGCAGCTGCACTGAGGCTGGAAGGGAACAGATCCCTGTAATCATAGATAAAGGACTGTGGCTCCTGATGAAGCTGGGACAGAGCAGCGTTACACACTGTGGTGTTCACTTCCTCCCCAACACAGCCCTATTCTTCCAGCTCACCCTCCAGGCCTCAGTCTGGTCAAGGAAGAAAGCCCAGGTTCGGACCAAGAAACGTCAAGCAGACACCTGGCAGGCAGGCTGCAGGATGTCTGAGACCCTCAGAGTGGGTAGGAGAAGCAGCTCCTATGCCCAGGTGTGCAACCTGTCTATGTGCACCATGGAGTGCTTATGACTGTCTGGCACTTGCCACAGCCCATCACACTCAACTGGCAGTGACAGATGGCAGGTATGAACAAGCCTTCTCTCTCTCTCTCTCTCTCTCTCTCTCTATCGCTTGCTCTGTCTTTCTTTCGTGCACATGCGCAAAAATGCCGTCAGCTGAAACCTGGTCCACATACTTCTGACTGTGTTAGAACAAGCAGTATGCTCACTGAACACTTCCCTCCCAGATGGACTCAGCTGTGTGTAGAAACAGAAAAGCTGTGAGAAAAGCAACGCAGCCACCACTAAGATCACAGCACAGGACAGCAGCAGCCTGTGCACCTTTTTTAATGGTCAGGCAAATGGAGCCATGGCAGCTGCGCTGTTTCAACCAGTGGCAGCCCAGTTTTGGCTTGATGGGCAGCTTTGACAGTGACTAACAGTACCACAGGGAAGGGGTGCGGTTGGTGTTACTGACCAATTGTTAGTAAGGATCTACTAAAAACTGGTGTGTGAGGAGCTGTGGGGCTCCCCTATAAATAAGCTGTTCATGGTAACTAAGCTGATGCGTCTTGTCCTTCTAACTGTGTTCTGGACTCTCTCCTTCTCCATCCTTCAGGTGTTCATCTCACAGGCTGCCATTCTGTAGGGAGGAAGCTAAGCAGAGCCCTACTGAGCACCATCTTAAGGGCAAAAGTAGCAGAAGGAAGCATGCACCTAAGTAGGCGTATTTTAAAATCAATCCCATTAAAATCCTGGTACTTTCAGTACTTGCTGTTTAATGGTCTGGTTGGTAATAAGGATCTGGATCTTCTTTCTGAGGCCTTTATCTTGCAGTGCACTCATGTATATCCACCGTAGGACTTTAAACTGCTTCTTCTTTATTTAAACGGCTTCCATAGTTGCATAAGGATCCATTAGCCAAATTAAGAACAGATTAAAAATACTCCAGATTTTTCCATTTTCTCCCTCAGTCTTAAAACGATCATCTCATCAGCATCTCCAGCACTGTTTGTAATTCTCCCAAGAGAGAAGCAGAAAGCAGAACAGGCCCTGAGGAGTTTATATGAGCATTAATGTCTTATTGAATGTAAAACACTCATATGAAAAAGGATTAATGTCTTTACTCTATAGGATTAAGATAAGCACAAGTTTCAGGTCATGAAACACTGCAGATGAAAAAAAAGAATTACTGGGGTGGAAAAAGGGTTTCGGATCGCTGAGGATTTTTCGCACAACTGTGATGCCAGTCTAATATTCTTCTACTACTCTTGAAAAGATGGAGGGGTTTTGTATTTAAATCTTTGCACATTTAAATTGCATCTCTTCAAGAACTGTAATACTGCAATATTTATCCTACAAAAAATAAAGTTTAGAAGGTCTATCCATTCTGCATTATTGAGTATTGATTTATCATGAGATTGTGGAAACTGCAGAGCTTGCATAAATCAGCATATCTGATAAAATACGTTGGAAACCTAACCCTCACTGACCTCTGCGGAATGGACACAACATCCATTCAAACCACTAAAGAAGCATTTATAAAGAAATCATAAATATTTTAACTTGGAGGAATTTTAACTTTCAGCAATGCATTCTTTCCCTGCTTAGCATGAAAACAGTAGAACCATAAAAAAAAAGTTTCTATGGTTTGTATTAAGATCCATCCATCCATCCATCCATCCATCCATCCATCCATCATTTTCAGAAATCGCTCATCCTAAGGAGGGTTGCTGTACTGTGGATCCTGTCCTGGTACCAGAGGGCACCAGGCTGTGAAATCCATCCTTTACAGGACTCCAGTCCTTCACAGGGTGAGCACACACACCCAGTACCCACTCACATGCAATACACCATTGGCAAGTTGCAGTAAGCAATGAACCCAAAACACGTGTCTGGACCGTGAAAGGAAACCCCTGCAGACATGGGGAGAACACACAAACTCCACACAGACTGAGCTGGATTCAAACTCACACCCAACCCACCCAGGAACTGAGGCAATAGTGCTACCGGCTGAGCCACCACACTAATAGAAATCCCACAACTATGTGCTGATAGTGCATTTTATTTTTTTCCCTGGTGTATCCTTGAAGGGCTCAGGAGAAGGGCTCACCTGGGCACACTGGTCAGGTACGTCAGCACATTCTGGAACTCGTGCTCAGGGAGTTCACCGAAAGCTGGGAACTCTGGGAATACGATGATGGGGCTGCCATTATGGCTCCGGCCTCCTGAGCAGATAACAAGAACCAGGTGTTAGTACTGGTGACTGTGAGCAAAGATCTCTCATCCAGTGATCCTCAGACTTACTTCTGCTTTTATGCTTGTATATTTCCTCTTTTGATTAAATATATAGCTAATCTCTTGCCTGTAGGCTTGCGTTATATCTGTTATATGTGTTCTACTTTTAAATCTGTTGCTCAGCGTGCTGAGTCACCGTGTGGGAAGAAGCAAAAACTGAATTATGTATCTTCTTCACCACCACAAGAGGGTGACACAAGTAAAGCAGTACAGGAAATGTTGAGGTTTTAGGACAGTTTAAATATGATGTCGTAATAGAGGATTTATGACAAGTATAGCTGGGTGCTGGCACAGAAAGCATGGCACAAAGGCAGTATTAATGGTCACAGTGAGGCACATCATCTGTTTTCCTCTGCCTTCATCTTCTGACTAAAACTTCAGTGGGCTGTAATCCTCTCTTGTTTAATGTAAAATATTTTAAAAAGGGTTATGATTCAGAGCCCTTTAACTGGACTTGTATGAGAAGTCTGGACACAAGCCAACGCTGGGGTGGGTAGTGACTTGCTCAACCCAGGAAGGAGCAGCTATGGGAAAGGGAAACATGCTTTGGACTGCTTAGGTGCAGATCTCTGAAGAATCTGAGTGGCTTTGCAGTAAGGTCGCAGGCATGGTGCATAACTGTCAAGGGAAGGGAGGGGTGTTAATGCAGCAGTGTGTTTGGGGGGGCACGGGGGGAAGCATGTCAAGCCTCAGTGGTTAAAAAAGGCAATATAACAGCTTCGGTCCTGTCCCCATTCACACGCACCAGAGAAGAGCAAACGCTCCCAGTTGATGTAACCAGAATATCAATGTCGCTGGCTGCCATTAGTCACAGCCATGTCTGTTTGTGCTTTTGACGATTTTTAAAATTGTAATTTGTCAGTGAGGGTGGTGTGGAACAAATCCGGATTCTATGCTGGCTTTGAGTTGGCCTTCACTCACGCAGAAGGAGTGACAGAGAAGAATTAAGTGATGTTTTGTGACACGGGGCACTGCAGTAGAGAATGACAACCATACTTTCATTACCAGCCTCTTCTGGATGACCACATTACACTTCTAAATGTGTTTTCCACTTCGTGATGACTGAAACAGCGGGAGAGCAAGAAAATTTCTCAAATGAAAAACCCCTTCACCAACACAATGGGCTGGATTTTTTTATATGCTTGCTTTATATACAGTATATTCTTGATTTTTATATTCACCCTCTTTCTTTCTGTGTCTTTTGTCAGGTTATTGCTAAAGTGAAAAGCTTCTGTTAAAACAAATGAAATGAGAAATAAGTGAAAGCATACTGGGGAAATGCAGGGGTTCTGGGCAAGATTGTGCTGTAGGGAAACAGGAAACTCACCTGGCAGGAAGGCAAACTGCTTCCTGAGCTCAGACCTAATGTCCTCAGCATGGATGGGATTGCTGTCCTGCTGCAGGACCTCATCTGTTGGACAGAGTGGAGATGGTTACCACGGAGATCAGACAAAGAGCATAGCAAAGACTGGGCCCGCTGTCAGGGGGTCTCTTTGTGACTCATTTCTGAGTACACAACCCAAGGGGATTGTTAATATCATAATGCAGTACCTGAATTTAGGTGAAGCATGAAAGGTGGAAGCACTTGGAGCAAAGAAATTTATCACACAAAACAGGCCTTTTGATTTCAAATGTAGGGTCAAACACAGTTGGAGAAAAAAACACTTTTTCTGCATTAACTGGACTGACGTCATGGACGAGTTAGGAAAATATCACTATATAGTTTATATATAAGGTAATTGAATTCGAGAGGCGACAAAGAATTTGACACACAAGTAAAAAAAAATGAAATAGTGTGAGAAACAGTTGTTCTTTTATGTGAGACGAAAACTGACATATTGTGCAATAGGCTGGAGCCCAGAAGACAACTGCAGAGACACAGCGAATGAGTTTCAACCAGGCCCACATCTTGGGGCCACTACCACTGCTGTTGCTGCAAACTTTACTGGTGGTCAGTTTGTCCCAAAACCCTACAGTGCAGAACAGAACAGATCGATGCCACAAAAATGGCACAGCACTGTTTTTGGATAAAGAGTTACAAATACGGGTAAAATATGCAACACCTTGCAAAAGTATTCAAACTCCTTGAAAGTTATCAGCATTGCCTGGATGAGAAATTATACTTGCACATTTTTTTCCAATCAGTATTTTTACTAAGAACTCAAATGATGCAGCACTGTATTTTTCGAGCCAAAAAAGTCAATTGTCTGCAGACATTTTTGAAGAAAATGAAAACTGAAATATGCTGTAAGCATAAGTATTCAAGTCCTACACATTGATATTTGGTAGTCAGCTTTTGCTATAATAATAACTTATAAGTCTTCTGAACAAGAAGCTGCTTCCCACACCATTCAGGAGTTATTTTTCCACATTCCTCTTGATAAATCTGCAGCAAGTTGGTCAGGTTGGTTGGATGATGCTTATGGACTGCAATTTCCAAATAGTGCAACAGATTCTCATTCAGATTAGAATTAGGACTTTGACTGGGCCATCATCTTTTTGTTTCTGAGCCACTGCAATGTTGCTTTGGCCTTGAGGTTGGGATAAGCTTCAGCTTCGTAGTGAACTGAAGCTGGCACCCTTACAGCATTTCCCTGTATTTTGCTATATCTTTGTTCAGTTTTGAAAAGACCTTCTATCCCCACTGATAAAAAGTATGTCCACAGCATGACACTGCCACCACCATACTTCACTGCAGGGATGCTGATACTTGAGTCATGGCCAGTGTTAGATTTACTCAACACACGCAGTAGCGTTTTAATTTTTGGTCAGAAATTTTATCCTGGGCTTATCTTACCACAAGACATTTCCCACATCTGGGCTGGGATGTTCACATTCTTTCTGACAAACTCCCAACATGCGAGAGATAATTCTTTAGGAGCACCCACCCTCACATCCAGGCTAGTTTTATACAGTACTATGGCTTCTGTGGACTGGTGCACCTTTTGTCCTCTGACCATTGACCTCTACAGCTCCTTCACAGTGATTGTTCTTTTCTGTGGCTTCCCTCACAAGTCCACATTTTGCTCAGATGCTTTAAGTTATCTAGAAAATGTGGTCATTACTTTAGTGGTTCAGCGGTAGAAACCATTTATGTCCCATTAAGAGGGAACTGTGTCCTTGCTTATGAACAGTTTTTCATCTGTGTGTAAAAGCAGGACCACTAAAAAAGGTGGACATCGGAATTCCTAAATGTTGGCATCAGATGGAGACAAATTGTCTCCATCTTAAGCAGTTAATACATGGAAAAACCAGCAATACATACACAGGTTGTCTGAGAGAAAAAACTTTACTTCTTAATTTCTCCTTTTGTTGTCTAACTCAACCAGTCATAACAGTCCCAAAATATGTACATGATAAAAAAGTAGTAAATTCTCTGCTTTTAAAAACTTATTATGAACATATTATTATTAATAATTTAAATAATCTTAACTTCTATGTGACAGCTCAGACATTTGAATACAAGCAGCATATTTTAGTTTGTCATTTTCTTTAAAATATCTGCAAACAACTCATTTTGCCTATGAAAATTTTGTGTTAGAGCATTTGAGTTCACAATAAAACTCCTAATTGGAAAAATATATAAGCAATGTTATTAATCCAGGTAACGTTTAATAATAACTTTTGAGGGATTTGAATACTTTTGCATGGCACTGCAAAGCTGTCCTTTAGAGCAGGATCTCTGACATCCAAGTAATAGATGGTTTTAGACATTACCGAAGGGACTGACAGCAAGCATGAAAAGCAATTACACAACATAAACAGTCTCAGTGCTGGTCAAATAAAGTAATGGATATCAACCAAGCAAGAAATGCGTTCTCTGATGCATCCTTGTTTCTGAGAAAAGTGAATATAATTGTTTTATCAGGACTAAAATCTCAGTGTTGCACAACATACAGTATGGTGCTAACTTTCTCCTGGAATCTTCTTCTGCATTAGAAACAGAAAAACGCCCTTTAACTGGAACTCCCACTTATGTGAAAAGCTTTGCAAATACTCAACTACACAAACATGTTCAATCAGTCAAGGCTTACAAGCACTAACAACTCTTGTTTGTATTCACAAACTATTTCTATACATTCCTTGGACAACTCATCCCTTAGCTCAAACCTAAGCCTGGAACAGAAACAGGCAAATAACTCCATTTATGAGTTGTGGAGAAACACCTAACGTGATGAATGTACAGTACGGTTATCCATGTTGTTGAAGACGAATACAAGGCAGACAAATGCAAATTTATTTTACTGATTTATGAAGCCCTAGAAACCATGTAGAACAAGACTGCTATATGCAGAATTTCCTCACTTTGCAAACAACCTCACCTGGGAGAGAGAGAGAGACAAAGAAGTTTACTTTTTCAGGCTCTATGATACTGTTTGCTCAGTCTTTTGTGCTGACTACAGCTGGTTAAACATTATAGAAAAGCTGTGTACTTTTAAGCTGTAGGCACAGAATTAACCACTGGTGTAGTGCATTCAGCAAAATACAGCTATAAATACAGCAATATAGCAACGGTACTGTAATCCACTACAATTTCAACACATTGGAAAGACCACAGAATGCAAGAAAGTGAGATTAAAGCTTGTCGATTCATCTCACTCTTGACACCTTTCAGAGAACTGCCTGTCAATGTAAAAAGATTACATACAATGAACATCCATCAACATCTGAGTTTAAAAGGAAACTTTAAGAACATGCCAGACAGTGCTACATCCTGAAAACCTGTTAAACTTTTGTAAATGCACACAAAACGTTACTCATGAAGCACTGAAAACCTCCTTGAATTACTTGCCCGGCAGGGCAGCTGCTTTGAAAGCACACATCCTTATCTTCAGTGATGCAAGCATCAATAAACAGTAAAACACGGCTGTTGGTGTGACAGCTGCACTGTGTACCTGTCCTCATCTTCAGGTGCAGCCACATCCTGGTGATGTTGCGACAGAGCTGAGAGACGGGACTGAGGGCCACAACGTTGGCCTCATACCCGCCCTCATGCAGCCTGAACTCATTGCAATGTAGAGAAGCCGCATCCATTTCCATGGTCTGTGCATTCACAGGGAAACAACTTGGCCTGTGTTCTCCCCCCAAGTCCAGCAACCCCGCATAGAGATCTCCAGTGGCAGATGGAGCTCCTGAGGAGAGGCATGTGATCTTTCCACAGGTGAACACGACACAGTGAAGCAGCTACAAGGGGCCAAAGACAGATGGGTCCTGAGTAACAGCAAGCCTTGGGGGTACGCACATCATTCAGGATGCCTTAATCACGCACGATAAAAGGATCAGAATGCAAACTGGAGAACATGAGAAGGAAAGACAACACTGTACCGGTTCCTGTGCCTCCGACCGGCCTCTGATGGGGGCTTTTATGTGTATGTAATGTATACAAGGCAACCTATGAGGTGACGGTTCAGGACCCCCAGGGACCTGACATGCAATGAGCTGCCTACACAGAGGCTGTCTTCATCTGAACAACATCCTCCCTCCCTGGCAACTTTAACTCCCTGAAATGCAAGCTGCCAGTCACTGAAATAAAACATTTCCATAAATATTCACATCATTATTCAAGTTGGTGGAGGTCATTCTCTGGTGTTTTTGAATGTTCTAATGAAATTCACTGCATTTCTATTGTTATGAACATTGTGTGCAGAGGGGGTGTGGCAGAAAAAACTTTCCTCTGGCACCTATTACTCACTATAATCTAGCGTGTGTTTGTGAGAAAAAAAAAACGTCTTCTTACTACATGAGCTGAACTGCAGGAGTACCGATTCCCAGGAGCTGTATATATATATATATATATATATATAAAAACATTAAAAGTAGCACATTTACAGTGCATAACACAGAAGTGTACACCCAACACAAAAATGAATGCAGACATGGGCACACCCAAGGAGGCACACAGCAGTTCAGCTGAATGGTGAAAGTGTCTGTCACTCCTGCCAGCTTAGTCCCTGGAGGACACATGGTTTTGGCCCATGAGGACCAGCCCTGGTTACCGCAAAGACTGGGAGTGTAAAGCAGACAGGAAAGGCAGGGCACACTTACTAACATTCATCATGTGATCTGCCACACTGTGGTTCTTCCGTGTGACCGGAGACCTCATGATATTGAACTGTATTGAAATTCAGGGAAAGTACACAGAAGGAAATGGTGCTGAAACCTTTCTTAAGAGGTGTCAGACTCTTCAAAAAATTGACAGGTATTGATGGTTTCCACCAAACTGCCACTGGTTGAAAACAGAGCATGGAGGACAGGACCCCGTGTTTAGCCATCCTAAGTCCACATGCGAGCCGTGCCAGAGAGAAAGGAATCCAGTAGTTAAATGAGTCTTAGTGGCTTCCACCCAAAGGCATGAATTATTTAGGCAGCTCTGTCATGTCAGTGGTCCTCCATTAAATATTCCTTCTCTGACTAAATGACTACTCTTATTAAAACACCATTTTTTACCAACACTCATATGCAGGGTTTCATTTATAATTTATATACACATCTTCCACTTGAACGGCTTATAACTGGCCTGCTGATGGTTACCACCCTCATTTTCTGTGACATTTGGTGGCGCACCTATAAAATGACCAGCGGCAGGTCAAATGCCTCGTAAAATGACAACACTAGGAGCTCTCAGAGACTCTAAAGGCAACAAATTGATAGCACTTAAGTTATGGAAATAACAGTACAAGCCAGAGACTGACTTCACAAAGTAAAGACCACATTTGCTGTGTGAATCAAATTGAATCCATGCATGAGAAGATCCACTTTTGGCACAAGGGAGATGTTGATTCTGACAACACAGTAGCAATTATGATGGTGGATATGCAGAACAGGAAAAGGCAAACATTCATTGTGACCCAACATTTCCCACAAATGATCATCCTGCAGTCAGTTTTCAATAAGGCTTCCTCACTCAGTAGACAGTAGACACAATTTCTTTCCCAAACATAAAAAGTGAAAAGCTGGAAAAGTTTTCCTTCAGCAGAACCTTTTCTGTTATCCATATCTTTTGAGAATGGTTTCCTGGTATCTACAAGTGCATCAATGTAGCATGGGCCAAGTATCTGCTCTATCACTGTTTAGATGTCAGTAAAAACCAGCCCTTCCTCTACAAACACCACAGTTGTATCTGAGCAGCTGATCTGTGAACATACAATGCTGTGTCTTATTGCTCTGAAGAAGGATTGTCATTTTCAGGTCTGACATCAGCACCCTGAGCTCCTTCTGCTCACGAACGCAGAAGCCATCTTCAGCTGCAAACTAGCTCCTCTCACCAGTAAGAACTGGGCCAGAAGATACCAGGAACATGGAAAAGGTGCTTAGATGTGGATTAGATCCCAGCGCCAGTGTTGAAGCCAATCTACAAAGGATAGCCTTCAAGGAAGTATACATTTCAAATTCTACAAGGCAAACGTAGATGTCACCACAGACCTTTTATTCTTCACTATGTTTCACGTTGTGTTCAACTGGGTCAACTGCAGTTTTTTCCACCATAACACTGTCATTAGTTCATCCAGAACAATAAATGATTTTGACCACGAAATTAATTATGCACAAATAAAATTTCTAGATGTAGTTTTTAATTTTCAGTTTAATAATCCAATGAGAAGCTCTGAAATAGAAAGACAAAGTCATCGCCACTATGAAAGCGGTGCAGAAGAATAAACAAGGGCGGCTGCAAGTATAGAGCTTCCATTGAGATGAGAAATGAGGGTTGCGTGTATTAAACAGGAATGCCTCAAGCACCACAAACATGCAAAAAAGCTGGATTTGTACCCCCACTGAGTGCATTGTCTTTTAATTGTAATGTCGGTTCTCCATGTTATGTTTTACTCCAGCAGACAGGAAGCACCGGGAGCCGCGTGTATGGCAGAACTTGGTTTTGAGTTCATGTGCAAAACATAAGCAGGAAGAAAACATTAGCAATGGAAAAGAAGGCGCAGCGGATCTCTTGTTTAGAGTGACAGCTGACATTATGAAACACAAAAAGTATTCACACAGCTGTAAAATGTGATTAAAACACATATGTTTAGGGCAGTCCTATAAGATTAGTTAAAATCTCAGAGCAGCAGGGCAGCTGTGCCTCTCCCATGGTACTCTGTGGCTCAAGTGTTTGAGTGTGATACCCACTGGGGGGGGGGTGTGGTTATTGCTAACCCCCACAGCGTATTGTGCTCTCGAGTCCTTAGAACCATGGAACATGCCCAGCCGCCACAAAACCATGTTCTTGCCCTCCTGTCTCCTCAGCCCTCAGTTTGTAACAATGCCAGCATTTTTAAGGAGAAAATAAAATCTTAAAAGAGTGTGTAGGAGTGGAAACAGACCTTAGAGCATCAGCGCTTGAACTTCCACACTGCCCCAGAATTTCATGGGTATCTATGGGGCCAAAGCTGCATGTTCTTCCCAAATGGCATGTAGTGAATCCAGCAGCAGATCACAGATTCTTCTGTCTCTCAGACTACTGCTGGACTTTATTAAGCACTTTGGGTAGCAGCTACATCACAAATATTTGATATAAACAGAGCAGTGATGCTTTTTGCATGCTTGCTTCATGAGGAAAGCATGACACTGCTGTGACTGTGCTGACTCTGTCAGTGGAGTTCCAGAGTCTCAGAGCCAGACTTCTCACACTAAATGCAGGTGTACCGCCTTAGCACCAACACAGCCAATGTGACCTCAGGCGGAACGACACTATCGTGCCAAGCAGCTGGTGGAAAACTGCAGAGAATAATATTCCATGGAAAAACAGACACTAAAAAAACTGCTTATTTTCTGGCTTGCATCCCGCCAGTGTGGTGTTACAGAGTAGAAGGCAGATCGTGTTGACATCGGAGAACCGAGAGCCTTGCATCTGCTCTACACTGGCTGCATGCAGCAAGTCATAAAGAAATGAAACAGAGAAACAGCAGGTAGCTTTCCTAATGGGTTTGTTTTATAATGTTATCCACAACCCTTGTGTGCTTCTGCCTTCCAGTTATTAATTCTGTCATGATTAATTCATTGCTTAGGTGATATTTTTATCCATAAGTACTTTGCTCAATAGCACATAGGGAGGAGTGGGACTCAAAACCATAAAAGTTCTTAAGCACAGTAATGCCAGAATCTGTCATATAATTTTATAATGTTGACCTATTTTACTGAAATTATTAGCATGAAGACTTTTTTGTAGAAAACATTTTAATTGTTTTCTTATATTGTAGCTGTTGCAGATTCACATTGTGATGGAACTATTACTCTGGTCAGCAGCAGTTTTGTCACGTGGGTTGTAATGGGTGCTCTAAGTGGACTTCTTCATACTAAATTAAAAAATGAAATGAAATTTTTTTCTATCAGGTTTAAATATTTTTGTGGGCCCCGTCTTCATTATTCTGTTCAGTTAGTGACATTACGGTGCTATATTTTAACTATAGTAGCATATTTGTAACAATCATTGAGCAAAATGTAATTATTCTTCTCTAGCATAAAAACCTCAAGACAAAGGTAGAAGGCATCACAGCTGTACAAAACAACACAGTGGTGATGATGACAGTGGATATGCAGAGCAGGAAAAGCAAAACCTTCACTGTGACCCCACATTTCAACTTCTTCACGTTAACTTGTAAATATGGGCAACTATCAACGTAAAGTTGTGCGTCACTCAAAAATGTTGCCTGATAGAGAAGTCCTGGAAATGTGTGAATTTAGCATGAAAAGTTCACCATTTTTTTGTTTGCGTGGAATGGAAAAAAAATTCTTCCCCAGAAATATCATTTTCCTGCACTTAAAAAAACTGAGCTGTTTCATAGTCTGACTTACATACTTATATTGTTATCATGCATTCACTTCTGTTCTGTGCAAACGCTGCCCTGTGTTCTCTCTGCAATTGCATTTCATCAACAAACAGCGGTTTTTGTGTTAGGACAAAAGGGCTCAGTCCACCACCACAAGCCACACACACAAATTCATCCATCACCTCATCGGTTCAGTCAGCATTTTGGTTGCGGTGAGGACTGATCTTCAGTTCAAGAGCAGCACTCTAGTATTTCATTACATTCAACTGACAGACATGAGTGCATCGAATATATTTTACATTCTTCATTCACATAAAAAATATATCAATATTTCAGCTTTTTCTTCAGGACCACATCAGGAAACATAATAACAAGGATACCCTTTTTCGCATTCTGGTGTCACTAAGTTCTGTGTGCGCGAGTCTTTACTCAGGTTACACCTCAGAGACTTTGTCAACACTTGGCTCAGTGCACCAACGGGTGTGTCAGATACACTGCAGGCGAACCCGCAGCCGCAGTTGCTGTGTCTCTTTCCTCAGCGCTCCATTCTGAGGTCACTCATTCTCACCTTAATGATCAACAGGAACAGGTGAGCATTTCAAAATCCTAAAACTGTGAACAGACAACAGATTGTGCATTTGAGCTTAAAAAGAGAAAAAATACAGAAGACGAAGACACCAGCCTTGGTCCTTCTGCAAACATCCACCACTCCTGTTTACCTTAACAGAGTGCACAATAAAAGCTGCAGGGCGTCACACTGAGTGATGCACATCAAACACAATAAAATATGACAGGGCCGTATAGCTGAAGGGAACAATGCAAACGCATAATTAAAGAAAGGCATCCGTAATATAGCCTATAACCGATAAATATTCCAGTTCCTTTTGTTTACGGAAATGAGCTCTAGTGGTCACCTTTGACACACAGCCGGTCCATGAGCTCGCAAAGCAGCTACTGAACTCTTTCTGACATGATTCTTCCTGCTCTTTGGTTGCTCTCCTGCTCATTCACCAAAAGGGAGGGGATATGCTGGCCCTGGGACGGGAAGAGACACTCTGGAACGGCACTGGGGGCAGAGGGAAGTGAAGTGGTCAGACCTTGTACCTGAAGGATTCAGGTTTGAATTCCACCTTTGGCTGTAATATAAGTTGGGAGGTTACTAACCCTGAACTGATCCAGAAAAATCACCCAGCTTGAAAATGGGTAAATCATTGTAAGCCACTTTGTGGATCAGGATCAGCTTAATAAATAAATATAAACATGCTCGAAGGACTGGGACTGGGATGAGGACTGGGAAGAATGTTCCTGTGAAACAGCTGTAGGAGAAATGGTATGGAAGAGACGTGTGACTGGGACTACAATGAGCCCATAGGAATTCAGTTGGGACTGCAATGCATCCTCTGGGGTAGAACTAGGATGGGCACTCTATTTTTCACCCTGTAAGCCAAGGTACTCTACATCCTCAATAGCTCAAATAAGACTGAAGCACAAAATATTTCACAACACTATAAGTGAGCCCTTATTTTTTTCATTTGGGGTTAAATATGATTAAGTGTAAAATTATTTATAAAATTATTTATAATCAGTCTTTTGTCTAGAATGCTGGGGTTGGAGATGCATCACCTACACAGGGCACAGCGACTTGAAAGTAGAAGACAGCACAAAAAGTAAAAAAGTAAAAGTAAAGACACACTAGAGAACGACTTTATTAATATCATGAGAAACAAAACCCAGGATAGGTGAAGCCCAAATATCCTGGAACCTGTATGAGAGCTCAAACAACATTTTAATATTTGGAATGTCAATATTTTGAAACTTGCCAAAACTCAGAACTTGGTGACGCAACAGACTTCAAAAGGAAGTGCAGTGCTGATGTAAAACTAATTGCTGTAGAAGTGATGGGCACTGGTGATGCTCTCATATTTCTAATGAGTGGCAAGGATGGCATAGAGGTAGCAGAGATGTGTTGGCTTGGTAAAATGATGATAAAGCATGGTTCCAAGTAAACAGAACAACAGAGACAGCAGGAAGTCCAAGAGCCAAAGCAAATGTTATACCAGAAGAACAAAACAGAAATCATTGACTGCTTTGGAACCATTGTGAAAAAATAGGACGGACAGGAAGATATTGTGTGGTCATGAAAGGTGAGACACCTGGAGGTGCTGAAGAGACAACGTATGCTGAGAACAAACACTGAGCAAATCCATGCATTCCTCTCCAGTTTGCCCTCCATGATGCCTTCAGACCAATGAGGGGGATGACCAAACAATTACTTGACAGAAAACATAACCCAGTGACTGAGAGTTCAATTAACAAATTGTCATCCCCACGTTCAAAGGGGAAGGAGCTGCTGCTGACTTGAGCAGAAGATGGCTGAGAGCAGCATGGTACACACTGAGCACAAGACGCAAATCTCAGCAGTATCACATAGGTCTCAGTGGGCATTGGTGATGGCTATCAGAGAGCCAAGCGCAAATGGAAGAGGACAATGACACCAAATGATGAGGACGATTAACTACAAAATAAAGAGAATTCATAAAGCTGCTTTCCACCAGAAGTGCAGCTTCCCAGAGGTTTAATAACCTGTGTCGGGCATAACTTCTCTGCAAAGCAAAGATTGAATTCCAGGCCCAGATAGACAGTGCATTACATCTCCATGCAGCTGCACATCCTATAGAAACAAATAAAATGAATTATAATTACATTATAGTGAATGTGTTTGTACCATTTAACCACAGGGCTCACATTTTTGTCCATTTGCATGTCTAAAGATTTTATTTTTATCAACTTTTGGCTAAGCACCTCATTATATAACACTGCAGCACAACAGAATCCTGGAAGTAAAACTGAGAACCTTCAAATTAACAAGTCACACTCCCCAGGATGCAAGCTGCTGTCCTGCATTGCCAGAAACCCAGTGAGGAAAAACCCCTCCATAGCTTTGGCATCCTTATTTCTACTGCTTTCTTCAGCTACCCGTCTTGTCCACAAGCACTGTGCACAAGTAAATGCGTGGTGACCATTTCCAAGGCTACCTAATACACTCATTTGTCAAGCAGCATTAGCACTGTCACATTTACAACTGTTGTCAAAAAATTATCAGTCTTCACACAAGTTTGACTTGCACCAACAGTAAGGATTTCACATCAAGTCTCAATAAATGATCCACCAAAGTAAAACTGAGAAAAAAAATATAATGGGTAAATTTAAAGGATTATTATTATTATTATTATTATTATTATTATTATTATTATTATTATTATTATTATTATTATTATTATTATTATTATATAAAATTCACTGAATTTTAGAGGGCATTTATTTTTACATAAATATTCAACAAATGTATATTTTTTAGGAGTTTTCTGAAGACACTTTTTTAAAAAAAATGCTACCCTTAAGGTACAGTAAGACACACACACTTACCTACAGCATGTGTACTTCACTTTTACCACACTTAAGACTCTAATGCATGTATGTTTATATACACAAAGTGCATTCAGATGGACTGTTGGGCTACATTTCAGGCTTTGAGGCGTTGTGGACTGATTCGCCATCCTAAAAATTAGCCTTAACATTGGCAGCACATAAAAATAATACAACATCCACCGAAACGACAGATGCATACACTGCAGTAAACTTGGTGATTCTGCAAATCCTTTAAACGTGTCTGTGAGAATGGAATCCGGACACTCACCATGCAGCCAGGTGAGCGACTGTGAGAGCCTGTAATAAGCCTTCATTTCCTCCACAGGTATCTTGGCGTGTTCATCACCATCGTGTGAGGGCTGAAGGCTCTCCTCCAGGCTCTGCGTCTCCTGCCTCTCCATTCCCACCGGTCCACAGGTACCGCTGCTGAGCTCTCTTACATGGCCTGAGTATCTCCAACTGCCCCTGGCTCAGTCTCTCCCTCTCTCTCCAGCTGCCTCTTGTTTTCTCTCTCCACCTCTTTCAGTGCATGAAAGATAAAGTAAGTCTGCAGCCTGCTGCTGTCAATCTGTCACCTTTCGCACTTCCTGTTACAAGGCTGCCACATACTGCAGAACAGGTTAAGCCCTTCTCCACCCACATTAGTCACAGTCACTCAGCCCCTTCACACAAGTTCAGCTGAATTCTATCAACCAGAACAAACTTTCAGAATTATCCCTTTGGGTCCTTCGACTGTCAGACAGAACCAAAGCTTGCAAGCAGGAAACATATTAAAATTTAAAAAAAAAAAAAAAAAAAAAAAACTTCTCTGACTGAAGACCGATAAACAAGATAGGAGTCCAGTTTGTACCATACAGTTGTGGTAGGAAGGGTACAATTTAGTCACTGCATTTAAATACAGTAGCAGTAAAAGTAAATGCTATCAAATGCTAGGTGCATGTAGGTCAGAATACTGCTTAGTCAGTATGGCATCTGCATATTTCCCCCATATCTGCATGGGTTCCCCCCAGGTGCTTTAGTTTCCTTCAACAGTCCCAAGACATGTGTCTTGGGTTGATTAGTCACTCTAATGTATGACTCTCTGTGTGTGTGTGTGTGTGTGTGTGTGTGTGTGTGTGTGTGTGTGTGTGTGTGTGTGTGTGTGTGTGTGTGCACGCGCGCGTATGTGTGTGTGTGGGGTCACCCTGCAATGGACTATCATCCTATCCAGCTGCTATTCCATGGCCTAGTAGTTCTGGGACAGGCTTCAAAACAGATGGGAAATGAAAACAGATGGATGAATGAGTAAAATCATAAAGAATAAGGCTGCAATAGACTGGTGTCCCATCCCGGAAGCAACTCTTCTAGTCTGGTGCCTAGTGATTCATGGGATAGGGACCATACTGCCACCATCCTGACAACAACAAGCAGCTCACCAAAGTGAGCTAGTAATGAAGAATAAAGATGCCTGATTTTAGATGACTATGAGAGGAGGATGACATCTGATGAACAGGTCTAGAGAGTTCTGGCTGCCCACCCTCAGGCTCGAGGATACAGGCAGCACACGATCACTCGAACAGGGAAACCAAGTCAAAGGAAAGCGGCTGCCCTCACCATCAGAAGCTTTCGATGAGCCCTTTCTGCTGCTGCTGGTGCTGCTGGAGGCAACTGATCCCAGCAGGCTGAGCGAGAGGCTGTGCAGGAGCTGGCCGAGCCTCGACAGGATTCTGTAGGGAGCCTCCTGTCCCTCACGCAGGAACTCGTGGAGAGACATGAGAGTCCTGTCTGGGCCTGGTGGGGGAGGAGTGGCACAGTGACAGCAGGATCCTCAGGGGATCCCCCAGTGCAGGACGGCAGCAGTCATCGCCGGTGCGGTGCTGTTTGCTTGCACAGACACAGGGGCAGGTGTACGAGCGAAAGGGAGGAAGAGCTCAGCGTGCTGTTGGGTGAGCGCAAATCCCCTTCTGCTGGGCTAATTATACCAGCAGCCCATGCTAATCTGCTGCGGTGCCGAGTGTTGTGAGGGAGAGGATCACACCGCTCTGCCACTTTATAATGCAGCAGCACACTCACCATTGGAGCATTCAGCTTGGTGCCCTTCAGCACATCACAACACATCACCTCCAGTGGGTTTTCAGAACAAAGGTTTGAGAGGGCCTGGCTTCTTTTCATCAGCCCCCTCTCAGTTTGATTTGCATCCCAGCTCTCTCTAGTTCCAATCTTCTGTCTCTGCAACTTTGCTTTGCCACTCTCACGTCCGGGAAGTTCAGACACAGTGGGCTGTTGCTGCGGGTGACCCTGAATAGTAATGGTTTCAGGAACGGCTGCCACATACTGATGAGCTCCAAAAATACTGCAGCACGGGAGAGAAAGACAGTCATCCTGTATTCATACGTTGCTCTGGGTTTTGTTGCTCCCCCACCAGTCCTTTGGTGAGAAAATGAAGATGCCCAGGTTGATTTCCTGACACAGTCAGTTCCCCAGGGAGAAGAAGGAATATTGGGGAAAACAAAAACACCCTCCGCTTTAGAGTCTCCACATTTCTTTTCTTCTCTCTCAATGTCAGATACACACATACACACACACTTAAGCACAATCCTGGCAAAACCCCATTCAGCCCCCTTCAAATTGAGCACAACTCCATGCCAGTCCCTGTGGTGGAGGTAGCCAGTCTGAGCACCATCAGCCCTGTCTGGCTTTTATTTCAAAGCTCAAATTCACCACAGAAGAGGAGCCACTGAGAAGAAGGAACAAAATCAGTCGGGTTCAAACATCTGCATGGTTAGGATCCAATTACCAGAGGACGACAGTGGAGGGTGGAGAATGATAGAAGAACTGAGATGGTGAACGATGTCAGCAGAGGGACTGTAAGCGTCAGGGAATGAGAGAAGTTGCTCGGAAGGCAATAAATTGTTCTGCGAAAAATTATTTGGTTGGAAAAGCAAACGTGAAAAAAAGGATTTTCATGAAGGCTGAAACTTTTTCCAGTTTTTATTTCAACTTTAAGACAATCAAAAAACATCCCAACCTCATTGTCAATTAAATGTTTGACAGTGATAAGTTTCCATGGCAAACCCTGATGCCAGGAAGCTTTTCCTCTGAGTATATTGTTTCAGTCTATTTACTGAAATCCAAAGTAAGACAGAGGCATGCACATAAATATGGCCCATATACCTTCTGACTTCTACAATGAATGCAGACACTTGGGAGAAAGCGTGTGAAGGGTATTTACTTTGTAAAGTTGTCAGATCTGCAGGCTCTTATGGAGTCTGGTCACTGTGGGCTTTCTGCTGTGCTGGGCCTAACCATGAACCTGCTGCAGGTGGCTGTGGTCTGGCCACCACCTGCGCTCTCAATTGGATTTCAGAGTTACCTGAGACAATCCCACCAAAGCTCTGAGCTGCAGAGGGCTGTGAGGCCACCCGCATTATGTTCACACACACGTAAGCATGTGCACGTGCAGGAATCGAGATGTACACCGCATACATAAGCACATATGGCACATGGGAACATTTGCAGCCAGGTTAAATACTGACAAATGCAGAGAAGACAGAAAACAAATAGTACAGTAACTCAGGTATGAAACCCACAACTGCAATTACTGTCAGCATCCAGGCACCTGAAATAAATCTGCAACATCATCCCCTTCTCAGCCACAGAGTGAAGCAGAGGGGCAGGCAGGAAACAGATATTCACAGCTGGCGATGTCTGTCTCACTGACTCAAGCATATTCTGAAATGACGACAGCAATTCTGTCCTCCTACAAGCAAGTCCTCCTACAGGACTCCAAGATATTAACTGTAATTTTTAGTTTTTCTCTCTTCTGGACCAGTCAGGATCAGTGTGCTCAGAATTAAGTTTCAGACTGATCTGTACCACCACTCTGTTGAAGTTAAAATGCAGCACTACACCTTGGGAAAAGTTTTCATCAGCATTTCATAAAATTTTATTTTCAATGGTGTATTTATAATGTACTGTAACAAAGCACATTTATTAAGACACTGAGACCTGTATGTTTGCATAAACTTAGCTATTATGACTTTTTCAGTCTGACTGGCAATACCAGATACCAGTACCAGTTTGGCTGTAACAAATACTCCCCTAGGAACCTCAGCCTCACCTCCTGGACCAGAGGTCTCTAAAAATCCCAGTTCACTATGTCCAACTTGCCAATGATCTTCCATCAATATCAACCATGGGATGGTGGGAGGTGGAGCTGCTGCATCATGCAGGGAGGAACCTGACTGATGGCCCAAGCAACGCCCAATGAAGACAATGAACACCAAGCTGCTGGTTTTGGGGCACTCAAGACTCAAGACAAGCAATTAGGGGAGTTGGTCTAAGGCTTAACAGAGATGCTTAGGGAGAGCTTGGGGGATTGAAGACCCCCCCCCCACCATTTCTTCGTTATAACAAATTTTAGAAATCCGAAAGAAGAAAAATAACCGATTTTCACTTGAAGTGTGGTGACACTGTGTTGTGTTTAGCTGCACAGATACACACTTAGGTGAACAAAGTCATCTATAGCAACTTCACTGTCATGGAAATTGAAGTGTTGGAAGTACAGAATTAATAAAGTAAGAGATCAAGTTCAAGCTGCAGTTTTCTTGAAAGCTCCTTCATTTTGTAATTATCCCGTTCAGGACTGCGGTATAACAGCAGAAGTTGTCTGTGGGGGATGTAATATCACAGTCCATATGGCAACCAAATACTTAGAGGAGAAATAAAAACGCTTTTGAAACAAAGTAGATTTGAACATGGTAATCCTGTACAATTTACTTGTCTAATGATCACATGGACCTCACAGGGCTTAGGTGGCCTTGGTAATCACTTGACATTCAAGTATGACAGATGAGAGTATGCAAACAGCAGTTAAGGAGTCTAATGTGATAAGGACCATTCCCAGGAAGCAGTACTTTTTCATCATTTTAGTACGCTGTTGTGTATTGCCAAATCTTTGTCAGAGAAATAACAAGTAAAATTATGTTTCCGTGGAAACAGTCAGCATCTCTGTATCAATAGCTCTCAGTCTATCTATTTTTTCTTTATGCACTGCTTTGTTTTTGAACTCACAGAATTTAATTTGCCACAATGGTACTTCACACTCTGTGTGAAGTTTTTACATACTCAAAGACACACACACACACACACACACACACACACACACACACACACACACACACACACACACACACACAGATCTCAAGTTAATAAAATGTAGAATCTGCACAAAGTAAAAATAAAGAAACAGAGACATACAGCATTGCACATACTAGTGACCAAAGGGTAATGACATTTGGTGATATATATTTCATTATTTTATTACTTTTCCCCTTTCCACTTACTCTATGTGGTGTTTGCCTGTCTGACAGCACTAACACTTATATACTAAATGCAACCACTTTAAGGATAATACAGTGTGGTGACTTCAGTGTAAAAGGCTTTGTCATTCTGCACCCTTAAATCCCTTTCTGCAGGACAATACAAATCCTCTGTCCTATTTCTAACAAGTGCAACATCCAGTTTAATCACACAAGTGCAGAAGTCTACAAGGTGAGGTTCCATTATTATGCCAGCAAAGATCAATCTGCAAATGCCTGAAAGGGAAATGCACTATGGTACTCAAGGCACAGGCTGACCCACTTCTCTACACTTATTTCAAGCTCTTGATACAGTGCGCGCAATGTGACACATCATATTAGTCAGCTGTTAACCCCCACCTACAGGGGGATCAGCAGGGAAGCGGGAAGGGAAAGATATCCCACAAAAATGCAGCACGAGCAATACTGATAAAGGAAATTCTCCATTGTCATGTCTGTATGTACATAAGTTTGTGTGTGTATGTGTGTGTGAGAAACAGAAACAAATGCTATAAAAAGTCTTACAAATTAAAGTAAATATATTATGAGCATCTGTTTACAATTGCATTCCAAGGTATTTTTGCAAGGATAATAAAAAAAAAATAAAAAAAATAAATAAAAACAAAAAATAATAATAATAATAATAATAATAATAATAATAATAATAATAATAATCGTTGTCTAGTTAGAATTAAAATTTAAAACAGCAGTGTAATTATTGAATTTTTTAAATATAGTAATTATTTTCACAAAATAAACCAAATAATCCCTTTCACACAAAATGGCATTTTACCTGAAATTTTCATCTATTTTTGTGCTACATGTTCACCCACAAAGTCGCATTTTGTCAACGTATGCAGTCTGCATCAGCAGGACTCAGCAGCAGTGGAAATGTGAGTGTTCACACATTTTTGTGAATGTCAGACTAACACCGATGTACGATTGATTCTACACTGCAAACACAACAATTTTGTGTTGTGTTCAGCATGTCATAACATTGATTGAAATTAAAGCCGAATCCATAAGCAAGTTGTGTATTGCTATGATACCATATCCCTAAAACATTTATCACCCACCAACACAGCACAGCAAAGCACAGAATAGTCAAGCTGCTCCTCCTACCAGTGGCCAGCATCACTGCATTCAGCCTCTGCGCCAGCTCCTTCACATCCCTCTCCTCCATCTTCAGCCACAGCATCCTGCTCAGGACAAAGAGGACTGTGTGTGTCAGATGCAGCGAGCTGTGCGTCAGAGAGCGGTGCTGCGGACGCTGCTGTAGCACAGTGAAGCAGGACCAGAGAGAGAGCTGCAGAGCAGACTCCAGTGGGAGCCCAACAAGGAGGGAAATGACAAATACCTGCAAGCACACACATCAGCACAAGCGTTCACCAGGATGCTCATGCATGTGAATATGCTCACAGGCTTCAGAAAAACATACATACAGGTTTACATGTATGACAAAAATGGGGTAGGGGGAGCACAGAAGGCAATTTTGCAGGATTGTCCCTCAGAGAAATCAATCTCACGCACACAAACACACAGGCAAGTGATGAGGCAGCACATGTCTGCATTTAAATCCCATCTTTTTCTTAGAGAACAGCGTGAGGCCCAGTGAGGATAAGCAGAACCCCACTGTACCTGTGGAAGGGCTTACTTGCCATGCACACATGTGGAAGGTGTGCTCTCTGGGTTCCTGCCAGGAGGTTCTCAGGTTCTAAAAGTTAGCTAACTGCTATGGCACAGAAAGAACCATCACAGAGGACCACCTGGGTCTGCACAGCTACTATTTTACATTAATTTATTCTGTCTGGGAAACCTTAAAAGGTTTAAAGGCTACTGATGAAGTGCCATTCAAGATAAAGGGTTGCCTAGTTTTGACATGTGCAGTCGACCACATTAAGTCCCATTATTCCACTGTAGGAAAACTGCTGATATTGTCATCTGACAGTCATATAAACCACAAGCAGTAAAAATGGCTGAAAACCCGGTTCCAACAAGTGAAAGCCTTGTTTAGTCTCTCAGGCCTAGCAGTGCATGTGATACAAGGAGGACTCCCCTCCAGTGTATACATAATGCAACACAGCCTGCAGTATTAATGCGTTGCAAAGTGTTTGCATATACTGGCACCTTGTGGTTAATCGCAAACTAATTTTGCCAATAACCCTATTTGGGCAACAAATTTTCAAGGATCCTCAAGGCAATTTCTTGAACAGCAAGGCATAGCTGTAGGTACACCGCTCTTATTTCTCATATAACTGACCTTGCATTAGGAATTTCACTATATTATAGCTGTAATTTTTCATTTAATCTCAGATTCACTGAGACAATAACAGTGCAAATTTACCACATGTGGAGCTCCTTGCAAAAATTTTGTTACAAACAAATGTAATTTGTACAGAAAAAAGCTTAACAATCTGCCAGCTCTTGCAAGAAACACCCTGTTTAAAAAAAATGTTTGAACTGAAAATGTAATGGTGTCCACGCAGAAACTGCATTACCCCTCCAACCAGTCTCATATTCCCTTCATGTGAATTGCAGGGTGCTTCTCGGTCAACCTGTTAGAGGCTCATGGACTTCTGGTGATCCTTATCCTGAAACTGGTTCTGAAAACTCCTTATTCTGAAAACTTCTGGTTTCATCCCTTGTTATGTATTGGAAGACTGACCCTTGGGGTCAGGTGGTGTGGAGGACCTGACAAAAATCTGTAGGAAATAAATATATATGCACAAAAAGTGTCTAACAGTTCTGGGCCAGTAACCCTGTGTGTATTTTATGGGTTTTAGGGGTTTGGGGGAGAGTGTGCTGTGGGGTTCAGTGAGCACTGCTGTTTAGCTAAACCAAGTGAAAATAAAGCTTCTGTTCCCACAGCTTTGTTTCCGACTTTTGTGTGACACCGCCAGAATCACAGCACATCCAGGTTGTTTGTGAGGTCAAATAATTTGCATTTGACTCAGATCATAGAAAAATGAGGATTCCGTTCACATCTACTTATATCAGCCCGGCTAGCTCAGTCGGTAGAGCATGAGACTCTTAATCTCAGGGTCGTGGGTTCGAGCCCCACGTTGGGCGCTGCACAATTTTGGCTGCAGCAGCAGATGGCGCAGTGCTCGCAGGTCCAATCCCGCTGAGGGCTGGTACATCAACGATGCACAGACCCTGGGTTGAAAAAGGCCGAACGCTGAGATGCGTCTCATTTCGGCGAACTTCACAAGAAGCCAAAACTTTAAAGCCGAAGCGCGACCTCCGCTCACAAACTCGTTACTGTCAGCTGTTCTTTCGTGCGTTTTGAAAACGTTTCGACATTACTGGCTTCTTGTTTTAACGGTTTGGTAAAATATACTTTCATTTCTCCACCGACAGTGTGAACCCTATGCTCGCCCGACTGCCGACAGCGGATTTTATGTTCCCGCCGGCTCTGACTCGTACATTTACGGTGAAAACGTGCTGTTTTAACCCGCGCTTTGTACAATGACAAGCTTTTTTTTTTTTTTTTTAAATTTGATCATTAATTTGAAAATAATTTAATTCATTTTTAGCACACGGACGTTATCGTAACGTAATGTACATGATCATTGAATACGCACTTATATGTAAAAATGATATTTGGCAGACGGGCTGCCATCTTGTGTTAACGTCACGTGATTACACAGAGGCAGCCAATCGCCGCAGCCCGGCTAGCTCAGTCGGTAGAGCATGAGACTCTTAATCTCAGGGTCGTGGGCGAGAGTTCAATTATTCAGGAAACATGACTATAAAATCAATGTTTTTAATTATAGGAAAATTAAAATCGCCAGGTTGTGCTTTGTGTCTTACTGCCACTCAGCCACCCTGCAGTGAAGCTATTAACCCTGCCAATGCCTTGGCTCCCCTCAAGCAGCACTCTGCACCCATTGTCAAATGGGAAGATCTAGGAAAACTGTATATACTATAGAGCTAATACCAAAATACCTCGGATTGTGTCACAACAAAAAGAAATAAAAACACACAGTAAATATTTGCTGTAAAATGGATTTTAAAAAATCTAGAAATCATTTAAAAGAAACTATATGCACATTTCTAATTAAGTCATAGCTTTCCAAGTTCCTCTGTGTTAGACAATGGAAAAGGGTTTTTCTATTGTGTATTATTATTGCAATTAAAATAAAGTCAAGTAGTTTTCAAAATCTAGCAGCAAGCAGTTAGCCAGTACTGGAGAAATTTTGCCAACCTGGTCACTTATACCAATGTAGGTAGAAGACAAACACAGCAGAAGAGAAGATTTGACTCAGACTTCAGCAGGATTGAACTGCACTGCAGCAAACTATACACACCAGCCAACATGGGGCTCAAAACCCAATAAACACTGGAGAGATTCAAGAGTTGCATGCTTAGCAACTGAGCTAGCCAGGCTGTTGCCATTTTTCGATAATCTGAGTCAAAATGCCAATTATTTGACCTCATGAACAACCTGATGTGCTGTGATGCTGGCGTGTGTCACACAAAGTCAGAAAGATATCAAGAGTACTGGTGCAGGGTACTGTTGTTCATCACTTGTTTAAATCCATCCCACACCGCAGTTCACTATAACCCTGTCTATTTTTATTAAAAATAAACTCCATGCCGCAGACACGCCAGTGTATTTCATTACAGGTGTGTTGTTGCAGCTTCACTTTAGGTGAAACAGTGGCAGTAAAGTCAAATGTCAACCTGGAGTGATTTAATTTTCCTCATACTTAAAAACATTGATTTTATAGTCATGTTTGGGAAAAGTTGAACTGCCCAACGTGGGGCTCGAACCTACGACCCTGAGATTAAGAGTCTCATGCTCACCGACTGAGCTAGTCGGTTGCGGCGATTGGCTGCTTCTGTGTAATCACGTGATCGTTAACACAAGATGGCGCCTGTCTGCCAAATATCATTTTTACATATAAGGCGTATTCACGATCATGTACATTACGTTACGATAACGTCCGTGTGCTAAAATGAATTAAATTATTTTCAAATTAATGATCAAATTTAAAAAAAAAGCTTTTGTCATTGTACAGCGCGGGTTAAAAACAGCACGTTTTCACCGTAAATGTACGAGCGCCAGAGCCGGCGAAAAACTGCTGTCGGCAGTCGGCTATTATAGGTTCACACTGTCGGTGGTAAATGAAAAGTATATTTTACCAAACCGTTAAAAACAAGAAGCCAGTAATGTCGAAACGTTTTCAAAACGCACGAAAAGAACAGCTGACAGCACGAGTTTGTGAGCGGGGAGGTCGCGCTTCGGCTTTAAAGTTTTGCTTTAGTTCGCCGAAATGAGACGCATCTCAGCGTTCGGCCTTTTTCAACCCAGGGTTCGTGCATCGTTGATGCACAGCCCTCAGCGGATTGGACCTGCGAGCACTGCGCCATCTGCTGCTGCAGCCAAAATTGTGCAGCGCCCAAAATGGGGCTTCCGACGAACCCACGACCCTGAGATTAAGAGTCTCATGCTCTACCGACTGAGCTAGCCGGGCGACGAAAACTTTAGTCTGGAACCATTATGTTAGATTTTAACAGGTTAACACGTTACCTACAAGTCTAACTGTAAGAGTGTGCATGTGTGCGCTACTACAAAAAGAATTTCTGCAGCGCAACAAACAATCCCTTTTATTAAGATTAATCTGGAAAAAGGCCGAAAATACATGTAAAATACTCAAGTTCAGCAGTAATTTAGCTGTAGTGTTTTTTTTAAATTTAAAACATTTTCATCGGCGGTTTTTGAACACGTGATTTGGATTTGTTTAAATAAACCTCCTGAAAATGACAATGGTCGCGAAATCGCTCAGATCCTTAGTGCGCCACAGCCATCAGACGCCCGGTCCAGACGAGCGCTTCCCAAAAAGATGTCACCCGGTGGAACGGTTTCCCCACCTGCCGAAAAGTCACCGGCGCGACCGGCGCTGCCGGTGGGCGTGACGAGGAGACGCGCACGCGCCTTGCGCGCAAGCGACGCGCTCCGCCGAGCGGAAAGCTCAGTGGCGCGGGTCCTGAGTGGAGGGTCACAGCGACGGGCACCGGGTATCGGGCACCGGACGCAGTGGCAAGACCAGCCGGTGGTGGGGGGCTGTGCTTAAAGGCAAGACCAGCGAAAGGCTAAGAGCGACCCCGTACGACGCAGCGTTCGCGCACGAATGCGCAGGAGAAGTGCGAGGGCGCGAGTGCGCGCCGCCGCCGCGCGCGTTATTCACAGGTGATCGGCGTGCGTGAGCGATGGCTGCGAGCGCGGAGAGCGGCGTGTGAGCGGCGCAGGAGAACAGCGTCCCCAGGAGGCGATCCGGCGGCCGCCAGCATGGATGTGAGCGCTCTTCGGGATCTCATCAGCAGATACGTGAGTACCCAGCATGGTGGCGGACAGCGTGGTGATCCTGAGGAGAAGCGAACCTTTTTCGTACCGCAACTGTGCGTGTGCTTTGGGAGCTGCGCACATTTATGCTAAGGCTTTTCACCCCAGTTTCTTATGTATATCTTTTAAAGAATGGAGGCTTTTGAAATTGGAAACGTTAGAATCAAACAATCCCAGCAGCAATAGGACACCCCGAAGTGTAGAAGATTTATTGTCATTTCTGTAGACAAACACAGACTTCTTCAGGTGGCCATACGGTGGGATCTGTGGTGAGACAGCCTGAGCGCACAGTCTCCTCTTGCATGCTACTTTTTCCTGTGGTTTTTGATTTAAGAAAGAAACCCAGTTTAACGCACGATTTTCCTGTCTGAGAACAGACAAGGGTGCATTTTACAATTCTGTTAATAAAAATAATTTTATAACGAAGCGGGTTCCGATGAGAGCAAGAAAGAAACAACGCTGACATGATTTCCTGCCTTGCTGCTCTTTTATTTTGAGGATAATGCAGTCAGTTTTATTTTAGATATAACAAATAATCTGGAGTCTAAATATCTGCAGAACTATACATTTTCTATACGGCACCTTATTCAAAGTAATAAGAAAAGGATGAAATTGGTATGAACATACTTCTGCAGATGAGTCTTTTTCAGACATCCATGTGCAGAGGCCTCTTTGGTGTCCATTACCTGTGCTGCTTTATTCATAGGGGTCGCCTCAGGTGCAGTGGCACCATGCAATATGCAGCAGATCTGTCTTAGTAAACTGTCTCTTTATGCACAAAAAACCATCATTTTATAATATGAGATGTGTTTATGGCAACAGCAAATGGTTAGAATTGAATGTTTAGCCAGCAGTACATCTAACAGGTAGGCATAAAAAACAGCTTTTGTACTTTACAGTAGTTCTATCTGCATTATTGCATAAATATCATATTTAGATTAAATTTTATTATTTGAATAATATAAAATTACTCCTGTATTGTGAAATCTTTGAAATATTACATCAGTCCCTCCATCCATTAGTAGTAACTGTTGGTCCAATAGTGTTACAATAGTTTGGAGATCATCCAAACACAAGAGAAGTCACAGGGTGTAAGATAGGATACTGAGACATCAGGCCATTGTATTATTGTAGTAATAGTTTAACAGATTTTTAGTCTTTGGACTATTTTATCAATTTCTCACATAAAAATGTATCATTCACATTGGGAAAGGTAGGGGTGCAGAGAAACACAAAATTGCACAATGATGTTGGATATTAAAATCCCTTCATATGGAAATTTACCAAATATATAATTTGTTCTTTTGTTAATACCTCTGCATGGTTCAAGAAATGCAGTTCACTTGTTGCAGGCAAACTGAGAAGAAATTGCTCTGAATGAACCATAATGGGAATTGTTTCTCTGGAAAATTCCAGAACCCGTGTTCGAGCTCCTTAAACAGATTGCTGCCACTTGTTTTGGGGCAGACTGATGACACAGGACCAGTGCTGTCCTGGTGTGGACATTTCTGACCCTGTGTACGACAATGCAATGAGTCTGATTTCACAGCAGAAAGTGTAAATATGCTCAGCTTTGACAGATTTCACTCACACGTTTGGATATGGGTCTGCAAATTTTTAAGTGTACTGCATTCACATTCACCTCACATTTGTGTAATAGACGACAGGTTTTATATAAACCTGCTTTGTGATGAAAGCTGTTGTAGGTTGTGAGAAATGAGTTTGTGAATCCTCTGAAGATTAGTATTTTAAACACACAGACTCAGTCATAAAAATATAGAAACATTTGTCATTAATTATACAGTAAGCTGACCAGTCACATCAAGTGGATCTGTCCTAAGGAGGTGTGTACAGTTGCTATGAGTTTTACAGATCAAAGACTGTTTGAATACAGACCACAACAGTATAATTCTCTTATGTTATTAAGAAAAACATTAATAACACAAGGCATTATAAGACTTCAGTACAGTATTAAATCTTCCTGTCTATAATTATAGTGACCTCAAAAGTGATAAATTTAGTAGGAAACTCAGTTTTACTGTTCACAATATCCCCAGTTATACAGTCCATTGTATTGTAAGGGACAACTCTGACTGGAGCACTTGGCCCATTGCAGTAGAAAACAGGAAAATTGGTCAGATCAGAGAGAGATTAGAACCCACAAAGTGAAGCCAGAATATACCTCTGACAATAAACATTCCCCTTTTTTAAGGAATGCTGTCTCTTTTTTGTATGAGAGATCCTCCTTCCTGAAAGCAGTTAAAGGGCATGAAAACATTATCATTGCATGAAATATTAATTTTTTATCATTAGTAGATCTCTCACTTGGGAGATTGATACTTGCACTCTGATGCATTAAAAGAAAAAGTTGGAATTGCCTGGATCAAAGTTTTCATGCCAGGAGGCACACTGACTATCTTTGGTATCCACAAAATGAACAGTGTTTTTGATTCTGGTATCCTTGTGTGACCCAAGACCCGTGAATATGGGAGGTTCATTCGATATGAATGGGCACTCCCACCCCTGGGTGCCCCTTTGCCCCTTCGTTGGTCAGTTGGGTGACAGATGCCCTTTGCCGGGTAGATTGTCGAGAGAAATCAGTGTAATGCTGGAGCAGCTCTACCCCCCTACTGCCCCAGCCATGTTTCTAACCAATCGTTCTGGTTCTGTGTGGTGAGTGCAGTTGCCATGGAAACATGCTTTCATTCATTTGCACATCATCACAGTGAAGAAAAGAAAAAAGCATGACTAGAAGGGATGAGGTCAAACATTTAACAATGGGAAGAAATTTATATTATAAGTACTGTGAGTTTGTGAATGCAAAAGGATATCACGTGCAATCACACTTTCACTAATGTTTAAAAATAAAAAATACGATGGCATTATTACAGTATTTTAGGGCTGTTTAAGCCAAGGTTTATTTAAAAAGCATGTTTTGCCATTGGATATGAGCTACTCTTTGTGAGACACTTCTAGTGAATGTTTTTGATTATTTAGCTTGTGCCAGTGGTTCAGTGGTGTAGCGCTTAACTAGTCACTTTATGGTTCAGTTCAAGGTTTTCAGTATTCCTGCTTCATAGCCCTACCTAGATTTTCATTGAGTCTTGATGATTGGTTCATCAAAAACCGTTTAACTTTTGGCTTGGCACCTCTTTCCTAGGAATACTGTCCTGATTCAGCACTCCACAGGATAAGTCTCAGTATTCCAAATATTTGGCAAAATGTTGCAAATGGCAAATGAATGAGCTTACACAGCATAAGGAAGCACTTACAATGGGGTAATGGGAGGTGGCATTTATATTGGCTGGATAGAGAGCTGATGAGGTCAAGGACAAATACTTAAAATTTTCAGTCTGCCAACCATGAGGGTTTCTCAGGGAGAAGATTGTTTGGCTTTGCATATCTAAGGTATAGACAAAAAATGTCTGACTTCTTTCAACACTGTCAGAATTGTTTGCCTTTTTTGACATATAACAAAGATTAGCTGAGTTACTCAGCATTACTTATTCTTGCTGGGGTCAGAAAATGAAAAGGTAGAAAGTAATAACACATTATACAGTATATCACTAAACTGTATTACCCTTAAAGTGGTTGCATTTAATACATACTGTAAATATTGTTAGTTCTGTTTAACAGACAGACACCATAAACAGCAATACAGTATGTGGGCCAGTTGTACAGTGGAAAGGAGAGAAGTAATAACAAAATATTTCACCAAATTACCCAATTATTACCCTTATGTCACCAATGTATTTGGTGGTGTGGGGGTGGGCACATGCTGAGTGTCATGTATAATTTCTTCCTCCAGCCTTCCTGTCGACTCTCACTGGTTTGTGCGTCTAGCCTGTTTGTCTTTATCGCTACAAATGTAATATCTGTAGTGTAAGTGTGACACAAATGTAGTACTAACTTTTGGAGGTTAAATTCCTTTAAAATGGAAATGAAATTATTAATTAATTTAAAGTTACAGAGTGATGTTTAAAGAAATGAACAGTGACGTACTGTGTGAGTGATATACGTACTAATCTCACTGGAGAGTCTAAAACATGCTCAAATGTTGGCATAGGTCTCAGTGTATTGTACTGTTAATCTGAGACTTAAAGTCTGTCTGAAAGCCAGCACTCGCGCAACAGCTCTTCTTCCATTCCTCAGCAGCCACACGGTGACCCCATCTCGCTTGTACCACCTGCAGTTAGGCGATGCTTTCTGACACGGTGTGACTGACAGAGCACTGAACTAGTCCTGATGTGGAAGAGCCACAGGAGCCAACTGCTACTGTACTACCCCTGAACAGACTTCAGTGTGTTTCATCATCACGTATGCAGTCATGAGCAAAAATCAACACTTTTCCATACTTGCGGTTAAACATTGGCTTTACTCTGATTTGAATGTTTCTTTGAAGAAAAGCATCCACTGAACCCATACATTCAAATGTTAATATTTAAATTCATCAACTTAAATGTAAATACTAACATGCCGTTCATATTCTAGAAGTTGTCATTTTAATAACTCTTTCCCAAAATATCATTATTTCTTTGAAACTATAAGTCATGTCTAAACGTATGTTCAGTTGTGTGCAGGAGGCAGGAGGCAGGAGGCTTCTGATGGACTTTTGGGAACAGTGCCTGTGTCCACTGTGTTTTGTCACCAGAGGAAATATTTCAAGTGTTGCAGCTGTGAGCATTATGACAGCAACATGATGAATGGAGCTTATTTAATGGGAAGGAAACACTTGTGAGAATTTGAAAGTGTTTACCAGAATTTGAGCTGGGTGAGTGTCCCTCTTGTAGTCCTTTGCAAAACAATGTTGAAAGCTTTACTGTGGTAACCAGGGCATACTGGTAAGATGTTATCTCACCTCCGTGAGTCTATCTGGTAAAAGAAGGGCCGTGGGTTGAGCCCCAGTCGACGGCCCTTTCCTTCACGGCCCGAGACAGTGCTTGCACAAGTCTGTGAAGTTTTGACACGTACAGCAGTCTGCCGGGGGCCGTTTTTGTGACCAGCTCATTAAGCAGTTAGTTATGCTGTGGGTCCTTGCAAATTCCACTGTAAATACAGGGCAGGGAATGAGCTACAAACTCATGCAAAGCATACAAAACTTCTCAAAGCTTCTTTTAAATCTTACATGTCTGTTTCTTAACAGAAGAGTTTTTTTTTGTTTGTTTTAGAATTTAATAATCATGGTATCTGTTTGTTGTATGGGGCTGTCAACATTTCCTAACACGCTCAGTACAGTAGAGGCCACACTATCATGAGAGGGGAAAACTAAATGATATGACAGGAATTATGCATATCTACTGTATGTGACAAATATACTTTTTCATATGATCTCCTCTGTACTGTATTTATGTACCATATGAGGAGAAATTTGTTATATTTTTTCATCTAGTCGTGCAGCAGATGCGTTTATACAGAGCCACGCTCAATGACTAATGTTTACTGCTTAGCTGACATCTTTATCCAAGGTGACTTACAAATGCTACCCACTGTACAGTAAAACCTCAGCCATTATTCACACATCTATACACCAGAGCAGTGAAACACACAAAGGGCAGTGCTAGGTTCATCAGTTCACCTGAAACGGATGTTTTTAGCCTGTGGTTACACAGGGAGAACTTCAAACTTCACACAGGCTGACTGAGGATTGAATAGATGGCCATTTGCACCACCCAGATGCTGTCATCCTTAATAGTCATGCTAAGGGATCAGGAATCTGATTTTCCAGTTTCATTTTCTTTTTTAAAAAGTACAGGTTTCAGGTGCTGTACAATTACATTGTTTTCAAGAGATCAGCAATGCCAAGCACCATGGCTATGAGTTTAACTCATTCTAAGATGGCTATCTTTCTGATGAGCACAGCAGCTGACAGTAAGGAGTTCCTCCTTTTTCCCCTGTGATTAAATAAGTATGAGTTGAATAATGTCCATTTACTTAGGAAGTGAATTATGGCAATTTGAAAAAAGTGAATCACTTTCCATCTTCTGAGAGATGATACAAGAAAGTAGAATTCAGAGCAACTAGATGGGAACTTTCCTCTTCTTAAACTGTACAGATTAGATACACATAAAAACTGCAGGTACACCTCAAAGTGTAGATGGGGCAACAAATGCAATATTGCACTCTGTTTCATCTGACTTGGCTCTTTTATCTTGTTGCAGACCTTATAATCTTACTGCTCTTTAAAGTGTTATAATTGTAGTGTTTTAATAGGCCCATGGATGTCTAAGAGACCAACTATAACAATGGCTGCTAAGGTACTTCAAGTATTATTAAGGATGTTTTCTTTGTCCTGTGATCAGTGCATTAGAATTGCCAGAGTGGAGTTTAAATTTAAATTTAGCTTAAGCTATTTAAAGGGTAGTGAGGTGCTGCTGATTCAGATGGTGTGGATAGCAAAGCGATGCCACTTTTCAGCAGCATATCTGCAAATGGATGAAACCTGTTTCTCACAGGTCAGCCGCTAACTTCCGTGCAGATGGCCAGTATGTATTTTGGTTTCCACTTTGGTAGCTCCAACAGTTTTGACAGGTCTGCTATTTGGTAAATTCAGAACTGTGGATAATGTAAGAGCTGTTAAGCAGGGTTGATGGCTTACTTTCAGCAGTATTGATCTTCTGTCTTTGCGTCAAACTATTTCCAAACCTGGGGGTTGCGACCGTGACTAGGGTCACCAGAGTATCCATCGGGGTTGTTGGGCAATTTTTATCTGAGGGGTGTTTGAAAAACAAATAGGATAAAGTTTCTATTGACAAATTAATTAATAGTATAGCTATGGGTTTGGTTGAAGGCACCTCCCCAGTTCACAAGGTAAGGGGAGGAGAACCCCCTTGGCCTTCTTTGTGTTAAGGAAAAAGTGATTGAGAATCACTGTGTTAATCCATGTCAATGGCATTCTGTTGAGGCTAGCAGCTACTCCTCTTTCACATGGACAACCCATGATAAACTTCATGTTCAACCCCTTTACTTCTTTCAATGCATTTTAAGAAAAAGCTTAAGTGTGATAGATGTTTTAATCTTTATTTTAGCGCAGATATTACTGATTTATTGCTCTTGGCTTTATTAATCATCATTAATAATTCCACTGGACAGCTTGGTTTTAACTAGCATTCATGTGAAGCTTAGTGCATCTAATGGAACGTCACATTGCAGTAAAAGTTGCTAAGTGCCTTTAATAGGACACCATCTAGGGGTAATCATCATGACAGCTGGCATCTCCAACAGACGTCTATGGATGCTGCAGTCTCTGGGGAAAACCTCTGACCATCACCCTCTACCCTTGTACTTCTCCTCATGCCCTCTCTCCTTCACCTTCTATTACCCATGTTTCCCAGCTACATGGGATTTTGATTGACACATTATGGATTTCACTTAGGTTCAACATAAGTAATACTGTTTTCAGAGCAGTTTCATTGCACAATGCACTTAAGGAGAGATTATACGCACATTTTTTATGAAGAAGCAACAAAAAGGTTTTCAAAGTTTTTTTTTTTTTATTGTTAAAAGCAGAAAAAAAATTCTTTGCTGTTTAAATCTATGATTAGATTTAATTCTGTTCTTGAGGTGTGTCTAAACCAACCAGTGCACACTGAAGTAATGCTTGTGAGTGAAAAGAAGAGTCAGCACAAAACACAATGAGGTTCTTCATCAGAACTGCAGGGCTGAGTCAGCAGTTTGAGACAGGAATGAGTGCACCTCTGCCTTTGACAAAAAGGAGTTTTTTTTGTGGGGAACTTGAGGAGAGAATGCTTTGCAGGAAGACTAGCTGCTCCCAGGATTAGTACTTACTGCAATTAGGACCGATAGGCCTGGAAACTGAGTGCCCCCCTCCATGGTTTGTGCAGTGCACTGGCACAGTTCCCCAGTACTGCAACAGTAGTGTTGGTTGCTTTATGTTAATCGGCCTGTGTCACATCTGTTATGGTCTGCAGTCAGCTCTTCTGTCCCTCTGACTGTCTTCTGCCCTCTATATGTAATATAAACATTTTTCTTGCTGTGTGAATCTCCGTCCGTCCGTCCATCCATCCATCCATCCATCCATCCATCCATCCAATAGCCACTTGTCCATTGTGGGCTTGCAGGAAGGTTAGGAGGCAGGATGCTATTCTGCCACAGTCACATATACTCAGATACATATTCTGCAGGCAATTGAGAGTTCCCAGTTTACAAGCTTACCAGCTGGGCAGCAACACCGCTACCAACGTACCACTGTGCCACCCCATTTTATGTTAATGGTGTATTGATAAAATACCCAGAGAATAAACAGTACTGTTTTATGTGTAATCGTGCTTTATTATTGGCTGGAATTTGGAGGACATTCTTCTTTTAGAAGCCATGTTACCTGTATTTGTACAGTTTTATCATTTTAGGTGCACGTATTTGGTGAAGTTATTTGTTTAGTGTGTGTATAAAATGTATTACTTTGTCATATTTTTGTTGAACAATACTCAAAAGGAGATTAAAGGAAGTGGTGACACTCAGAAAGAAGTTTCATCATTTAGGAAAATGTGGCTAACTGGATGGCTTCCACTCAGCCACACAGACCTCACTGGAGCTCCTTCTTCTGCTTCACCATCATGGGATAACTTTTTTCATGCAATAACACAGAGGCAGGGATGTCAGTGTTGCGATTTCTAATCATAGATATAATATTAGTTCCCATTCTAGTTTAAGGAACTAATACAGCACTTAACATTAGCTATTGGGACACATCATACAAAGTACATGGCAGAGAACTGGAATATGTATAGAGATCACACAGAAAACTTGATCATTGGTCAAGAAATTGATTGTGTTGGTTTTCTCACTTTCATTTGAACAAAGTGGGACAGAGGGTTGTTTCTGCTTGATTTAGTCATCGTGCTTACAAAAGAAGAGAAGGCTTGATGACACTGTGTTGCTTGTAGAACATCCTGGAGGACTGAAGGCAGGATGTGTTGGCTGCTCACACCCTCCAAAACACAGATTACCATGGTGGCAGATCTGACAAACACAAGGAAACTGATGTATCAAAAACATATATTTATGAAATGTTCAGTAATTGTAAATTTGGGAAAGATGTGGCTTAGGTTACATACATGTGTAAGACTTCTCTATGTAAAAGTATATAGGCTCATATAGGTAAAAGAAGTGACTGAAGATTGTATTTGATTGTTTAAAAAAACTGCAGGCCTATTCACGTAGTGTAATTGTTCTTTTTTATGAAAATATTATCATATTATATGACTTGATGTGATAAAACATGAAAACTGGAGTTTTATGCAAGTTCATTTGTAGTGGGATGACACAGGAAATGTCCCCAGCGCTGAGCTGGAAAACAGGACTTTCTGTGTTCTGTATATTGTTGAGGTGAAACAGAGGACGGAATTTCACTCCCTTGTTTCTAGGAGATTGACTGACTACAAAGACGTGAGCAGGAGAAGTAAGGTAAGTGGCAGATCAGGATTCATTGTGTAATGTAAAAATGGCATTCAAATCAAGCACAATGAATCCCCATTTAGATCTCACAGGCAGTGCAACTTTTTATTGAGGGTACGCCAGCACAGGTGGTTTGAAGCCCCAGCACTTGGGTGAGGGAGCATTGTGGGCTTGTTGACGCTCCCACTGTAAATGTATAATGTATAGCAAATTTAAATTGGTTTGAGGGTTGTATGTCATAGTGAACAAAAGGACAGTCAGTGAATTGTTAAAACACTGGTTGGCTGTGAAGGAGCCTGCAGTTGCAGTGCCTCTGTGGTTTGGCCCTCAGTCCTATTCAAACAGGGTCTTTTGTCTCTCGGGGGCAGCGTTAACCAGTGTCAAATAGGGCGTGAGTCTTGTCTAGACAAGCAGAATCATTCAGGAAGTCTGTTAGCGATGCTGTCAGTTCTCACTGAAACTTGCAACAGAAACCAGCTCAGGACAATATCTTTCTAGAAAATTTTGCACTGCTGGAATGGTGTCTTTGGTCTCCCTGCAGGAGACACAACAAGGCCATTTGTTATGAGTAGCTACAGTAACTTTGCAGCTCAACTTGGTGCCTCTGGCCTGTCCAGGAGTAGTGAATCATTTGGAGAAAAGATGGCAGGTGGAGCTCATGGACCGAAGGTGTTTGGGTCTGGTGTGCGGGATACAACAACGCTGGCCTCCAAGCACATGTATCTGTGACTTGGCCATGCATTACTTGTGTTTCACAGCAGGACACCTGTTGAGTTCTGAGTGGAACATGAAAAGGATGCCCCATCCTCTACTTTCTACTAAAAGTCTTTGGATCTGCACAGACCCATTACTGGGGGGAAAAAAAAAAACTGGCATGGCATCAAACCAAACCTACTATGTGTACAGTGAAAAACAGCAACTGTAAAGAATGCATAATGGAAAAAATAATCCTTAGAAATGATTCTGGGTGCCATCAAAGGAGCTGTGTTTGAATCCCTATTGCATCTATAATGCCCTTCAGCAAGACACTCATCTTAAACTGCACAGTAAAATCACCCAGCTGTAAAAATGGATAAAAAAAATCACTTTACATTTTAATTTGCCCTGCATGAGGGTCTGTGGTAATTGAATAATGGTATGTGGAGCTGACCATTATACAGCAGGATTTATTGTATTGCAGCTGCTTTAATAAGTCTTGTCAAAAAACCATGGAGGCCACCGCACCAGATGGATTATCCATGACAGAACTTTCAAGAATATATTTGGCAAAACAGTTATTACCGACTGTCTTTCCATATTATGACACACTAAACACCAGTTTGGTCTACTGTGCCACCCCCCCGCCAACTGTGCTGTGTAGACCTCTTCTTTCCAATTCTACGAGGACCATGGGACAGGGGAATAGCACCTGTGGACCAGTGTTTGGATATGTTTTGATAGTAATTGAACAACGGCTTCATTGTTTACATCTTCTGCTCCTGCTCGGGTTCATATATCTGGCAGCTCCCAGAAAATGATCTGCGAAAATGATCGCCAGGCACCATGGTGAATATCTGCAGCCAGTTTGCACCTCTGACAGAAGTGAGCCCTCTCCTCTTGCCCTTGTGGTGGGCCTTCATAAGGGAACTTGTGCTCTGGCTTCCTGAGGAAGTGCTACAAGGCTCCAAGGCAGGAAGAAGCCCCAGGCGGCTGTCACAGTGCACCAAACTGCTAAGAGAATAGCTACTGGGTTAGTGCCATATATAGAATATTAAAGGACAAATCAGTCTTGGTTAAAAATAGAAATGGCTGTGTCAGCTCAAGCTTTAGTGGGATTCTTAAGGGACCTTCAGCTTCAGAATCTGTGAGAAGCAGAGCAGTGGTGGTCCCCAGGTGAGTGTTGTGGACCAAGAGAACAGATCTTCTGACTTTCAGCACGCAGGTCTGATCAGATGACTGCAACCCAGAAGACTCAGCAAATAAAAACATCAGAGAGAGTGGCAGTGTTTGCCAAATGTGAAATGTTCTATTTATTCCCACATCTGTAGCCACGCTTTGCTTTATTGTACTGACATGGCAAAAAATTAGTGAAAAATTGTAGATAGAAATGTTATAAAGTCACATTTGATTGGCAGTGCTGAGATGAGCAAAATTAGCTAAAACTTAATGCATTGTCCAGACAATTATATTATACATATAATAATTGTATTACAGAGTTATGTAAGTAAAATGAAGTGGAATATAAATTGAATATATTATTTGGACATGTATTTCTGGCAATGTAGAACCAGGCTAATTCGATTAGTTTGACGTTCTTGTGACTTTACTGTCAAATGAGGCTTTGCTGTGGTAGATATCTGACTAAGGACCTTGAGATGCCTAAGAAATGTACCTGCATTAGCAACTTCTCAGTAGATCAGGATGGTTTAGGCTACTGATTTTTGCACATTGTACCTGGAGGGAGTAAAAGAGCTATAATAACACCAGTCCTGCAGTAGAAAGCTGAAACTCTGGTCTCCCTTGAGGCCATGGTCACAGTGAAATGTGTAGCGGTGCTCAGGCAGCTGAAAAGAATATAGTAACTAAGAGGTATGGTGGAGTAGCTCTGCAGCTGTATGTGGTGATGCTTAAAAAAATCCTGTTCTGGGAGTGCGAGAGTGCAGTTGAACTGTATCGTTTCAGCAAGACAAAGGCAGGCGTGGGAGACTGGATTAATGGATGGCTCTTTTGGTGCAGTGTCCATACTATATGCTGTCAGGGACAGGGGTGCCATGTGGTTGTGGGTATTAGAACTGGCATGACCCCAAGTCAGCTGAAATACTGCTCACCAGCTCACCTGAGAAGGGGGATCTGGTGATAAATATACTATGAATCTTTTGTTCTGTCCATGTGTGGCACAGCAGGTCAGTGCAAGGGCAGAAAGGCTTAGACAGGTGCTTTTGCAGAATACACTATCTGCAGGGTGTGTTGTGTGTGCTCTAGGAGTTCACATTGTGGAACAGTACTTCCCTCTGAGTCACACAAATGGAATCTACTTTTTGACCTAGCTTAATCTAGGAAGTAGGCTAAGTTGAGACATATATATATATATATATATATATATATATATATAGAAATTGGCCTTGATATGTAGTTTTGTGTTGTGTTTATTTGTTTGTTATAATATGTGTGACAGATCAGATCTGCTGCAGCTAAGGATTGTCATGAAATGATGCACAAACACTCAACACACATTCAGTTTTCCCTTTTCTTCTGTCTAAAGCTTGCAGTGCTTCACACATACTCATTCACTGTCAGGTCTGGCAAAAGGCCTTAGGATGATTTTTGGCAGCTTTATACATTGCCTGTTCTAGGTTACACACAAATGAATGGGAAAATTCATTGCTGGGGATATGTATATATGTATGTAATAAAAGTTCTGTTAGTATTAAAGTACAAAAATAAAAGAATGAAATATAACTATTTTTCTACAAAAAAGAATCCAGTTAATAGTGCTTCTTGCATAGGTTTCTGCTTATGGGTGGCTGTACGTGAAGCTAAAGATAATAGACTTTATTATAAAAGTCAGGATAAACAGGATAAGATAAAATATAATGGGATTCAACATACACATGAGCTCCTAAACTCATTTTTTAAATCTTGTGGCTGTGCTAATGTGACAATCAGTGTACACAGCTAGTTTTACATCCACAGCAGGGCTTAGAGGAAAGGAGTTGTCTGTTTTCTTGACCACCTGCTCTCCCACACTGCCTATTCTCACTGTGTTTTGGCCACCTTTCAGCGCAGAGTGGGAGAGAGAGAGCAAAAACGCGAAGCGAAAAATGTGCTAACAGATGTTCGATCCTCTTAGGCGAAACAAAATATGGCACGGTTTAAAAATAGCATGTCAAAGTGAAGATCTGGAGACACAGCTCATGCAGGTTGAGGGTCCAGCTGATGGTCAGCTGGATTGGACACAGAGTCTCAGGCTGTAAGGATACACACACACACTTTTTGCATGGGAGACTAAGTGAGGACTTGGCCTCTGAGATAGTATGTGGTCTCTTGTGGTCAATGGCCTCATGTGTACTATTGTACAATAGTTAATATTAAGGGAGGCACGCATGCACAAGCCTGGTGTGAAACACACTTGAACCTAAAAGCACAGTTAGTACATCAATATGTAATGTCAAAAGTATGCTAATGAATATACAATTTGAAGCTCCTTTGTTTGCTGTGGGGAAAGATGTATTGAATACAAAGTGTTTGTTCTCCTGGCTTCATAACACAGGCAACTTTGTGATGTTTTCCACACAGCAGCTAGAGCTCCATGGATTTTAGACTGAAGGTTGCATTTATTGTGGTAAATGTTCAAGCTACTGTAGGTATGGTTCTCTGCTTGTCGGGTTGTAGTATTTTGTTTAATGAGTGACTGCAGCAAAACATGAAATCTTCACTGAGTTTTGCAGTAGAGCCCCAAGGATTGTTGATTTGTGTCTCTGCTTTTGCTTTTGGGAGAGGTGGAAATAAGAAGACAAGTGCTTATTTACGCAGGAGCCTTTACATTTTCAGTGTATTTCATAGGTGATACATTGGAGAAACTGACCTCTTGACCTTTATTTTTTGCATGTATGTGGTTGTTTGTCTGGTGTGCTGTACACAGTGAGCCACTGGGAACCAAAGACAAATTCCCTGTATGTGTGCACTATGGTCAAATAAATCAGATTCAGATTCTGATAATGAATGGAATGCTGTATTTTTTGTGCATATATAACATTATAGATAGTGGAAGTGGCAGTGTGGGCAACAGAGCTGATATACAGTATATACTGTATTTGTGTACCAAGCTCATAGTTTAAAATACATTTTGTATTTTTTTTAGGCTGCTTTGTATTGGATTGTTCACATGGAGCACAAATACAAGTAGTTTTGAAGTAATTTCAAATAAAAGGCAACAGGAAACAGTGAAGGTTTCTGCTTTAAGAGGAAGGTGTGTATGAGTACCCCTGACCCCATGCCTGACCACTGTATCTCATGCTCCTCGGTAGTGTGTAGGGGAGGAGAACTGGGTAGACAACCGGACGGTGTACATTGGCCATCGGGAGCCCCCACCAGAAGCAGAGGCATACATCCCTCAGAGATACCCTGACAACCGCATTGTCTCCTCCAAGGTTAGTCTAAGCAGTCCACCACTCCCATGGTCTTCCTGGGTTAAGTCAATGCATAGACACTTCAGTCAGAAGAGTCTCTTTGCATTAACAAAACAGGATGCTGTACTTTATTTCACACAGTTACTGTACTTCATTATAATGTGCATGAGACCCTTATTATAGGACATCCTAGCTGTCACCATGTTTATGGTGCATGTGGAGAAGATATCCACTGTGGTAGCATACAGCAGCATGAGCATGTTACTCCGCTGAATGTTCCAGACTGACCACTATTTGTTTACTCCCGTAGTATACCTTCTGGAACTTTATACCAAAGAACTTGTTTGAACAGTTCAGAAGAATCGCTAATTTCTACTTCCTCATCATATTTCTTGTTCAGGTGAGTCATTACATGTGTCATAAGTAGACAGATGTGTCAGTGTGTGTTGAGAAGTGAGGAAGCAGTGATTTGGTGTTTTGTGGTCCTCACCTCCATCTCCAACCGCTCCCTCCCCCCGCAGCTGATCATTGACACCCCCACCAGCCCGATCACCAGTGGACTGCCACTCTTCTTTGTTATTGTGGTCACTGCTATCAAACAGGTGAGACGTGCTCCCTGTCAACTCTCACAGTGCCTCCTGCTGCCTTGGATGCAACTGCAGGGAGTGAGGGCTCCGCTTAATTGGCTGTGTGTATTTTGTACGAGGATCGCTGTGGAGGGTTAAGGTTAGGGTTAGGGTTTGTTTTCAACAGGCTTGACTCTAGTTACCTTTCACCGGTCTCAGCGATAAGCTTCTTATTAGTGTTTCACTGGCCATGCTAAAGTAGTTCAGTTTTCAGTAAGTATTAATGTGTCAGAATATGATATGATATTAGAACTACTGTTTCATTTATAATTATTGAAATTACAAAGTTCTCCTCATCTGTAAAGCAGAATTGCTGTGATGCAGGTTAGTTTTTTGCAGAACATCATGGCCTCAGTCATATATAATGTTTGACTAATTTTGAGCATGCTGTAGGGCAGATAACATTTTCAGTGACATAAATAAAATGGCTGTAAATTGCAGTGATAGTATTACATTTGACAAACAAGTGGATATGACAATATTACATTTGAAAGAGTAAAATGTCCACCAGTTTGTGTCTCTTTCTTTGTCCTCAGGGCTACGAGGACTGGCTGCGTCACAGGGCAGACAATGCGGTGAACCAGTGCCCAGTGCATGTCATCCAGCACGGCAAGGTGGTGAGGAAGCAGAGCCACAGGCTGCGGGTACGAAGGAAAAACAAGCCAAAACTTAACCTACAGTAATCTACAGTATTGTATTTCCTGGCATTCTTGTATCATATATATGTACTCAGATTGATTTAAAATTTTTGCGGTGAATTTGAAGGTAACTTGGAATATATTTGTGTGACTCACCTGGTTTCTTGAGCCGTTTGGTTTGTTTCAACAGGAGTAATTTTCATGGGTAGTAACACCATGCTCCACTGCTATAAAAATTTTCCATCTATTTAAACCAGAACTTTAACCAAGTTCAGTATACAGTGGCAGTTATGTGTCTTTACTTAATCTTTCTAAATATTTTATATGGTATTGTCTGCCTTTCAAAAGTCAAATGGATAAACAGTGGTTACCTTAGTGAGTTAGTGTACATATTTACTGTAATACTGGACAAAAGAAGTTGTCTCATCTTTCAAGAAGTGATGTAAAAGCATAGATCAGCTCCATGTCTGCTGTGTCCTTATTTGCATCATTTTGCATGTGTCTGTGCTATGACCAGTATTTTACATTGTTTGAAATCAAATGCTGAGTTTTATCAAATAAAGAAAAAGCCAGGTAAACTGCTGATCAGTTGAGTGTTTCTCAGCTGTGGGGCAAGGATTTAGTTAAGTGACTGTGCTGTTGTTATCTTGCATGCCAACCAGTGTTGTCTGAAAAATTAACACAGAAGGGTAACCTGATTGAGATTAAATGGATGTGTATTTGTTTGTGCAGGGGAGTGACCTCATGTTTGTTGCTTGAGTTTCTAAATTTATTTCCATTATAAAAAAAATCTTAAAAACTTTCAAGATACTACTTTATAAGCATCATTACTTTATATAAGCATTTTAGGCAACGTTCCACCTAGAATTTGAACCCAGTACAAGTGTGTTCAGCAGCACCCTGTATCGCCGTGTAATTTACACTTTAAGAAAGTTAAGAATGTGTTACTGTGATTGGTGAGGGCAAATGTCAGTCACAATGAATTCTTAGACCATGATCTTCTCTTGCTTCTTGTGTTTGTGACCCATAGGTTGGCGACATTGTGCTTGTAAAGGAAGATGAGACATTCCCTTGTGACCTCATCCTCCTATCCTCCAGTCGGGAAGATGGCACCTGTTTTGTGACCACAGCAAGCTTGGATGGGGAGTCCAGCCACAAGGTTGGTCTAGAACCCAATTGTTTATTGAATTTAGTTCCTACCGAGACTTTTTGTCAGTGCTCAGTTTCTGCTGCCCCTTGTGAACTCTCTTGCAAAAACTGTCTTGCTAAGACCTTGTATTCTGTTTATTTTGAATCGTGGCCTCTTCCATTTTTGTTTACTGCCAATTGCTAATGTTTAGCGCAAGTTCCGGGCTAAGAGTAACACTCTTTGTCGGAAACAGCACTCAGTAAAGAGTTTAATGGAACTTAGACTTATCTCGCAATTGCTTCTACCAACGCATACCATCACACCTACTGAACATCATAGCCTAGCCTAGCCTACTTTAAAACTCATTACAGCCATTATGGGCTTACTGCCTTTATGCTGGGCAATTATTTTAAATTTCTTCTCAGGGGTAATTGCCTTCCTCTTCTTCTTCTCACTAGTATATACAGGGGGGTATCCAAAAAAACACTGGCAACACAGAACACTGTGTACCAGTCGTATATACTGAATACGTATTGCTATCGCATCGTTGTAAAGTCGAAAAATCGTAAGTTGGACCATCGTAACTCGGGGACCGTGTGTGCGTGCATGTGTGTGTGTGTGTGTGTGTGTGTGTGCTGTCTTGTTAATAACTGGATGGAAGCACCTATATACAGTATGTATACAGTGTATGTACACACACGCGCGTGCACACACACCGTATACATACTGTATATAGATGCTTCCATCCGGTTATTAACCAGACAGCACCGGCCATCTATCACTTTGTATTATTTTCTCTCTGCATCATTCTAGCCCTAAAAACTAACTTTACGGGAGCAGTGCAAAGGTTTGACCACATAACTGCAGTTTTCACAGTTTTATAAATTAGTATTACATTTGTAAGGAATGTGAAGTTTACATGAAGTTTTTATAAGGAATACATGCCAGTACTGCATTTCAGTGAGCGAATTTAATTTCAAAGTAAATTTTGCAGCAGAGAAAGGTTAAATACGGAAAGATTTTCAGTATTTATTGCTCTCTTGTGTCATTTGAGAGGGTAGCCCAAGGTTGCTACTTGTTCAATAAATGAGCTGCTGTGTGGGCCTTTGGTGTGACATGTTTGTTGCTGTGTTTGTTATTCCCCTTGCGTTGTCCTTGTCTGGCCCCATGCTGACCTCTCCACAAAGACCTACTATGCTGTGCAGGACACACAGGCCTTTAATACTGAACAAGAAGTGGATACCCTGTGGGCCACTATTGAATGTGAACAACCACAACCTGACCTCTACAAGTGAGTGACATTCTGCTTTAAGTCCAGTATTGTTGACAAGTACCCGAGAGTGTAAAATAAATGCATCTACAGGATGTGTGACGTCTACCTTGCTGTGTATACAACATGGGGGTCACAGTGATTCTGCCCTGAATGAATGTGAACGAAGCAAAGCCAGCTAATAGCTCTGCCCACATGCCCACGCTTTTGAGCAAATTGATGGCACCATTTATTGAGTAATCACACTGTTTCTCTCTGCTGAATGGACAGCTGGACACTCAACTTCTCTGTCATTGTAGATTTGTTGGGCGCATCAACATTTATCAGCATGGAAATGAGCCCATCGCAAGGTAAATCCATTTTTCCCCAATTTCTGAGCAGGCAATTGGCTTTAAATTAGATTGTCAGTTTACCATCGTGTTGTTGCTACTGAAATATTTTATAGCCATTTTTTCTCATATACATGATGCCTATACTTTATTTTAAGATGCTGAAAAGATATTGCATAAACATGTATTTATGGTTAAGAAAGAAAAATGTGTCTATATCGAATATGCTTTTTCAGTCTTTTTATAACCTGGCTCTGTTTAGAATTCCTAATGCAAAATCTCCTCAAAATTCAAAATACTGTTTTCCTCAAATTTTAGAAAAGAAAGATGTATCAAAATTTGACTGCCTGCATATCATTATGTATTAAATATATTTGACACCAGATCCATTCTTCTCAAATTTTCAGGTTGTGTGCTAGGCCAGGCCTTTTACATTGCTTTTTTACAGATGTGGGTAGGGGGTAGTCTCTCTTGCTTGTGTCATCTTTGCCTCTTGTGTTATACAATTGTGTTGTATAATTAACATGTAAAGTTGTCTTTTTGCCAGCCTCAGCACCAGGTCATGGTGTACTGTAATTTTTCTATTATCAGTCATTTGGATTAATTGTGTTTTCCTAAATCCTTGAATTAATTTTCAAATCGTGCAAGTTAAGTGTTTAATCCAAATCCTGCCATAACACGAAAACTGCAGAAACCTGAATGCTGTATACTGTATACTGTGCATGAATCGTGAATGGGCTGCACTGGGTTTTAAAGGACGCAGAGGTCTCATAGGCAACACATTCATTTTTGTAACTAATGTACAGTACATGGGCCTCTGTGAAAGGAGCATATGCTTCAGTTTTCGATGCTAAAAACTGTATTGTTTTCATTCCAGGCCTTTGGGATCAGAGAACGTGCTCCTTCGAGGGGCAACCCTGAAGAACATTCAACACATTTACGGTAATAATGCTACCTTAGATTTAGGAAGTGCTCTATAGGATGTTGCTACTTGATGGGACTATCACATGAAGAAATTATATTTTTATATGGCTCACAGTGTCCACGGCACGTAGACTTATTAACATGGAATAGGCATAGGAGACAAATTAAGTTTGAGCTACAAAAAGTATGTATTTAAGGGACAGCAGTGACGTGGTGCTCATATCTCAGTGCTTACTCGTGACAATGCTAATGCTCAAATGTTTCCTTATTTTTCCCAGGTTAATTGTTCAGTATAAGCTACTAGGCAGACAGTTAATGTACACCTTTCTCTACTGTAAGTGAATTCTCCATCTTCTGTTCCTCAGCTGTTGCAATATACACTGGCATGGAGACCAAGATGGCCCTCAATTATCAGTCAAAATCACAGAAGCGTTCTGCTGTTGAAAAGTAAGATTTGTACTGCCTATACTGTTTCTGTTACTGTTAGTAATTATTCTGTTTGTTATTATACACCTTGTCACATTTGACCTGCTTGATGTGGACTAAAACAGCACCAAGGTTTCAGTTTTAGTCCTCCCGGAAAATATAACAAGGTAAAATACTAGATCTGCTATGACATTTCCAGCTGTAAAATTGAAGCAGTAATAAAGTACATATACAGTAAGGACTGTTATATACATTTTGTTGTTTAATGTAATATGATTTATCTAGTCTGTGATGGGTATTATTTAAGAATATTTTATTTTGTGCTATAGCTTCCTGAGAGGCTGTATAGCTTCTTGCTGTTCACATCATAAATTATGCATTAAGCCTTTTAACCCAAGAAAACCTTTTGTCATGTTCAGGTGGCTGCAACAGCTTGAACATCCTTGTAGACTGTGCTGTTATTTTTAGGATTTTAGTATCCATCTGTTGTCTTACGTCTCCTCAGTCTTGTTTCTGAATCCCAACTGCAGGTCCATGAATGCCTTTCTGATTGTTTACCTGTGCATCTTGATCAGCAAAGCCCTGATCAATACTGTACTCAAGTACATGTGGCAAGCTGACCCCAACCAGGATGAGCCATGGTACAATGAAAAGACAGAATCAGAAAGGCAACGGCACTTGGTGAGTGCGGAGGGATTGCCTGCAGTTTCTGTTTCTTCCATGTGCTGTTTGTGCCTTAGTAGTGGTTTCTCAATTCTCTCCCTTAGGTGATCAGGGCCTTCACTGACTTCTTGGCCTTTATGGTGCTGTTTAACTACATCATCCCTGTATCCATGTATGTCACAGTGGAAATGCAGAAATTTCTAGGGTCCTACTTCATTAGCTGGGATGAAGAGATGTTTGATGAAGAACTTGGAGAAGGAGCACTTGTAAATACATCAGACCTCAATGAAGAGCTGGGACAGGTAGAGGGCACAAAGCCCAACTTAAAATTTGTGTTCGGTCAGAAATGAAGTTTAGTGTCCTTAAGATACATAAAAAATTATTTTAACTCTTTACTTAATAAAATCAGTAATTTACTGTAATTATACCAGGAAATATCTTGTTCAGGACTTTTGTGAAAATGAAATGGTTGAAAATACAAACAAATGCTTTTGGTGCTTTCTGTTCATTAGTCTTCATTTTAAAGCTGTTGTCTTCCCACAGGTTGAATACGTCTTCACTGATAAGACAGGAACATTGACAGAGAACAACATGGAGTTCATCGAGTGCTGTGTGGATGAGCGTGTTTTTGTGCCTCATGCTGTGTGCAATGGGCAGATCCTACCTGAGGCATCGGGCTCTGATATGATTGACTCCTTACCTGAACCAGGAGGAAAGGTGATCGCCAAACCAAAGATGGCCTGGCCGTTTTATCTGTGATCTCTGGGAAATCACACTGAGTGAAGGGGATGGGAGGACAGCATTTATACATCCATTTAAAAATCTTAAGGGAGCTCCATTCACTTATTTTGTAATTGCAGTCAAAAAGAACAGAAGTTTTCAGATATACAGGGAAATATGCTTAAAATAATCAGATGTGTGTACCTGTTTATGTCTGTGTTGCATGTGTTTGCATACCAAAGGATTGTAGCCTCCATTTACAGTTTAGTCCAGGTACCCTGTTGCCTCCAGATCTAATGTGATGGTTGAAGGGAGCAGCTCTGGTCCTCAGAGACTTTGTGCACATAATGGTGGGAATACGTCATAAGATGAAGTGTGTGCTAAGTACACTGTCCCTGTACCCGTGCCTTACCCTTGTAGGTCTTACAGGAGTCAGTGGCTTCTCTTGTATGCCTATAGATGTGTACCTGATGTCAGTCATGCTATAGTATAAGGCCCTATAATTTTAGGGAAAGTGTATGATGGGTCCCTTATGTACTTGTCAGTTTTGGAAGGTGTTTGACCTGTTTGTGTCCATCCTACAGGAGCACGAGGAGCTGTTCTTTCGTGCCCTCTGCCTGTGTCACACAGTGCAAGTGAAGGAGGAAGAGACCATTGATGGCATTAAGAGGGGCATCCATCAGGGCAAAGGCACCTCCTTCTATATATCTTCTTCCCCAGATGAGGTTGCCTTGGTGGAAGGCATGAAGAGGTAAGACATCCTCCGAAACGTTTCTTTTTTAACTTACAGTGATTGAGAACTACAGTATGTGAAACACCAGTGTGATTTTTGACATCTGCATCAAGTGCATTTACATACTTGTCCTCTTTGTAATCTATTTCTCCTTTGCTTTTTTCTGCCATTTTTCCAGACTTGGCTTTACCTACCTTCGACTCAAGGACAATCACATGGAAATCCTGAACAGGGATGATGAGATTGAAAGGTGAATCATTTCTTATAGATGTAAAGAAATGCCCAGGTGTAGGTTTACAATGTCAAGGCAATGTCTATGCTATAATATCAAAATGGTGCTGTACAGCCCAACTTACATAAAAATATGTAGCCAGCTCTCTCACTGTGTTCATTTTGTTTGTCTGATGTGCCAGCCCCATGAAAATCAGAACAAACCTTTGGCAGACACATGCTTACTATGCTAACCCATCTTGGACTACAAGACTTCAGTACAATATTAAGCAAAGACTTTCTGACTTCCTTTTCAGTAGTCTGATAATGTCAAATAATGACATTCATTACAGTACACCAAGTTTAAGTGGTCCAAGTTATAATAACAGTGTCATCACAAGTTCTAAATTTAACTCCAAACTCAATTTTACTCTACAACAATAGTAACCCCATTCCTACAGTCTGTCATATTGTCTGCGACAACCAGAACGCTTGACCAAGTGCGGTAGAAAACAAAAAAAGATAAAGATAGTGTGACAGAGAAAGATGGGTAAATAAGACCTCTAATACCACCCCCCACCCCCCAAGAGGAGCTAAGGAGCCCCCAACTATTTTTCCAGTACCTGTACGATCCACTGTCAGTCTTGGTCCTTGAAATCAATCAGGAAAGAAGTGACAAATGCTGTGCTACCAAACAGGCGAATCTTCCTTCTGTACAGACATCTCACTCAGGAAAGTAAAGCTCTGTTGACCTCATAAAACTTGGGTCTCTTATTGATGATTTCAACTGACAGATTGGGGTGAGTTGTAGGCAAGAACCATTGAATGTGATTTTGCATTTCTTCACTGCTCTTTGCTGCACTTCATTGTTTTCTTTGTCAGAGAGGTGCATAAACTGAATGAATCTGGCGAGCAGGACAATGGGCCAATAAACCATCGTAGGATTATAATTTGTCCTGCAGAAATTGTTTTGAAGAAACATTGCCTTCAGCGTTCTCAGACCCACAATTTTCAGATTAGTCTTTAGATTCCATTTTGTCCAGTTTTGCTTCCTGCTCCAGGGCTGTGAAGCTTCACAGCCAGTGATCCTATATTTAGCCTTTTGAAAAATGAGTCTTTACTTTACACACAAGATCAGTTAAATCGGTGAGTTTTAACTGATAACTGATAAATCTGTCAAGCACTTTACCAAATCTACCCCTAAGGGTGAGTTGGCATGACTGGTGGCAGAAGTGCAGCTAGAGCCCCAATTTCTTTTTCATCTTAGTCCCAGATAAGATTCTTCTATAATCAAAGAATAAAGCTTACAGTGCTTCTATAATAACTTTGGTTGTGTTGTTTCAGTGTCATCTTTCTCAGTGGATTCTACTTTCAACCTTTTACCTTTTCGAGAGGGAGTTGAAGCAAAATTTGGATAATCTTTGCTGTTCTAAAGCAAGACATTTGAAATCGTGTCAGAATTCATGATTATCTGAAGAGAGCAAAAGTATAAAAGTTTGTGGGTTTCTGGTGGGTAGGAAAGAGCTCCACATACATATGCATATATGCAGACTAACAAACTTTTCTTTTTGGCCATCAGGTTTGAGCTGCTGGAGGTGCTGAACTTTGATTCCATTCGTAGAAGAATGAGTGTGATCGTGCGCTCGGCCACAGGTAGTGATGTGAAGTACAAGTTCCCAGAGGATGTTTCTCTAGGCTTTTAGAATGATGCATCGGGTAGTCTGCTCAGATCACTGTGTTTGTGTACTGAGCCTTTGCATGACTTTCACTTAAAAACATCCAAAGGCCCTAGATTAAAATTTATGTCACACAAAACAAACACTTTATGCTACATGATGTCCTTGATGAAATATAAAACGTGCCAAGGCTGGTAGGTGCAGTCTGACTCTACCCGCAGTTCTGTCACCAACCTTGCATCTCACCACATGGTTTTGCAGAATGGATTTCCCACCATACTGTTTCCCTTGATAAGCTGCCAACCTCACCACTTGCCCTTATCATCCATGGAATGGGTTACTGTCTAAGCAGTTCTAGCACGTTCTGTCACAACTCGCACCTGCCAGTGGTTTCTGATGCCACGCTAAAGAGCTGATGTAAACTTATGTTTTCCGGCACACTCACCTCCATGCACTCTTCCTGAAGTCTTATACAGTCATGTTAATTTCAGTCCCAAGTGTAGTGCATTACTTTTCATTTTCAGTAAATTATCAGGTAAGGAAAACCTGTTTTTTCTGAGGGCTGAACATAAGAGAGAAATCTATGTACTGTATATCACAGCAGTAACCCTTTAAAAACAGCAAAAAACCACACAGTTGTTTACTGAGCACTATAGCCAGGCTTTTAGCTGGAATTCAGTATATACTGTACGTACTGTATACTATATAAACTGTGTGTGTGTGTGTGTGTGTGTGTGTGTGTGTGTGTGTGTGTGTGTGTGTGTGTGTGTGTGTGTGTGTACACAAACCAGCCCAAAGACTGTACTGTATATCTGGCTTGCATCATACTGATAAAGTACACATGTATCTGCATGCTTTCTAGGCCAGTGAATGTTTCATTGAGTCACAGAGGCCAGAACTATGTAAGTGGGTCAACAAACATGTTGTGTACCAGTGAGTGTCTCATAACCAGTGTGTTGAGTATGACCTCTGTATTTTGACTTTGCTGTGGTCCAGGACAATACTATATGTTTTGCAAGGGAGCAGACTCTTCCATCTTCCCCAGAGTGGTTTCGGGCAAGGTGGACCACGTCCGAACACGTGTGGAACATAATGCTGTGGTAAGAAAAATACGTTCTATCTATCCATCTGTTACTGAACATATACACTAAATGACCTTCCAAAAACATGCTTCACCCATTTCCCTTTCATCTGTAGGAATAAAATGTTCAACCTGTAGGTCATACAGTTGTTCCACATGTACTCATTTAGGACTCAAGTGTTTCCCTCAGTCTGAATTTGGACCTCATCTCCCTGGTTTGGTAGCTATGGATGGATATGGGGCAGCGATATCTCGGTTTGGATGCTGTATGCCTGCTCTTGGCATTGTTGCTGACCTGATTCTCTGGCTGATACAGGCTAGGTGTCCCCATGGTTACGCTGGAATAGAGTCACCAGCCTGCAGCCCTCTTTGTCCTCACTGTGGGGTCCAGTAGGGCCAGATCATAGACCTTCATGGTGTTTTTGTGTGTCATAGATTAAAAAGTCAGAAGGCATCATTTTCTTTGAAGTTCAGTGTTGGATTTGTAGTCAAAAGGGGAGGGTTACTTGCTGCCCGTTCCACATTACTCACTACCAGTACCCTGTGGTGCCTTATGGTCAAAATGACAAATAATGACGTTCATTACAGTAGATTACATAAATTAAATGTAACATGCAGAGCAAAACCTGATAAAACTTTTAATCCACATGAATACTTCTGCCATGCAGGAGGGCTTACGAACACTATGCGTGGCATACAAGATACTGACTCAGACTGAGTATGAGCAGGTCTGCCAACTTCTGAACAGTGCCAAGCTGGCCCTGCAAGAAAGGGAGCGGAAGCTGGCAGATGCCTATGACATCATTGAAAGGAACTTCATCCTGTTGGGGGCTACTGCTGTAGAGGACAGGTGAGTTAGCTATGCTGTGAGTATTTTCTATACAATCTGTCCTTGTATGAGAAGGCTTATAATGAAGTCCCAAAGTTTTCCACAGAAATACAAAAGTGCAATAAAAAAGACAATACTGTACCAACTAAAGTTTGCTGAGGACTGAAAGACTCACAGCAAGTGATTACAGTTGTCTTTTCTTCCCTTATTTCTGGGGGAGTTGTGTGAGTCCTCTGCAGAAGTCACTGGAGTTACTCTGGAAGTGGAATGTGACACCTCTTGCTGAGATCTGTGGAAGCACAACAGTGCTAAAACCTGGTACCAGGCTGTAAGAAAACAGTGCCAGCTGGTTTCCCATCTCCTTTCCCAGATAACAAATAACTACGGTCATTTCCGAATGTCCTCAATCTGTTTCCTCTGATGGGACCATATGATTGTGCACTGAAGCTAATGGCTTCAAGATAATGGGTTATTTAGTGAGAGTGATGCGGCAGAAATGATTTACTTTGTTTGATGAAAGCCTGGCTGAGTGTCACCATTCTTGTTCTGAGAGTTAAGTAGCACAACTGATCCTGCCATGGTCTACTTCCTATCTTTGTCTGACTCTTTGAGTGATGTATTTATGCAGTTATATAACTGATGAACAGTGAAGTGTGTTGCACGATTAAAGATGTTAGTATCAGTATGCACTGAACCGAGAGTATCACTGCGCTGTTGCTGTGCACTGTGTGCTTCAACTTTAGATGTCATCTCAGCTCATTTGCTTTAGACAGAAAACCAACCGGTAAATAGTTATTACATAGTATATATCAACAAACTGTGTTACTCCTACAGTGGTAGGCTGCTGTGTAAGTGTGGATATTTGTGTATGAAGTGGCCTGTTTTTCCTCATCCTGATGAACTGGGTGGGATCTACCTGGAGGCAGTGTGTCATTAATGTGTGTAGCACTATGTGTGTTTGGCTATGCAAAAACTTAATTTATGGGGTTCCTGTGTTCAAAATTTCGTGTCTGTCCATTGAAAAACAAGGCCACCCATACACAAAAAACAAACAGACTAATGGAGACCAAGTTTTATTCATATAGAGGTATTGCTAATGTTAAATTTTACATGAACAAATTTTAATGACACTTCAAACCTTTTACTTTTGGTTCTTTTATATGCTACTTTACTGATTTTTGTTTCCTAAATATATAGAATGGTTCTAAATGTTACAAATTGTTGAATTGAATTAATTCTGAAGATGTATATGTGTTCTTTTATTGATTTATCTATCAGTTTATTTATTGCAAAAAATGACATTTTCACTGATTTAGATTTTTAAAATTCTAAAAAATATGAGAAGGACCTGTATTTCCACACCAAGCAAACAGATGGCAGTAAAGCACACCTAAGCAGAATGCTGGCAGTTCAGCCTGTTTTCCCGGTATTTATAGCCCATATTCATTGATTGTGGTTATGATGAGTTTGTGGAATCTGTGCATTATTATACTCATTCGTTCATTCCACTAAGTGTGTCTGCAGAAGCAACTAAGGTAAATGTGTTTGACTGGTGACCTCTGCAGGTTACAGGACAAAGCAGCAGACACCATTGAATCACTTCACAACGCTGGGATTAAAGTGTGGGTTCTGACAGGAGACAAGATGGAGACAGCAGCAGCTACCTGCTATGCCAGCAGGCTGTTCCGACAAAGCACGCAGATCTTGGAGCTGACCACCAAGCGTACGGAGGAGCAAAGTCTACACGATGTGCTATTTGATCTCAGCAGAACTGTGCTTAGGCAACATGGCAGCCTGACTCGTGACACCTTCTCAAGGTACAGCGGCCTCCTCATAGTCTCTGCAAGGTCCTTTCCCTACCATCATCCAGCATTCCTACAGATCTGATACAGAGCTATAGTATTAGAAGAGAACAAAAAGGTACTAAGTTTGGTTCTTTTTGTATATATAGTCTTTTGGATTTTCATATTGACTTTCAGGCTTTTGAGATTGATGTGTTATTGACTAGTTTCACTTCACCTGTTACTTGCTTACTTGTTGATGGTCGCTGTACACTGCCTGTTGCATCATTTATTACTGTTGCTTTATTCTTTAAACATTTTCAGGTAACTGGATGGCAAGAATGTTATGCAAGAATACATTGAAATTATTTGAATAATCAGTTCTGCTTCATCTCTGATTTTTGTCTAGAAATGGGATTGAAATATTGAAATTGTGCCTGCTAACTGATGCTCTTCTATGCTCCCCATGCATTCGCAGTTACTCTGGAGACTTCCAGGACTATGGACTGATCATTGATGGGGCGACTTTGTCAGCAGTGATGAAGCCATCCCAGGACAGCAGCTCTGGGAGCTACAAGGAGATCTTCCTGGAGATTTGTCGAAACTGCAGTGCTGTGCTATGCTGCCGCATGGCACCTCTGCAGAAGGCACAGGTCTACTGTCACTTCCTATCAGGCTTTTATGTGTTATACAGCTTGCCAGTGCATTAAAATGCGCAGCAGGTGGTCTAAATGGTCAACTGCTTGTTGACACAGTACTGCTTGCTTTGTCACATCGAGTTAAGAGTGTAGGGGTTTATCTATCTATCTATCTATCTATCTATCTATCTATCTATCTATCTATCTATCTATCTATCTATCTATTTTTGATGCGTGTGTGCTCATGTGCATGTTGGGAGTATGGTTCAGTGTAATAAATTAGACTTGTTTGGTGCCTACAGCGTGCTTAGTGATTAAAGTCGCTTCTACTCCGACTTCTGACATAGCAGCCTGTCAGCTGTATAAGCCTTTGGAGGAAAATTTGCCGGTCCTGCGAACTAACAGGACACAAAAAAGTAATTAAATAGAAGTTTCACTAAGGCTGGCTGTATGAGAAAACAAGACACTCCATTCGTAAAAAGTCTGTTCAGGTTTTATACAAACTTATAGAAAGGCATGCCTTGACAAGTTTTATTTTGTTACATGAATGCTGAAAACGTGGAGATATACTGTCTTGTACACTAATTTATTCTAGAATTCCTAATTCTTTAAATCACTGGTGCTTCTCTGTGTCTTTTCAGATTGTAAAGCTGATCAAGGCTTCTAAGGAGCGCCCCATCACCCTGGCTATTGGGGACGGAGCCAACGATGTCAGCATGATCTTGGAAGCACATGTGGGCATCGGTGAGTGTGGTTCCAGCTGTCTAATGCAAAGATGACAGGAATGTCTTTCTCCCTTCTCCTTTTGATTTGCTTCCTCTCTTTCAGGCATCATGGGTAAAGAGGGCCGTCAGGCCGCAAGGAACAGTGATTATGCAATCCCGAAGTTCAAACACTTAAAGAAAATGCTGCTTGTCCATGGGCATTACTACTACATTAGAATAGCTGAGCTTGTGCAGTACTTCTTTTACAAGGTAAATTTTCAATGTTTTAAAGTTATAAAAAAAAAATCCTTCTGTATACCGTATGTGTCAGGAGCCCAGCTCAGTCATATGTACAGTAATGGGGTCTGCAGACTGTAATTCCTAGACATTTAACCCTAATTTATCTTCTTCAAACGCTTTTGGTGGTGTTTGAAGTCACATGACAGCTGACTCTGCTTTTTCTTCTCCAGAATGTGTGTTTCATCTTCCCTCAGTTTCTCTACCAGTTCTTCTGTGGCTTCTCTCAGCAGGTACACACACTTCAAACTCAGATAAACATTGTACGTTGATTTACATCACAAAGACAGCGCTGCATCAAGTGCTTAAAGCTCCATATACTGTATGTAGGTGTAGGGATGTAGTCTTGGCCCATGTTTATACTTCTATGCTGGGATTCTCTCGACACAACGAGAAATCAAACATGACTGTTGCCAGAACTAGTGGAAAATACTGCTCCATTGACATTAAATTTCCTCCACTGAGGATATTATTATAGACATCACCTTTTAAATTATTGTAACTTACTGTTTATGCCAGTGACCAAGGTGATTTACATTGTTAGGCTTGTACAATACAGGAGTCCTTACAAGACTAGAGGTTAAGATCAATATGGCAATTTAGTATGAAATATTGCTCTAGCTAGCACAAAATCAACTTAGCACTAGACAAAAAGCTCAGGAAAAAACAAAGTAAAAGTATCACAAACTGAGACAATTGCTAGTTTTGAATTTAAACTATAATAAGGATGAACCAAGATTAAGATCTGTGACAAGCTTCAAGAAAAGTCAGTGAGTATCGCAGAAGATGCAGATGCAATGACATTAACTTGTAGTTGCAATATTAGTGATCATGGCTTTATTCTAACATGTAATAATAAGCAATGGTAATAAAAACATTAAATTCAGTCCACATCGCGTGCTCTGCTCACACAGTCACACTTAATGCTGCACAAAGATTTGTTGAGACACAGCAGGTACAAGTATAAAGTAAGCCAGCTGGCAGCTGAGGAGAGGAAAACAAACAACTCTCAACCACAGAGAAATGGAGAAATACAAACCTTTGGGTCTCAAAGTGCTTGTGGCTCTTAGACCTTTTAGTGTGCAGAGAGGGAACCACTAGCACGAAGCAGGCTGTTCAGCTGTTGCATGTGTATGTATATTTATAATGCCGTGTGGTTATGTTTTCTCAGCCTCTGTACGACACGGCATACTTAACACTGTACAATATCAGCTTCACCTCCCTGCCCATCCTGCTGTATAGTCTCATAGAGCAACACGTCAGCATGGACACCCTCAAGGGATACCCATCTCTTTACAGGTGAGCTGGCATTGCTTATTGTAGGACCAACAGTCTGTTCTTTTCAGTCTTCCATTCAGCAAAGCCCAGTGAAAATCTGGCAATAAGTGCCTGAATAGTACCTTACTTCACTCATGTATGTTCTAGGTTTGATGTACTCTTCACTTGTTGTTCAGTCAGAGCTCTGTTCTTCGTGTTTCACCAACCTGCCTTTTATTCAGATTGGAGTGGAGAAATGAACAGGTTGTGGGGTTTGTCACAGATGTCTCAACTACAGAAAGAAATGTGATGCAAAAAATGAAAGCTGCCAGGGCATTACTAAATGGTTCTCTCCTTTCCTACATTTGAAACAATAACATTTTAAACTTAGATAATGAGACAAGTTTACTTTTGCTGCCTGTCACATCTCATTCTGTGTATTCAACCTACACTACGACAGCATGGATTGTTCACAGTTGAAAAGGTAACAGTAATTTCTCACAAAACTTTTTTCTTTTTTTTGACAGTTTCAATGCATCTATTGTCCCTCAGCTAAAGCATGGTATTTTAAGCATAATTGCTTTCTAGAGTGCATATGTGTCTTATCTACTTGGAAAGCTTTGTGTAGCCCCTGCCCCTATTCTTTTTTATAATCTATAAAAAATGGAACACAAACCCACTTTCAGTTACCAGGCTGACAAAGAAGGAGGATTCTGCTGCACTGCAGGGTTCAATTAAGTGCTAAATTGATCTGTTTCTATTATTCATTCAGATAACCACACACACACACACACACACACACACACACACACACACACACACGTGCCACATGCTTTCCCCACGTGAAATGTTCCATTTCAGTGCAATGCATGGCCAAAAGTATGTGGACATGCCTTCTAGTTATTGAGTTTAGCTATTTTCAGCCACTGCTTGCCACAGGTGCATAAAATCAAGCACACAGCCATGCAATCTCCTTAGGCAACCATCGGCAGTACAATGGATCGTACTAAAAAACTCTGTGACACGGGCCTGCCATAGGATAACTAAGTCTTAGACTAAGTCAATTTGTCAAATTTCTGCCCTGCGTTAACTGCTCCGGTCAACTGTAAGTGCTCTTACAGTGAAGTGGCAGCATCAAGGAGCAAGAAAAGCTCAGCTGCAAAGAGGTAAACCACACAGAGTGGGACCATTAAGTGCTGAAGTGCGTAGCTCGTAAAAACTGTCTGCCGTCAGTTGTATCACTTACAGGAGCTGTTCATTGGGACCTTCATGAAATAGATTTCTGTGGCCAAGCAGCTGCACATAAGCTTAAGATCACTATGCACCATGCCATACATTAGTTGTAGTCGTGTAAAGTGCACCACCTTTGGACTGGAGCAGTGGATAAGCGTTCTTTGGAGTGAAAAATTGTGCTTTGTTTTCTGGCAGCCTGATGGACAAATCTGGGTTTGGCTGTTGGCAGGTGAATGCCCCCTGCCTGAATGCATAGTGCCAGCTGTAAAGTTTGGTGGTGAAAGAACGATGGTCTGGGGATGTTTTTCAGGGTCTAGTCTCAGCCTCTTAGTTCCAGTGAAGGGAAATCTTACTGCTACAGCATACAAACATATTATAGACAGTTGTGTGCTTCTAGCTATGTGGGCACAGTCTGGGGAAGCGCCTTTCCTGCTCCAGCATGGAGCGTGCTTTGCTTTGCCCAAGTTGGTGTGGAAGAACTTGAGTAGCTACAAAGAGCCCTGACCTCAACCCCACTGAACACCTTTGGGATGAACTGGAACACCAACTGCAAGCTGGACCTTCTTGCCTGACATCGGTTCTTGACTTCACTGATGCTCTTGTGGCTGAATGGGCACGAATTCCAAAAATCTGTTGGAAGCCTTCAGAGAAGAGTAGGGGCTATTGTAGCAGCAAAGAGGGGGACAATTCCGTTTTAATGTCCCTGGATTTGGTATTGGATGTTTAACACCCACATATGGGTGTGATGCTCACGTGTCCATATACTGTTGACCATGTAGTATACAGCTGGGTGATAAATTTAAATGTGGACACAGTGCTTTAGACTGTAAGTATGGTTTTGTATTTTCAAATACAGCTCTGACTGCTACTTTTAACTCTGGAGTTGTAATAGATTCTTTGACCAAAAGTACTGCTGTACCTATGTTGCCCATCTCACATTTGAGGACATTTTCTGATCGCTTATCTCCTCCACAGAGATATCGCAAAGAACTCGTTCCTGCGCTGGCCAGTTTTCATCTATTGGACTTTGCTGGGACTGTTTGATGCAGTTGTATTCTTCTTTGGTGCTTTCTTCTTGTTTGACAACACCACCTTCATCAGTAGTGGACAGGTAGGCAGAGAACCACTGATAAACCAGCTGTGAGGAAGTTCTGGGGGAGCTGAGTTCCTCTGAAAATTCACATTAGACCACGCTGGTATTTAAATGTTGCAGTAACTTATGCATGCTCTGAAGGTTTTCATGTTAAGCCTATAATATTTGTTTGGAGTTTTTTTTGTTTTTTGTTCCTAGCAAAGAAATAAACCATGCAAAACTGTTCTCTTGGTGAACATATATGATTCTAGCCCTTCCAAAAAGCTTCATCGTTCAAAAGCAGAGTTGCGTAGCACTCACTGAGAAGAGTGTCTCATTCACGTCTACAACCCAGTAACTTAAGTTGCAAACATCTGTCTTTTATCATTTATTTGTATCATGTTAAAGTTTTTGTTTTTGGTTAAGTTTTCTGTTTTAACATCATAATTTTTACTCCTATTTTTCTTTCTTCCTCCTTTGTATTACTACTATTATTATTTTGCCTTCTTTGTTTCTCTTCCTTCCTCAGCTAATGACCACCAACACGCAAATGGTAAGCTGTCCCTTTCTTTCAGTTTCCTGTTTTACTTTTCTATTCCACAACTCCCCCTCAGGCAATAACCCGTCCTCATTCGGCAGAACTTTCTACTGCGCTCTTCTCCTTCCCCTGTCCCATCCGCTCACTCCCTGTAGACTGGTGTAGGCACTGCCATCCACATCCTTTTGCTTTGTTGTAGTAGTCGGTGTAACCCTAGGCATACGTGTGTCCATGCCCTCATGTGTGGAGTGTGACAGTGGCTGCCCTACACCCAGAGTGATGGCAGCACATCCATCCTTTACACTCTTTAGGGCACCTACTGACTCAACCTGCAAGGGCAAAAGAGGACTCAACACTTGGGATCTCTCAGGGACAAAGTGTTCCTCTGTCAGATACTGATGAAACTAACCAAACTGGATGTAGGACTTTTCAATTGAGCAAAAGTGATGCATTAGTTTATCTGAATGTGAAATAATTAAATTGGATAACAGCATACCAGTATAGTAAAAAATAAAGCTAAAAGCAGGTGGTGAGAAGGCATGAATCAACAGCAGTTCTGGATTTCAGAATGTTGATATGCATTCATTCCTTCTAAAAGCTGTTTCTAGTTCCTCATACAAATTTCATTTGCCCTTGAATTAGTGTAGAATAGCTTCCATTTTCTAGAAACTGGAAAATTGTGATAAGGTAGGCACATATTTGCTCTTATGAATTCAGCATACATTCCTTTTTCAGGAACAATACTATTAGGGGTTTTTATTTAATATGCCAATTCCAGATACAAAGATATTTCTGAAATTATGTGTGCAGTTCTGTTATAGCCACAGTTACCTATTCATTTCTGGTGTGAATGTATGAGGCAGTTAGAGTACAGTATTTCGCAAACTTCTGCAGCTAAACCTTGTCCTTCTGTTAGACTTTGGTGTAAATGTAACTGGTAGATGCTTGCATGCAAAGCTGAACGTGATTTCATATAGCTGCTGTAGACACAATGGATGATGATGATGATGATGATGCGGACAGATTGGCTGGCAGGGCCTCGCACCCGTGTCTTTTGGGAGAGGAAAGGCTCGGTGTGCACCGAGAGAATAGTAGCAGGCAATATGCTTCAGACCATTTAAGTCGGCACAGCCTGCTCACCACTTATCCTTCAAAATTGCATAAAAAGCGACAGCATCACCAGCTTCCGTTAGAACTGATTTGCTTAGACATGGCATCGGGATGTCCTAGAGAAGCGTTAGGTGAGCATAAGTGTGATGTGCAGGAGTGTCACGTATGTCTAATATTATCCAAGTCTGATTAAGGTTATTACAGAATTCAATACTAAGACATTAAGCAAAAATATGAATGCAGTATCGATAACTTCTGATGCAGAGAACAGGACTGATCTGAATCATGAGATGTTTGCTCTTCGGCACTAACTGAACCTGTGGTTTGTTGAGCTTGGATTCTGCAGCGTTCATTAGCCTTGGGCGCCTGACATAACATGAATTGAGTGCGAGAGATGCGGGAGAGGCGGCGGGATGTTTGCTGTGCGCTAACTGGTGTGGCGGATTAGAAGCTCTGCTCGGCGCTTTTGCTCACTGTCTCTGAAATTCAATTAAAACACAACGAAGGATTGAAAAGACACCGAGGAGCCTTGTACGTGGGAGGTTTTTTAATGTATCTTGTGTTTAGCATGCAGCTATGAATAAATGTTTTAGTTTCACCCCAAGGAAGCACTTGAAAACAAACACGTTGTTATAGTTTGCTGTTTGATTATTGTGCTGTTTTCACAGATGTTTGGGAACTGGACTTTTGGGGCTCTCGTCTTCACTGTGTTGGTCTTTACCGTGACGCTAAAGGTAATGTCGTCTTTTTGAAAGACAGCCTACAATTAATTTTATATGTATATTTAGCTATGGCCTGATATTTTTTTTTTACCGTTCTTTACAATTTCAGCTTGCTCTGGACACGCACTACTGGACATGGATTAACCACTTTGTCATTTGGGGATCTTTGCTATTCTATGTCATTTTTTCCTTGCTGTGGGGAGGCATCATTTGGTATGTTTATCCTTGTTATACGAGTTCATAGTTGAAACTCATCATGCAATAGCTTTTGTTCTCATGAAGATCTTCTCGCTGACTCTCCAACAGGCCCTTCCTCAACTACCAGCGGATGTACTATGTGTTCATGCAAATGCTATCCAGTGGACCCGCCTGGCTGAGCATCATCCTCCTTATCATGGTCAGCCTGCTGCCCGACCTGCTCAAGAAGGTCCTTTGTCGGGCTTTGTGGCCAAGTGCAACGGAACGCATCCAGGTACAAATGAAATCTATACACTTAGTTCCCCTTACTTACATGAGAATGTAAAACTGCTGACAACAACACTGGACTGTGAAGACTATGGTTAAACTAGTTCAATTTTGAATTTCTTGCACATCTGGATATAAACTCGCTTTCATACATAGTGACTCTTTATCTGTTTTTAATGTAAAATTTAATTTGTGTCCACTGGCCTTTAGACACATATTTGCCATGGATATTTTCCTGGTATTGTGGAAGTAAGTGCTTTTGCTGGATTTATACTTTGCTTTTCTATTTCTGGCATGAGTATTTGAGTGTTGATTCATGATTATTTATTTATGCAGATATTTCACCAAAAAGTATAGGATAAGCTTTTAGAAGATCTCCTGGAGGATTTTTTTTTTTTTTTTTTGTTCTTTGACTAAATGAAATTCCCTCATCATTTAAAAAACAATAATTTTCTGAATCCTTTGTTATTTTTATACCTTTCTACTTCATGGAGAGAAGGGATACAAAATCTGAAGTATTTTTGTATCTGAAGTACACTTACTGCCTCTAGAAGTTACAGACCTCAGAAAAAGAATTACTATATTTGTCCGATTCTTTTTGTTTAGCGTAAAATAGTTCATTACATTTGAAATCACGAGTTACTATCAATATGTGACTAATTGTATTGTTTTGGTCAATACAAGTGAAGGTTTGCCTTTAAGTTATCTTTTTAAATACTCTTTGAACAGTATAATGATTATCTAAATATGCATTCTTTCAATTTAGCTTTACTATTCTTTTGATGATATGTTTAGCTTTACAGCTGTACAGTACCAGTCAAAAGTTTGAGCATTCTTGCTGGAACCTATTATTTCATAACTTACATTTGGCATTAAATAAATGTCTGTAAGTATTTGAAAATGTAAAAAAAAAAAACTGTCAAATTTTTCAGATAGCAACCCATCTGTCCTTTATCATTAACCACTTGTCCTGGCCAAGGTCATGGCAGTCCAGAATCTGTTACAGAACCACTAGACATTAAACTATGGAATTGTATCCTGGATGGGTCGACAGTAACTTGCAGGGTGGTCACTTGCCACACTACAGCGGACTTAAGGTGGTCAGTTAACCTGAAACACAAGTCTCTGTACCATTTGGGATGAACCCCCCCCCCCCCCCACGCAAACACACGGTTTTATAACTTGCAAACTGTGCACAGACTGAGTGAAAACACTCACTGCACCGTCTCAATCTCATGAAATAGCAAAACTTTGCCTCACCAGAAACTTCACAAACAGGAGGCATTTGGTCAATACGTTTCAGCAGATAAACTCAAACTATTAACTAGTACTGTGCATGTGTATGTGTCTTTTGGAAAACTGAGTGTGGATGACTTAAGCATCACTGTTGGCCAATTTTCCTCCCTTCACTTTCCTTTCTTTTCCCTCTGTTGGCCTCTGATTGCTGCTCCTTTCTTCCCCTTCTGTCTGTGACCTCTGGTTTCCTTTGCCCCCTGCATTCCCACCGGCTCTGTCTCCTCGGAAATGGCAGACAAAGCGGCAGTGCCTTACTGTTGAGCAGTCCACCATCTTTATGCTGTCACAGACCCCCAGCAGTATAAATTTCTAGCACAATGGGAGGTGATTGTTCTTTCAGATTTTTCTGCATTGTGTTGTCTGTGGTTGCCAGTCCTCATGTGGAACTCCATGTTGTTATCACTGTTGTAACGTCAGAAAGTTAACTCTTTGTTTAAAGACACTGCACTTTTGTACTACATATGTATTAATACCTTAAAGAGATGTGTTTGTGAGCAATGGAACTATTCATGAAACAGTGCTGTAAGAGGTCATTCATACAGTTTTTTGTATAAAGGGAGCTTAAAAATTGCATTGGCAGCATAATACAAAACAATTAGGCTGTTAAAAGTGAACAAACACAGAAAACTGCTTTTATGAATAATAAACATAAAGCTCAAATGGATAAGTTATGGTGATTTACTCAAAGCTGTAAAATAATACTGCTGTCACACAACAGCTTTGTAGGAAGTAGTGTAGATTGAGGTGTTACTGTAACTATATGCAATAAAGTAAAATTTCAATACAGATTGACTTTATGTTTAAATTACAGTATATAAATATTTCAGATGAACAGCAATGTGCAAGCCTTTTCTTAAAATGGGTGTATTTTGAAAGAGGTTAGGGCACAGCTACTGAGTTGCTGAAGAATACAGGGAGCAACTGTGATAACAGCATTAGGACTGCCGATTCCCTCACTGTCCAGTGTCCAGCTGTGTCCTTCATCTACATCATGTTCAGCTGTGATGTGTAGAATTAACAGCATGCCAGTTGCCATATCTGTCTTTTTGTCTTGTCGCCTTACCGCAGCAGAATGACTTCTTAATATCGGACCTGTGTGTTTTTTTTTTTTTTTCCCAAGAGAAGAGAGAGCAAGAAGTCAGTTGTGATGTTCCTGACTTTTTATTTATGACCAGTAAGCAAATGTAATGTCTCTGGATTACATATCTTGCAGACTAGATAAGGGAAAGTCCGGTTGCGCGAGCTTCTGTTCCAGCCTTTGTCAAGAATCAGTTGCATTTAATTGAAAAAGTTTATTATTTTTGTAGAATTAAAAGTACTTCAAGCTCTTTGGATGCCACGTAAAAGTCACAGCAGTGTCACCATGTATAAAAAGTGTGTGGTCACTGCATACTTGATGAAAAAACCTGCCTAATTTAAAGAAAGACTGGAATTTATAGTTGGTGGCTTGGAGGAATGATGTTGACACCTGTAAACCTGCAGAGCTGCTGCTCTCTAGTGTGTGCAGCGGTACTGCAGGAAATGTGTAACCAGCGTGTGTGTGCGCTGGCATGACCTCCATGTTACCTTTCTACATGACAGCATCATGTCTGTTTATCTTAACAGTATTGAGATGGCTGCTGACGAACTTGGGCCTCATGTTAAACCTGTAACATTTTTCCTGCCTAATGTGGTTCTGAAGTGACGCAACAGCCGCTGTCATTTTAGTGGCTGCCAAAGAACTTGACTGAATAATAAAATGTGATCTGCTGCCTGTAACGATGGACACGCCCGGGTTTATCATGAAAAACACTGAGGTCCGATATCAAGACCGGATGTTTCTTTGATTTTCTTATTTCCTTCATTTGGGAAGGTCTTTACAGTTGAAAGTGCTTTTCAAAGACCTTAAAGTTGTCTTTTATTTGTTAAACCAGCTTCTGTGTGTTGCATAGTTGGAAGTGTAAGATCCTCTCTCCTCCACTGCTTCTTCAGAAATCTGCTGACATGCACCAGATAGACGGTTGTGGAATGTGTTTATACAAAGCAAATACTGTTTTAAAACATTCAACGGATAACTGAAACTGTCATGAGATGTTGGCTGGTTGCACAGCAGCTGCAGATTTTTATTTGTGTTGTTCACCTGAGAAGGTGGTGTGTGATGCGCTGTGTGTCTGTCCCCTGCTGTCCACAGAGCATGGCTGAAGACTTGACCTCTGAGAGACTTGTCACATACAGCCAGGACTCGTTCCCTGATGGGGCTCAGTCTACCTCCGAGGCTTAGCTGTGCCCCGGCAAACGCAGGGTAGAAGTTCTGGGCACTGCCTGCACCGAGTGCTTGTTTTGCTGTGTAGTGCAGCTGGGGGAGAGGGAGGCTGTGGCCACTTTTGGCACCATACTGACTGATCTGCTCTGCACATTTGTGCTTTTATGCACACACTGCTCTTTTATGTATGCACATACACACACTTTGACTCAGCGTAACAGTAGCAGAACACTAACATTTATAAAAGATTGGTTTAAGATAACTGCATCTTAAACATCTATGATGCTCACCAGATGAGCCGCCCAATGACTGGATGATGATTTATTGTTGCTGTGTTGACTAGACATCCTGGTCCCCTTAGTTTTTGAAATTCCCTACCCAGGCCCATTATAATAACATTAGAAAACTCCAGAGGCTGGGCAGCCACTGGTACTTGGACCCCAAGTTGTTTACTTTTCTCCAGTTTGTTTGCTTTGGAAATTTTTTGTTGCCTGTTCCTCTCTTACGAGTTGGCATTCTTACATGCTGATGGCAAACTGTTGTCTTTGTCTCTTGGTTTTCTTTCATCAGCTCCCAGTCACCAATACTCAGCTGTTAAGCACTCTGTGTTACTTTGTTGAGAAGAGAACTTAATAAAAAATAAAATAAACTGATTTGAGAGGAAAGCCGAATAGAATTCAAGCCTTAGTGAACCAAAGGAAGTTATCGCTGATGTGAGTAGGGTCATACAGGCCAAGCAGTAACCTCGAAGGTCTTCACTTGCTGAAGTTCCATCTCTGACTAAAAGCCACTGAGACGGCAGCTGGGACAGCACGAGGAGGACGGCTCACGTGATCACCATGTGACACATGAACTTTGTCATTTAAGGTGTGAGCATCGTCTTCCCACAGCGTTGATTTGGGAAGATTACAGAACGTGGTCTCTACCACCACCACCAAAAAACACACAACAGTACTGTAGAATGGAAGACCCACATTTTTTAAAAATAAAACTCAGGGCTCAAGCTGAAATGATCAGATTCCTTGTTCCCTCTGCCCTCTTAGTGAGCTGTCTCTGCACAGAGATTAGAGCAGACAGTGTAGAAAAGCATGAGACCTGGGTTACACAAGCACCCTTTTCTCTGGCTGTCTCCCCAGCACACATCAGGAAGCTAAATATCCAGTCAACTTATCCCACACGGTGCTTCATAGTGTTGGACATTGATGTGTTCAGCTCAGTTCTGCTTTGCCAAGCATTGCTTTCATCTTGAAATTTGAGGACATTTTACAACCTTGAGCAAATTTATTTATTAAGAATTACATGCACACAGTTCCAGTGAAAAGTGTGAGTACACCTGGACCACCTTGGCAATACTTGTGAGGAACTGAATAGAAGAGTGAAAGAAAAGTGACACACAAGTGACACACAATTCCATCTTTGGGAATTGTTGTAGTAGAGCCAGGAAGACCCAGTGGCTCATTTCCTGATCAAATCTGTTAACCAAGAGTGGTAACCATTGGGTGTAACCAAACTTTTGACTGTTTATTGTGTCTAAGTTATATAACGTTTGTGTGTGTGTGTGATGTGTTTATATAGTGTTATACTGTCATATGAGAAGTATGAAGAATGTTTCAATTGCACATTATGAAAATGGGCATGACTATGCCAGTGTCACATTGCATGCACTCCTGGAGAACATGGCTGTTTGTTGTGCTGCTGAGATGCCGACCAAGTCTTCTTCCACCTGGATGTGTGTGTGAGCAGTACTTTATCCTGCGATTCCTGTTATTTATTGTTTATCCCATGTTATTCCTTCTGCAGAATGCCCAGGGGCGTTACCAGGGCCACCTGTTGGAGTTCACCCCTCTGTCATCGCCACACAGCCCTCTTGGCAGGGCCGCCAGCTCCTGGCACCACAGCCACCAAAGGTCCAGTGCCCTTTCCAAAAAGCTAATGTACACGAGGTGGAGGCGGGCCAGCAGTGATTCCACCTTAAGCTCTTTTTGGGGATTTGGGAAGAACATCCGCTATTCGAGTGCTGCAGTGGGGCTGGAAACGTCAGTGTGATGTGTAAACCATGCCTTTGGAGACACATGCATGCGGGCAAAGGCACACAGGCAGCTTGTGCTCCATTTGTGGGCAGTGGGTTTTGGCAATGATGTTGGAACTGGACTGTCTGGACCCGTGTGGCCTTTGACCCCTTTCATTCTGCACTGATGGTGAGAATCCCTTTTTGGGGATCTGGTCATCTGTTCTCTCACCTCATTCTACCCTTCCTCACATGTTGTGATGCTCATGTAGTACCCTAGGAAAACAGTGTCAGGTAAGCTGGCGTAAAGACCTTTTTTAAGAAGGAGCGAACTTTTAGACATTTGGTATATAAGGACATTGTGATGTCATGGTCTCCCTGCAAGGTCAAGTTTTTATTTCAGCTGTCGTATCCAAAACCATCCTTTTCAAACGAATATTGCAAACATGAAGCAATTCATGAACACACACAGCCCAAGCACACGTAATAGTAAATGCTTCTAAGAAAAAAATAGCAGGGCAACGAATGTTTAGAAGTTGCGAATGTATGCTTTATTAGCGAAATAGAAGAGTGCGAGAGTGCCGGCCCCAGATAAACTTCAGCAGAAATGACTACTGTATGCTTTGATAAAAGCCTAAAATGGTTTACAGTCAATAATTAATTTCTAAATATAGGAAATGTGTCTTACGGGGCATTGTTGCTCAAAGCTGATCTGATATTGCAGTGTGAATTTGATGTTCTGTGTTCCGCAATCGTCACAGCTCAGACGTAGGCTTCCTTCCAGCCACAGGAACTGTAACCGCTCTGAGTTCAATGCAATGTGTTGCTCTCCAAGTTTCTATCTTCTTCAGGGGAATCTTTTATTTTCTGATTTTCTTATTTTGTGTCCTTTGTTTTATTTCCTTATTTCCAGTCTAATGGTGAACGGTAATACTTCAGCAGAGGCATAAAACCTTCAGAAGACACTGGGTCCTTACATTACATGCACAGTTTGGACTACAAGGCTCTTAGTATCAATTTTTTTGTGAGTCTGGTCAGTTTTACCACTATGTCACAATCACTTACAGCTGAAAGATGGATGTTTCCCATAATGTAAAATCCTAAGATCAAGTCTGACAGCGATTTATCCGTATTCATTATAGCTTTATTTATTCATTTCCATCCATTGTTTGTCCTATGCAAAGTCGGTATCCAAAGGCTGTCCCCGAAACATATGGCATACTTAAATGGCTCAAAATAAAAATGGCACCAAAAAAAATCCTAGAACTTGAATATTCATGACACAAGGACCCAGTGCATCTCCAAACTGTGCATAATTTGTAAGTATTCTGTAGTGCAGGAGGAGCAAAGCATTTCTTCTTAAGGCGTTAAGATTTTTTTTTATGTTCTTCAAAGAATGTGCAACTTGAAATATGTAACTGCTAGGCCAACGCTAGAGCAAGGAAAGCTTGAGCAGAGCAGATGTTTGCAACAACACAATACAGTGTTGGACTTTTTCAGGCATCCTTTGGGCTCTGTCAGCCACACCAAAGTGTGTAAGATGTCTTGATGTAAGATGTGTTGTCCTACGGGTATGCAAGTGTCTCAAAGTTGCTGAAGACCATCCTAGACATGAATGTAAACAGAAGCCTACTTAGTATTGGCTGTGTACAAGAGGCTGCTTGTAATACTCATGATAGCAAAAACCATTGTATTTATCACAGAAACAAATTATGTATTTTCTTTGGTGCATAGATGGGTTTTCTTGTTATCATTTTTTATTTTGGACACATTACCAGATTTATAGCACCATTGCGTATTTTTTCAACAAAAACTTGGCCGTCATTGTTTTTTTTTAAACAGGTGATTTAGAAAAGTTTATAGTGTACATCTACAGCCTTGACTGACACCACATGTCTTTTGTAAATCTGATAAAACTACATTTTTCTACTTTTTTAAAGCAGGGCAGAAAATTCTATTTTACATGATTTTCTGTTAAGATTCGTTTTCACTTTCCTAACAACCATATGAATGAGTACAGAGATTATGTGAAATTATAGATTTGAACATCAGACTTTTATTGGCTTAATTCTGGAAAGGCAGTAAATAATATGTACACACAGTATTTTGGAGACTGCTTGTGAGAAAACCAAAAAACTGACTATATTTTCACAATACTATATGAATATTTGGCTTTTTTGGACTCCTGAAGCAATAACTTTGTGAAACATTGAAGGGAATTTTTAAGCAATCACAAATATTGATTGATCTATTGTAGATTTGGATATTGTACATTTGCTAGTAATAAAGATGACTGAAATTGACTTGCTGATTTTTGTGTTTGGCCTTCTCTGACGCCATGCAAGTGTCTTCCTATGAGTTTGCTGTGAGAATGCTAATGTAATGCTAAACGGTATTTTGCACAGACACATGGTTGTGTGTCACAGTGAGCCTTGCGGATGTGCTTAAGTGCAAAGAAAATACAGTTATACCACTGAAGAACAATAAATGATGCTCTTCCCTGTCTTTTTAATGTGTTCTGGCAGTTAGAATCAGGTGAAGGCAAACATTTCATAACTTTTTTTAATCCGAAATGTCAATACATGTGGAGTGGAAACTGTGCGAATTACATAATCCAGCGGTTTCTTGCTTTGTTCCAGCTTCAGTGTATTTTTAAAACTGCGGTGACTTTAATCCTTGTCTACATATTTGAAGGCTTGGCGCTTTGTAATTGACTCCAGAATGCTGCAGACCTTCCGTAACCTGCTCTGTATTCAGTGATGACATTCAGCCCAAGGTGAAGAGAGCTGTAACCCCTTAAAGCCTCAAGATTATTTTGGCCTATTGAGGGAATCCAGCTGTGATGGCACTCAGCAGGGGGAAGCTGAAAGCTGGAAATATGGCAGCAAATTCATGAATAGGATTAATGAGTGTTTGTTATCTTTGTGGAAGATCCTCCACTCTGTGATAATTTTGCTTGAATCTGGCCCAGCTGTCTCCTACAGATAATGAATGGCACTGGAATGTCTGTAAAGCGCAATGTTAATTTCACAACATTGAAGTCCCGATGTGCTAATGCGCCATCATTAACCAATATGGGGCCGAGCGGGACGGCCGCTGCGCTGCGCCGCACACGCTCAGCCGGGACGCTAGATGGAAGCACCGCGCTGCACTTCAGTCTGCCGCGTACCCAAAATGCAGGCGGCTGCGCTTCGTGTGGAATTGAGTGGATGTTTTAGTTTGAACGGTTTGTGAGGGCCCGCTTGAAGGCGCTTGGTGATTTAGTGTGTGCGAAGTAACTATATTAATAATGTTAACAAAAACAGACAGCCTTACTCGAAACTGAATAAGGCATAATACAAAGGTTAAGGCCTCATAGGACAGGTGTAAAGTTCTCTATAATAGCAGCTCTAGCATCAAAAAAAAGTTTCATGGATTCATGCTTTGTATTTACGTATTAACCTTCTAGCCTGGCCCATGAGGTGGTGTGTCACATTTGTATCAAATAGAAACTGATGTGTAGAGAACTTTCCCTAAAAATAAGCATGAAACCAGTGTGTTGGGGCTTTAGTGTGCGGTTCGACACAAGCATGGCTGGGATCTTGGCAGGTACCCGCTTGGCACCGTCAAACAGGATTTGGGGGAAAAGGAAGGAAGCGTGGAGAAGGAGCGAGTTGTGGCCAAGTGCTGCTTGTGGCTCCTGTTCCCACTCTGCATCATCTGTGATGAAGCAAGCAGAAGCTGTCTTCATGGAGCCCAGTGCTTTACATGGTTTGCTTCAGGAGGCTAAACTTCACAGATGAGCCTGGCACTAAGCACTTAGGGACACTCTCTTGTCACCTGATGGATGCTGGTTCAAGTTACACTCCCACTGTTGGTCTAATGCTTTTGAAGGAGACACTTGTCCTGGATTGCTCCAGTAAGAAAATCTGTCCGTACAAATGGATAAAAATTCTAAACTCTAAGTCACTTTTCATTAAAAATGAGGGGCTGCTTACAGCTACACTTGGTGATTTAGGTGACACATTTTTTCAGAGCAGTTTACAGTATCAGACTACTTACAGTGACCCACTCGTATACACCTCTTTGTTAGTTTTTTATGGAATTCAAGGCTACTACAGGAGAAGAAGCCATAAATCAAAAGCAGTCAGTAGTAGTAGTAATAATAATAGCAATCTTTCCACTTGCACCCCTAATCACACAAAGAGCAAGGCTTTAAGATTAAGAAAATATAATTTTTATATTTCCATCAAAGCCTTTTCGAAACAGATAAACCTGTTACTCTGGGATATCTCTAATTGTTAGAATACATACGCTGCTGTTAAACCCTATATAAAGTTATTCGCTTGACAGCTCTTTGCATATATTGTAATGACTTTAAAGAGCAAACTGATAAAAATATTTGACTCGGTTCAATGAAGGAAGAGCTTTCTAATCAGAGGGGTCTGAACCTAAGGATGAGGAGGCATGGATGATGCGATTGGTAAATGAATTCTAAACCTGCCTATTCTGTTGTTAAACATGCTTTCAGGGGTGTTCTAAGCAATCACAGTTATTATTTGCCATTTTGGTAAATTAATGTAATTAATCATAATAAGCAGAGAAGCTCCATCTTTGCAGCCATCTCCTCCCAAGCACCCTGAAATTGTAATCTTCAAGTAGGGCCACCATTGAGCATGTTTAATGGAGTGTGTGAAGTTACTCAGGTGTGAAATGTTTCCATTAGCTGTGAAATTGCTGTTATTTGCCAAGATTGTTTTTGAATCATTACACCTTTATCTTTTTTGTCTGATGTATTGCTTGCTCATTGTGGACTTATGGCAAGGCCCAGAATGTCAGTAAACATGTCACTTGATGGATTTCCACAAACAGGGACTTTTGCCACATTAGGAGGAGCATCGCTGTTGCCCTGGGCAATGAGAGACTCCTTTGCAGGAAAGTGCTCAAAGGGTATTTGACACAGTGCATTGTATTGTTGTGAATCCAGCCATTTAAAATGGCTTCAACGTGTCTGTTTTCAGGTTTGTGTTCATGTTAGGTCATCAGTAATCTGTCATCGCAGTACTGAACACAAGATAAGCAGGTGCAGTGGATAAAACACAACGCTCAGATATGCCTGACGCTCTTTAGATAAAATACCTGGCCTGTGGAATATAAACGCAGGTATATGTACAGGGATGGCTATAGGCAGCGACCTTTACAAAGTTTATTCCGTTACTGCAAAAATACGAAGGACCCAATTCCCATCTGAATCCGACCGGACTGACTGTGCTGCAACCGTGACTTCGGGTCTCTGGTACCCATATTTCTCGGCGAAAGACACACCATTGATTTAGCAAGGCTGGTGGGGTGCGGGGGTGGGGTGGCACGGAGGGCTCAGAGATTGTGTTTCTCTCCGTTCATCCACTGATAAGGTTCCGTTGGTTCATTATGACACAAATCAGGGTGACAAAGCACAAAGAATGGAGATACAAACCCCGTAACCCCATATCTTATTAGATGAAATTGTGCAGAAATTCCATTAGAGAGACCTGGCACTGATTCTGGATGTGCTGCCCCTCACACATTCTTTTCATATCCAAAATCTACAGATGCGAATGTAAGAAGTTGGACATCCCGGGACCACAATAAAGTTTGACTGTAGCTACAAAAAGAGGAACAAATAAGCGCTCAGGTTAAAACTGGTCTATTTATATTTCCATGTATTAATTTAGCAAGCGCATCTCTATAAAATAATGCACAGCTCAGAGCATTCAACACAAGTACAAAAGCACATACGGCATTCCTTCTGCAGCCAATCGCCAAAAAGGTTCTGCCACAAAAATAATGCATTTAAGCATTCATTATTATAAGTTAATAGGCATTAAGTATGAAATGGATAACAAGCTGTAGGGAGGAGTGTGCAGAATCTCAATAATGGGCAGTTACAATGCTAGTCTGGGTGGACAGAATTTAGCTTCATTTAGCTAATCCACAAGGGGATGCAAATCCATAATAATGGCATGTAGTGTATCTGCAACCAAGAGGAGAACATCGGTTATTAATTTCGCTCCTAAACTGCTAAATCCAATTAGCCTTACTTTTAAATCTCCTTTCAATGGGATCTAAATACATCGATCGTAATTACACTTCAGTTTTGTCGTTTTTGAACAAAGAAAACCTGAAATATGGGGGTGCAGACAAAACATACAGTTGTCTAACAGCACCTGAATGGAGCAGAGAGAAAGAAAGGAAACGTGGGTTTAATCCCCGCTCAGTCCGTGTGGAGTTTGCATCTTCCGCCCATGTGTGTTTGGGTTTCCTCTCACAGTCCAAAGATGTGTGTTTCAGGTGAACTAGTGCCTCTACGAGGGTAAAATTGATGTTTAACAATTAGAGTCACATGCATCGTTACAAAATGCTATAATAAAAATCAAATATGATCTGCAAAGTTTGGAAATAATAGTAATGTCCCATAACATGTTGGAGATGCCTGTAACCTGGAACCGCTCATATTAAAGTTAAAATGATCACTGCATGCCCTTTTACTTCAAGGGCCACAGACCTTCACTCACAAGCTCTCCTGGATGGACAACGATGTCCACCTTAAGCTCAGCAACTTGCAGAAGTGGAAAAAATTTGGGGACTCAAGAAGTTTGAATAGCAGCACCCTGGCAATAAAGCAGAACAAACATTTGCTTAATCCCCTGTCAATTTATATATGAATTTCAAAATAACATGCACTGGAAGGCTTGCACATGCAGCGAAGAAAAAGGTTAGGCCATACTTTTTTGGAAAAAAACAATAGTCTTTGTTTCTAGCACAGTGTAAAAAAGACAAGTAGACCCTCTCCTCAGCTTGTGATGCTGCAACACAGCCTTGACTGGCAGGCTATAGACGTAGGCAGCCAAACTGGATGTGGTTCAGTTTAATTAAATAACCTTTTTTGACAGCTTTCTTTTATCGGTTTCCCGCAGAGCAATTTGTCCATTTCATATTTCCTTTCTCATAACTGCAAATTCAGACATTTTCCGTAATTTGTCCTTAGAAATAAGAAACTGCAGGCATTTGGGAAGATTTGCATTCACCATGTTTTCACAGCCACATTGTCCAAGCTATAGGAAAAGCACCGTATAGGAACTGGAAATGGAATGGACAGCGCCTGGCACAGTAGTGAACCCAGTGATCATCTGAGGTCATTTTGCTCGGCACTGACCGGACCAGATTCGGACTGACCCTCCCTAACCTTTCTCTTGAACTGCTATTGTTCAGAAACAGGCAGATGGACCCGAATAAAAATAGTTTTGCTTATTTGTTTTGTTTGGTGCCAAGATCAATTAGTTACAGTGATCAAATGCCATATCTGGGATTAATAAAAACATATTTTGCAAATTTTATTAAACTTTACATCCACCAAAACAAAGGACAGCCTCTCTTCTGGTTCATTACAAAGCATGGCCTCCAATACACCTGCAACTGCTGGCTTGCTTGCTAAGAGGGTTTATTGTGAACAGCTGCCTAATTTGCTGGGGTTGATCTCCAGTTCCACTCCCCTCCTTCACTAACAATGTGTTCCTGACTCCACACTTGCCCGACGGGCCGGCCAGGTCTCATATTTGCTGCTATCGATCACAGGTAATTGGCCCGCCTTCCCAGCCCGACTGTTCAAAGGCAGCCTCCTTGAAATAGCCGATGATGGACAGGAGTTGGGCAGTCTGTCAGGTGCAGCAGGTCAGGACAGTCGGGCTGTTCCAGGGTGGAGCAGGCGGCATACAAAGCAATGTGTTGGCCTTTTGTGGGCTAGCTGTTCTCCCTCTGTTCTCCGCGCTGGTCCTGATGGTAAGCGATAGCTGCATTTGTTCGTACCCACTTCCCCACATGCCTCCCTCCTTCATCCGTGGTGCTGAAAACATGAACAACAGCAGAACGTAAATGACCTCACGCATTTTGACCATGCATAACAGACAGTTGTTTTTCTAACTGCATGTACAGTTGTTCTATTACTGTTATTTTAAAAAGCCTTCTCTGTAGTACAATAATCACTGTGTGGATTTGTGAACTAACTGTGAGAGAGGGGAGTGGGAAGTTAGAGTACCCCTGTGTACAAGTTCCTGACTCCTTCAGTTTAATAGTGGGATTGTTTCACATCCCACTATTAAATTATCCCAAGAGCAGTGGGCTGAAGCACCATCACAGAGGCACTGCGGCAAGGCCCTCAAACCTCTCATGCTCACCTCTGGCAGTATTTTCACTGGGTGTCTGCTGCTGTAAATCACTGCACTGTCCCCTGTACTCAACTTGGGTGCCTTTTCACCGTACCCCCCCCCCCAGCTCCGCTACACAACTCTGGGCTCCATTTTCTACCTACGTGACCTAAACTTAACACTTTCGCTTCACTAACACTTTCATCATCAGCCGACAATTCTATCAACAGAAAATATGTGTAAAGTGACAGAAAATACCATATGAATTAATTTCTTATTTAAATAAATAAAACTTCAGTATATTTCAATAAATTTTGGAGAAGTCTTTCTATCTACTAAGGTAACTGTTTATATTTTTATCAAGAGCAGGATAGCTACACGTTGCTCTCTTCTATAAAATGTGTGCCCTCCCCTCTTGCAGTCAGAATTTAAAAAATCATTCCTTAAAATGTGTATGTATGTAAAAGGGCATTTAATCTGTACTTAGTCACATGAAAAGCAAATAATATGCACTCACTATAAAAATAAGAAAATATCAGTTAAGTCTGTAAAGCTAATATATTAGTTTGAGAGTGATTCTTCAGGCAAGGCTGTGTGAAATTGTATGTAAATTAAGGTAAAACGAAGTGAATGTTAGTGGATTTCAGACTGGCCACAGAATGCATTACTTTAGAATGGTATTGTATCCCAGATAACTGCTAGAGAAAAAGCTCCATTATGTGTGCCACGAAAAAAACTATTTATATATTTCGCTTTAAATGGTTTAATACGCAGTTTTTGCGTGGGGCTCAAAAGAAGCCATAGTACTCAGGGTCGCAAGGATGTGATTCTACCCACAGCAATAACACAACAACACAGCTGATAACAATGGGAAATAAGTCTGTCTGCAGTCTTCTCGCACACCAGCTGCTGTCCACCTGAGTGCGTCTACAGAAGCACGGCACATATTAATTTGCCAGTGAAATGCTCTGACGTGGATGTAAAGTGTTGCAAATTTACTCCCTTTCTATCTTCATCTCTCAGCACTTGGAGCTGATTTGTGATGTTGTAGGGTCTATGAAGACCTCAGAGCCCCATGCTGTCAGTGTTATTTTATTACCAGCTAACTGAACTGGGTGCAAATTGCATCCACAGTGTCTGTGATTTTCTGACTTTATGTTTATTGTGGATCAGAAAGTGGAAAGAAAAATTGTAATAACACCTTATAAAACCTATCGCCAAACCATTGTGGCTGGATTTAGTACACAAGTACTGTAATTGCCGCAGAGAACAATTCACTAGTGGTCTGGGGGAGAGGTGGAAAAAAGAAAGGTAAAAACAAAATACACAACACCAAAATTTATTATGTTTTACTTTAGTAATAAGTGCAGCACAGTGTGTGTGTGTGTGTGTGTGTGTGTGTGTGTGTGTGTTTGTCTGCGGCTTGAAAAACAAAGCCATGCATAAAGAAGAAACAGTGTGAGCTTTAGAAATTTGGAGATGTGTTGAACTAAAGTTCTGATGTAAAAACTGCATCTGTCGTGGTGCTGTCAGCAAACAGGTGTAAATGACAAAAGTATCTGGAATGAAAGAAAAAAGGAAACACAGGAATGTTTAAGCTGTTGTTAAATGTGAACAGTACTCAGATGACTGCCCTAAACATTGTCTTTGAGAATCAACAGGCTTTTGCTTTAAAAATAAACATTTGTAAAGGTTTTAGATGTGCTTAGAAAATACAGCTTTATATTTACAGATGTGAGCAGAACAGTTTGAAATAAAACTAACAAGTTTGTATTCAAAAGGACCCAGTTTTGGATGTTAGCCTGAGAGCACACTGTTGTTTCATACAGTTTTCTACAGAGGAGAGATTTGAATTTTCAGAGGGTTTTTGCTGAGCCCAAAGCTTGGTGACCAGTTTGCAGGTTGTGTGCCATTACCTAGATACAAAAGTTAAAACCTTTCTGAGCAAAATCACGTTTAGAAATCGCAGTGAAAGGCAATGGTATTTATTATGATGTGTGTTTGTGTGTGAGACTGTGTTTGCCTGCCTTTCCGCCTGCCTGCCTATCAGTCATTTTTGGGATTGTCAGAGACATCAAACAGATATGGCATCCCCACACGCACAGGGACTGTAAATTCTGTGCACGGCTGGAAGTCAGCAGATGTATGCTGTGTCTTCCATGAGGAGGGGCTGCCCCTGGACCCCGTCACGTCCCGTTCACACCCCCCAGCAAACGTGACCTCCGTCTGAGGCCCCGCCGCACGCGGTCTGTGCTCACAGCCAAATGTGGACCGGCCACCCCCTCCATCGTGCTCGCGGAGAGACGCCTGGCATCCCCCTCTTTTCTGCTCGCAGGGAAAGGGGTTCAACTGCCCGCCTTCGTGGAGAGGAGTGGCAGAGTAATTGCTTTTCATTAGCAATTTTAATTACCAGGTGCTCGCGAGTCATGAGTACTGCCCTCCCGTTCCCCTCGGCCCAAGACTCAGGTCTCAATCCATCCATCAGACCCCTTTTTGTGGCACTACCCCCAGCCTCAGCTCTCCCATCCTTTTCTCCCTCGGAGAAAAGCTTTTTAATGAAAAACACTGAGCCGCATAGACAATAAAGGGCTGTTTCAATGGAAAAACCTTTTTTCCTACAAGGGTTAAATGCAGAGGGTGGGAGGGGAGGGCTGAGTGCCCCCCTTTTTTACCATTCTGATGTCCGACTGTACAGGCTATGAGGCCACGGGGATTAGATCTAGTGCTTTGACAGTGCCGAGCCAGACCTCTTTACCTCGTGAGCTTGCGAGAAAAAGGAAAACGTCGCGGATGAGAGCAAGAAACAAAAAGAAAGCTTTTATTCTGAACTGTCAAACAGATTGCGGGATAACTTGCTAAGATGAAGCATTAAGTGCGGGTCACTATGATTCTATTGAATGACCTTGTACATTTTTCTGTCGCCATTGTTTTGAGAGGCTGTGGGAGGCTCTCTGTGCTTATCCTGGAGTTTTTGAATAAAACCAGGGGCACAATATTGTTTTTTTTTCCCCTCCAGAATAAGACAGTAAAGAAGTTCCGCTCAAGGTCTGTCAGAATTTTATCCAGGTTATGCTAAGCCTTCCTTCTACTCGATGAGACAAAAGCACAAAATAGGCACTTCATACTTCAGTTTATATCTTTAGTGTCTGTCACACTATCCAACCTCAAAGCAACCTTGTCCAGGGTTGGAACACCTCTTTCATTTCTATGACCCAAGAGTTAGTTATAATGCAGTGCTGCCCTTTTTTACTGTTGAATGTGTGTATGAGGGCCCTTGATCTTTGCATTCTGGGTTAAATGTCCAGGTCTCATGAGGGAGGTTTCCCCTTGGGTGAAGTCCTGCATTTAAACTGGACGCTGAATGGTGTAGTAGTTGAATGTATACTGAGTGAAGTCAGTGCTTGTAGTGCAAGCTGGGAAATGTCAGCTAGTTAAATATTGTGATTAGGTTCTTAGGTGCAATTTTAAACATAACTTGTTGGGAGACACATTTCTACAGCAAAATACACTGCCTTGCCAAAAAAAGTCACACACTAATATTTCGTTGGACCGCCTTTGGCTTCGATTATGGCACGCATTCGCCATGACATTGTTTCGATAAGCTTATGCAATGTCACAACATTTATTTCCGTCCAGAGTTGCATTTGTTTTCGCCAAGATCTTGTATTGATGGTAGAGTCGGACTGCTGTGTAAAGTCTTCTCCAGCGCATCCCAAAGATTTTCAATAGGGTTAAGGTCTGGACTCTGTGGTGGCTAATCCATGTGTGAAAATGTCTCTCTCATGCTCCCTGAAGCACTCTTTCACAATTTGAGCCCCATGAATCCTGGCATTGTCATCTTGGAAGAAAAAAATGCATTGATGGAAAAACCTGGTCCTTCGCTATATTCAGATACTCAGATCACCTCATTTTTTGGGCACATAACATTGCACACTGAACCTAGAACTCACCAAAAGCAACCCCAGATCATAACACTAAGTTAAATCCAGGTGGTGACTTTTTTTTGGCCGGGCATTGTATCTGCACAGAAACATCCACCATTCCTTTAACTGGAGATTTCAATGCTTTCTTAAGAGTTACAGTTCTCCTACATGGTACAGTGGAACGTTGGCTAATGCTGTTACATCACAGCTCCTGGACTCTGGTTTCAGATCTGGGTTTCAATCCAGCTCTTTCTGTGTAGAGTTTGCATGTTCTAACAATGTTTATGTGAACTTCACTCACAGCACAACTTGACACTTCCCATGTAGTGAAAACCACGAGTTGTTACCCACTTGACAGCACTTTCCCTACCAGTAGGTTTCAAGCTGCAAAGGCTACTTGCTGTGTTGGGAATAGGGAGCGTACCACCCTACTCCCAGTGGAGTTCACCAGTATATTTATATCTGAAGTATGCATGGGGATGCACCATGAAGCAATGTGACATGCGCCAAATGTAGGAAGTCACAGTATGCACAGTGCAAGCAACTGTACTGGTTTTGCAGTGTCCCCCACAGTTAGAAAAATGATTGACGGCCCTAGCAATGAGCCCGAAAACACCAGAGTGTCCCAGTGGGGTCACAACTATGCCGACCTGAGGAATAAAGGAAAGGCAGCATAAGCTGTCCATTGTCAGATTCTGTTTCTAATAACAACACAGTGGTGTTCAACACTGACCAGCAAAATGTTCCGAGCACAAACCCCTTCCCCAGCGGGGTGAGTTTATACGGCCTTTCGGGTCTTGCCCCCCTCCCTCCAGTAGGGTGGTCCGCACGGTGTTGCTCATTAGCAAAAACGCAGCGGAAGGCCTTCACGCGAAAAGGCGACGTCAGAGCGACCTTCACCGTGCTTGGTGTTCTTTGAGCTCTTTGAGCTTTTGAGAAACCTTCTTAATGAGCGTGGCACCTACTGGTGATGGTGGCCTCCCACAGTTCCACTGTGATTAACAGAATAACCTGTTTCCATTGTACGAACTCCATAAATCAAGCAGCTGATGCATTTCTGAAGCCAGGAGTCCCCTGTTTGGATTGAGCTCCTGGCCAAAAAATACATTTGATTATTTAATGAACCACTTCCTAGAATATTAGTGGACCGACTAATTAAAAAGTCCCGAATTTTACTTTTATTCGTCGATTTTAAAATCGGGGTAAATACAATCCAAGAGCAATCCAAGACAACACGGCCCCTGTGATATTAACACGAAATGTAAGGAAGTAGGGAGAAACTTTCAACATAGGATGTGGGCTTGTCCTGAGGAGCACAGTGATGCAATCCGCGCACAGGTGCAGGACTGCAGGCCAGTAAATGGAGAGGACCGATACAAAACAGGGGGACAACTTTGTTACAGGTCCAGCAGTGATCCACAGACATACTGTACGCCCAGTGGGCGAAGGTGTGTGAACTCTCCATCCCCCATGGGATCTTTAGAAAATGATCCAGATTATTCTAGAACAAAGCCACTGTAAGACACCCGAAAAAGAGCAGTGAAATAACAGGACATCTTCATCGCTAATACTTAATCTTATTTTTATTTTTCACTCATTATTGTATGATTTTACTGGTCTGGACATCATAATCTGTCCTTAGTTCTTGCCTCATTCTGAAGCTTTTTATGCTGCTTTTGGCCAAACCCTAGAACTGCCTGGTCATTCGCTCATTTCTCATGAATGCTCACAGGTTCTCTTTGCCCTTCAGTGCACAGCATCAAAGTGCCACCCCTAGATAGGAAATCACTTTTATTAGCAATTATTTTTCACCCCTTACAGTGGTTGTCCCTGAGGTACATTTGTAGCACCGATTTAGCCCAATTTTCCGCACAATCCACCTGTATGGCAAACACTTTGCCCTCCTGGATGGTGTGTCGGGAGAGTGTCTCAAACACACGAGAGGGAGTGTCCCCAGAGAGCCCTGCCCAGCAGCAGCTTACCTGCGGAGGTTCCCCCCGTGTCACTTGATCTGGGATGAAAGTGCTGTTGGAAGATAAGAGATGAGGCCCTCAACAAACCTTGAAGGGTGGAGAGACCAGGGCAGCCATAAAGATGGAGTAGCAGTTGTTACACAGATGAAGCAGCTGGAATGACTGAGAGGATTGTGGAACGGGAAGCATAATAACAAATGCGGAGACAAAAGTAAAACAGCAAAAGTCAGCGCTATTGATGTTTATGTTAGTAATTTGTTTCTTAGGGGTAATGTGGGCACTGGAGGGATGAACAGCAAACTCTTGTGACCTGAAGACCTGAAGGTTGCTAGAATGAAGCAAACTGCCACCACTGCTGCAGGATCCATAAGCAAAACCATAACCACCAACTGCTTTAATAAAACACCCGAATTTATTAATATGTTCAAAACTGTAACGGAAGCTTTTAGAGGCAGTGTCATGCAAATAAACAGCAATACGACAGTGTTCTCTGCTGTCAATTATGTCATTATTTGACTGTCGATTTTACAACTTACAAAAAGTATGCAAACCATCACAATTAAAACAAAAATAATTTGTCTATACATCATGTAGGACCTTTTCAATATAGCTCTTTGGATAAGAGCAAGATAATGTGCACTTAGCGCCAGATAGAACGGAGTACAAATTTAAAATTGAGCCAACATGCTATATATAAATTAGTTTGTGTTTCTGCTAACATCTTTATGCTGCATCCAATTGTTTTGGAGTTTTTTTTATTGATTCTCCAAGTGCTTTTAGTGTAAGCAAACTGTATCTAACCACTGCTAGTATGCTATCTGTAAGGTAGGATTTAACAGCTGTTTAAAAACATGAACAATGAACAGCAATTTTTGTCAGCGACAAAAAATGTTTTATACCGTTTTTTTTATCATTTATTTCCTATATAACACTGTATTTACCATGAAATCTGATGATATGTGGCAATAATGATATGTTGGTTATGATTAAAATATTGAATCCTTTAACAGCCATGGCAAATTAATATTCAGTAAAACTGTATCAAATGACATGAAGACTTCGCTATTCTTTGTCACAGAACAAAAAGCTTACATTGCAGTCTCCTTTCAGTACAATAAAACACGGCATTTTGTGCTTGTGTGCATTTCTGTCGGTCACTACGTCCATCAGTCAGTCTGCAGCTCAGTTTAGCACTGCCTCCTGAACTCCTGACACAAATATAAATATACAGCTTCTGAAGCAACGTTAGATCCGAGTGTCAGTTTCCTACGCGATGCTTTGCAAAAGAGATTATCTACTCTATCGGAAACGGATGAACATGAGACTGTTGAAGCTGGGCCTTGTAAATAGTGTCGGCAGCTTGGTGCCATAGCTGATGCACAGATCTCCACCAACAGCAACATGATCCTCGCCCTGTCCCCAGCTTTGGTGTAAGCTTACTATTAATTGACAAGGTCTGGCCTGAGCCCAGAGCAGCCGGGACACCGGGGTAAACGGGCAGGTATGAACTGCGCTGCTGAACAGCCCAAGCGGCAGCTTCAGTTCGATAAAGAACGAGGCAGAAACATCACAACCAGTTGAACTTAAGTATGACTGCAGTGTAGCTTCTGAATGACAGCTTCGCATGTTTGTCTCCAATGTCTTGGTAGAGTGTTGTGTGTTAAATTAAAGCTTAAACATGCCGATTTGCATTGCTGTCCTGGCCATTACTAACTACATACTGTTAATAATTTCACTGTCACTTGTGTGGAATACATTTCCCTTGGCTTTGAATGAGACACTAAGATCACAAAACCCCATTGTGACAGCGTGGTAAAATGCATGCGATAAACAGGTTGCCTCCGAACCATAGGAAATCCATAGGAAATTGAATCTTTGTTAATGGAGTCATTTTTGTTGTACTCAAGATGAAAAGCAGCATAAGCTGTGGTCAGATCTACTCAGTGGTCCTTTCTGGCCTTGACATTATTTCAGCTATGCACATTTGAATGAGCCATGGGCTTGAAAGCTGTTTTTTACTTAAAATCTGTTGGTGACTGTCAATTAGAGATTAAGAAACACAAATAATGAAGGTGGACATAAATTCGCAACTATTTTGGTAATTTTATCCTGACAGTAACTTGAAGAAATGGCAAAACTGAAGTGATGAAGCGATCCTGAGATCCAAGAACACAACCAGAGCAAAGCAGAGCCGTTCAGAATCACCACGTTGCCTAAATCTGTGTGTCTGAACTCAGTGGAGATCACTGAGGAAACACAGACAGAAGACAGGACCGCATCCAAACCTTTGGTGCTGGAGCTTTGCGCATGGAGCACTACCTGCTGAGCCATCATGACAATGACCAGCAAAACCAGCATGGATGTTTACCAATAATATTTACAAAAAAATTAAGAAGTGTGTGGTGTATACATATGCAAATCTGCTTGACTATGACTCACCTGGAAATGCAAAAATCAATATAAATTCATTTTGCAGTGTCAGTCCTGCAGTCCAGTGTGATGCCAGTACCAGATCAGTCTATGTGTCTGAAGGTTGCTCATGATTCTGTTGAGAAAAAAATAAAAATGAGTATTTGTCACATTCAGATGTAAATGCTTGAGAAGCTGGAAAATTAAGGAAAGAGGTGCATGTTCCCCTCTGAAGGCCAGAACACTTTCACCCAACTGCTGCAGTCCATGGCTTCCCGATTTGGCTTTTTCTATTCCATTAACCACAGTGGCTCAGCAGGTAGGACTGCTGTTTCACAGCTCCTGGGTTTTAGGTTTAACCCAGCTGTCCTTGATGAGTTTGCATTTTTACATCATGTTTGCTTGGGTTTTCTTCTCGTACTCCTGCCCCCTCCCAAACCCCAAGGCAGCCCAAAGGTTTGCTGAACCCCTCTTTGGTGCTGTAGGGAGAAGTGATGAACAGAAGGTGTCACCCTCAGGAAGTTCAAAAGGGGGCGCTGTTTCTGCATTCCTCCCTCTGCCTGCTGCCTCAGAGCTTCTTTCCAGATCAGAGTTAGGACTGCGCTTTGGTGCTGAGCAAGTGGTGAAGTCTGAACAGGCTCACTAAAATATAGAGCCAAAAAATTTGAAAATAATGTGCTTTTTAGAGATGTTTAATATGTTTAATGCAGACACAGTAAAACACATAATCATAATGATTTTTACTAAATCTCTGACCAGTTGTGTATACATATTACAGAGCCCACAGTATGTTAATGTGCTGTAAGTTGGTTGTCCTCTGAACCTCCCACTGCCACCTCACAAATCTCACAACCAATCCACCATACAGGTGTTTTTTGCTGCCAAGTTAGGATTCACCTACATCACAACACATCTGAGGCCTCAAGAGCGCGAGCTGTGTTTTAAAGAGAAAAGGCCAAAGACTGAAGCGCATCGATACAGACAGCCTTAATCCTGAGGTTCACACTCCGACCTGAAGAGCGTTTTGACCGCAGTCTTCAGTTATGTCTTTGCAATTTTTGTGTACATTTTTTTCTCATAAAGTCCACAAAAGTCGCTTTACTAACTCCAGCAAAAGCTGTCATTGCACTCCAAAGCTTCTCCACGCTGAGGGCAGCAGAACTCCGAATATGAGAACAAGGGCCCCTTCTCCTCAGAAACATGGTAAAAACAAAGCAGGCAAACCCAGAAACTGGTGATGTCAGCCACAGAGCCCAATCAATCGGTGCTCGGAGGATGACTGAGGAGCAGGAGAGCAGAGGAAAGTTTTCCGGCATGGCAGACAGAGAGGAACAATGGCCGGCTCTGGCTTCCTCTGGGGATGCACAGAGCTCACAGCAGTCCGCCGGGGTCACTGATCAATGTTCCCCTGTACATATTCTTGTGAAGATGGCATTAGGCCTCAGCCTTTCGCTTGGCAGAGCCACCCTGCTGGGAGCTGGCCATTACGGACGGCTCTCCTCGTTCCTGACCACATGTCTCACTCAGTGCCAGGGCTGGTGAGCCCTCCGCTTAAAAGGAAGCAAATGGGGCAAAACTAAAGACATCAGACAGTCCACACTGATTGCTGTCTCTCAAATGTGAGCTTGTACCGGTGGGAGCAATGCAAAAAAAAATGTGTCTCCCGTCCCTTCGGGATCAAACTGTGAAATGTACATCTGTCTGCTCAGTATAGTGGCCGCAACAGCTGGTTGACACCAGACGCTCCACAAAATGAGAAAGAGTCTGTCTGAAGTCCTCTTCCGTCACAGTTCAGTCGTTGCACACGATGCTCATGTGAAAAAATCTACCCCTTTGACTGTCTCACTCCACCACCGACTTGCTGCTGCTGCACGTCCATAACGTACATTTAAAACATTTAATGCCTGAAAGCTTCTTTATCATTCATCATTGAGACTATGCTTGATCTTCTGATTTAGAGAACTTGTAGATGCTAAGCTCTTGATTTCAGGATTATTATTCAGAAAATAAAGGACACTATCATTTATATTTATGTTAATAGAAGAAAACATGTTTTTTTTTGCCAGTTTAGTCTTACTGGTTGCTACTTTGAGACCTTTCCTTCTGGATGGAGTGATGGATGGAGCTGCACTCAGTGCCCCCCCCCAAGACACAGTTCCTTAAACAATGCTGGAGAATTCTCCTTTCTCCTCCCGCCCTGATGGAATGCACTAGGCCTCCCCCTTCGCCTCCCCCATCACCTCCACGTCCCTCTTCACTCTGTTGTTAGGGAGGGAGTGGTTGTAGGATTAAATTGGGGAGGTGACAGCATGGGGGGGGCATTGGTTGAAGGTGCGTTTGGAATGATGTCAGTTCCAGCTCAACTGCTCCGTTGTGCGGGAATCTTCTCCGGTCACTCATTCACAGTGCCACCTCTAAGCCTATTTTCCCTCAGCCTGCTTCCCAGGGTGCGTTCCCACAGACCCGCAGGGGTGTAGGAGCACAGAGAGGGGGGACCTGCAATGGGGACCCCTGCTGCTCTGCCAGCGTGTGGAGCTGTCAGTTCCACAGCTTCCCCACTCCCTTTTTAATCTGCCAGATGCCAAAAAGGGACCCATTTTCCAGCTGACAGGACTGAGAAGGAGCTCTGCTGGGGGGTGGGAGCACAGGAAAGTAATCCTAAGTTGGGGTTCAGACCTGGAGACCTCAAGAAAATCTGTTGCTTAATTCTTTTATTCTATTGTTATGGGGTAAAAATCCTCCATCTGTACAGTTACAGTCCCAAAACAATGTATTTCAAATTGTTATAAAGGAACCCCTTGTGAAAAAGTATACTTTTTTTCACAAGGGACCTATCTATCTATCTATCTATCTATCTATCTATCTATCTATCTATCTAATTTTCCTGACAAGCAGACATGTTTGTAGTTTAGCAGTAGCTGGCAGGGTACATGCTGTCTGTGAGTGAGTCTCATTCCTTTCTTTTTCATTTTTCCTTTCTGTTTTCTTGTTTACTTGTCGGTGTTTCTGCAAATACTTTTTTTAGTGCAAAAAGGACATGATAGCGGCTAAGCCACTGTGGTGGCGTTTAAGGGTGTGCTGGACAACTTGTTGCCACATAGCTTCTTGAACCTTTCGAGAAGGCATGCCATGAAGTTGATGGTCGAACAGACAGTCTTGGTGGAGGCTTGCGCTTTGGCAGTCACGATGAAACACTGGTGCCCCAGCTAATCGAGCAGGGCTTGGTGGTTGATGACCCGCTGGTGTCGGTGTTGCTGCTGTCGGCCCCAGCACACAAAGTTATTATTTCGAATGTCCTTCCTTTCTTAAGAAGCAAAATCCTGCAATGTGAACTACGCAGATATGGTGAGATAATGTCTCAGGTTATTGTGATACCGCTTGGCTGCCGATACCCTGAATTAAGGCACATAGTCTCTTTCAGGAGGCAGCTTTATATGATTTGAAGTAACCCAAACAAAGAACTTAATGTGGCCTTAAAATTCTGAGTGGATGGTTCAGAGTATGTGGTGTTTGTGAGTTCTGAGTCAATGAAATGTTTCAATTGTGGAAGGGAAGGCCACAAGACTGCTGACTGTAGAAGAGAAAGCATTTATTTTAGTGATGTGGAAGGTAGAGAGAGTGAGGCAGAAACTGAGGAGCAGGATGAAGATGAGCTGGTTGATAGTGAGAGAGTGAATTGCATGATAAGGAAACTGAGGAGCGAATGGGGCCAGCTGAAGGCAATAACTGCTGCAGAAGACTCTGGAAAGGAAAATGGAGGAAATAATGGAGGTGTGCTGGGTGAGGCTGGTGATACACATGTAGCTGTGCCTAGTGTCCCAGGTGAAGGAGCCTCTGTCCTTGCAGAAGGGCAAAACGCTGAGACGGAGAAGGCTGCAGACACTGCTGAGGCTGCAGACATCTGCAGCGATCGAACTGAAAAAAATATTGGTTTGTTTCGAAGTGAAGGGTGCAGTAATGATATAACAGGAGACGGCATGGCTCCAAGTGGCACAGAACTGCCCACTAATATGCCCAATAAAGATACAAACTAAGGCACCTTTGGCTTGGGTTTGGAATTTAACCAAAACCTCACTAGAAGCAGAAAAGAAGCGAGAGAAGCAACAAGTGAGGTGGATATGATGAATGTGAGTGCAGGATCGAGTGGTTGTAAGGAGGCCTCACATGGGGCTACTAGGAAAAGGAAAGAGGTAAAGGAATCCACCTCTGGTGCAAAGAAAAGTTTACTGTTGGACAGCTCATCCAAAAAACGAACTAAGCCAGATAAAAAGAGGGACTTTGTTGACAGTGATGAAAATTTAAATTCAAAGAAGCAAATGCACTAGGATTTACTGGAGAACTGAGCTCACAGAGCATTAATATGCTCACTTTTCCAGCAATTAACAAAGAAAGCCAAGGAAAACTGATTCATGTCCTGCTAAAAGATACTGGAGAGGAGCTGAGAGAACCTGAAGACATCCAGGACTTTGCTGTGCCTTATTATGAGACTTTGTTTGTGAATGAGCAGGTCACCTTTTCCATTTCATCCACAGAGATATGAGGTAACTAACAGTTTTTGGACAGTGATCTTACTTTTCAAGAATTAACGATAGCACTTGAAGGACTTAATACAGGAAAGACTCCAGGACCTGATGGCTTACACAGGAAAGTCTGCAATTGTGTGAGCTACTGGTCAGTTGTCGTGGAGTGGTCATCACATTACTACCCAAAAAATGGAATCTCTGCCTTCTGAAAAACTGGCGGCCAGTTAGTCTACCTTGCATGGACTATAAAGTAATTTCCAATGAACTAGCAATGAGACTGAGGACTGGTATTAGCAGCATAATCAACCCATACCAGTCATACTGTGTGCTGGGCAGACAAATTCACAATAATATTTTTGTGTTGCAGGACACATGATTGGGGTTTTCTCGCAGTTATTATAAAAAGACAAACTGGTTTTTAAAGATACCGCTGTTTTGGCTTCAGAACTGGATAATTAAATCAGAAAGAAGTATCAACTGTTTTCTATCTTTCATGACAAAAGCTTTTGTGAGATTAACTGGAACTCACTTAGATTCAAAACCTATACATAAAAAAATGTACACAGAGACCTCTTTTTCCGAACTGGAGGTAGAACATAAAGTAGACATTGTGGGGATGGATTCCATTTTAAAGTTTAAGAGTGAGAAAAGTGTCCTCTTTAGATAGTTAACCAAGAAGGACTTACATTTCATTTGTATTAAGACTTCCTACTTTACAAATTTAAAAAATACTTTTGAAACACCCTGGCCTTTTGTGGGGAGAAAGTGAGTTTACCATTTATTATTGTACTGGATACAAGAATGAAAATTTTTTTTTTTTTTTTCATGAATTATGTGGAAAAATGAATGTTATTTTTAATGTTATTTTTATTTTTAAATAAGGAATTTATTTGTGGTGTGAAATGTAATAGAAAGTCAAGATGAAAGCTTCAACTGCTAAATTATTTATTTGGCCAAAGAAAGCTAGTAATATTAAAGTTATAATAACAAAGAAGCTGGTACAATACTAGACAAATTTGCTTTTTGTTTTCAAAGCTTACATTACCACAAGAATAAAACTGGAATATACATATTATAGAACTATGAATAATGTTGAACAATTTGAAAAAGTGTGGGGAGAGGTGGAGGTGCTGTGCGCTATTGTTGGACAGCAGCTAAAAATCAATCTGTAGTAAAGCCAAATGTCTGATATTTGTAGAAAACTGGAAAAGTTGGAGTAATATTGAAAGATTTAATAATGTTGTCTGGTTTAACTTAGAGTGTATAGAGCGCAGTATGGAGATTTGGGTGAGGGGGGATTTACGGGGGTGGTGGGTTTTTCTGGTGTTGGGGAAGGAAACTGGTGTGTTGTGTGGTTCCGTTAGTTGTTTTGTTTTGTATGGATATATTTTTCATTTACTTTAATGTTTAGATTTTTTTGCTAGCTATACTGTATTTCAACATCTAGCTATGCATATCTTCTTTTTGCAGTATACTGTATAAACTGTATATATAAACTGAAATAATTTTAAGACTGGAGTGCATGATGTTCAACCACATCCTGCAAACACTACCCCAGTCCAAACCTGATTTTAGAAGAAGGAATTTTTATGTACCAGACAGCAGCGTGTCGATCACTATTACAAGCCTCTGCGATGTGGAATCAGGTGGGTGTGCAACTGGGATGGCAGTGACTATGCACAACACAAAGAAGAACATTTGTCTTCCTTCTGCAGGCTCCTGTGGAACCTTTTCACAGCTAGTCAAAGTCCCAGAATCCCCTGGTGGAGCAGGGCCAAGCTGCAGGAGAAGGAGGTCCATGCTTCAGTGAACAAGCATGCAGAGATGGGATTTCACAGCAGAGGAACCACTAAGTCCTACGTATTAGCTCCATCTTTCTGTGGTGATAATGTGAGCTGTCTGTGGCTGCTACACACTAGCACCCGCTGGAACATTTCTGTGTCAGATGGCAGGATGTATTTATCAGGGTCTCACCATCACAGACAGGAAAGGACAGCATGTTTGCACTTTTGCAAAAAGGAGAAATATGGATGCATGCTGTGTATTTTAAGCACTTTACAGTTGTGTGTTGTCATAAAGGGAGCACACTGTAGTGAAGAGCAACTTTCTGTCTGAGAATCTGCTGCTCTTCCGACCACATGAACATGGAGACAAGAAGCTGTGTTATAAGTCATTCTGATCTTCACTGGAGATTGCCAAGGCATTGAAGTAAATATTGTGCTGATGGGTGTCAGTTTTTTGCCATTACACTGTAACAAATATTTTGCTCACAATTGTTAGATCTTTAGCATTAAAGTAAATACACATGGTCCCTGTTTTACGTTCCGATAAACCCATCGTAAGTTGAAAATATTGTTAAGTCGAAAATGCATTTAATACACCTAACCTACTGTCACGCCTGTGGTCGCCGCAGAGAAGGAACGTAGGCAGTCTCTCCGCCCCCGTCTTCAGACTGAGCACCCATTGGCTGACTGAATGGCATAGGAACCAATCATAGACAAGATTTAGTTCCTACCCGGACTTCCTGTCAGTGCTCAATTTCCGCTGCCCTTTGTGAACTCTCCTGCAACCACTGTCTTGCTAAAACCTTGTATTTGGTTTATTTTAAATTGTGGCATCTTATGTTTTTTTTACTGCCATTCGCTAATGTTTAACGCTAGCTCCTGGCTAACAGTAACACTGATTGTCGGAAATGACTCAGTAAAGAGTGTAAGGGAATTTCAATTTATTATCGTGGTTATTTATTATTGCTTCTACCTGCCCACGCCATAACATCTTGCAGACATCGTAGCCTAGCCTAGTCTGTCTTAAAAGTCATTACAGGTTTGCTGCATACTTGCCGCTTTGAGAAGACACAGACACAGATGGACGTTTCATACACATGTTGGATGCACAAAACATAACATAGATACAAGAGGGGTAATCCCACAAAAACGCTGGTAACAGAGTTCTGAGGAGTATAGGTTGTGTACACTAGCGACCATATGGCAGATTGGGAGATATAGATTGCTGGTGCTGCTCAGAATCATGAGAGAGTATTATACTGCATATTGTTTACAGGGAAAAAAAAAAAATCTAAGTTCAGTATTTCAAGTATGGTTTCTACTGAATGTCCATTGCATTGCATTGCACATCGTAAAGTCGGACCATCCTAACTTGGGGACCATTTGTACTGTGCAGTGGACCATCAACTTTCTAACACAGTTGGGACCAGAAAATTGTTAATAGCTATATTTGTACATAATTCTAAAGTCACTTTTGCCACTAAGTCGCAATAAATAAATGTGTTCTAATACAGACCTCCCTTTGCTTTTTCACTGCTTAGGCTTTGCTAACCTCTTACATGAGGCTCTCATAAATAAAAATAGCTTTTATGCACCAGTCTATGTCCCATCTGAGAAACATACGGCACAAAGCAGTGACAGTGAAAATCAGGGCATCGCTGTGTGACATTTGCACCTTATTTTTTCATCATCTTCAAACTGCATGCAAATTAAACTGATTTAAAACCATTAACATTTAAAATATGTAATCTACACAATATTCAATTCTGTTAAACCCACAGACATATCCACTGTTTTTCAGCTTCTACTTTCAAGTTTATTTTCATCAACCATCAATAAAAACAGCTATCAAAAATGAATACAATCAATGAAATCTTAAAAATACAGGTGTCCCTCAAATTATTTATGATATGATTTTATAAAATCTTGGTGTGACAAGCTGAAGCCTGGCCATGCCCACACTACGGGACAAGAGCTCCACATTAACGCAGCCAAAAACGGTCCCCCTGCAGATTTGGCACTGACTGGGGGGGATACAGGACATGATACTGAAACTAAGGCCAGAGTCACTTGACCAAATATCAGTGTCCTGTCCTGTATCCCCTAACCTCTGCTGATTTTAGGTTTGAAGGACCATTTTTAACTTTTTTCTGGCTTTAGATTTTTACCAAGATTTTTAAATGAAATAAAACAAGAGGTTTAGGCTGTTCCTCACACTCATGTCCGCCCTCCAAAGTGCTTGAACAATGCGCTCAGGCATAATTTAGATTTTCATTTAGTCACAATGAATGCACTAAAGCTAATGTGTTTGTAAAGGCTATAAACTGGCTCTGAGCACATTTCAACACATGGTACACAACCATGTGCTTGACAAATAAACTCTTTTGACTCTTTTGACTCTTGACTCTATGACAAAATGAAAAATGACAAATTACCTATCTTCTGTTCCCTGCCCAGCTAGCTCAATCGGTAGAGCATGTGACTCATAATCACATGGTTGTGGGTTCAAGCCCCACATTAGGTGTTGATGAAAATCCAGCCACAAGGGGGTGAACCTCTGTACTGGTCCCAAGCCTGGATAAAATGGAGGGTTGCATCAGGAAGGGCATCTGGTGTAATCTGCCAAAACCAAAATACGCGGACAAGCCGATCTGTTGTGGCGACCCCTAATGGGAGCAGCTGAAAGTTGGTTTATTTCCACAGTCTGAAACAAAAGATGAATGTTTAAGGTAACTCAAACCTTGAAAGAAAATAGAGTTTGTTAACAAATATAATGAAGATTTTATCTTATGTAAAACAGTTCACATTATTGACAGATTAATATTAGCAGCTGGCATACCTGTCTTTCTGGTGTCTTTGCATGTGCTAGTGTCCAGCACAGTGTCCTTAACCACTTGACCCTGTAGGAGAACAATAAAGAGCAGTTTTTCATAATTCTTGACTTTAGAGCATCTTTCAGCATCATCTCTGGGGCTACGATACACTCTACCTGCAAAGAAAACACGGTGCCAGCTTTGTGTGCTGCCAACAGGTGTGCGTTCAAAAAACATATGCCTACAAATAAAATAAATATTTTTTAAAGCTGAAAGGTGGACTTGGTTGAGATAAATAACCAAGACTGAGACAAGACGCAGTACTAAAATCAGCTAGTTTGAGACATGTCCAAGATGGCAAAAAAAAAAATCTCAAGTTCGGACTGAAATACTACAGCTCTGCCACAGATCCCATTTTCATTCAAGTACTGATGGATGCTGTAATTTGAAAGTGTTGCACCTTAAACTTGAAGGTCAGCTTGGATTTGTTTTGATGATTTCCTTGTGTCTTTCTCCCCTATTGGAACCATCTTTCTCTTCAGTCTTCCAGGGATCTTGGCTACAGTCCCATGGGCCTTAAACTTCTTGATAACATTGGCAACAGTAGTCACAGGAGCGTCCAGCTCCTTGGAGATGGTCGTGTAGCCTTTACATTGAACAGGCTTGGCTGTTACCTTCTTTCTAACCTCATCTGCCAACTGTCTGCTTCTCCATCTCCTTTCCATGTTTAATGTGAGGCACACGGTGACACACACCGCACTGAGGACTTCTCTCCATGTAAACTGGCTGAATGGTGATGATAAGACTGAAGGCACCTGTGGTTGTTATGAAAGGAGATCAGTCTGCTTCAAGCATCACCACAGCACAATTATTTCTTAAATCTTCTAGCTATCAATAATATTGTCCAGACCATTTTAGACTGTCGTTGTAGAGTAAGCAAGGATTCAATTTTTTTCAAAGCTTTTTCCTTCCACTGCAAACCAAAAAAAGTGCATGTGTGAGTGACAAAAGGTATTTTAATTTCAGCACTTTTCAGAAGAATGGTGCATTATTTGAATAAAATGCAAGAGTACCAATAATTTTGGCCCAGACTGAGATAGATGAGAGAGGATAGAGCTTTAATAAATAAAAATTCATTTAAGACTTTTTGTTTTTACTAGTTTAAAATATACTGGTAAATATTGTACTCAAAGCTATCAGTTCCCCATTACATTAAGACATAAGATATGAAATTATGATACATTTACAGTAGGTGAATACTGTACTGATAGTTATCTAGCATTATGTTTTGATGTGGTACTGAAATGTGCGTTATTATAGCATTATTGTCACAACTGTCAGTAATTTTCATTTATATTATACTAAATCTTGCACTAAAAGTTTCCAGTTATTTTTTATACCTCATCATCTTTGTTTCACCCTGAATACATCTTATGTTGTCTCTTTTCATCCTGTAAGAAAACAAAACCTGAAGGAAACTTGTTTATTTCACAAGGTGTTATACAGCAGCAGTAGCAGCAGCAGCAGCAGCAGCAGCAGCAGCAGCAGTAGCAGTTGCTGCTGTGTGTGAAATCAAATATTGTCAATAAAGAAATAAAAAGTATGTGTCTCCAGTAGGCAAACAAAGGTTAAAGAATGCCAGCACCCTGCTTCACCTTTCCTGAGGAAAGACCTGAGGACTCCTGGCAGAGAAATCCAGAAGATTGCCCAAAGCAGGCCACAAAGCAGCCAGGCTAGTGGCGCCCATTCATCTCTCCGATGTTCAATGTCTGTTTGCCCTGGTCAATGTAAAAACAAAGGTCAAAACTTTGGAAATGTCATGTGTTCCCTTGGCCTGCACTTAGAGGCTGGGCAGGCAGAGGGGGGTTGGCCTGGCTGTGGATGCTGGGGGAACAGAATAATGTGGCCCTGCTGCTGCAGCCTCCATTTTCCCTAAAACGGAGTGCCAGCCAGAGAGCCTCTGTGGGAGCCCATTGTTAGGCTGCCTGTCTAATAGTTCTCTTATTTTTCCATGAGCAGCTGAGTGAGAGAGCTGCTACAGGGCTGTTACAGTACAACTGCTACACACCGATCGAGTTCAGCACTTGCTATTGCACTCTCCCAGGAGAGCTGATCAATATTAAATAAATAAATATACGATAGAAATAAATATATTTTATGTATGTCTGTGTATATATACAGTATATATGCACATATGTGTGTGTCTACCATATATATGTACTGTGCGCATATCGATACATCTATGGTATATATAGACATGCAAAATGTGTGATATTGCATCATTCCAGTTCCATTCATAGATAAATAAATGCTCCTCTCAGAAGAAGACAACCAAAACCAAGTGTCTTCCTTCACACTTTCAACAGCAAGTGCCAATCCATATGTTTCCTGCTTTCTTACTCTGAGCTACCTGTGCAACTCAGCAATGATGTGAGAAAGAGCAGCTGAACTGTCATGGCACACAGCACTGGATTCAGCATAGTTTTGTGAGAGCAAGGTGAGCTGCTTGCTGTATCTGAGCTCTGGCACCTCCCTGTACAAGTTGTACTGCATTCTTCTCTGTTAAACACGTGCATGTTGCGCATACCAGGATGCTTGTCAGGTTCTGCTCAGCCTCCGCAGGCACATGAGTTCTTTTTGACTTTAGCTGCCACAGAAGCCTCACCTGCCACATCCTACTAACCAAAGTTCAAACAGCTGTACGTGGAGTCCCATGGCAATTCTTTTTAACCAAAATATATAATATTTGACGCAAATGCACCTTCCTGAATTAAAGCATTTATTCTTTTGCCGGAAACAAGAAGACTGTGGTAGATATTATTAGCATCCCCATCGCTGGGGTGACATTCACGATTTTTGCCACCCCTTGCACACCACAAGCAGATGCTGTGCAGGCTGTGCCTCCGGGGTGCTGCGAGGGGTTAACTCAGTGTTTGACCTGCCGCAGACAGCAACCTGCAGCCTGGGCCCTGGGAGGCTGATCAGATGATTATTTCTGCGGGGTAAGTGGCTGAAATGGATCTGGAGCAGTTCAGGTAATCAAGGCAAATCGAAATAAAAGAGAGGCCGCGCCCCAGTAAAGACACAGTGGCCACACGGGATTCCATTACTTGTTGTCTTTCAAGCATAATAATGAGATTATTGTAACCCTAAACTGGCACAGAGGAGAAATCTGGCTGCCTGTCAAGTTCATTGTGTTGAGATCTACAAACAGCACAGATCCAGTTCCTCCCAGGCTGAAATAGGATGCGTAAGGTGCCGTCTCAAAAGCCTTCTTCTTGACCCTACAGCTCTGACTTGTGCTGTTTACCAGCTGTACTGCTGCTTCTGCTAACTGCTGGCTGTACTGCCTCTTGGCTGTTGCACTTTGTCACTTTGTTTCCTTTATGTCATTTAAAAACAAAAAAAAATCGTGGTGATAATAATACTGCTGTTGAGGAAAAATATACGATATGCTATAATAATAAATGTGAAAATAAATGTAAAATGTACTTCTTTATGTGTATTTAATGTATGTTTGTATTTAAAATACAAACGGAAGACAACACTTAATAGAAGATATAAGCATAAATATAAGTCTTTTTTACTTTGTGCAGCCTTTACTGTCTACACATCTTACGTGACTTTACTGTGTGACAAATACTCACCACAAAAACATAAAACATTAAATACCACAAAGACATTGCCATGCTAGTGTAACAGAGGCAGCAGCTGGTTACAGGAATCCTTAAATGCTTAAAACACTTTGACTTTTAAATGTTAAAATATATACGGCAGTGACAGTTAATAGGCATCTTCAAGATCATGACAGACAACCAAATACAAAAGGCTGTATTCTGAAATCCAGCAATAAACAAGATAAAGAAGACAGAGCACAAACCTTAGAATTTCCAGATTAATGCAACTCTGCTGACATTATTGTTCGATTACTGATTCTGCTTAGTTCTTTTCTGTTTGTGAGGCTAAAAAAACTTCCTGGTCAAATGGCCTTTTTCTCTCCCATCACTCCCATTCCCTGTTCTCATGCCATATTGCATGTTAAGAGCCACGAGCAGGTAATCATCATTTAAAGTTTATTCACTTTGTCCGGAAGACTGCACTTTGCGAACTGTATACATATTAGTACATGGATGGATGCACCATCGAGCTGAATCTGACCCAGAGCAGCCACTTTGCTTGGTTTCCGAGGGCAGGAGGGGCCAGAAGTTGTTTGCCAGCATATTCTTCTGTGCATGTTTAGTGGCATGCAAACATGGGGAAAACATGGGAATGCCACCCCCTGAGCTGTTGTCAAATCCCACACTCACCCATAGCCTATAAGACGCCAGCTTAACCTGTTGTGCCACTGTGCTCCACATATGCTTACACCACTCTGCCCAAAAGTGGAAATTTCAATCTACTGGCATTACATGCTATTCACTATGTGTTTCACACAAATGTTCTCACCACCGACTGAATGAGCTTGATAATACATTCAGCTGTGAGTTTCTGAATGATGCCACTAGAAATGAAGCTTGCTTTCGTTTTGAATCATTGACCTTCAGTATTTCTGTAAAGTTCAAGATCTTACAAGGGAAACATTGCAAAAATGGCAAAAAAATAAGATCGGTTCATAATAATATTGGTTGTTGACACCACATGATGCATAAATTATTGTGTTGTTTTAAACAGTCAGTGAGATGGAGGGTCTGTGTCTAACCTCAGATGCTTGTATATCCTGGTGTCTAAACGTACGTACGTATATATGTGTGTGTGTGTGTGTGTGTGTATGTATGTCTGTGCACATGTGTGCATGCATTTATGTGCAGTTCTGCTGCATTGTGAAACGAGACCTGAGCTACAGCCTTCCCTGAAACCTCAGAAAGTAAAAGGCGACTACAGGAGGCTAAAAGCTCCAGTGACTCACGAACAATGGAGCCTGGTTCCTGGATAAAGTCCTGTTCTGACCACCTCTGGGCATTTCAGTTTAGACTTTCCCAGTGGGCAGGTAGGAGACACTTTTTCAAAGGAAATAACTAGGAGAAGAGATGGGTAAGGCGGGAAAGTACACTTCTGTCAGTATACTGACACCGAGACAATAACCCATCATTATTTAACTCCACGACAGTTCTGAAAACTACCTGATCCTTGTTTCTTTTTTCATTGTACTTTTGTAGGCAGACAGATGGGCTCAGAAAAAATCTGAATGTGAACTGTAAAAAAAAAAAATTGCCTTACATAATTTAACTCTTTAAAGTTACTTAAGAAATATAAGAACAAATGTCCTCCATCTGCACAATAAACAAAATTATTAGATAAAAAAAATTTACCAAATAGCCTTGCAAACTGTATAGCTTTAAATCTGAAACTCTCCAATTTGAAAATTCTGTTGTTGAACTCATATTCCTTCAATTATTTATCAAGCTGAACAGTGCAGAGCACCCAAGAGACACAGTACATGCAGATTATTTTCCTGGGTGCAAAAGTCACAACGCAGCACAAGTTTAAGTACAAGGGTTGTGCAGCAGCCACACACAAACCCAGACAGTGAGTTAGCCAGGCAGTGACAGCTGGCTGGCGCTTGTTTGCTGTCAGATGTCTGAAGGTTGCTGTCTCAAAGCTGTGGGAGCTGCTCTGCTTGCACATTGTGCGCAGAAAGCCTTCATCTTGGCAGGTCATGAATCAGCACATTGCACGCAGACTGGCAGGTTCATCAGCCCACACAGCCGATGCTCCAGTTTGTCCAACTTAAACTTCTTAGCTTTTTAATCCCTTTGTGGAATTAATAACTTTGCTACTTCATGTTTATACAACACTGATGTGTAAAAGGGAGATTATGAATATTCTTTCACACTGGATGATGAAATGCTGCTCAAGTGGATATTCAAACAGGTGTACTCCTGTGATCGCTGAGAATCTCTTCATTCACCGAAAAACAGACCGAAAGCATCTCATCTAAAATGTTTATATTTTTGTGAAATTTTGTTCTTCAAATGTACATTGTTATACTGTAATCAATGTCAAAAAGGCAGTACAAAGTAAAGAGTTTTTTTTAGCAATATTGAGTAAAATAATACTGAATGGACTTTAACAGAATATATTTATCAGTGATTCTAGCCCACTTAAATCCAGTGATGAAGTCCAAGATCTTTTCTGCATTTTATATGGAAAGACACAAAAATCAGATAACAAAGGAGGAAGAAGCAGTCTGTCCACTTACTGGCATTGGGGATAATATTTATATATGCTTTAGCAGCCTTTAAGTAATCAAAATTTTACTTTGTAAGACAAAAAACAAAAAGAAATTGCATTCTATATCCATTTTGAAACATTTTTCCATCGCTAAGCGTTACCTCATAATACAAGTGATAAAGTCAAAGTGCTTCAAACAGAATCGATCCCTTTCAGAAATTTATTCCTAATTCAGTATTATGTAAACTTGTGTGCGGCACATTGTAAAGCTACCCTTATTTTTCCCAGATGTCGTTGTTGAGTGTTTTATGATATATTCATATTTTACTGAGTGACTAAATTAGAAATGTATCAAAGTGTTTGTTTTTTTAACCATACTGTATTTTAATGAAACACTGGCTTATGATATCTGTAACATTTTTAAAAGGCAGCAGCTGTTATTTTTGCACCTTGTGACCGCAGATGGTCAATGTTTTCAGTTACAAATCAGATTTGTTTATGTACACAGCTCATGTTTACCAGCTCTGTTGCATTGGCGTTTGATGGAAAACAGATTGTGGCTAACATTTGGCGGAAGGGTTTGAAAAGCAAAATTCTTCACATGCCAGATGCTGCACTAGTACCTGTGGATCTCATTCTGTTGGAAAGTCCTGCATGACTGACATAAATCTGTGCCATTTGTAAGGAGCTACGAAGATACAGAAAGATTGTCTTTTATCGCTAAGTAATGAATAGTAATGATCAACCCCAGCCATCCCACTGCTCAAGGAACAAGAAAGCACAGAAAGGAACAGCATTCTTCACCAAGCCAGTCTGCAAAAGGCCCAGGAGGAAAATAAACAAATACATTTTTTAAAATTATTTTTCACACATTGAGAAACTCGTACGCATGGTACATGAGGGCATTTGTAACAAATATGACAAATATGATAAATATATCTTTTATTCATTCACATCTCTCAATATGCTCTATTGCTTCCAACTTTTCCTGTATGGGCTTTCCTAGACCATTTTGGCTCACATACCCTCTTTACTATCTTCTTCACCTACTCTGGAGATATTTTCACTTAATAATGGGGCAAAAGTAACAGCACAACATGTTTAAACAGCAAGAGCACTGCATGCGGTCCTATGAACAGCTAATATGCAATTTTAATGCACAGTACGGTCTTTTGTGTGGACTCGAGCGCAAATTTAAACAGGTTTGCTGGGTGACGCTTCGACAATTTTTTTGATGCATATTGAATAAGGGGCTTTTCAATTTCGATTGAAAAGCCCCTTATTCAATATTTCAGTGACTTTTGGGTACAAATTTTCGATAGTTGTAAACAAGGAGGGATGCTACTGGTTTGGGTCCAACTCCCACAGCTGTAGTATAGTGGTTTCCTTGAAGAAAGCACTCAACATGAATACTGCAGAATAACACTTTAAAGTGACACAAAGATAAAATTGCTAAGCAGCTTTAGATGAAAATATTGTCTGAATAATTCACCATATTAACTTTTTATTAGTAAGTATTCTGTCATCAAGGACAGTGCCATATTAAATATGAAAAATTCACTCAAGTGAAACTGTTTGCTCTGTATAATAAGTGGACAGTTTATCATTGCTTTCAGCATAACTTTTGTCTGTGGAAGACAGTAGCAAACATCATAGATTCAGAAACGCTCATGAAAAACACTACATCAACATTGAAGTTCTGGGAATTTATACAGCAGGAAGCCCATCGGTTCAGGCCTGGAATGCACTACCTGCAGTTAGGATCTGCCGTTGAGAATCCAAAATGTATGGCCCACTGTGCCTGGACAGGGAGAACGGGTGATTTGTTTCACTTTACTCTGCAGCTGAGCTGATTATTTGTGTAAAACTCTACATTTTAGAAACCTACAGTCTCCTCAGGGACACTTGCTTAAGCAGCTCAGTTTACTACATAGAGAGGACAAATGAGCTTGAGGGCAGAGAACAGCTCTGATATTTCTTTGCAGATCACTGTACAAAATGGCAGATGTGAACGGTTTGGTTACTACTTTGTAACAGTAACTCACAGTGAGTTATATAACTTACATATCTTTCCTAGTTCTGAAATTTCAACCAAAGAATACACCAGTTGTTGCAAATCACCTTAGAGACTTAGACTAAAAATGGTTTGGTTTTCAGCCCTGTGTTAATAGTGGCCACAGTGATTCAAAGTAAAAACTGTATTATTTATACAGTTCATCACAGAGGTGTCCTGCCTACCCACAAAAAGAAGCAAGACGAGAGAGAACATGTTTGCTCCACAGATGTCCACAAATTCCTTCATTACAATGTAATCTTGTTGAGCCATGGTCTCTAAGTAAAAACACTCTGCAGGGTGTGCTATTATCCTCTAACATCCTTGAGTTGCCTAGGGCTGGTACACACGCTGCCATCGACTGGTTGAGGGATGACGGGGCTTTACAACGCGACTTCACATTTCCACACACACTCTGTTGGCCAAACATGGCTGGAAATCCAGTGCTAGAATCAGTGATAACCTGTCAACAGAAAATTAATTTCTCTCTTTTTTCATAAAAATAGTAATGAAACATGATGAGACACTCATATGCAGTCCCATGTTGTCTCTGGAGCAGAGAGGAGGAAGAAAACAAACAAAACAAACGAAGTCTTGTCCTCCCCTGTGCGACCATTTATCAAAGGATGCCTGAGAGCAAAGTTGCTTGTTGGCCAGGATGCCATTCAGCTGAATCTCAAGACGTTTGGTGGAGCAGTCAGGAGCTCCCTACCCCAATACTGTGCATAGGTGTGCATTAATGTTTATTTAATGGAGACTCCAAAATGAATACGAGTTTCCTAACTGATATTATTATAAGACTGCGTATTAATCTGATCATCTTTTATTTTTGGATTAATAACTATGATCATAAATTCTCATTGGTAATATGTTTTATAACAATATTTTTGCAGTGGTGCAACAGTATCTGTGCTTTGCTTTTGCGTGTTTAAAATATTTGTTGAAAATTAAATGGAAAATATTTCCTGAAAATTAAATTATATAATAATATCCTTTTTAGGTGTTCACTAAAGCAAGACTGCACATAAAAACGGAAAGTTGTAAGAACTTCATTTGCTAACCAGTAACTGCTGATGCTAAAACATGAACCTGGCTTTCATCCTCTTTCAATGCCACATTTTGTGCATCTGTCTATTTGCAGGCCAGATTGCTGTCTTTTGCGCCGAACTGCTCACTCGGCACCGTTCGGTCGCCTGTAAAGCAAACAGCGCTCACATGTCTGCGTGAATATTACCTGCAGCTGAGGACGCCTCGTTTCAGCACCTGGACAGCTCCTATTCAAGGAGAAGTTTTTCTCTTTCTTCTTCACAAACACACAAAGTTCTGGGTGCAGTATGACACTGAGATGAGGAGAGCAGAGACAGTTTTTGCAGTTTTTTTCTGTTGACTTGTAGTTCTTCTCCTGAGTTTATTATTATTATTATTATTATTATTATTATTATTATTATTATTATTATTATTATTATTATTAAGGTACGTTTAGCTGACACTGTTACATACACAACTTCATAATGGTTTGCCCGTTCATACAGCAAGGTATTCTTACTGTGCTTTTTCAGGGTAAGCACAGTACCCCCACGCAGGGAACCACAGCAGGAAGGAGACTCGAGCATTGAAATAACAGGATTACAGTGCAGGTCGGGGCACTGGATGACAGGTGAAGCCAGCTGAGGATGGAGCACAGGTGAGATAGCAGCCACAACACCTGTTTTATTGCTTGAACTGACTAGGTGAAACAAGTCGTAAGGGGTCCGTGGGGTAGAAGATACTGCCGAGACCCACCCATATGGAAGCTAAACACTGTCCCTCAGTAAGGAGTTTGGCCAAGAAAGCCAAGTTTTCTGCTGACTAGCAAGTGGCCGCGGCACAAGTGTCATCCTGTGTCTCGACTGCAAGTTTTAATAAGGAGGTTGTGAAAGTTGTGTGAAAAAGTGCTTTTCCGGAACTTTCCCGGGCTGTCAGGATGCAGCTGTGCAGCGCTTTGAAAATGCACAACAATTGGACCCCCCTCTCGCCTTTCTCTTTCATTTGCATGGACGTTCTGGATGACTGACCGCCACCAGCAGTCTGTGTGTGTGTGTGTGTGTGTGTGTGTGTGTGTGTGTGTGTGTGTGTGCGTGTGTGTGTGCGTGTGTGTAGAGGGGGGCGTCCCCTTGTTCCTCCACCACCCAAAGATGGCTGGGTGGCAGGGCTCAGGTGAGGGTAATGAGGAGGGCTGCAAATTAGGCTTCTCAAAAAGTTGAGAAGTGCTGTGGAGATGTTATGTTCACAGGAGTACCAATTGGGAAAGTTTTGTTCATCTCAAGCCTGGACCTCAGACTTGCAATGAGAAGAAGTTAAAGAAAAATAAAAATCACACAGACATAAAAATATGACAGAGTGGCAAACAACCAAACAGCTCAACAGGCCGATAAACTTGCTCACCATGAAACAAGACTCTAAGAACCTACCAGTAAAATCAAATACCTGCTTTGAAAATGGGATTTTACTAAAGTTCGACTAAGTGAATATGTCTGCATTTTCAGAATAATAAAAAATACTATAAAGAGCATGGACAGTAAACAGACGATCGTCCCGTGAGCAGTGTTAAAATTACATTACTAACGTATCATATTGGCCTGCAATGAAAAATAAACCTTTTCCTCTAGCGGAGTAGTAATAATCCATCCCAAGCTGAAATGCAACCTTGTTCATATTCTGCATAACAGCTCACACTAGAAGCAAAGCTCGGTTGAAATGTGTCACTCTGCTGTTCTCCAGGTTAACTGCTATTTGCGTTCATATTTTATTTACGTCGTTTCCTAATAATTCCTGCTGGATGCGCGGTATTAAAACGTCCGGATCTCTGCCTCTCTCATTGTTCCGTGTCGCTCCCGGGAGGCTCACACTTTTGTGTGGTCTCCGCGTTTCCCACCTCGGCGTGTTTTGTCTCCGTCCTGGGAGGGTGGTTGGGAGGGAGGTGGGGGCCTTTGCCTGGGCTCCCCTGCACCTGCCCTCCCTCCCCGTCCCTTCAGCAACTCTCTCAAGCTTGTAATGAGCTTTGTGAGGCCGCCGAGCGCACGGCTCAGTGGAACTTTCCCCTGAATGGGAGTCAGCGTGGGGCGGCTCTCCAGGGTGGCCGGGCTGCCAAATTCCAGCAGAGCGGACAGAGCGCAGGGACAGGCGGACAGCGCACCGCCGACCGCCCGACAACTGCCCGCTCCCAAGTCGGGCGGGCGCACACCCTCCTGGCCGCTGACAGAGCTGAGCTGGCAGCTGGGGAAGCCCTGCTCTTGTCACACAGGGTAGGCCCGCTTCAGATGATGACAATAATAATAATAATAATAATAATAATAATAATAATAATAATAATAATAATAATAATAATAATAATAAACTGCGGTGGCAGTGGAAAGTTTGAGGCAGAGTGCAGCCTGGACACGTACACGCACAAACACACGTTTTGAAGTCATCAGTTCACCTGGAACTGTGGGAGGAAACCGGAGCACCCAGTGCAACGCGTCTTCACATTCTTGTTATTGTATAAGGTAACTTTCAAGGTGTAACGCACGGGACCGCGATTGCATGTCACACCCCCTCAAGACCGTGGGCTGCTGTTTTAAACGCCTTTTTCCGTGTTCGTGGGACACCGCGAAGCCTCATAAACGCCGTTCCAAAGCGTCGGCCCGGGTTACGGCGAGGCGGAACGGTCGTCGCCTTTTTTGCGCGACTTCACGGCCGCGCGCAGGCGTCTTAGCGACCGAACGGCGGCGGCACACAGTGCGCGGATTAAGCGCGGCGGCGCGTCCACGTGTAATTGCACGATAAGGCCCTCGTGAGGAACCCACTGGCCCACGCACGATTTCCACTCGCCGCTAATCTCGTCGGGCACACCCGCGCCCTGCAATCTGTCTCCGTAATCTCTCCTGCAACAGAATGGTGGCACCGTGTTTACTGGAGAGGAGAAAACATGCGCAGGCGCGATAAACCGCGGCTAATTATCCGCATCGAGGACGCGCGGGGCAGGAGATGCGCGCTCCCGAGCGGCGGCCGAGGCTTCCCTGTACAAGAACGCGTCGGCGCCTTCAAGATAAGGGTCGCCTTCTCAAAACGGAGAGTTGCTGCTTGTAGGGTGCTTTGCCCACCCGCACACACGCACACCCGCTTTGCACCTTGAGGAGCAGTAAATCATTTTAAGTCACCGCAAGGGTTTTTTTTTTTTTTAATGGATTTGGCAATGTGTCACGACTTTTTTATTTCTTCAGCGTGGATTTATGTGAACTAACACTTAAGACAAAGAGAGAGAGCGAGAGAGAAAGAGAGAGAGAGAGAGAGAGAGAGAGAGAGAGAGAGAACTTCATGACCTGTGTTTTAGGGATGTCAATAGACTAAAATTTCTACCGCCTTGTCAAACCAAGCATCACCATTCAGGCTAAGTTAGGACTGCTATTTAACATATTAGTTATGAAATGACAATAACGAGTAATACTACTTTATTTTAGTCAATTTAACATTGAATTCTATTACTTTTTTTTAGAATTATGTACCCATATGTGTACTTTGCTAATCTTTCCTACATCAGAGTGAAAATTCTAAAAGCAAGCTAAAATTAAAAAAATAAAAATAAAATACCATTTACATTTCAATTCGATGAGTGACCACGTACTATAAAGTTAGCACAACTGTAGTATATGCTCTTAGAAATAATTTTTTAAAAAAAACCCTATGTGAACGTAAATCTTTGTTTGCCATTAAGATTTTAATTAATTCCAGTTGCCGGAAAAAAAATTCCTTAACATTGTCTGAAATGTTTAATTACATTTCAGCTGCCAAACGTGTTGGCAGTTTCTGCCGTGGACGGATGTTTGGGGAGGCTGTAGTGAACCAGACCCTGGGTCTGTGGCTAAAACGCGCATTTTCTTTTCGCCACTCAGCCTATTCCTCCAACACCAGATAATTGTGCTCGTCCTCAATTTACAAAAATCCCAGAAGAGAAAAACAGACACTGGCATCTAATAAAATACGTTGAATACACTGGAGCACATAGACCAGAATTTAAATTAATTCGATCAAAGGGTTCGCTTTGTCTTTGCCAAATGTTTTCCTTAGTGTTTCTATAGCACACAAAACTAACAACGTAAACATCCTGTAATAGTGCACAAAGTCATATTTACTAGATTGAATTCTCAGAAATCGATGTCCAACAGCTAAAACATTATTAAATTAATAGTCGCTGTGGACAGAGAAGTATTAAAGTGTTGAAGTTTCCTCTTATAAATGAAATGAACAATTTGTCGTCATGCGTTTTCTTTCATTGCACAGTTTAGAAGAGCATGGAGTTAACGTCTGTAGGTTTCCCACTACACTTCATAAAATATATAGCTTCAACTCGGGGAAATCGGGGAATCTCCAGAGGTTTGTGGTCTCAGATGAACCTGTTGAAGGAGGGAGGAGCGGATCGCAGCGCTGATGCTGTCGCTGAGGAACGTCGACTTGTCCGTGACCTCGAGGTCAGCCCTGTCCACCCCCCACTTCTCAGTGTCGTCCGCTTTATCCCATTCTCCCTCTTGACAAGCTCGTATCTCCCATTAAAATGTGTGCGGTGGCAGAAGCGAGCCCACTGACATTGTGGTTGCTGTGGGGAGAAACGAGCCCTCTGTCTCCCAGCCACGAACGGTGGGACTTCCCTCGGTCCCGCCGCGCTTCCCACTCAGTTTGACTTTGGGGATCAGATGCTTCAACTCTGACATCGGTTCTAAATAAATTACAAGAACGTTATTTCAAGTTTTGCGCCCTGAGTTTGCGTTCTTTCTCCTTCTCGCAAGAATTGCACGTCTGAGTTCAAACAGTTGCTTTTGAAATAAGTCATAAGTTTCCTGCATACGACAAAAAATATTTTGTTCGGGCTTTTTGTTATTATACGTTTGATTTTGCAATGCCAGACGTGGCCTCAAGTCACACACATACGGTGGTAAAGAGACAGCTGTACGATTCCTACTCTTACACCTTGAGAAAAACCAACCGTAGTTGCCTAATACTTACCATCTTGCTTCTGAAAAGATTTTATGCATGGGACCAGGCTCTTAAATTCTTTAAAATTTTGTGCGGATGCAGCGGGATTGAAAACGCCTGACATACTGAGAAACTGGTATATTTCAAAATAATTTTAACTGCAATCGCTAACTACTTCCATGATAGCAGAGACCCATATTTCTCATTGTCAAAGGCCTACTATTAATTTTATCCGAAAAACCTGTTTGTTAATTATATTTAATCATAAGTACATATCATTAACAAATAGCAAATGTCACAGCGTTTCCAAAATATGAATAAAATTCACAAAATAATGCCGAGTCTAAACATGAACGAGAAATAACCATATAACAGAAGCGTTTCATGACCTGCACCTAATTCACATTATTTTTACTGTTCAAGAAGAAGAACTTCACACAGAAGGGGTGAGCCGTGCCGGTGGCTGGGATTTTAGATGGAAAATAAAACCTGCAGTAATTGTTCTGTAAATTGCAATTTCGTGCTAAATGCTTACAACATTTGCACTGCTTCTAAAGTCCTTATGAACAATTAAAACACTGAATGACAGCCGACTTGTTTTGAAGTTTGACACAAAAAAGTCAACAGGTGCCCCCTTCTCCACCGCGAACTCTTTTCCTTTGCACGCTAAGGCAAACGGCTAAAATGTTGTAAATGTTTAAATAACATCCAGTTAATAAGCAGTATCTGATTATCTTTAGAAACAACTGCAAATTCTGATGGTCAAAATGGGTTACGGCGCAAAACAATTTCATTTAAAATAAAAAGGTACATTTAAATAAATACGTGCACATTGTTAATAATGGCGAGATTGCACGCAGTATAAATGACAAAAGGCAAAGTTAAACAAGAAATGAGATTATTTTGCATCAGTGATGAAGCCGTTGTAAGCGCTTTTTATAACCGTAGAAATAGCTTTCTTAAAGAGTGACCCCCTAGGGCAGTTATTGCGTTATTTATTCAAGTTTTGGCAAGGAGAAGTACTAAAGTGTGACCCCTGAAATGCTCGGTAAAAGTAAACTAAACAGAGGATAAACCAGCACATGGTGCTCAGGGTGCAGTGGAGAGAAACTCAGTTAAGCATTACTAACTAAACCCCAAACATGAAAATGATTCGCGATTCCCTACATTTTCGGCTCCAGCTTCAAGCGTCCTCAAAAGCCAATGTTTATTCCTCATCCATCCGGAAATTTTGGAGTGAGCGGTCAGTTCACCTTCTTCAGATTTTTTTTACATCAAAGGTAAGGAAGGAAGTTCAGGTCCAATTAAAATAAGAGTTAAATGTAGCCAAAGGCTTATCGAAAATAAAGAAACATGGAACACTTTTTGGAACAGGGCATCATATCTGTAAAATTTATTTTACTCGGTTCAACGGAACGTCAGATTTTTTTTTTTTTTAATCCCGAAATGTATTTAGTAAAGTATTTACAATTCCAATATGTCGCCAACTTTTAAAATATTAAAAATTATTCACAATTTGCAATAAATATTAGAACAAAAAAGATATTTTACAGAAACTCACATCTATACAAAAGTTCGGGTAAACGTCGAATGACTAAATCTGCAATGTTTAAAAACATATTTCTTCTTAATTCATATGGAATTACAATATAATTTTCTCAATTTTTTTTCTTTTAATTTTTGCTTTTGAAAATTAAGTCGGATGATGAAGACAGTTTATAAATTGGCATCCCACTGAGTTAGTTAAAATAAAACTAGCAGTGGTGGTTGAGGACAAGAAAGTAAACCATTAGAATAACCATATATGCTTATATTATATTCTTTCTTTTCTTTTTCATTTCAAGAGGCCAATAGGACACTTGCCTTCAGTTTACGTGGACAAACACTTTTTGTACAAAATGTAGTCGAGGACCAGTTTAGAAGGTAAATATTTGGTAACGAGTTTCTTTGTGTCTGCTGCAGTTTTTTTCTTTCTTCTTCACATTAATCCTCATCTTTATTAGATTAGATGTGTGTGAGCGGGATAGTTCCGTTGAGCCCAGTTGCGGGGCTCTGGTAGTGCTGTGGCAGTGTGTGGAGTCTGCTCTGCACCGACGGGTCCCCCGTGTCCCCCGTGGGTAAATACATGCTTATCATTTCCCGCAAGTCCCCCGGGCACGGCGCTCTCGAGTGGGTAGATACAGGCGGGCTTACACTCGGTTCCGACTTAACCAGCGAGCCCAAGGTGCCGATGGTGCCGGAAGACGCCACGCCGGAGTTCTGGTGCTGGCTGTAGGAGAGCGCCCCGTAGCCCGAGGGAGAGGCGCTCATGTAGCTCTGCGAGTTCGACATGGGGCTGTACTGGAGTGCGCTCATGTCATAGCGGTGCACGGCCTGCGGGTTGTGCGGGTGGTGGTGGTGTGGGTGGTGCGGGTGGTGGTGGTGGTGATGGTGGCCGTGGTGGTGGTGGTGGTGGTGCGCCCCGCCGCCCGGATGCTGGCTGTACGCGAGCTGCGCCTCCTGCATCATCGCCGCGGCTGCAGCCGCCGCCGCCACCTGTCCCGAGTACGCGCCGTTCGCCCAGCCGTTCATGTGCGCGTACCCGGCGCCGGGCGCGCCACCGTGACCGCCGGGACTCTCCAGCCTCTGCCCAACTCCACCTGGGCTCATCCCCACGCCCATTCCCACACCTCCGCCCGCGGCCCCGGCCAGCAGCCCCCCGGCTAAAGAGTACTTGTCCTTCTTGAGCAGGGTCTTGGTCTTCCTGCGGGGTCGGTATTTATAATCCGGGTGCTCCTTCATGTGCATGGCTCTCAGGCGCTTCGCCTCGTCGATGAAGGGTCTCTTCTCCACCTCCGACATGACCTTCCACTCGGCGCCCAGCCTCTTGCTGATTTCCGAGTTGTGCATTTTGGGGTTCTCCTGAGCCATCTTCCTCCTCTGGCCCCGGGACCAAACCATAAAGGCGTTCATGGGTCTCTTGACCCGCTCTTGGCTGGACTTGGTCCCGCCGGTCGGCCCCGTTTGGCCCGGGTTTGTGTTGGTCTGGGCCACCGGGGAGTGCAGGTCCGTCTCCATCATCATGCTGTACATTCACCTGTCGAACTTTCTCAACCTGCACGGAGAAACATTCAGGTTCGGCGCCTCAAGTCCGCTGCAGCCGCGGGCAAACAAGCCAAGTTCCACGGAGGAAAAACTGCGCAAAAGGCAAGTGCAATACAATCCAGCTGGGAAGGCAGATACCCGGCCGCACTTCTCCGGGAATCTTATTTAAAATTTGTTCTTCTTCGACCTGCAGCGCCGGCGAGCTTCTTTGGACTAATTCCTTTGGCGGAGTAGAGAAGTTGACGGAGCAGCGGCCATACGGCGCGGCTTGACAGCCGTTAAATGAGTTGCAGGCGGCCAATGGCGTCGCAGGAGCGGCTCGATTTGCATGGAGTTCGGTCAGGTGACGTGGCCAAGTGAGAACCAATTAGCGGCCCTCGCTTGACCGGATGGGGGAAGGGGGGGTCGTGGAGGGGGGTGGGGGACGTCTTGCTCTCGCATAGAAGGTAAACACTAATGCGACATATAGGGCAAGTTTTATTTATTTATTTTTTTTTAAAGGATTTTTAAGTGTATTATAAGTGTTTTAAGGTTTTATACGTTGGGAACAGAACTCACGTTTTTAGAGAGATAAAATCACTCTTTTACAATTTGTTGCTGGCATTATTTTCGTGACAAACAAGGAAGACGGAAAATGACAAATAACGTAAGAAAACACTGCAAACTCTATTTACAAAGATTATGCTTCGTGTCCCATGGCAGTTTAAGAAAGGAAAACCATCTCGCCGTCAATAGCTGCTTGTAAACATTTCAGTCCCTGTTGGGCATTTCCTTTTACTTAGATGATGATTGAAAATGGCTTTCCTAAAACATTTCAGAATGTCTGTAGGTTTCCAGCGCGCTACAGTTCATATTTAGTCCTGAACCTAATTCACGGAGAAATATTTCTGGTGCGGAAAAAAAGGTACGTTTGTTTGTATTCCAGCTCATTTTGAATGATATCACAGTTAAAGAATCATCAGTAGATTTGTATTTCTGGCTCCAAATGTTCTTGAAAATGTGCCATTATAAGGTTCTTCAGAGAATCATAAAATAGGTCCGTTGTGACATCCCGCCAACAAAACTGTATAAGAAAAGGTCCCGTGTGATAAACTTAAGAATCAAAGTTTTAGCACCTTGACACTGGAGGATGTCAGTGAATACTTTTCACAGAGTGCACAAGTGCACAGAACGGGGACCAAATAATTCGTTACTGTTAAGCTTCACCTTTTTCATGTATGTTTATGTCTCATATTTAAGTAAACATTTTGTTGAAACTACACAATAGGAGCGGCTATGCAATTCCAATAGAAGTTCTGTGTGGGCCACACCAAAAAGCACTGCATGTGCTCACCCCGCCAACTGCACAGCATACTTAGAACACGCTTGAAGTCTTAGACTTTTTTTTAAAATTGCAATTACTGGCAAGCTTAAGCATTTTTTTTACCAATTAAAACTGGAAGTCTTTTGTAAAGAAATTAGGCAAACACAGGTGTTTTATTATTGTTCTGGTTGCTACGATACAGTTAAAGGACGCCCACGCCATGAGCCGCACCTCCTTTTCCATATATTATTAGTACATGATTTATCTTCCATATATTATTGGTATATTATTGGCCTTACAGTTTAAACTTTATGCATTTTTTTCTGAAAGAAAAACATACTGCGTGTATAAAGGTGCCTAAGTGCAGACTCTTTTACATCAACCAATACTCCTAAATACTGTATGGTGAAGCTGACAGCGCTATTAAAGTTTATACTGAAGTGTAGTGGTTGTGGTTACTTAAGTCTCCTGAAGGTAACCTGAAGGTTTGCGATTCGACTCCCAGTTGGTCAAAGTACTAGACCAGAATCGACAGACTAAGAAACTGCTGTTGCATAATTGAGTAAATCATTCCAGCTTTTGAAATGTAAATTATCTAGCATTGTAAGTCAATCTGAAAAAAAGGATTCAGCTAAATAACTGCAGATAATAATAATAATAATAATAATAATAATAATAATAATAATAATAATAATAATAATAATAATAGGCGTCCAAGGCTTGGGAAGCTTCAGTCAAGTCGTTCTGTTTGACATGAAGTGCTAACTAAACATATTAGAGGCGCAGTGCTGTATATTCGCTCTTTACAGCGGCTACAGTGTCTCTAAAGTACTGCTTGAAAGTTGTTCACAAATCAGTGTCATTTACCTAAAGTTCAGGTCACCTGCAAGCGGGTCCCAGGAACGAGGATTTTAGGCAGACATGCGGCGCAACTTTAGACGAGGCTCAAGTTAGGGTCCATGAGCAAGGGCAAAGGAAAGGGAGGCGATCGCGGTGAAAGTGTCCCGTTCGGCGCTGCGGGGCGCGCCGGTGTGCGGGTGCGGCAGGGATACGCGAGGTGGTGCTGAAAGACAGCGCCCCGCACCGCAAGCACCTCACTGCGGCCCGAACTGCTCGCCCCGGCTGCCTCTCGCCACATCCGGACGCAAGGTTCTCACGGCTCCAAACGACTGCTGCAAGCCATGTGTCCAAAAGCGTTCATAATCTGACAAAGCATCCATTTAAACAGCGATTAATCTATTTATTTCCCCAAACATGTTCCATAATGCAGGCGCTTGCAAAGCGAACGCGATCGGTAAAGGCAAGAATAGCGGCACAGCATGCTGATGGGTAATCCCATCGGACAGTCAGTTTTCCCTTCTAAATTTGCCTGAAAATCTTTTCCACAGGTGCGCCTGCAATTCCTTGAATTGGCTTTCGTGAGGAGAAACGCGCTTCTCACCGAATCGAACTCGCGTGGGCAACAGTGAAAGGTAATACAAATTTCACAGCTGACCTGTTTTGAAAACCCCAATAAAGCAACAGTTGAGAGGAAAACATGGAACAGCTAACGACTTTATAATTATATCAGACTTTAGAGCTTTTTAATGAAGCTAATACCCATATGGTGCGGGAAGGGATAATTCAATACAGGTCTCATTGAATTTTGTAATTGGCCTCAACAGAAGGGCAGTCGTAAAATCGTCAATATTCATGGAGCTCACTGGAGTTTACCAGTGAAACACTGAGCGCAGTAATAAATGTCAGCACGAACTAAAGAAGCAAATGTGGTGAACAGTCAGGGCCAGAAACGACGATTAACAGCCGGAAGAGCATCTTTATTTTCGACTTAACCTTCAGTGTGTTATGGCTGCCCGTGGACTAAAGGCCAGTTGTCTGCAACAAGTTCTTTAACACACTTCAGGCTCACTCAGCAGCAAAGATTTCAAATTTGTTTCGTCACCTGATCGTAACAGAAACTGGAAAGTTACTTCCTACAAATGATTTATTCATGCTCATGAAACTGTATTTCATTTGCCGGGGTATGAGTTACTATTCTACAGCAGTCCTGACCATTTCTCTTTTAAATGCATTTTTAATTATTTTATATGACATTTAAGACCATTGTCTAACCTCATGCCATTTTCACTTTTACTGCGAACTCCAAAAGCGTTTTAAAGGAGTAGGCGAAAAGCAGTTAGTAACAAAGATTTACTATAAACTTGCATCACAATACTTGAACAATATATTTATTTGTGAAATGTAGTCATTTTAAACTGACAAAAGCACGGTTTGTATTCAAATGGAATGAAGGAAAAAATAATCACTTACATTTACAGTAAAATGCTGCTTATTATATGCTGTGATTTGCATTTAAGTGTACTTGCTTAAAAAATCAAATATTTTTCAGAACATCATGCTTAGTGGTCGTTTCATTTATTTTTACGGGTTTTTTTTGTATTTTCAAATAAAACAGTTTATTGTTCGGACATATTTATCCACTGGAATTTGTATTTTATGCAAAAATCCACATTAGGAATAAAAAAAAAAAGTCTTAAATATTCAGTTAGCATTAGAATTCACGAAAATGAAAGCATCACTGAAACGGAGCCCTAGGGAATAAACCATACAGAAGCGACAGAAATGGCAGAAAATGCAACAGAACTTTTGAGGTAATCATGATATTTAAAAAAAAACTATTTGAATTTTTGACAATTTTGTGATATGTTGAGATTTTACTGCTGGGGCTGGAGGTCATTGTCTCAGTACCCATCCCCAGCTTTTCTTTATGGGACAAAAACGTTTATATTTCTCACAGTTGCTCGATAGGTGGGTGGTTTTCCTGCACACTTTATCCCAACTGCTATCTAAATTCCCACCCCGCCATTTAGACAAACGTCCAGTTGCGGAGGAGTCCGATGCCCGGGAATAACCCCTTGCATCCAGCGGACTACACAACGATCACTTTTTAATGCTATCTGTGGGGAACTTTTCTGCTTTTTGGAATGCACTGGGAGACAATATTTTGCTTTTTATTTTTAATGCATTCAGTTTGGTGGGAAATCCTTTTGCAAGGGAGTCTGGATTCCTTGACACCGAGCCTTCCAAATAAAATTTGCTGTGTTAATTTTTATGAAAAAGGAGAACTGGACCTGTGCCTTTGTACACATTTATTTCGGCACACATAGGACAATACAATTTAATTCGAAAGGTCTTAAAAATCTTAATTTGATGTGCACAAAGCAGCGTACATTATCGCAAAGCATTTTTAGTCATATTAATGAAAAAAGTCGTATTTGCGCTTTGACTCTACTTAAGTATACGTTCCCCAAAAGATGAATTATTCTGATGCCATTTTCCCGATGAGTCGTGTTAAAGCTCCGTTTTGTCTGGGTGACTCCATAACGGTGCTACCTGGGGCAAAACACTTGTTTGTGCGGTGAAAATCGGTTTCCCAGCATCTGCTGGCTCTTCGTGTGCGTCGCCTGCTGATGGACCCGTGTATTCGGCGCCTGAGTCGCGTTACAAACGGATCAACGACGTCTCTGAAATTATTTACCAGTTACACAAGCAATATTTTAGAATCTAAGTTGCACGGCACAGCGAATTACTGTTATGTGCTTGCAGAGCTGCTTAGTGGTTTAAAATTTCCCTGCAATAGAGTTCATTGACTGATCGATCGACCGATTGATTGATTGATCGGTTGGCTGGCATTTTGCCATCGGAGACCGATCATTTATTAGCTGAAAAAAACATCTCTATCCCGATCCTGTTAGACAAGTTGGAAGCGCAATAAATGTACCGACTTTATAGAATTAAATTGCAGAAGATTTGGAAAAAAAAACCTTATAACTGAGTCCCAGGACGATTGTGCTCCCCAGGCCAAAAAAAAAAAAAAAAAAACCCATGAAAGAGGACTTTGATGCCTCTTTTGCATAGCCGACAAACGCGTTGTTTCGCACACAAGCACAGCACAGAGCGGGACTCGGAGGAAAAGCGGCGGTCAGCGCCAGCACAGGGAGCGCAGTCACTTTGTTTTTGCGTCCATTTATTTATGGACAGTATTTTTTGTTTGTTTCACATAATACATTACTCGCGACAACGAGAAAACACACAAGCATCAAAGCATCTCGTAACAAACGCAGGAAGGTGTCGTATCTTCAAACCATCCACGTGTACGAAAATGTAAAGGTGCGCGCAAAATCGGAGCGCTTTCCGTCGCCGTGAAAACTTACGCGAATTTGCGCATCCGTCAATCGCTGTCTGCCGTGCAGCAAAACTGAATCTTGAACCTTGGCTCCTATTTCTAAACACTTTGTCACGGAAGGACCAGGACTGCGGTAGAAGCCCCCGCGGCACGGTGGTCCCGCACAGGTCCCGCACAGGTCCCAAGCCCGCCGCTCCCTCTCGCCGCACTGACAGAGAGCGCGCACCACACAGCGCGTATTGATAGACTTTAAGCAATAATTTGCGCTTATTGTTTGCACTGCCACAAGGGCTCCGTAAATAATGGAGCGTCTTTTGTGTGGACTTGAACAATGCGCAAGTATTGTACTAATAAACGGGCGTTTTTGTGGTTCCGCTTGAGCGGAACCGAGCAGCTTGAAAGCGGCTTTCCGGAGGAGGAGCTGGGCTTTCTGCGGCTCCGTTCCCTCTCCCGCGGGAGTATTTTTCCGCGCACTCCCGCACGACATGCGGGACTGCGCCAGAAAGTTGCAGCATTTCTACGGCGTGGCATAGAGCATCCTTCAAATATCTCCCTTTTATTTGCGCGACGACGACCCGGCCGCGTACTCTGCCAACAGTTCGTATAGTTAACAAACCTTTGAGCTTTAGTGAGGGGCTTTTCGTCTTTGCCAGCCTCTCATTCCTCTGTGCACTTCACACGGGGAGGTCCAGCATGTGGCTGCGGCACTGCAATGTGCCGGACCCCGAATTGCTCCGCTGTCACCTTTGAGGTGGCCAACAAGTTAATGTTTACGTCAAAAGTTCGGAAACCTTGACGTCACAGCTTCTCATCCCGTTCTGTCCCGTGAATCAGAAGTTGGCTCCTTGTAATGCGCATTTTTATACAAAAACGAGCACTATCTGTCTGCACATATTTTAACCACCAGGAAGAAATGCACAAATGGACGGCTAGTTTGTGCAAATCGTTGTTTAAAAATATAGCAATTCTAAAAAAAAATGAACATAAATAAAATTACAGCATTTTGCAGCTTTTGCGTCACTTCGTTTTTGATTACGTGAACCCTGTATTACCTAGAGAAAGATTCCGAATTGTAAAATTGCAGTAAACTACATAACTACACATGGTTTTCTTGCAAAGTAAGGTGTTGTATCAATAAGAATGTGAGTTTTCAATAACAGTGCTGTATAGTGGCCCTAAAAATTACAGGGAATTTTAGGTACTTAGGATCTGTTATTGCCTTTGATCCACTGTTATGTTTTACAAGGTAGCAGGGGAACTTGGCAGAAATCAGGTGCCCAGCAGCAGTGTGTGGTGCATTACGCACGCGGCCGGCGCACAGTGTTATGGCTGGCCATCACTGTCAGAAAACCATTAGTGTATGAAAAGGCTGCTTACTAGACTTTGGAGAGGCTGGGCCACAAAAATAATGAATTTAAAATTACTGCGAGGACACGTAAGCTTTTGGTCTAAAACACACTGATGACACTACCACAAATAAAGCTCAGCGCTAATGGGTGAAAGGAGCTGAGCACTGTAATTTGTGGTATATCTGCAGAACTGCCTTGTTAACTGTTTTTAAGACAGTTGCCCTTTCTGCCTTTCAGTGTTATATCTTTCAAAGAGCAGTATTACGTTACTCACCATGTTTAAGGATCCTTTGATAAAGATCTGTGATTAGGGATTTAGCGTGAGGAGTCAAAATGTTCCTGCAGTGACAAATGCTTGTAAATCAATGTGCTACCCTGTATGTGAATGTACCCTGACTGTGGTTTGTCTCACAAATGACCACTCTAGGAAATTGTTGGTGATTTTGCAACTTTGAGCAAGCAAAAATATTTCATTTCAGGGGCTCTGAAGTTTAATCTGCCCACAAAGAGTCTTTATGGCGATGTATAGAATACTTGGAGGACTATTCAGACCAATATTTAAAAGGAAGCAATAGTAAAATGAGCCGGCTGATGCCCTCGCGTGCTATGATTAGACCAGTGAAGCATGGTTGTGCCACGTTATGGGGAGTCCATTCTGTGAATCTTGTGGGTGGCTTCAGCGCTACCGATCGAAAATGTACCTGAGCAGATGTGGGACGTACTAATACGTTCCCAGGACGAGATAATAAGAACCATTGCATCAGTCCATCTTTGTTATTCCTTAGTGAGAGTGCGAGCTATCAGTGGATGCCTGTTGACATTGGCAAGGGGAGCCCCATCGAGTCGAATCCAGCCCGCAGCATCCTTTTGCGTGGTTTCCGAGGCACCCGCTGAGGTGAAGGAAGTGGTTTATCATCGCCTTCCTCCATGCATGTTTGGGAGGCACAAATATGGGGAGAACATGCAGACTCCCCACACGCTGAGCTGGACTCGAGGCCTACACGGCACAAGCAGCTGGGGAGCTGGTTTACCCCGTGGTAGCGCTGCGTCACCTGTTGAGAACAATCTACAGCAATTACCAGGCATAGCCTCATTACTTTCTCACGTGAGCGCTCCAGTGTTTCTTAATGGTTTTAATTTTGTTAAATACGGCAAAGCAATTATCAGTTTCAAATCAAGGCTTATTTTTAAAATTTATTAGTGTTGCTCACGTAATCAAATTGCGTCTTGCTGCGAGCCTCTAAACACCAGCAGGTGTTCTTATCTCCACAATATGTTTATACGCACAGTTTGTTCAACAGCAGCAGCACTTTGGCAAACAGGTCATGGTTCACACTGCCTTACTTGCACGGTTTCCACGTTCTGTGGAGCAAAAAGGCTCCTCTCTTTACACGTTTTAACTATTTCGCATAGGAAAGGGATGTTTATGTTACTTTATATGCTTGAGTTAACATGGTTTTGGATTGAGTATGCAGAAGTGCCAGACTGTTATTTCCCCTTTGTCCAGCCTGTCTCTGTGTATCACAGTGTCTAAACTCACACCTGGACGGCATTTGTTCAGTCATTTAGTTTACATTTTTGAAAAAACGGGCCTTTTCTCTGTCTCTGAAGAAAGAGAAAGACAAACCGTCTTCAGTGTAAGCCAGACTACCCTATCGAGTTCAACATGAATAAAAAAAGTTAAACAAACCATCAGTCCATCCATCCATCCATCCATTTTTATGAACTGCTTATCCTGAGCAGGGTTGCGGTGGTCCCGAGCCTTTCGCAGAAGCAGAGGGCGGCAGGCTGTGAAACCCCCTGGATCACAGGTGAAACAAACCGGTTCAACACAAATCACACCTGCCCTTAGCCTCCCTTTGTGTGAACAGATACTTGTTTTGCAGAAGGGGGGGAAGGAGAGGGGCAGTCAGACTGATCTGAGACATGACTAAAACAGCTCTACTCCTTTGCTGCTGAAGGGCCTCACTGGACAGCAGCAGCAGCAGCTCACCTGAAGCACGGCAAAGGTTACAAAGTTCAGACTCTCTGGTTTACTAATTCATGATTTGTGCTCCCACAAATGTTAACTAATTTGCTACAGGATTTGCAATTGTGTTTTACACTGATTCTGTCAGTGCAGCTGCAGCTACTGGAGCAGAGAGACAGAGTCTGTTTTCACCATCTCCAGCCTCCCAAGGCTTTGTGGTGGAGAGGGGGAACACAGGGTCAGGCTTGAAAGGTTTGAGAGGAGACGGGGGGAAGTACTTAAAAGCACGAGTTGTGCATTGTGCTCAGGTATGGGTTCAAACATTTATAAATCATCACAGGCTCTGTGGCAAGAACCTTCTAAACAAGCAATTTAACAAAGGGTTTGAGGAGGTTTTACATCAGTCACATGTGCTGCCCTAGCCATTAGAAATGCTCAGCGCAAACCTACAACTGAGCTTCACCTTAACGCATTCTCATAGCCCACCCACACCAAGGCTTGCAAATCTTTCCATTTTTATCACACCCTTTCTACAATAACAAGAGTAAGTGGAGGTGTGTCCCTATGGTCATGTTCCATCCAGTGAGTGTCAGCTTTGCATTTTATTGTTGAGCTGTCATAGCAGTGGAGTGGGAGGTAACCTTGTTTACCAGCTGGCATCTGAAGCCAGGCTGGAAATCTAGATTCCTGTGTATTTTTCTCAGATTTGATGTTGGCTCTGTTGAGTTCACCCCACCTGTACAGAAAGGATTTAGTACATTTAGCAGGACAGGTGAGTGCCTGTATTACCATACTCACACAGATACAGGTGGGTAGATTAGACTTCCAGCAGATACTGTGTTAAATAGAAGGTTAACTGATGTCCTCTTGGCATCTGTCCACGCCCTTTACTTAAAGAGGCCTTCTGGAAATGACCTCTGTACAGTTTACGGGCAAAATTTGTCACGTTGTCTCGTGACATTGTACTGCATTTCAACAATACTGTTAAAGGCCTGAGCCACAATATCAGTCAAAGCCTAACAGAATTCATTTAAACAAATCAATGTTCATAATGAAAAAAATGCCAATGGAATGCAATTTCAGTTGTAGCTCATAGAGATAACCAGCAATATGTTATGAGAACTATGCTATTAAAGCTACAAAAGTGCTGTGTTCCTGAAAATCCTTTATAATGTGGATTCTCATAATTCAACAATGCAGGTATTACCACAGGCTGTGGTAAAAATTTTTTATTCATCTCCAAAATTGACGTCCATTTATGCTGAAATACCACATCCCGCTGCAAAAAAGCCCACTAAATAGGCACAATTACTTCACTAAACTAATTATCATAAGACAACATTTCCCTTTACTAAAATACTCGATAATACCATATGCCTGTCTCCTTGCATTTGTTCAGCTATTTCATAGTTGTTATGCACACTCTGCTTAAAGTTTGGGTTCCCCCAGGTGTCCCAGTTCACTAATCCCACAGAAAAGATGTATGTTTCAAGTGTACTGGTGAGTCTGAATTGCTCATAGTGTGTGTGTGTGTGTGTGTGTGTGTGTGTGTGTGTGAGAGAGAGAGAGTGAGCGAGAGAGAGAGGATCTGCTACAGCATGCTGCAGTATAAATGTGTGAATGTAGGAAGTTTAGTGCAGTGTGTTGCGCACTGTAAAGCATCTTGGATGTCAGCTATTGTTTTTGAGAAAAGAGTCTGCTGAACAGATAGATGTGCAGGATTGCTCAGCTGTGGGGAGGCATGTCAAATCCAAATTCAACCCTCATGAACACAAAGAAACACTTCCTAAGTTCAAGTAAGAAGCAGGTGTATCTCCAGGATTCACTACAAACTTTGAACATGTTTGTATTGCACTGCATCACTCACAGATGTCAACACCGTAATCTCGGGTTTATGCACCTCTCTTGTTCCAGCAGACATTTTAAAATAACAGCTGAATAGCATGAGACCATTGGGTGAGGAAAAAAAAAATTTTTCAAGTCATGTATGGCTGAGTAAAATTGAAAATGCAATAAATGTCTTGCTATTATGCTTGAACAACACAGCCTTCGAGCTGACATTCCAGGGAATTCAGACGTTTTTATATTTTCAGTGAGTTATGTTTTGAGAAAGTATATCATGTCTTTTCATTATGGATAAAACACAAGGTGATGTGCATGACCGCTTGAAAAATGAATGCACTATGTGGTGAAACTTTTAGCTAAACACTGACCTGCCACAATATTAAAACCACTGAGAGGTGAAGCGAATAACATCGATTTTCTCGTTACAGTGGCACCTGTCAAGGGCCGGGAGGAGATATTAAGCAGCAAGAGAACAGTCGGTTGTTGAAGTTGATGTGTTAGAAGCAGGAAAAATGGGCAAGTGTAAGGACCAAATTGTGATGGCTGGACGACTGGGTCAGCGCATCTCCAAAACGTCAGCTCTTGTGGGGTGGGGGTTCCCAGTATGCAGTGGTGAGTACCTACAGTACCAAAAGTGGTCTAAGGAAGGACAACCAGTGAACTGACCACGGCCTCATGGGTGCCAAAGGTTCACTGATGCCCATCCGATCTGATCCCACTCAAGAACCGCTGCAGCACAAAATTGCTGAAAATCTTAATGCTGACCATGATAGAAAAGTGTCAGAACACACAGTGTTGCTGTGTATGGGGCTGCGTTGGCACAGACCAACAGGTCAGGGTGCCCATGCTGACCCCTGTCCGCTACCGAAAGCGTCTACAATGGGCACGCGAGCGTCAGAACTGGACCATGGAGCAATGGAAGAAGACGGCTTGGTCTGACAAATCCCGTTTTCTTTTAAATCACGTGGATGGCCGGGTGTGTGTGCGTCATTTACCTGGGGAAGAGATGGCAGCAGGATACACTATGGGGAGAATGCAGTGTGATGCTCTGGTTAATGTTCTGCTGGGAAACCTTGGGTTCTGGCATTCATGTGAATGTTATTTTGACTCGTACCACCCACCTAAATATTGTTGCAGACCACGTCCACCCCTTCGTGGAAATGGTATTCTCTGATGGCAGTGGCCCTGCCACACTACAAAAATGGTTCAGGAATGGTTTGAGGAACTTGACAAAGATTTCAAGGTGTTGTCCGGGCTTCCGAATTCCCCAGATCTCAATTCGATCGAGCATCTGTAGGGTGTACTGGAAAAACAAGTCTGATCCATGGAGGCCCCACCTCAAAACTTACAGGACTTAAAGGATCTACTGCTAACATCTTAGTGCCAGAGACCACAGGAGACCTTCAGAGGTCTTGTGGAGTCCATGCCTCAATGGGTCAGAGATGTTTTGGCGGAATGAGGGGGAGCATCTGGTTTTAATATTGTGGCTGATCAGCGTAAGTACCACTGGAAGCATTTGACTATCCGTGTGTTAGAAAACGCTCTGTTAGGAGTCATCGAGGTAGTGAAGTTTACTGTGGAAATAAACAAGACCCCCCTGCGTCTGTCATGATTTCCGTTATTACAACTGACAAACCCAATTACATACATAATGGAAAATACAAGTATTTACGTAAGACCTCACAGCCTCTTCACACAAGTAATAGGACATTATGATTTGTAGATGCTTTTCTGCTTATTAACCTTAACGTGATGGCTATGTTTTTTTTCTGCAGTTTAATTTTCTTACTTCCTGCTCGCACAGTTATGTTGCTTTTTGTGACACAATTGTTTTTGCTGAGATTATTTGCCTGTCAGCCCATTTCATGAGGAATGCTTTTTAGAAGATAATTCTTAGAAATGAGTTTGATGAGCAACACCGTGTTCTGTAAGTTAAAGTGTATGCTAATATAATTGTGCTAAACAAAGTCTGCTCCACTATCCCAAGAAAACACGGAGGGAATTTAAAAGGAGTCCCAAGAAGCCTAATATCTTAAAGATAAATAATTATGCATCACAAAGCAATACATTACTCAAAAAGTTTACATGTAGCGGTTGGGTGAAACCTAGTGGTAAACATTTGGTTTAAAATAGTTATACTGTAATCTCATGGCAAGGCATTATACTATTATACCTTTACTTCTATTATACTAATGCATCATATAAATATAAATGTTCTCGTTTCAGTGCAAAGTTTTTTTCTTCCTTTATTTTGAAAGCATGACAGTTATCATTATATTCGAACCATTGCTCCGTTCATCAATTAATTGCAACACCTTTTTCGATTTTTATACAAGGGATGTAATGGTTTTAACAGTTCAGTTCAGAGACACATCACTTAGAGGGACACTGGTAATGGGGCTGCCAGCTCTCTGCCTTTAATAATGTCAGCATTACCTTGTACATTTCATAATGAGGAACTGTGTCATTCATTACTAAAGTAATAGGGCCTAACTCTAATGGGTATCAGACGAGAGCTTAATACGAAACGCTGCTTCAGTGTAGTTATCTAGCTGCTCTGGGTCAGAAGCTATAAAAGAAGCTCTTTGCACTCACTGCTAAGCACAATGGTTGCTATGTGCTGGACGGAGAGGGGGAAGCTATCCTTGCTAACCACTTTGCTACATGGACTCATTAGGAGATGCACTCTGCTGCATCTATTAATTGAGCCGTGAGTTTGCCTGGATCTTTGCCTGGAGAGCTGTGGCACCCCGAGATTTTAATAAGGAAACTCTTCAGGTTAGGTCTGTGGTGGCTTTAAAATGCTCTGTCTCTCTGGTGTAGTGAAGTGGTGGTGAGGAGAAAATGCAGCAGGGTATTAAACATAACTAACAAGTTGCCTAATCCAGCAAGAAAGCGCACAAAGCTTTAAATGCCACACAGGCACTGCTGTCCGTACCCATGCTGAGCCCAAGAGAATAAAGCTGTGTGTTCGGCAAGTGTTTATACTTATCAGGGCTTAAATATATGGATTTGCAACACGAAGGGTGCTGTTCAAAGCCCATTCCCTACTCCTGCTGGCAGTACTGTTGAACGAGACACTCGGAATTATTAAAGTAAAAATCCCCACGGTATGGATACTGTAAGTCATTTTGAATAGTACTGTTAGTGAAAGAGCAAATAGCGATGATTTAAAGCAAAAACTAAAAATCACATTGCTTTTTGATGCATTTCAGTATTATGTAAGTACTGAAATAATTGAAAATTATTATAAAAACATTTTAATAATTCAGAAAAAAATTATTATTAAGCCACTTTCAACATTAAATGAAAAAAAGTGTCTTCAGAGGTCACAGCGGTGTCATCTCATTTTCAGAAAGTGAGTAGCTTACCTTTGGCTTTCAATGCTTTTATCATTCATTCAATTAGACAGTCAAACTGGTGGGAGGAAGCCGGCTAAGATTCAGCGGTTTGGGGGAGGAGCAGTTAACGTGAGATGAACACCTGCATGTTTCTCAGACCAGAGGGATCTGCCTTTGGCATGGAACCCATGCCCTTTCCATTCCTCTGACCAGTCAGTACACACAGCTTGGATGTGAGTGGCGTGTCAAGGGCTCATCACCCTCTTGTTTCGCTCTAACCATAACATATGGGTCGCCTGCCCTCACCGAATGAGTATAATCTCATTATCCAGCAAAAGAAAAGATTATCTGTTTATCTTATCTTGAGATTGTGCTACAACTGTGCAGCTGAAGTCCTGCGGAAGGGATGAACGGGGGAAATTTACGCTTGCGAAACGTAACCAACCGGTGTCTTCAGTGCCCAAATACTAAATAAGTGTTTTTAAAAGACATGGTGATATTACATGGTGGAAAACACTCGACTGTTCCAACTTTTTTGGAACGCGTTGCAGGCATCAGCTTCAGAATAAACGTACATCTTCAAAAAACAGTGCAGCTAAGAAGGCAAAACATGAAATGCCTTGTCTTTATACTGTTTTGTTTGAATACAAGGTAAGGTAAATTTACAGATCACTCCTTTTTGTTTTTATCAGCGTTTTCCGTACTCTGCCAACTTATTCGAAATTGGGGTTGTCATAAGGTCAATGATAGACTGACCCACAATCCCACGAATCAGATTTCTGTCAGTCTGAAAACCATGCGTAAATGTGCTAGAACTGCCAACAACTCCAGCAGCTCATGCAGACCCATCTGAAAGCTCAGCTGGAGTAATTCAGTTAAAACCCGGGTGCGGGGACCGACTCACAACAGCCTTGCATCCAGGGCTGCACAATTAATAACCATCGCGCTAAAGGCTGGGAGATATCATTACGGGCGCAAAGTTTTGATACGAGCAAGTTAATTTATTCCAAACTCTAAAATGTGGTAATGTGACAGCTTTTTGGGTGGGTTTGGGGTCTTTGTACTGAAAACCAAACAGCAACCAATTATATACTCAATATTTAGGCCTATTTATATTTTCAGCTGTTTAATGGATTTATGTTCATATGCAAATTAGGGTTTGGCATGGTGACACCTAGCGATTTGGCAGTGCTCGGCCGGCCTAAACATCTTGCCCATTTTGGGGTGCGCTTACAACCAGTTTACTCTCGTACACCAAGAACTGATGATGTTCCTAATCAACTAAAAACACATGGCAGTATCTGCAGTAGGTTGTAAGCGTGTTAATATTGCTTAAAACTGAAATAAGCTACCATTTATTTACTATTTGCTCTAGGTTTGTGGGTTAACAGGATTTGTTATAGTCTGATCTGACTGGATTCCTTTACGGGGTGCACACAATAACCGAAATCAGAACACATGACACAAATGTAAGAGTCACGCAAGGAGATTACCAGAACTTTCGGTGTATAATGAAACCAACTGAAAATTTCCCAGTGTTTGTGCAGTCACCGGTGTTGTAAACAGAAGGCATTTCATATTGCTGTCCCTACGTTTCTCATTCCTACCATCAGCTGCACAGTTATCGTTCTGCCTCAGCTTCCAGCGAGCAGCAAGCGCCAAGCTGTTATCACTGCTTTATATTTTCTTATGATGGAAACTTTCCCAGACCTAATTTATACACAGAACTGTGCAGATTTATTTAGCATCAGTACTTTAATTTGCAGCTTGTTATTGCTATATTGCAATGTCTTACTGTATATTTTGCTCATAATTGTATTTCCACCTTGGCTATAGGAATTATATGCACTTATGTGCTGAAGTTATTCAGCCGGTGTGCTCCATTCAAAGCTGAAGATGGATTAGTTAAGGCAAAGGTTCAAATAAAATTATTTTGTCTAACATACTTTTACTATACTATTAATTTAACCAAAAAAGCACCTGTGGGGCAGCAAGTACTGATGGTTAGGAGTGGGTTCGACTGGCTCCATCAGTGTGGAGTGTGCATATTCTCTCTGTAATCTGCATGGGTTTCCTCTGGGTGTTCCTGTTTTCTCCAACAATGCAAAAACGTGTGTTTCACATTAACTGGTCACTCTAACTTGTGTGTGTGTGGGTGTGTGATACCACTCTGTGATGGATCCATCCAGGGGTCATTTCATAGCCTGGTGCCCAGTGATTCTGGGATAGACTCTTTACTGCAGCAACCCTGACTAGGACTGAGTAGTTAACAATTATGGAGGGATGGATGGATATAACAACACTTCTGCTAAGTCAGCAACAATGTGCTGTCCCACCTGCTTTATCAACATACCAGATTATGCCACTTGTACACCGATGTGCACTGAACTTAACCCATTACGCTCTCTTGGCCCATACCTCATTTAACAAAGTGCAGCGAGCTTTCTTCTAACAAGCCAGTGCAATATTAAAATGTAAGGGCAGTATTTTGTTCAGTATTTCTCCTTTAATTGTACTGCAACACTGAGCCCAACAGTCTTTCATCTCATTTCAGTTCATTTATGTAACAAGTCCTTCCCAACAGATTGCCTTCAAGCAAAGAATAAAGAATCAGCATACACACCAAAAAGCAAATCCGCATACTTTACTGTTATCCCAATTTGTCAAGTGTACTTTCTTTCTCCACCCATGAAGAGGGGGACAAAAAACAGCTAACTATTAAACTGTCATTTCTCACCCCCTCCACCTCCACTCCCCGATCTCACAGTCTGAAGCTTGTAATCTCATTTCACCCCCTCATGACAGGCATAATGCAGCACAAATGCAATCAGACACAGCAATGACAGAAATTGGAAGCTCTTTAGTCAAAAGTAAAGGTGTCTCATGGCTCCCTGACCTCTGGCCTTTTCTGGTCGTGCCATTCTGCCTGGACCCTAACAACTAGTCACTTCCAGCTGTCTAGACCCAGGATCTCTCCTGGGGAAAATTAAGGGGAGCGAGGTCCTTTTCTTTGCCCTCCTGGTCTTCTACACCTCTACCACACAAAGAAGGGAGATGCTGGGACCTACGTGAGAACCGGGGCCCTTTTCTTCTTGGGGACAAAGGGCCGAGAGGCAGTGGCTGGACCTTCCGACTTGGGGTGCCATGCAAGGGTCGGGCAGAGCTGCCCAGCTGGACGGCACCCTGCACCTCGACTTCCATTTTTTTGCATCCTAAATGAGGTCATCCTTGCAGGGAGGCTGGGTCCTTCAAAGCGCTGCTCCCTACGTGGCCTTTACCTCCTTCACATTCCCCTTTTCTTTCCCTCCTCTGTTATTTTTTTATGAGGGACTCTGGCTGCTGCTAAGATGCCTTCAGAAGATACAAAGAGGAGAAAAGTAACCTCTTGGCAGCTCTTTAAATCTAACCTTTATTTGTTTCGAGAGAAAAATCAACATCACCAAAATGCCAACATGTTGTCATTGCTTTCATTTTTCAAAAAATGAGAAAGGGAAATTGAAAAATTGCTTATGGTTAAAAGAAAATCATAATCTCTTGTAGGTTTGTGAAATGTTCACTGCCAGAGCTTGTAAACAAACAGAACAGGGATGACATGATGGAAGGAACATCGATTAGAACCCAATACTCGTGACCATTAAGAAGTATTTTCATGCAAATCAAAGATACCATTAATGTTTACATTTATTTCATTACATTGCTGAGAAATGCATTTATGGTAAACCAAGAAAATTAGTTTGCCCTTAAAAGCAGGTTCCATTCAGCTAAGTAAATCTTTTTCCATGGAATATTTTATAATTCCTGGTTTTATTAGCTCTGATAATGCAATATGAAAAGTAATTACATACAGTAGACATTAAGTAATTATGTAAATATGAATTATAAAGTAGCAATAAAAATAACCTGAACTCTTCCCCGTCTGTGTCTTATCCATTTACGGACCGAATCATTCTCATTCCATTCAATGCAACGCGGGGGAATGCGGGGCAACAGCACAGGGCTTGGTTCATTTGCCCGGCTGCTGAAAAAGCGTCACTTTCTGCTCATTTCTTCCTGAATGCCTGTCAGCTGCCTCTTATCATTTCAAAAAAAGAGCCAGGACTACTTTAAAAGACAATCGGTCAGATGCTGAGGAGACTTGGACTTAAAGCCGGAAAAGCTCACCATGTGGCGGTTTTCTTAAGTTTGGGAGCAGAGTTTAGTTTATTCCTCTTAAGGAGTCTGCATACGGTACCAGCTTGCTATGCTGTTTTGCTCTAATGTATGAATATAATTTAATAGTGTGCTGTCTCCCTCTGTGCCCATGTAGGAACCTCTGCCCTTTACATTGTACACTTGATTGTTGCCTTAAGCTTTTAAAGGTTTAACCTTTAAAATTATTACAATACTATTAATCTCAGCACAAGCGTCTCCATAAATTTGATACAAAATCAGTTTATTTGCTCTAAGGTGTTTTCCTGCACTGTCCTTTGGAAATAAAACAACGGTACTTACACGAATCTGTGACACAGGCATAGAACTGTAATCCCTGCAGGTCAACACTTAAAATTTTTACTACGGTAATTAGGGAGCTAAGGTGGAGAAAACCAGTACACCCCATGACCCTTGAAGACTGAAGCTGCATGCTTACTTTAACAAAACTCCCCAGGAAAACTCAGCTAGATTTCATCCCAGGAAGGTAAAGTAGAAATGTTCCCAGTTCTCTGACCGGTCCCTTTGTATTTCTCCCCACCTGATCCTCCTTTTTGCCAGCACCTGAGAAGACACAGCGGAAAGAGAAAAGGACGTCCCTCAACAAACCCACCTGCTCATCTTTCTTCAGTGGATGGACTGGCTTGCTCCAGGTCACGCACCTTCTTGGAAAAGGAGTGCTTTGTTCAGTTTGTCAACATAATGGAGGTGGCTGAGTGAAGCACTAAGAATGAGGGGCAGAAAGGAGAAAAAAAAACACAAAAAAGAAATGCACGCTAATAAAGTGTTTTGTTTTAGATTCCCTTTCAAAACATTATGTGTAAAGTCTGGGGCCTGTGGTGACAGTGCCAAATACAATGCCCACCCAACCGACTGATAGTAAGAGCTCTTCCAGGGCCCGCTGGGGATTGGGCCAGCCCGTGTAAACAGAAAGGTTGCTGGAAGAGAATGCAGGCACATCCTGGTCTCTCATGGTTCACTATCACTGAGCTCTGTCTTGTGAAACTGGTGGTCCCAGTGGTTCTGTCATGTCAGCACACAAAAGCAAGTAACACCTTTTCACACATCGATACAGTCCAGCTCTCTTATAAGGTGAAATGTGTTTAAAATATTTTCCTGTGGTGTTTTAAACAGCATTACAAACAAAATTTTAAGAATTTTTATAGATTTTTTTCTAGTTCAAGTGCACACAGTTACCCAGGCTGCTAAAGAACATATGTGGTATGGATAAGGCAGATAGAAATGGGGCATTCACCACAGTAGAATACACATTAAACGTCAAGCTGGGCAGCTATCTTACTGCAAAATGTACAAAGCATCATCCCTTAAATATCACATTATAGTGACAAGTTTACTTTTGTTCTTCATTTCCACTTCTTGCCTTTACTGCTTCTAGCTTCAATAGCTGGTGATAACTTCACTGTCAAAATATTACATGTACACAAATTACCGACTTTCAGCCTAAATGCACATTTTAACTACAATTTTAAACCTAAGATGCAACATATGCTATACTGAGGCATTTATTATATTCCGAACCTTGAAAATAATATTTTATAAGAAGACGACATATCCAAATTTCTCAGCAGGAAATTTTAATTGCACATTCACAATGCAAAATTCAAGTGTGTAGCAGTTTTCTGTTTAGTGCACAGTAAATATTTATGAAAAGAATCGCTGACTGACATCTTTTCACAAACAGACAAGGTAAACTGTGGAATAAATGCTGAAAAATACACCATGTTTTTACAGAACTGAGTGACTACAGGAGCAGCGTCATACCGCTTTCATGTAACACCTCTCTCCTCCACAGCCTGGAACACAATGGCATGTGTGGTACAAGCGGCATGTGAAGCATCATAGACCTGTGGCCAAGTCCACAAATCAACACAGCAAGCTACACAAAGATCAAAAAGCGTGAATCCTGTCAGTTTGTACTCTCAATCTGTTGGCTAGCTGCTCAAGTACTGTCATTATGTTAAGCAAAATAGAGTTTTCTACTGTAAACACAAAAATACAGAGGTATACCCTATTGCCATTTCATGAGCCATTGGATTAATATGCACAGTAAATAGAAAAGAAAACTCAGCAACATAAAAACGAATGAGTTGACCAGCAGGGACATACTGTAGCTATGAATCCTGTGTTCCACCAAAACAATATTGGCCTGCATGCCCTGTAAATAAAATACACATTCTTTTCAGATGGTTCCCCCAGAATCATCGCCACCATTCAGGTCACTAGTGACAGCCTGGCGGATAAAGCAGTTTGTTTTTGACAAATTGCCTGGAACTGTCAGCATAGATCATGCTTTTCAGAGCCTCTGTAGGCTGATTTATTCAAGTTTTCAAGGAAACCCCCTGTAGTTTCATCCAACACAGCAGATAAGACTGCTGCTCACACTCTGTGCCTGTAGAGCAGTGGCTAGAGTGTGACCTCAGGAGCCAGGAGGTGACGCAGTGTGAGTCCCATGAAATATGCTGTCCAGCAATGCAAATGGGCACCATCACTAGGATGCGTATGAGTCAGAACAGCAGTTTGTACTTAGTGGGGCACAATGAATGATTTTGAAAAGATGCAAAAAATGTTCTCTGCACAAAGGAAACCCAGCATAGTGGGTGGGATGTATGTGAAAGAGAGGGTTCGCAGAGGGAGTTTTGAAGAAACAGTTGACGCTGTGTAGGCAGCAGGATTGAGAGGGGCCTTTAAGAACTGATACATTTCACTGACGGCATGTGAGCATCACAAAGACCTTGAATCATCTTGTAGCCATAGAGGAACTGGAAGCTCCTGGAGGAGAAAATTTAGCATTCAGCAGGTTCAGGTAAATGAGGTAGACTGACTGACTGACTGACTCACTCACTCACTCACTCACTAACATTAACCAGCTATCCAGTTCAGTATCACAGAGGTGCAAAACCCATCCTAGAAGTAGAGGGTGCTAAGCTACTCAGGGTTCACCCTGGACAGAGGTAGCCAGTCGCATGGCAGTGACCCATGTTAACACAGGTAAAACATCCAACAGCTTCCCCACAAACTGAGCCTAGAGGCTTCCTGCTCTGCCTCTGAACCACCCTACATGTCTTTGTGCTAAATTAAATAGTTTAAGGAAAGGGTTCAATAGTGGCCACATCAAAACCTGATCCATTGTGCAGAAGGCATGACCCTTTACAGTTTACTGAGCCTCTGACGGAATGTAACAGTCCGCTGGCAACAGCCCAGAATCACAAGTCCATCTCAATTAACCATCCTGACCACTGCTGCTGATGAATATTTTAATTCATTTGGAAGATGGAGCAGTTTGGGTGGATGTGAAAGACTCATTTTTGCAGGCACTTTCCACCGACATGACACCTTTAACAAATTGCCCAGGCCCACAGTGACACTGAAACAGATAGCATCTCCATGAAGACAACTGTCAAACTGGACTGCTTTAATGAGGCAGGAGGCTCAAGATAAAAGGAATTGAGGAAATTGAGCCTTTGGAGCTGTACGAAAAGGCCAAGAGGATTGGAGGGGCAAACATAGGTCAGTGGGCCAGCTCCAGACTCTGAAGCACATTCCACATCTACCCAATGCAGCCACTGTGGTTATGATTATTATGGACCCTCAAGTTTATTTGCTGTCTCAGTTGAGCTAGAAAGTACAGTTTGGATTAAGTTCTACTTTCAGTTCTAATAGATAAATATACTTTAACAGGAACAAATGGCATAAAAAAACCTTTTAGTAAAAATTTATGCTGTAGCACTGTTATAGCGTGAAAAGACATATTATTTAATATAATACTAGGTAACAGAGCACTGTGAGGAACACTGTAAAGGTTAGGATGCTGTACCATGACCGTGAGTTCTACACTGAGCAGACTGGGCCTGGGACCTGACTACCTGAAAAATATAATGATGCCGATAAACGGTGTCCCCACAGCATTCACCATGCACTTGGTTTACAGACAGTTTGTAGAAGCTGCTGCTGCACGCTTGTGCATGTAGGCACGGTGACAATTAGCACATTTTCTCATTCTGCAATCGTTCACATGAATCTACCGCTCTCCTCTTACATTACTTACTGTACATTAACATCGAGTTACTGGCATAAGAATAAAAACATCAGCGAAAGGTTTTGTGTTCTCCACATTTGCCACACAAAAAGAAAGTGTTCGGTGAAGCCGAGACTTGACAACTGATAAGATGACATGAATGACAGCTGGAGACAGCCAGATTCTATTGTGATTTAATGGATCATCCCATGCATTAATCTCCTCAAACCATCTCCTGTCTACCTCCCGCTCTGCGATTCCCCTCTGAGAGGATTAAACCATGACATCTTCTCCCAGTGTTCGGTGCTTTCTTTACTAATTCTTGATGAAAAATAACCCTTTTCATCGCTACAGGACCCTGCCAAAAGATAACACACCTGCTTTTCAAACATGCCTGTGCTTAATAATGCCTAAGTATCTTAATTATAAGGCTGGTATCATTTATTAATGCCTCATTTGCTGAGATCACAGTAATTATTAGAAGCCCCAGTCTGGGGGAAAACAACCTGCAGGTCGGAGGAAAAATGTGCCGGCGTGTTGATAAAGCTGAGGGAACTGTTGTGATTCCACAAACTGTTCAAACTATTTCAAAGGATTCAGTTTTTACATTCCACCTGAAGGTTACCTTAAGATCCAGGAAAATTAGTGCACATACTGTACCCACATCTCAACTTTGTTCTCGAGAGAGTTTATTTAACGTTGATGACGATGTGTTAAAATAGAGCAGAAATTGGACTCGTCTTTACAGAATGTCCCGCGTTTTTATTGTAATAAATGCATGACAATGGACTTATACTTGCTGCTGACACCTGTGGCGTTTCAAAAACTAAAACTCTGCAAATAACAATTTACATACATGTTTGAAGGTCTTAATGATAAATACCATGTCCATTGAAATGCCTCAACGCCTTGAATTTAAAGCTTCCAACCCAAGATCTCAATGACGGTGGAGCTGTCAACAGAATTGTGTTGGCCTCAGCTGGTCTCCTGGACCATGTGGTTTTACCATGGCTAAACAGGTGCCTGAAGTGTAGTTGGTTCATTACAGCTGCAGTACACATTCCTCTACAAGGATATCACAAGTATCAAAAAGGTAAAGGCAAGGAAAGGTAATACATGAAAATGAGCTTTACTTGGAGCCAGCCAGAAGCAAAGGTGCTGGATAGAGGACTCTGGAGGTCAGTTGCTGACAACCTATACCTGAAATGGATGGAGGGGTCTAACTAAGGAAAGGTAAAACCTAATCGCACATAATATATAATAACCAAACTTTTTTTTTTATCATTAAAGTAACTCTATTTAGGATAGCAACACACAAGCTGGTCATAGTGACGTGCACACAATAATGACAAATTATATATCGCCAAACATTATGAGGGGGATCCACCAGCGTCACGTGTGTACGCTCTGTGTGCGAAATTACTTAGTTCTGCGTGTGTTTCATTAATTTCACTACACAAAAACCTTATTCAGGGTGAGAAGTAGCTGTGTGCTAAATTTCAAGCCTGGCTTCAAAACCAAAGTCATACAAACAGACAAGCAAAGACTGAGCTTTTAGGTATAGAGATCATCTAATCGAATGACCTTCACATAGGTTCTGTTGCCTCTCCTTACTCCTGGGTTCGGGTAGCATGGTGACTGTATTTCCTTCTCCGTCTTTCTCTCACTCAGCTGTAAACTGCGATCACAGTTACACATACAGTACATGAGGAGGCAGGAAGTCCTTCATCCTTTCAGACTTTCAAAGCTTTATCAGGTTATGCGAATGCAGAATTTGCTGTATATAATCACAACTAAAAAACCTTACTACATCCACACCAGCCATTCAGTGCTATGAAACAGACATGCAAAAGCAACTCAGACTGAATTCTTTTAGCTTAGCAACTGATTCACTCATTTTAATGAAAAATCTGCTAAATTCTGGAATCAGATTTCAAAACACCAGGCCAAGAAGGACCAGAAGGACAGGAGAGGTAAGGGGTGATAAATCAGAAGACAAAAAAGGAAAAAAAGAGAACAGTAATAACCTTAAATAACTTTTCGTACTCACAAGTCTTCAAATATGAAAAAGGCTTCACAGTTGTGGTGTAATTTTTGAAATATGAAAAGTTTTTTTTTTCCAAAACTAAAACTGCAGAGTAGTCACTTATTCCATTTAATTTTCCCCATTATATAATTCTATTCTAATGGCATCAGATGATAATGACAAATGAAATTCTGCATGACAGCTTTCCCAACTCACCTTTTTTACCTTCTATGTGCGTCTGCAAGCAAAAACAATGATTAAAATGAGTAGGTCTGTTGTTAGGGGAAAAGGACTACTTTATGTTTTTATTTTTTAAGATTAGGGAAATATTACTACATTTTTAATTGCAGACGAGTCTCGTATAAAAAATTTATACATGAGTTAATATGTTTCTTTGTTTATTTATTATATGCCAAGCAAGGGAAAATTGCTTTTGCTTTGTCATTACTTTTTAATATGTAGATGAATTATTCACAATGCAACAGCCTCCTATGGCCTCATCTGATCAGGGCTAAGGATCCGTACTTGTCCTTGTATGATTTATTGATGGCATAATTATAGCTGTATTAAAATTTCAAGCAATTGCTGAGGGAGGTGGCAACAAGACCTTTGTGATTGTACTTGCTATACGACTGGCGGCTGAAGTGCATTACTCTCCATGATCTGTGGGGGTGGCTGCCTGAATGCCAGAGCTTGTTTTAATCTGATACCTGGCTCATGTGGATGTGTGTGGTGTTCCTGGGTCCAGTGTAGAAGACAGAAACTCACACCATGATCACTCCCCTGTCCCAGTCCTTGAGCAGGTTCTTGTCACATACCAGTGAGCAGGGGGGTTGTGGAGGTGGAGATTAAAATTGAACACCATACATCACCCCTAGTCCCAGTCCTATTACTTTAATCAAATGCTGTAAAACATGATGCCATTTGTTGTCAGTTAGCATTGACATTAAGAGAATGTGAGCCAAGTATCTTGAGGCCTCTGGTGGATGCCGAGATCTGTAAAGAGTTTGATGTTGGTAAAATCAGATAATGGCCATACTTCCTCTTTATTATCTGCAAAAAACCTAGCACTTACATGAGCTACAAATAGATAACTGATAACTGGTGAAACTATAATAGAAATACACACTGAGTCAAAAAGTTATTTTGTAAGAATCCTAAAGTGCTTTGAAGGCTTGAATCAAAAACCTTTTACAAGGACTAAGTATCACAGTATCTATCGCCATAAATCAAGTTGAATTTTTTTCAGTTCACATTCATTTTTATAGAGGCCTCTTCTCTTAAGAGTGACACAGAGCGCTGAACGAGGTTGCTGGGAATGTGCCAGTGTGAGACAATTAGCAGTTCACTGTGGATTGAACTAGCTGGCACCTGAGGAGAGAAAAACAAAAAGCTTCCAACTGCAAAGAAAGGGAGAATATAAACCTCTGGATATGCTGATGGGGTGACAGGGGTCCTGTGCAAAAGATCTAAGTGAAACAATAGTAAAAAAACGAAGGAAACTGGAGTAAAAAAAATCAAGAAATTAAACAATAGAATGGACTAATTCTGACAGTTTTGTATATGAGTCAAGGTAATGAAATAAAAGATAGAAATGAATATGCATGTAGTTGTTACAAAATATTTTGACTGATGCTCTGGGATATATTTTTTCACGTTTGCTTCCTTTCTCACATAATATTCTACAAAATGTCACTGCAGTATACTAAAACTCATCTCCTTTTGTTAATATTTTGCTTATGTTAGTATTCAGCATGGACAACACTGATATCTGACTGAAGCATCCTCACTATTTGAATGCTTTCAGTAGCGATACAAGCAATTCGTGTGTACTTCCACATATAATAATCAATGTAGGGAAAACGCACAGGGCCAAATAAACAAAGGATGCAAACAAAAATTCAACAAGGATAACAGCAAAATAAGAAAAAGCTTTGGCGGCCTCCTCGTCATCCTGCAAATTCATTGTACAGGTCTTCACCACACAAAACCCATTCTATACCTCCTTCAGTGTGGAGGGGCTCAAGGTACTTCACATGAGCTAAACGTTAATTGAAAGCTCTGGCATCCGAAGGAATCGCAAATTTACTGCAATTCTAAAAAGGAATCTGAATGCTGGATGTCCTTGGGCAGGGAATTCCATAATCCAACAACTAAAGGCTTGAGAGGACTTGTTTGTACAATAACAGCTCCGAGGGCTTTCTGTGTGTACATCTGTGTGTGTGTAAATGCATTCAGATGGAGAGGGGAACAGAATAAGGTATGGAAATACTATTATTTGGGCAAAGAGATTTAAAATATTCTGAATTCACCTTTAAATGTAAATATCAATAACAAAAGCAAACTCAAATTCAGATGGGCTTGTGTCCTCTGGTTGCTGCAGTACGTAGATATTGACTACATATTGATACTGCTGATGGTACCAAGTGGAGCATATTGCGGCTCAAGAGAACCCAAGCCATGTGAGCACATAGCCACAAAAGTTTTTTTTTTTTTTTTTTTTAAAGTATCGTAAACCATTAATACTCTCTTTACTGGGTCACCACAGCTACCTTTTGGGCCAGCTGAGAAATGGTACCAGAGCAGAGTTGAAATATGAAGCTCACACCTTGGTCCCACATTCCACTACGGTTTCCCTTAATTTGACTTTAACTGGTGCGCATTTGCGCTACACTGTGCTTCATTTTGAAGATATGTTCACCCTTCCATCCATTCACGGTAGCTACCTTAGTGTGTTCCGGGTTGCAGCAGTTGAGTGGCATCTTGGATTCATCTGTCACGAAGGCCCTCAAATCCCATCAAATGGTCCCTGAACAAGATGCTACCCCATCACAGGTGTATTGAAAATATGCCATCTAGAAATCACTCAGGAACACTACTTAGACGGTTAGTAGCTATTGTGTATAAGGTGAGCAAATGCCTTGCTGCATATTTTCCTCTGTTAAGTGACACCAGTTTTTCGCTCAGTCAGGCCACAACAGTGACCATCAAGATTTCTGCTCTAATTCTGTAGTTCAGTATTAGAGGCCATATTAATGTTTATGAGCTGTGTAACACTTTTCTCCAGACGGATACGGCCAGATACCTGAACTATACCTAAAAAGGCAGTGATACACAAATGTTTTCAACATACATAGAATGATGCGTACATCTTTGTGTAGAAACCATCTAATCCTTTACATTTATAGATGAATTGCTTTCAGTGCCGTGAAAGGGATAATAATGTGAGCCATGGTCATAACTCATTATGAATTGCTCCTACAACGTGATCTCATCATCATCTAAGTTATGAAAAGACTTTTTTTTAACAGACATGAAGAACATTTTACACTTCCGTGTCTTTATTGAACAACTGGGATTAACAAGAAAAAGTAACTGATGTAAAAAGTGTGTGGAGCCTCTTTTATGCACAGCACCTCCACCCAATGCGTTATGCAGCTGCTCATCAGACCTGCCCAGCAGTAAGGAGGTGCTCTGGCTACCTCCTCTATACAAACGTCTATTTACTGTACGAACCTGTTTACATTCATGTACAACCCCAAATCAGAAAAAGTTTGGACAATATGGAAAATGCAAATGAAAAAAAAAAAACACAGTGATTCTTACATTTACTTTGACATTTATTTCATTGTAGACAGTATAAACCCAAGATATATCATGTTTTGTCTGATCAACTAACATTTCATTTGTTAATATAAATCTATTCCTGCATTTCAGGCCTGCAACACATTCCAAAAGTTGGGACGGTAAAGTGTTTACCACTTTTTAATGTTGCCATTCCTTCTCACAACACTTAAAAGACACTTTGGCACTGAGGATACCAGGCAATAAAACGTTTCAGCTGTTATTTTGTCCTATTCTTCCTGTAAACACATCTTAAGGTGTGCAACAGTACGGGGTCGTCACTGTCGCATTTTTCATCTCAAAATTCTCCACACATTCTCTACTGGGAACAGGTCAGGACTGCAGGCAGGCTAGCCCAGTACCCATACCCTCTTGTTCCGCAGCCATGCCTTTGTAATGTGTGCAGAATGTGGTTTTGCTTTGTCTTGTTGAAAAAGGTATGGACATCCCTGGAAAAGATGTAATCTTAAAGGCAGTACATGTTGCTCTAAAATCTCAATGTACTTTTCTGCATTAATGCTGCCATCACAGAAGTGTAAATTAACTTTGCCAAGGGCACTGACACAACCCCATACCATAACAGACCCTGGCTTTTGAACTTGTTGATAACAGTCTGGATGGTCCTTTTCGTCTTTGGCCCAGAGCACACAGCATCCATTTCTTCCAAAAAAAGGTCCAGAATACTGATTCGTCTGACCGCAATACACGTTTCCATTGTGTGATTGTCCATCCCAGATGCGTCCGAGCCCAAAAAAGTCGACGCCGCTTCAGGACGTGGTTACTATAAGGCTTCTTTTTTGCACAGTAAAGTTTTAAGTGACATTTGTGAATGTAACTCCGTATTGTAATGCTTGACAAAGCTTTGCCAAAGTAATCCCTTGCCCATGTGGTTGTATCAGCTATTGATGAATGACGGTTCTTGCCGTCTGAGGAATCAGAGATCAAGGGTGTTCAGCTTAGGCTTGCGCCCTTGGCCTTTACGCACTGAAATTCCTCTAGACTCCTTGAATTGTTTAATGATATTATGCACTGTAGAGGGAGAAATATGCAAATCCCTTCCAAGCTTTTTGACGTCGCCTGTTTGAAATCACATTATTTAATTTTCTTAGCTCATTACTAGCTCTAAATTGCCCCCGTCCCAACTTTTTTTGGAATCTGTTGCAGGCCTGCAATGCAGGAATGGATGTACATTAACAAATGAAATGTTAGTTGACCAGACAAAACATGAAACATACTGTATCTTGGGCTCATACTGTCTGCAATGAAATAAAAGTCAAAGTAAGTGTAAGAATCACTGGGTTTTTAATTTGCATTTTCCATACTGTCCCAACTTTTTCTGATTTGGGGTTGTATATTTTGGTATGTGGTTGTTCGGGTCAAACCACAGCACTTTAGCAGGATTGAGTTCAGAACTATGACTTGGCCATTCTAAATGACAGAATTTTCTCTGTTTGAGCTTCAGTTTACTCAAATGTTGTGGATAATTTTTTACTGCCTGACCCAACTTCTTCTTCGTTTTGGATCACAGACAAATGTCCTGACATATTGCTGTAGAATTTCCTGACACAACTTGGAGTTCAGTGGAACCACAGCGGTGCCAACCCATCCTGGGCCTGAGACAGGAAAGCAGCCTGGCATAATTGTACTCCCATTGCCGTGCTTGGGAGTTTGGTGAAGTGGAGATGAGGTTTGGTATTGGTATACAGAGTTGTGTTTTCTCCAACTCAAAAGCTGAGTACATTCACCAAACCAGACCTGCCCAAAGGACGTTGTCCCAGTAGTGCTGGGAAAAATCCAGGTGGTCAGTAGGACAGCAAAACATCCCATGAACACCAATCATGCTGAATGCTTTTCGTGATGAACTCATGCACATAGATCTTTAGTTACCTCAAGGTTTTTGTCACTTGCCTGAGGATTGTTTGCAGAGATCTTGCATGAAGTCAACCAACAGGGAGCGTAACAAGGGTGCTTAATTCCATCCATGTTTAACCAATTTGCCTGACTGTTGCACAGCCTATAGAAATTCTTTTGTGATCTTTTCCAGTTTTATGAACTATAGCAATTTTTTTCCAGAGGTTCTCTGAAATGTCTTTTAAACAGGCCATGTTGCACTTCAGCAGAAGGATCACGAAGAGCTACTAAGCAAGAGTGTGTGGTTTTTTAAAATGTTTTGTGTGTGTTGTTTGTTAAATAAAATGATCTTTGCTTGGCATTCTGACTCAAGTGATCAGCTCACATTTTAGGACCAATTTACACAGAAAGTCAGATCATTCATAAGCTTTTTCTCAAAGCTTTAGCTGGTGTCTGTATTCAAAGCAGATAAGAATGTTGGGTTTGTGTATTAGTGTCATGTAATACTCTCCCCTTCCATACAGTCGGACAACTTTTACAGGAGCAGTTTCAGGGTGACTCCCTTCCTCAGCTCTACCACAGCTAGAGAACAAATTCAGTTACAGGACCTTTGAGCAGAAGGGAACACCTTTAACTCCCATGGCACTGCTGCCCTGACGTTATCCCTACTTTCAATTCAATTCAAATAACTTTGTGCTCATCCTGTATCTACATAAGTATTATGTTTAAAATAAGAAGCTGACTTAGTTTAAGTATATATTTATAGACATACATAGAAAAGAAATACATTTTAAGAAAGAACTTTGTTTCTGTACAGAATACCTAATTGTATGGAATTCCAGAGACAACTTGTAAGCTGCTCATGAGTAGGATTGAGCTTCTGAGCACCTGATCTCCTGCTGATAGAAAAGCTTCACATTATAAATACCTTAGAAAAAAATATGGGTGAGGGCTCAGAATGAAGCTGGGATGACCTTGATTTCAATTGAAATCACAATGCAACTATATCTACATTGGGAGACAGCCCCCCCCCCCCTTCCTACCTATTCTTTGCTTTTTGTGTTCATGTTTCATCGCTGTCTTTCCTTTCAAGGTCTTTGCTCATAATGACAGACCTGACTGCAGATGACGTCTTGTGTCCAAGCTGCCGCACACAATATCAACGTGAACGGTAGCTCATCAGCTCCAGACAGCCATGCCCAGGCGGCTCAGCTTGCTAGGCGAGGCTAATTAAGGAGCAACAATAAAAAAATTAAGGAACAATTTCACAAGGGCCACAGCTGTCTTCATAGCAGACAACCTTGGGGCAATGGCTGAACATGAGCAGAGACTGCATTACTGTACTTAAAAACACATAAATATTTTCATTTAGGGCTTGGCTCATACTTCAGGAGCTGCAAAAGAAAGCGGAGCCCTCTTGATAAGGTAACTGATATTTTTTTGAAATTTGAGTAGCCCATTCATTCAGCCATTCAGTTCATTTTGCTGTAGACTAACATGCAGGCCAGGGAGAAGATTTTTCATGCACGCCAAAGTATTTCAGAATGTTTGCCTTATGGGGAGACCAGACGCTCAGATACAGTAAAATCACAGGAAAAGATAGTGTCAGGATCTTGATCGGCACTCGATCGGCAACAAGGCGTAGGACCCATGTGTGGAAGGGAGACATGGCGCTGGCGGTGCGAAAGCTCAGTGGTTTAATCTGGATACATCTCCATGGTACAACAACTTCATGGTACACGCCAGGGTAACATCACAGACAGTAGTTGTCTAGTCCCGCAACTGTGCTGGTCGGCTCGGCCACTTTTATGTCCGTGGTCGCCACGTTGCGTAGCGTTCTGTCAGCATCCCGTCCTGTCAGCGTCCCAACGCGCCTGACAGATGGACCAAGTGTTTTTTTTGTTTTTTTTTTGGTCTAAAAACAGTCCTTCGTTTCTTAGTTCTTCAGTGCCCAACTTTGGATTCAGAGAAAATTCATTTAATTCCTGTGCTTTTTCCCCATCACTTCAACACATGAAAGAGCAAACATGAGCACAAGATCAATCAGAAAATAACAAAAATTATATCCAAATTCACCAGTCTTTTTGTAATCAGAATGCTGGAAGAGCAATGCAGTTCGAACACAGTAAACCCAGGTCATGGGTTAAAGGCCTCCGTGCATCAGCAAATTGAACTGGATTGGTTCAACAGACTCTGACAGATGGGAATTTGATGTATTGCTGTTGTGCTTGACTTTCCTGCAGTCCCTCACACAGGCACACAGGTACATGCACCGCAATGCATACATTTAAAAATAAAACTGTTCAGGAACTGCAGATGTTCTTTCTTACATTTACATCCCTTTATTTGACTCTGGAATACTGTTTGTAAAATATATGACAAATATGTTTAGAGAAAATTAGCTTGCTGGTGTCGAGCTGCAGAGGAACAATTTGATATTGTGTGATGGATTTTAGTTTGATGAATTAAATACTAAACCCATTTCTGAATGCTTATGACAATGTCAAAACAATGATCTGAAAAGAAACACTTATGTGAAAATGGAAGCAGAAAGTATTGAGAGTTCACATCAGATATTTTCAGCTATGGATAAAACTCACAAGTTAATATGCCCTCTGACTGTAAACCAAGTTGGTTTGTTCATCTCAAATCATTCTGAATGATCACAAGGCAAGACTCACATTCTAGCACTTCCTGGCAAGAATTTAAAGCCAAACTGAACTGTTTGGGTGCGGGTTGTAATCTGGCCTGTGAGGAGTTTTCATGTTCTCCCCGTATGTGGGTGAGAAAACTTGCTTTATCTTTGACAGATTTTTTTATTCTCAATTAAAATCACATTTATATATAAATATAATTGTGTGCAGAGTATATAATTATAACTGTTATATTTTATTATTAATTATTGTTGCTAATCTCTTACTGTGACTAATTTACAAATTAAATTATATCATGGGTATGTATGTATAGGAAAAAACATAGTGCATGTATAGGGTTCAATACTACCCGCAGTTTCAGGCATCTACGGGGGGTCCTGGAACGCACCCCCTGCAGGAGTACTGTACTATTTAAACAAATGGAACGTACAGTGCTAAATACAAGAATAACTGCATGTAAAAACACAAATGCATATGAATTACCTCATAAACTGTTTGGTAATTAGGTAAATGGCGTTTAAAGTGTTCTATCACACTGAAATAGGTATTTTATTGGATAGAAAAATCATAATTTTCCTCATAATAAATAATGGAAATTGCTTCCCAGTATTCGAGTTCACAGTATTCAGGCAATTTCTACTAACTATAACACTTGGATACAAGGGAATGGGAGCATTTCCAAATTTTATAGATGCAGCAATAAACAAAAACATAGTAGAGAAGTTATGCAAATGGAAGCAGATAATATATTCTTTCATTCTGTTTTTCAAAGTGGATGAAGTGTAAGTCACTGTTTTAGAAAAGAGAGACACTCAAGGCCGCTTTATGGCAAAGAACAATCAGTTTCTGGAGGATTTACACAAAACAGGAGCACCTTGTGTTCATAATTACATTTAAAAAATGCTTCTTGAGGTTTGTGTCCTTCAGTCTTTCCTAAATAAGGAGAAAAAAATGACAGTTGTTCTTTGTACCATTTCTCTACAAAAGATACAACGCAGACATTGGTATTTTTTCAAGTGCACATTTCAAACTTCCAAAAATTATTCATATATACATTACAGCAGCTGCAGTTACCGACCACTATAATACACTGATGGAAAGGGGAAAAATCACAGAAAGTGAAATGAACAACTGACTGACAGTATTGCTATAGTGTCATATGGTATTGCCTATTTTTAGAAGCAATGGCAGATTTATAATGAAAAAAGTCAACGCAAACAATGTACTTTAAGCCTTTATATTTTGGTGTGGTTCATAGCTGCTTCACCTACACCTGCTTTATCATATTTTTGCATGTGTTTGGGAATTAAAGTGCCAGCAGCTATGGCTTGACTTCAGCAATACATGCTGCATATCCTTAGGAGACTTTACGACTAATTCAAAAGTAAGTTTGGACAGTGTGGCAGTAAGCTGTGCCGTGGTTCGATAAATCAGACGTGGACTCTTACTTGAGGCCATCTGTGACGTTTCCTCACGGTTGCCAAAATAGGCCTCCTTCACTGCACCCTGAGAGGATACAGCCTGCTAGACTGGTGTCGTCTGGAGGCTTAGATGTGATGCACAGACACGAAGAGGGAAAGGCGCAAATGCAAAGCGATCAGACAATTAGACCCTCCCATGGTAAAAAAAAAAAAAAAAAAAAGTTCTGGAAAGTAAATGATTTACACTTACGCTGTAGGGCAGTATGTTTCCTGACCTGGTGCAGCCGTGTGGTTAGGCATCTTGATGGTGAAAAAGACAGTAACTGAACTTGGCAGAGAGCAATTTTAATGCTCTATAAAAAGGATTTCTCAAGGGTGGAAAGCCACTGCCAGAGAGACAGAATAAAAGGTTAGAGGTGATGCTCCAGCTATTATGCCATCATCCGGACGCAGTGCAAGACAAATTATTGGGAGAATTAGAGAAGCAATTAGCATGCTAAATTGAACTAATTTCTTTTTTTAATGTCACAGCTGTATTGCAAAAAACTCCCCCTCAACACTTCCTTTTCTAGATGGTTTTTCTTTCACCCTCCGATTCCTAATTGAGCTTTGGGGACTTCATGTCAGATCCTCGCAAGATTCCTCACCATCGTTTTTTTGCTTAATTTTCGCCTCTGTCTCACGCACGCCGTACAGAAAGATAGAAGCGTGCTAGACTGAAAAAGAGCATTTTTTTGTGTACAAACACATTTGACAAACAAACAGCCAATACTGGATACGCAAACTAGGAACAAACAAAAATGAACAAATGCTGTTTTAATTTCCTATGCCTTTTCTTGACATACAGGTGGGTAGACACTCATTGTATGCGACAACTTTGCTGTATGAACCGCTCAATGGAACTGGATAGAGCTGTTTGTAGCCGATGGGGAGTCTGACAGGGATCACTGCAACCCTGACCGCCTACAATAGCCATTCAGTACAGCATGAAGGGCTTCTTCAAATGCACCACAACACGCTCCGTTCCCATCTGGGATCCCGGCATTCTCAGTCAATCCTTAAAGAACAAAGCAACCAAGAGAAATCCATAAACCTTAATAGACATCTGCTGTTTACTGCAGTGCACGAGATACTTATAGGAGACACGATTTCCTATGCAGCTTGGATCAAAAACCCAGCTGAGAAGATATTTTTGTATTGGGTATATACATAGCTGATCCACTGTGCAGTCATTAAACACAGATGTAAAACAAATAAAACTTCACTGTACTGGGACAAATATGCCACAACCCTAATGAAGTTCAGATGTTCCCTTGCGTTCAACCTGAGAATAAAAACAAGAGCATTAAATGACAAAAGCACTGACAAATAAAGACAAACATGAACATAAAAAGACAGTGGGGAAAAAAATTCATGTACACCAAAATTTAGCAGCTGACCAGCAAAATTTTAAAAAAGCTTGTCTGGATATTTGCTTGTAAAAAATAGATGCAATCTTGACCTGAAACAAACATAACTTTGAATTCAAGAAAGTGTCCAAGTAGCTTCTGTGTATGAGTCAGTGTTGAACGCAAAATAATCCTGATGTCCAAAAATGAGAGAATAGGCAGAGACTCCCTTTAGCGAGATGCCTTTATTTTGGTTGAATGCTCTTGTGAGGACTGATGTCTTGTTCCACCCAACATCGCCCACCCTACCTTTAATCTCAAAATTTTACCACGTTGTGGATTTAGATTTCCACTTTCAGACTGGATTTGTAGTACAGATGTGACCAAAGAGCTTCTTCATCCTCAGGCAACATCATACCTTGAATTGGGCTCATTGACTAAACAGTTAAATACAAGTTGTATGAATGAAAGGGTAAGCAAAGACATGATTATTATTAGTAGTAATAGTAGTAGTAGTTGTTGTTGTTGTTTCTGTGCTCTCACTAAAAGTCCTTTTATTGTGTTTAAATTTTGCTACGATTCAGGGCAGTGAATCACAGTTTGAACAGTTATCTAATCTCTTGTCTGTGTCTTCATGCTGACCTTGAAGATTTTATCTGTGAATGTAGAAATCCAGGGCTTCTCCTGGCCATCTTCATACTCCAGTTCTTCTTGCTGTTAGCTAAACCTTCAGTTCTTACTGCTGTGACTACAGTAAAGCCAACAATGGTGCAATGAGGCACTGTGGTTCCGTCTGAGAGACAAATAAGATTTTCCCATCGGTGCAGACTAATTAAAAAGCCTTTTCTCTGGGCAAAGGGGGCTTATAGGATCCCAGAGGTCTGCTTTGCAGCAAAAAAAAACAATTTTATTTTCTCCCTTCGCAAAGCCTGAGCCAAATAATTTGGTGCTCAACAATGTCAAGTTACTCAGAAAGCCCCAAACAGTTTGAGTTGAAGTCCTGCGAGTATCCAAACCTGCAAAGTCAAACTGTGCAATGACACTGCAGTGAGTAAAGTCATCTTAAGACATTTTCACTTTACAGTTCAAAAGATGTTTATATGACCTGTATTGCAGCACAACAATTCTGTGTTGCTGCAGATATTAATCTTCATCTGTAGCACTGGTTAGCCCACACAGATCAATGGATTTGCATGGAGAAACTGACACGATGGCCAGTTCAATAAATTCCCAGGTTTTCTGGGATATTTTTATACTTTGAAGGTATTAAATAAGCCAGTCTTTGAAATACAGAATAAGGAAAAAACAGCTGTCCTAGTGTAATTTCAGATTTTTATTTCTCCAGCAACTTTTATTCTTCAGATGCCACAGTCATGATACAGTTACTTAGATTTCACAACTTTTTTATTCATATTTACATGAACAAATCGTGTCATTTTACATGGACAAATCAGTCTCCACGAATCACACATAAGTCCCATTGCCTGGTAAGAGAAACATGGATGTGAACAGATGAAGCTAAAATCAGCAGTTCCCCCCCACTGTTTCTTATGTTAACCGTCGGCTCTGTTGTGACAGCGGTTCTCTCCATCTCAACAAGGTGATCATTATCAGCTCCTGTTCGACATTAAAGGCAGAGTTTGCAGAAATGTACCTGCTGCAAAAACAGGAACGGTTCCCGACTGATCCAGGTCACTTGGATCAGTGACATAAATGCAAAATCAAAGCCATCCTCTTCTGGGGCTTTCATTGAAATATTACTTTTTTTCCCTTCCCAGCACTTTAGAAAGATCACCATGAAAAGGTTCTAGAAGCAGGTACGTGAACCTGGTGTATTGTCCCACCTTGGATCATCTTGCAAAAGAAAGATTTGCAGTACTGTAATGTGGTCACCTTTTGTTGTGCCAGAAATCCCTGCATCACCTTAAGATGTATTGTACCTCTCTTCCACTCTTCAGCTTCACAGTGTAGCATCATCTGAGTCACAGCACTGCAGGAGGGGGGTCTCTTGCTCAGCTTGGGCCACCTGATGTAGCTGATTTGATGGCATCAGCAGAAGTTTGGCCTCAAATATTTGGTGAAGGACAAAGGTGTGCACTGAATGATGCTCACTCTTACCCACTACATAAGACTCCTCCCAGTCGCTCAGAAATAACCTCAGCCCTGATTTGTCAGCAGCTAATAAACTGGAGCCTAAAACGTCAACAAAAGCACGGTTCTGCAGTTCAGAGCAAAAATGGCTAACTGTTTTATTCTGTTTTATTCGTACACCATGTACAACATAATATTAGGTACCTTCTCCTCATAGCCGGTTGAAGATAATGTTTCTCCATACAGCTCCTTCCCTTTACACTGGTACCTGCCCTTGAGCCAGGTGCAAAAGCTCTTTCTTGGGTTGCTGGGCAGACCTACAAGGATGATGAAGATGGAAGATGTTCATTTTGACTGCTACATCCTTTTTTGGTCTTCAGTCAAGTTCTCACCCCATCATGGTTTAGCAAGTCTCTACACATTATAATACATTTTACTTTTGTTACATTTAAACAGATTTTTTGCATGCAGGTACAGTATGTGAACTGTAGAACCATGAATTCTGCAGTTCACTTTCTTTTACTTCATTTTATAGCTGATATTTGACTTAATGGTTCAAAGTTTACATCTGGATTAACAATAATAATTCCAGCAAGTGCCAAGGGGCCTGCTGTAGTTCAGTTATGATTGTGACCATAGAACAGAGTCAGGTAAATAACTGCAAATGTAATAACAAGTAACAAGGTTTATAGTGATGTAAGCTGAAAATGCCATGATCAGCACTTTTAAGATATGGTAAACTGTCCTTGCAGCTTAGAAGCTAATGTAGCACATACTTTACTTTTCCTGTTTTCAGACAGTGTTGCCCTCAGGAATGACATCTGATGGCACAAGAGAGAGCAACAGAAAGCAAAAGATAAACAGTATAGCAGCACAGCATAGCCACTCTATTCATAATGCATCTGTCTGCACCATGTACAACATAATATCAGGTACCTTAACCTCAGAAAAAATTTTGCCTAATATTACAAAATACACATTAAGGCAATTTTTTGTGGTCTCTTTATTTAAGCGTAGGCTCTTATCTGGAGAAACAGAATAGGCCGGCATTGCAAAAATTGTGGAACATATGATGGAAATGGTAAGTGGATTGCTTTCACAAAATAAGACATTTAAATTGTGATAATAATGATAATACCTATATACTGTATATATAAATTCTTGGGGCTGACTAATCTCCTCCGCATTGTATGGAGAAACAGACATTCTGTAACGTTATTAAAGTTGCAATTTCCGGCAGAATTTGCCTGGATGTTTCTTTTTTATCATTTGCAATTTCTGTCTAGTTATGTATAATTAAGTTTTCTGACCTTTGCTCAGTAGGCATTTAGAATTACACCACTACTGCAGGTCTTTTAGCCCGATGCCCCACCCCTCTCACTCTCAGTGGGGTAATAGAATAAAATTATATGAATCCAGTAATTGTATGGAAGACGTTAGTTTGCGCTGAATTCTGCTCATTCTCATTTTCTGCAGGTGATTATCAGCTGTCAAGAAGCAGCCCCTCTTGTTCCCTCTCTTGGGAACTACCGGTGAGCCTGCGATTATGTCAAGCAAACCCAAGCTCTGTCTGGAGAGAAAAGAAACCTATTAATAGCTCCAGCTGGAAAAAAGAAGGAAGGAATAATTAAAATAAAACAAATCGGCAGCTATGATCAGGCTTATGGCACAGATGCGCAGTACCAGATTGTTAAGCAGAGGAACCGTGCTATTTAGGGCAGAAACATTTACGCAACATTGCAAATGTCCAATAATTTTTTCTTTAGTGTTTTTATTCTCAGATGTTAATAGGAAGAAGTCGAGTGAAGCGTAAGCTTTACCTCTCATCAACCACTGTTTTACAAAAAATACTGTTGTATTTCTGTAACACTTTACAGAAAAGTTGAAACATCATTATTTCTACCTTATTTCATTGGAACTGGCTGAACAAAAATGATATTAATTGTTTTTTTTTTTGTTAGCAAGGCAGAGTGTAGTGAAACTGTCCTCTGAGTATCACTTGGCAGTCACTGATCAGGTGAAAGGCCCTGCTGACCCTGCCGATGTGTCTGGATGTAACGTCCCAGACAGGGGGCATGTGAAAATGGAGAAGTATCTTTAACCTCTGAGCTCTTTAAAAAGAGTGGAAGGAAAAGGAAATCTAATCTGCCTACAACATCCCACCAAAATACCACATATAGAATTTATAAAAATTATTTTTTATTTAGTTGATGCGTTTAATGAAGACAAGTTAAAATGTTAGCATAATGCAGGACAAACATGACAAAGTTAGCAGATAATTATTAGATGATGACAAATAAAGGAAGAAATATTGTACTATAGCTAACACAGTACTGCCCTAGGGTAGGGTGCCTTTGTACAGTACTCAATAAGAGTCCAGCTGCAAGCCCAATGAGTAAGACTACATGAAACCCAGGAGGGAATCATGGATAATTCCCACACGGCATCCATGAGGCAGAAACTAGGAAGACAGAAACATTTACGTAAATACCTCTCTAGACAGACAGGTGCTAAGGAGCCAGTTGAATGGAAAGAACAAGAGCTGTCTGAGCTGTCAGCACATACTGTATGGTGCCATGCAAAAGTTTAGGCAACCCTGGTCAAAACTTCTGTTATTGTGAAGAGCTAAGCAAGTAAAAGAAGAGCTGATTTCTAAAAGGTATTACATTAAAGGTAACATTTCTGTAAAATTTTAAGCACAATTATTTTATTTCCATCTTTTACAGTTTCAAAATAACAAAAAAGGAAAAGGGCTCCAAGCAAAAATTTGGGCATCCTGCATGGTCAGTACTTAGTAACACTCCCTTTGACAAGTATTACCCCTTGTAAACGCTTTTTGTAGCCAGCTAAGAGTCTTCCAATTTTTATTTGGCAAATTTTTGCCTGTTTCCCTGTAAAAAAGCTTCTAGTTCTGTGAGATTCTTGGGCTTTCTTGCATGCATTACTCTTTTGAAGCCTATCCACAGATTTCTGATGATTTTTAGGTTGGGGGAAAGTGAGGGCCATGCCAAAATCTTCAGCTTGTGCCTCTTGATGTAGTCCATTGTGGATTTTCAGGTGTTTTGGATATCATTATCCTGTTGTAGGAGCCATCCTCTTTCCATTTTCTGCTTTTTTACAAAGTTTGCTTCCAGAATTTGCTGATGTTTAATTGAATCGATTTCCCTCTCTGCCAGAGAAATGTTCCCCCGTGCCACTGGCTGCAACACAAACCCAAAGCATGATCTATCCAACCTCATGCTTAAAAGTTGGCAAGGTATTCTTTTCATGGAATTCTGCCCCCTTCTTTCTCCAAACATACCTTTGCACACTGCAGCCAAAAAGTTCTATTCTGACTTCACTGGTCCAGAGGACTTGTTTCCAAAATGCATCAGGCTTGTTTAGATGTTCATTTGCAAACTTCTGATGTTGAATTCTGTGGTGAGGACACAGGAAAAGTTTTCTTCTGATGACTTCTTCCATGAAGATCATATTTGTACTACACAGTAGAACAGCGCACCACCACTCCAGAGTCTACTAAATCTTCCTAAAGGTCTTTTGGGGTCAAACAGGGGTTTTCATTTGCCTTTCTGCAATCCTATGAGCAGTTCTTTCTGAAAGTTTTCTTGTTCTTCCAGACCTTGACTTGACCTTCACCGTTCCTGTTAACTGCCATTTCTTAATTATACTATGAATTGAGGAACCGGCTACCTGAAAACATTTTTATATTTTCTTATAGCCTTCTTCTGCTTTTTGGGCTTCAGTTATTTTAATCTTCAGAGTGCTAAACAGTGGCTTAGAGGAGCCCATGGCTGCTGAAGTCTGAGGAGTTAGAGTGTTTATAAGCCATAACCCTAATGAACTAATTAAGGTCTGAGACTTTAGCAAAAGTTATCTGAGACCTCAAATCTCTTGGGGTGCCCAAACTTTTGCATGGTGCTCCTTTCCTTTTTTCCCAAGTGCAAAGAAACACCTGAGACAACCCAGCACCTAGTAGCAGAAGACACTGAGGGGAACAAGCAAGTGACGGGGATCATACACGGACATCTGCATGGAATACGGTCTGGATGCTGCCAACAGGAGATCCCACAGAGAGAGGTAGAAAACAACAGAGCCAAGATCTTCTGGAACTTCCACATCCACACAGATCAGATGCCAGGAATGACAATATCAGTCTCAAAACAGAGGAGCATGGTCTTTGAAACACCAAAAAACTGTGCTATACCCTCAAACTCCCAGGCTAGACAGCATAGCACATGGAAAAGAGGGGTTTGGTTTCTGGTTCAAATGTAGCACCTTTATTAAATTAATCCTTAGGCAACACTCCTAATGTTACACCTCCCCATCTGGCAATATGAGAATGACAAAAAGGCAAAAAGGAAAGAGTTATGGAGGCTTACACATTGCCCAGATTAACAAGGTCTATGATAAATGTGGGGGAATCAGGACAGTTTGATGATACGCAGGCTACTGGAACCAATCGCAAATGGGCAAGATCTGATAATATGGACTTGATGGAATGCCAGTGCAACAGTGCACCAAATGAGAGAGACTGTGTGAAACGCATGAGGGAATAAGCCATACTCACAGAAAACAACAAATCACCAAACCCCCAAACATCATCAAAAGAAGTCTGCTGTTGAAACTGAAAATTCATTACATAAAATACCAAGATTTAAGTCCCATGGATCTAAACGTAGAAACCATACAAGCAGAACCTAGAGACGAGCCCTTGGTTGAATGTGCATCAGAGTTCATGCCAAACTCCTTGCATTGCTTAGCTGTTGCCACCTCTCTAGGCTACCCATTCAGAACGTAATAGACTGCTACTGTACTGTCCATTGGGGCTTGGAGTCGACTTGAGAGTCTGCAGCTGCCATCAAGGTTATTGAGCTAATTTGCTTTGAACAAGGCAGCGCTTCAGGTGGGGTGGTCATGGTTAGATAAGCATTTATTATTTATAGCTTACCTAACCAATCCATCCCTATTAAATTTTAAGCTGTATTCCTTATTTGGGAATAAGTTCAATTTTGTTTGCAAAGCCAACAAGCAACACTATGAAAATAAATCAGAAACAAACAGAACCCTGCAATGATGTGAAGAAAACATGGAAGGTAATCAATCTAAGCAATGCTCAGGGTGTCCTGCTTCATCGTGACATCTTGGCTGGACAGCTCGGTCACCCAACAGCTGGTTGCTTTAAGCCTCTGGTGATGCTTCCGGTCCCTTTCTGGGCTCTACATGGAAACGGATCGTCAAAGTTCTTGTAAAAAATACTATGAAAACGTTTACAAGCTTTTTGGAACTCAGTTTCATTCAGAACCAGCTCCAAAGAAACACAAGAGACAGATTCCAGAAAACTGGTTCTGTTAGTTTTACTAAAGTTTTTTGTCATAATTGTAGGAAGTTCATCACTGCTGAATCTAGAATTGGTTATATAAAATAAAGAGAGGTGGTCAGAAAAGTCAGCATATAGGGTACCACTCACTTGTAGTTTTTTTTTTTTTTTTTTTAATAACTGCTCGAGAAGATATCATCAACCAAAGTTTTGTTAGAAATGGTAAATTTGAGAGGTTTTCCGGGAAGTGGAACGGTGGGTTATGCATATAAATGATGAGTTACAGCCTGTGGCTGACAAATTAAAAGAGTAATATTGAAGTCAAGTAAGAAAAAGCAATACTTTCTGCCCTCACAAAAGACATCAATAAATGCATTGGAACTGGATAGCCAACAGATGCAAGCAACAATGAAATTTTCTAGGAATGAAACATTTCTGGGAAAACAGACTGAGCTTCACAACCAGAGAGACAAACTCATTTCTTGGCTGCAATTGCAAATCAGTTTTCACATTCCAAGAAGCACCACCACCAAACTTATTAGTTCTACAAAAATAATAATATTTATGTCTACACCTAATAAAGTCTCTCTCTGTTGTCCATCCCTCTGTTTGTTCTTC